>CM060255.1:7461846-8191846 GCA_030684275.1 Acipenser oxyrinchus oxyrinchus
CTTTCAATTACATAGTTTGAGTTGGAGAGATATTTGGAGGAAGCATACAGATTCAAAAGGCAGGAGCCTATGTCAATTCCTTCAGACATCCCACCTATCAATCCACCAGAATACCAAATGGAGGACTGTGCACCTAAGTGGAAAGAAGTAGAGCAAGCTGTGAAAAAGCAAGGGCTTCATCATCTCCAGGGCCTAATGGAGTTCCGTACAGAGTGTACAAGAGTGCTTCAGGAGTTCTACGAATCCTGTGGAAACTGATGAAAGTAGCATGGGAAAAACAGGTTGTACCAAGAGCATGGCGCCGAGCAGGTGGAGTCTTTATACCTAAAGAAAAAGATTCTAGCAGCATCAGTCAGTTTCGCCCTATTTCCTATTAAGCGTAGAAGGCAAGATTTTCTTCAGCATTATTGCTCAGAGATTGTCAACTTACCTATTAAAGAACTGCTTCATTGACACTTCAATACAAAAGCGGGCATTCCAGGTTTCCCAGGATGCTTAGAACACATCAGTGTGATCTGGCAACAAATTCAATCAGCTAAAAAGGAGAGGAAGGAGCTCCATGTGACATTCCTGGATTTGGCTAATGCATATGGTTCAGTGCCACATGAACTTCTTTGGGCAGCATTTGATTTTTCAGTATACCAATGACAATAACAAATCTAGTCAAAGCCTACTTTGGAGATTTGCAGTTTAGTTTTTCAACTTCAGAATTCAGCACTACATGGCAATGCCTAGAAGTTGGAATAATGGCAGGATGCACCATTTCTCCACTGGCTTTTACCATGGCAATGGAAGTAATCATTAGGGCATCAAAATGGGTAGTGGGAGGAGGCGCTTGGCTTCTGGAATACGACTACCACCAATTCGAGCATACATGGATGACATGACAACCATGACTACAACAGTAGCCTGCACTAATCGGTTATTGGGCAAATTAACCAATAACATTGAATGGGCACGAATGCAATTCAAGCCCACTAAATCAAGGAGCATCTCTATAATTAAAGGTAAAGTAGTAGATAAAACGTTCTTCATTAATGGTGAGGCAATACCAACAGTGTCTGAGAAGCCAGTGAAGAGCCTTGGGAGATGGTACGACGGGGATCTAAAGGACACAGTTCGTGTGGGAGAAGTTAGACAACAAGCTGTGGAAGGGTTGAAGAGCATAGACAGCAGCGCTTTACCAGGCAAACTAAAACTCTGGTGCTTTCAGTTTGGCCTACTGCCAAGGTTGCTGTGGCCACTGACTGTGTACGAGGTTTCTTTGACAACAGTAGAGAAGCTGGAAGCTTTAATCAGTTCACACATCAGGAAATGGTTGGGAATTCCACGCTGCCTCAGCAGAGTGGGACTTTATGGTAAAGGAATACTGCAGCTACCTGTCTCCGCTCTAACCGAGGAGTTTAAGTGCGCCAAGGTCCGACTGGAAATGACATTAGTAGAGTCACGCGATAAATGCGTAAGGGAGGCAGCACCTGTGTTGAAAACTGGAAGAAAGTGGGTGGCAAAGAAAGCTGTGGAGGATGCAAAGGCTGCCCTTCGAATTGGTGATATCATGGGGCAAGTTCAGCATGGAAGAGGGGTCTTGGTCTCAGTTCAGCTCCTCCTACATGGCACAAGGCAGCCCCAGCGCAACGGAGGAAGCTTGTTGTCAACGAGGTGCAAAAGCAGGAGGAGAGGATGAGGTGTATAAAGGCCATTTCCCAGGGCAAGCAGGGAGAATGGATGAGATGGGAGAGTGTGGAACAACGCAAGATTGGCTGGCAAGACCTATGGTCAATGGAACAGAGCAGGATCAGTTTCCTTATAAGGTCAACATATGATGTTCTCCCATCACCACAGAACCTAAACCTCTGGGTAGGAGAGGATCCCTCATGTCCTTTGTGTTCATCACCTGCAACATTAAGGCACATTTTGACAGGATGTAAGGTGGCTCTTAGCCAAGGACGGTTTACTTGGCGCCATGACCAGGTGCTGCGATGTTTGGCCTTAGCATTGGAAGACAAGCGTAACATGACCAATAAGTTGCCACCTGTTCCATCAAAACATTACACACAAAAGACAACATTCCTCCGCCCAGGAGAGCAACCACCAAGAAAAGGTGTTAAAACCAATCCTCGCCCAGGACAACTGGAAGCTGCTAGAGACTGGAAAATGCTGGCGGATGTTGGTCAGCGGCTTATTTTTCCACCTGAGATTGCCACCACAAACCTTCGACCAGATATTGTCTTGTGGTCTGGATCAGCACGCCTTGTTCACCTGGTGGAGTTAACAGTGCCATGGGAGGATGCTGTAGATGAGGCGTATGAGAGGAAGAAACTGCGGTATGCTCAACTAGCCACTGAAGCGGAACAGCGAGGATGGAGAGTCTGGGTTTACCCAGTGGAAGTGGGATGTCGAGGATTTGTGGCACACTCTACAACCCGGTTTCTCAGAGATGTCGGATTCAATGGCCAAGAGTTGCGTCGCACAGTGAAGAACTTATCTGAAGCAGCAGAGAGGAGCAGCAACTGGCTGTGGTTGAGACGGAAAGATTCTGGCTGGGGATCTCAAGCACAATAGAAAGAAAGAAAGGCTGATATACAGGTAAGTAAGCTGGGCTGAGTTGAGTGGGGGACGGAGGGGTGATGCTGGGACGCCAGAATCACCGTCGAGCCCTCTTGAGGTGTCGTGGGCTGGTCGACGAAACACCGAGGATGGAAGGTGCCCACTTGAAGACCCCAGAGATGTACCCTACTTAGCTCAATCCAGGCGGTTGTCATGCTGATGCGCTGGGGAGACCGCACTATGGTTGATCCCGGAGCCAGCATCGCAGCCGTTGTGTGTGCTGATGCGCTAGGGAGGCAAAATAAGCTGATCCCTGGAGCCAGCATTACACTTCAGCCATCAACACCAGACAGAAGGATATCTACATCATCATATGGAAGGAAGCGCAAATGGATGGAGACACATATGGATCACATTAGTTTACTGTGAAGCTACGTCTTAGTTGGTGCTTATCTTGGCGAGAGCCAAGTTCAAATCAGCATGAAGTTTTAACATCTACTCTCATGTAATGGAAATCATGAAGATCTGGATACGTCCAGTGACTGCTGTGAATAGTGCAGCTGGCAACAAGGGAAAGACCTCGTGACAGCCTGGAGAGACAGCTGACTGGAGGAAAGAGACCCCATTGGGGCTGGCAAGGGTTAGCTACCCTTGTCGGCAGTATCCAGCTCTGTGTTTACAGGATGCTGGAGACACCCGCCCAAGGCTTCAAAGAAATTAAACAGAAAAATACCCCTAGAGTCTGCGAGGCGGGGCGGAAGATGACTCAACGTTGGACAACACGGTTAAGGACTTAGGAGCGGAAACGGATATGAGTATGGAGAGTACTTCACAAAAGACTAGTTCAAGATCTGCAGTTAGCAAAGACATGGAACTCCAGGTTTGTGTCTGCGGCTGGAGCAAGGCGACAACAGTCAGGGGTTTGAAGATTCATCAAGGGAGAATGAAATGCTTGAGGGAGAAGGGACAAGGGCCTCGCATTGATCAGTACTTCTTACGAAGTCAGTCAAGTCAGTCGAATGAAATCCAGCGACAGGAAGCAAACCACAGTTCGCAGGATATCAACACCCCTGTCATAGATGTGAGGAGGACTTGCATGGACACAGTTAGTGATGAGCCTAATGATCCTTGTGAACCGGGCAGACAAACCAGCGTAAGAGAGAAAAGAACCTCAACGGGCACAAGCCTGGAGTTAAATGGCCAAGAGCTTGTGAGAAAACTGCATGGGACACAGTAAACACAGATCTCTGCTTTGCATTGGAAAGGTTAAGTGGAACAGTTGAAAAGAAACTGGATAAATTTGGGGACATCATCTACGCATATGGAAGCGAGAGGTTTGGAGTTGAAAAAGGAAGGAAAAAGTACAAACTATTCCTGGAAAGTCTAGACGGCAGCAGGAGATTGAACGCTTAGTTAGAGAAAGGAGACAGCTGAGGAAGCAATGGAGAAGAGCAGAAGAAAGTCAGAAGGAGGGACTCAATCTCTTACAAAGGGTCATAAAACATAAGCTTGCAACATTGCGCAGAGCTGAGCGCCTACGGAAACGCTACAAAAAGAAGGAGCATGCGAGAACTAACTTTTATAAAGACCCATTCAAATTTGTAAAGAAGTTATTCACCAGTGAGAAGAATGGCACACTAAAAGCATCTAAGTTTGAGTTGGAGAGATATTTGGAGGAAACGCATACAGATTCAAAAAGGCAGGAGCCTATGTCAATTCCTTCAGACATCCCACCTATCAATCCACCAGAATACCAAATGGAGGACTGTGCACCTAAGTGGAAAGAAGTAGAGCAAGCTGTGAAAAAAGCAAGGGCTTCATCATCTCCAGGGCCTAATGGAGTTCCGTACAGAGTGTACAAGAGTGCTTCAGGAGTTCTACGAATCCTGTGGAAACTGATGAAAGTAGCATGGGAAAAACAGGTTGTACCAAGAGCATGGCGCCGAGCAGGTGGAGTCTTTATACCTAAAGAAAAAGATTCTAGCAGCATCAGTCAGTTTCGCCCTATTTCCCTATTAAACGTAGAAGGCAAGATTTTCTTCAGCATTATTGCTCAGAGATTGTCAACTTACCTATTAAAGAACTGCTTCATTGACACTTCAATACAAAAAGCGGGCATTCCAGGTTTCCCAGGATGCTTAGAACACATCAATGTGATCTGGCAACAAATTCAATCAGCTAAAAAGGAGAGGAAGGAGCTCCATGTGACATTCCTGGATTTGGCTAATGCATATGGTTCAGTGCCACATGAACTTCTTTGGGCAGCATTTGATTTTTTCAGTGTACCAATGACAATAACAAATCTAGTCAAAGCCTACTTTGGAGATTTGCAATTTAGTTTTTCAACTTCAGAATTCAGCACTACATGGCAATGCCTAGAAGTTGGAATAATGGCAGGATGCACCATTTCTCCACTGGCTTTTACCATGGCAATGGAAGTAATCATTAGGGCATCAAAATGGGTAGTGGGAGGAGACGCTTGGCTTCTGGAATACGACTACCACCAATTCGAGCATACATGGATGACATGACAACCATGACTACAACAGTAGCCTGCACTAATCGGTTATTGGGCAAATTAACCAATAACATTGAATGGGCACGAATGCAATTCAAGCCCACTAAATCAAGGAGCATCTCTATAATTAAAGGTAAAGTAGTAGATAAAACGTTCTTCATTAATGGTGAGGCAATACCAACAGTGTCTGAGAAGCCAGTGAAGAGCCTTGGGAGATGGTACGACGGGGATCTAAAGGACACAGTTCGTGTGGGAGAAGTTAGACAACAAGCTGTGGAAGGGTTGAAGAGCATAGACAGCAGCGCTTTACCAGGCAAACTAAAACTCTGGTGCTTTCAGTTTGGCCTACTGCCAAGGTTGCTGTGGCCACTGACTGTGTACGAGGTTTCTTTGACAACAGTAGAGAAGCTGGAAGCTTTAATCAGTTCACACATCAGGAAATGGTTGGGAGTTCCACGCTGCCTCAGCAGAGTGGGACTTTATGGTAAAGGAATACTGCAGCTACCTGTCTCCGCTCTAACCGAGGAGTTTAAGTGCGCCAAGGTCCGACTGGAAATGACATTAGTAGAGTCACGCGATAAATGCGTAAGGGAGGCAGCACCTGTGTTGAAAACTGGAAGAAAGTGGGTGGCAAAGAAAGCTGTGGAGGATGCAAAGGCTGCCCTTCGAATTGGTGATATCATGGGGCAAGTTCAGCATGGAAGAGGGGTCTTGGTCTCAGTTCAGCTCCTCCTACATGGCACAAGGCAGCCCCAGCGCAACGGAGGAAGCTTGTTGTCAACGAGGTGCAAAAGCAGGAGGAGAGGATGAGGTGTATAAAGGCCATTTCCCAGGGCAAGCAGGGAGAATGGATGAGATGGGAGAGTGTGGAACAACGCAAGATTGGCTGGCAAGACCTATGGTCAATGGAACAGAGCAGGATCAGTTTCCTTATAAGGTCAACATATGATGTTCTCCCATCACCACAGAACCTAAACCTCTGGGTAGGAGAGGATCCCTCATGTCCTTTGTGTTCATCACCTGCAACATTAAGGCACATTTTGACAGGATGTAAGGTGGCTCTTAGCCAAGGACGGTTTACTTGGCGCCATGACCAGGTGCTGCGATGTTTGGCCTTAGCATTGGAAGACAAGCGTAACATGACCAATAAGTTGCCACCTGTTCCATCAAAACATTACACACAAAAGACAACATTCCTCCGCCCAGGAGAGCAACCACCAAGAAAAGGTGTTAAAACCAATCCTCGCCCAGGACAACTGGAAGCTGCTAGAGACTGGAAAATGCTGGCGGATGTTGGTCAACGGCTTATTTTTCCACCTGAGATTGCCACCACAAACCTTCGACCAGATATTGTCTTGTGGTCTGGATCAGCACGCCTTGTTCACCTGGTGGAGTTAACAGTGCCATGGGAGGATGCTGTAGATGAGGCGTATGAGAGGAAGAAACTGCGGTATGCTCAACTAGCCACTGAAGCGGAACAGCGAGGATGGAGAGTCTGGGTTTACCCAGTGGAAGTGGGATGTCGAGGATTTGTGGCACACTCTACAACCCGGTTTCTCAGAGATGTCGGATTCAATGGCCAAGAGTTGCGTCGCACAGTGAAGAACTTATCTGAAGCAGCAGAGAGGAGCAGCAACTGGCTGTGGTTGAGACGGAAAGATTCTGGCTGGGGATCTCAAGCACAATAGAAAGAAAGAAAGGCTGATATACAGGTAAGTAAGCTGGGCTGAGTTGAGTGGGGGACGGAGGGGGTGATGCTGGGACGCCAGAATCACCGTCGAGCCCTCTTGAGGTGTCGTGGGCTAGTCGACGAAACACCGAGGATGGAAGGTGCCCACTTGAAGACCCCAGAGATGTACCCTACTTAGCTCAATCCAGACGGTTGTCATGCTGATGCGCTGGGGAGACCGCACTATGGTTGATCCCCGAGCCAGCATCGCAGCCGTTGTGTGTGCTGATGCGCTAGGGAGGCAAAATAAGCTGATCCCTGGAGCCAGCATTACACTTCAGCCATCAACACCAGACAGAAGGATATCTACATCATCATATGGAAGGAAGCGCAAATGGATGGAGACACATATGGATCACATTAGTTTACTGTGAAGCTACGTCTTAGTTGGTGCTTATCTTGGCGAGAGCCAAGTTCAAATCAGCATGAAGTTTTAACATCTACTCTCATGTAATGGAAATCATGTCCTTGCTTCTAAAATTGACTATTGTAAATATAGAACAAGTATGACCACTTCATACAATATCACTATTTTTTTATTTAAGTGAAGCTCAAACACACAAACTTGCAAATAGGGATATGCATTTTGGTACATTTTATGAATGTTTATATGCTATTTCAGTGACAGTGTTTAAACCACATCACACACACACACACACACACACACATCCTTGCTTCTAAAATTGACTATTGTAAATATAGAACAAGTATGACCACTTCATACAATATCACTATTTTTTTATTTAAGTGAAGCTCAAACACACAAACTTGCAAATAGGGATATGCATTTTGGTACATTTTTATGAATGTTTATATGCTATTTCAGTGACAGTGTTTAAACCACATCTACACACACACACACACACACACACACACACACACAGTCTTTATATTGCATTCTGGTGTATACAGTCAGCCCTGGTAAGTATTTTCTAAGCAAAGAAACCCTAAATAAGCAAATAACATTTTAACATTGTAAAGACTTAAACTACAAAGTACCTTCCACTTAGTCTCGCCAGAATTTGCGTGACATTTTTGAAAAATATCAAAAATAACTCCTTGTGATTAGAGAGAGAGAGATAGATAGAGAGATAGAGAGATAGAGATAATAGATGCACTTCAGTGAGTTACAGGAAAATAATCCCACCTAGGGTTTCTGTGACCCTACACGAGACTGAAGCTCGAGTAATTTATAAACTGTCACAGAAAGCCGAGATGGAATTGTTTTCCTGTAACTCACTGAAGGAGGCCCATCTATTATTTTTTATAATACACGGATACCCTAGTGATGCTAAAATTAAAGCTTTTTTTTTAAACGCAGTGTTTCAATGCTGTACAGAAGTTCTATGTTGTTATCCGTTAGTGCTTCAGCTTTATTTGGAGGATTGCTTTTATCTTGTTTTAATTTCCTGTTCCTGTCCAGTTTCTGTGAGATACGAATGTACCAGCTTCACTTAACATATTGTCATTTTGTTGCTCATTAATGAACATTTCTGTACTGTGGGTGTTCGAGTGATTGAAAACAAGACAGACAGATATATATATATATAGATATATATAGATATAGATATATTATATATATATATATATATATATATATATATATATATATATATATATATATATATATATATATATATATATATATATATATATATATAGAGAGAGAGAGAGAGAGAGAGAGAGAGAGAGAGAGAGAGAGAGAGAGAGAGAGAGAGAGAGAGATATATAGATATATATAGATATATATATATAGAGATATATCTATCTATCTATCTATCTATCTATCTATCTATCTATCTATCTATCTATCTATCTATCTATAGATATATACACACTTACATATATACATACACACACACACTATCTATACATCTATCTATATATGAACGTAGAAGTACTGTACCTGTTCTAAGACAAACGCTTGGTTCACTGAACTCCAGAAGCTGCCAATTGTGACAAACAGTGTGGTAGTTTTGTAATATGGAATAAATTTCCAACACCTAAACTCACTTGGAAAGCCATGACCAGCAGGGGGGCCTGTGGAGCCAGGCATCTACGGGGTGGGGGCAGCTTTAATGACTAATCCTGCCGATACCCGGGCCGATACGCGTGACCAGTGGCACAACAAATGAATCATTGGTTCTCAGCGGACTGACAGACGGTTGTCTTTTGCAAATTTTGCAATGCAGGTGACTAAATACAGAGTAACACAAAAGGATGCATCAGTCACTACTGAAATACAAATATCAAACAATTAGTATACAGTATAACACTGAACGGGGTTTATTAGGCTTAACAAAACAGACATGTCCTTTGTAGTTTCAGAGTCTGAATCAGCAAAAAGGTAAATACTTACCAATGACTGGCCATGATTCATAAAATGTTATCACACGTTGAAAAGGACGTTTAAAACAAGTAATAACGTGTTTAAGTAAAGAGCAGGATTAAGTGAGTTTATTTTTATTTTACAAACTACTTTGTCATGGTCACAGCAGGTTTGTTTTTCATGCTGCCCACCCTCCCTCAATTGTCAGCTAAAGTTGTTTCAATTTAAAGACATTTTAGAAACAGAGCTCCTTAAAAATCCCACCTCTCCATTTCCTCAATAGATTAAGGAAGCATCATGCTCTACACTATTTATGTTCATGGGAAATGTGTTTAATTTGCTTCATGTGAAAAGATCATTCGTTTCCTGTAAGGACTTCAGGGACTGCACTGATCACATGACATTACCTGACGATTGGTTAAAGTGGATGCAATCTCAATTGTCCAGAATAAAAAATAAAAAAAACAGCCCCAACCCAAAGCCTGGCACAGACAGGTGTCTCAAAAGGACACATCTTACAAAACAAGTCTACACTAGGCTTCAGGGCACCAATCTGTACCTTACAGTACACTGAAGGGTGGCCTTCATGAAAGACTAACCGTAATAAGAATAAAATGGGGAACCTAAACCCCCTAATTAAATGCAGAGAGGATATGAAAGTAATGCAGCACACCCCTCCCCAATCTCTGTGTCTCTTCAGGATGAGCTGGATAACATCAGAGCGCAGTGCTGTACACTTTCCTTAGGAAATGCCAGTGGGATGGAGTCATGCATGATCTTTAGTGCGCTGAACACAAGACACAAGTGAAAACTGAGAGATTCCCAGGCTAACCAATGACTGCAGTGTTACCAGCGCCGCTGTGCTCAGCACTGCTTACATTCCCTGCTCCCCCTCTGCCTTAAAACGTGCTCATTAACACAACACAACGCCATCACATGTCTGAACTTAAAGCCTTTGACTTGTTTCACTTAGCTTGTCCAACATAATACTAGGATAAGGCTGCTGTGGAGTTTGCAAACTACTTTACAAGCAACTACTGAAAAGAAACCGATTGCTGTATTTCAGCTTCTTATTCAAATCTTACCCAGACAGAGAAGCTGATACTGTACACTAAAAAATGCATTTTTTTGTAATATTCTTTACTGGGTAGGACCTGCTGTAAATAGCACAATTAAGTTTTTAAAATGTTCCTTTATTCCATTGATATTTCACTAGTCCCATTTTCATTCACCACTGCAGCGATCCAGGTTCCCAGACTGCTTCAAGAAATCAGACTTAAAAAAACCTATATCTAAAAAAGTAGCAGCTGCAGCAGTCTAATCTGCTTCCTGTAGTGTGTGGGGGGGGGGGGGCACTATTAAGTCACTAATTCAGTCAAGCCAAGATTTCACTGCATTGTACACTAAATCTGCATTTGGATGGTAAGCAAGCTGTGTGTATGTTAAGGCGGCTGGTAAATGCCTCATGCGCAGAGTTAGCAGCATGTGTTAAAGCAAAAGCAGTGTGATGAATCAGCTATTTCACACACAGACCACTCTATGCAGGTCAGTCCTCTACAACAGTGCCTAAACACTGTCTACAGTACAGTAAGGCACTGCTTTAATAGGGAGGTGTGCACCTGACCCTGGATTCAGGCAATAGAAAAAAAGTTTATCAAAAAGGGAGTATGTTGTCTGAATCCAACATTTATAAAATTATGGTTATTGTTGATAAGAGTACAGTTTCAAAAAAGTGCATGCATTTCTTTTCAGGCAAAATGGTTTACCCAGACTTTAGTCTATTCATTCTCCTTAGCCGTCCTCTATCCAATTTTATTATTTATTCTGTAACCAAAAGTAGAATATGCCCAAAATTCAGTCTCTTGTAAACCCACACTTTAAAAACAGTACATATTTCAGTTAAGCTAGTGGGTCTCTTTGAAATTAGAAAAATCAGGGATGACAGTAAGACTACAACGGCATTTCAATCTGAGCATCTCCAGGCTTTAGCTTTAGCCCATACTGTACACCCAAACATGTGACCTCGGCAGCCTCAAAATGAGCTCAAGCATAACTAGGCTCGCACTAAAACATGGAGTGGCTCTACTGCTAAAATTACATAATTCCAATGGTACAAGCAAAGCAGTCCAGACCTGGGGTCAATTATCATTACAACTACAGCAGAATCGTTAGCTGAAACTGCAATTATGCTGCAGTAATTACAATTACACTAAAAATAACAAATCCCACACATTAACATGTTAACTCTTTAGTCTAAATTATGCCAAATAAAAATAAAAAGTGTGTGGGGTTCGGGTTACGCTGGAAAAAAAAAAATAGGTAGGTAGGTAAAACTATTTTTTTCTTTCCTGAATAAGCAGTGTGAGCTGGTAAGTGGCAAGTGCTACTTTCCAGTACATTGTTAATAACCCTGTTGTACTTTCATTAGTTACACTGTCATCTTGCTTCATTCCCCCGCCATCTCCCCTTTCTCTACCTCACAGCTGGCTCAGTCTCATTTTCCGGGTGCATCTTCATTAACAAACTTTCCACCTGCCTTGTTTTATGCTATAGGCAGGTAGCTCTAAGGAATGAAACCACTGGGACTAAAATATAGCAGCATCATTACTGTGACACTTAATGACTGTCAGTACTTTCTTTTCTACACTGTGAAGAAATATTGCCACAAGTCTGCGGCAAAAAAAGTCATTTTTGTAGTAGAGTGAAAAGAGAGATGTGGCAATTTAAAGTTCTGTGAAACAAGTCAGAGTTTTAGCTTTAAAACTCCTACAAAAAGTTTGTGCATTATTAATATTATTATCATGGGACATGTGTTTAGACACTAAACAGCTTTTTTTTTTTTTAAAGAATGCATCCTTATTTATTTTAAACATGATTTGCATCTAACACCACAATACCTGGAACAATGAACAGCAAACAAACAAAAAAAAAAAGAGAATTGTGATCACCCTGCTCTACCGGAGAAAGAAAAAAAAAGTAAGATCTCTGTGGGTCCATGACCTCCTCAAGAAAAGAAAAAGGTACGGCGAATATCAATTGGCTGATACAGGAGCTCCGGTTTGATGAAGGCAGATTTCAAACCTACTTAATGTTGTATTATACAACTCTGGAAAAGCATTTATTTATTTATTTTTTATTTCTTTCTCGCATGGGAGCCTCCTACTTTCCCCTGATTATATGAAACTGAAGATCTTGTTTGCACAAGGTTTCTGGAAAAATCGCATGAGCGAAAACGAGGCCGCGCACAGTGATCAATTTTTCAGATTGATATCGAAAGAATGTAGCCCGCTACTAGTAAAAAAATATTTAGGGTCTGGTGGAAAAAAATAGGGACGGACGGACGGACGGTCTGGTAACCCGAACCACACATTTTTGTATTTGGCCTTACCAGGCAATCTCACAGGTACAAACAGAAACAAACATACTACATAACCTATGTTATTCAAACAAATGGTGTCACCAAAAATGGCTGAAAATACAAATCATGTTGAAATGCGAAATTGATCATTTAAATGGTATAATTACAAGTACAATTATACAGGTGTGCCAAGGTTCAACTACAATGACCTCGTAATTGCAATCAATTACAATTGAGATTGACCACAGCTCTGAATTTTTATACAAAAACAAAAAGATCAACCAAGTTCAGCTTTGAGTGCTGAAAAATCAAAACAGAAATGCCTCCCGTTACTGTCTAGACCTTCCTATACCAGCCCCACAATGAATCAAGAGTCTCTATTGGTTACATGTTAAGAATGAGGGGTATCTCCAACAGTATCAGTCATCCACATCCAGAAGCCACATTTTGTATATTCTCTACTCAAGTCATCATGATATCATACCTATGGCTGCTGACTAACACAAATCCTATTCCAAGCACTGCCAGTGCTCACACACCCCAATAACTCATTGTACATTCAGCTACGTCACTTAAATGTACACACCTACAGCAACGTACCGTACAGCATCTGCATTGACATGCAGGAAACAACCATATTTTAGGAAGGTACGACTAATGTCATACACAATTCAAATAGTGAAACGCATGGAACTGCTAGTACAGTATATTAACAAAACAAAACAAAAAAAACATAGGATTAGTACCCTCTAGTTAGCGTTCCGTGTTTTCGGTATTAACAAAAAAAAAAAAAAAAAAAAAAACACACAACACACAAGGGAGTATTAACTAGGAATGTTTGACCTAGTTCTACAAAAGAAGATTGATGATGTAGAAAATGAACTTCAAATAAAAGAGCAGGAGATACTGCTTTAAAGCCTTCCTAACTACTGCTATTTGGCTAATATTTGACAATATCTATTTCTACTCTTTATCAGTTCATCTGTTGATAAGCCACCCCAGGGACAAAGCTGTGAGAATCAGAGGGGCCCCAATGGCAGGGTCTTGAGCCTGGAGATGCAGACATTGTTTCAGACAGCAGCAGGCTCAACCTGGCAGCACAGACAGCCAGCAACAAAGTGAGGACTAGCAGGAACTGTAATATGAAACTGTCATGAGTTATACTGAAAACACCCCTGGCTAAATAAATGGGGGGTTGGGGGGGGGGGGGGTGGAGTACAGAGGTCATTTAAGGATGGTCCCTATACAGAGAAAGCCTGCTTTTAGTTTTTTTTACCTAGATACAGAAGACAACTCTGACGGAAGACAAGCATGCCATAACATACAAGTGGCATTGTCAAAGCCTGTATACTACAGTTTACTAACAGGTTGTGCCTCTGTCTGTAACAACAAGTTGTGTTTGTGTCTGAGCAGAGTAAATTGTTTCAAGGTTTTCGCAAAACATTTCAATGTTTTTTTTTTTTTTTTTTTTTTTTTTTTTAAAAAAGATAAAAACAAGATATTGGCAGGGAAAAACTAATTTTGGTTGATGGCTTTTATCCACCTCCTCAATGTTGTTTAGAACTACAGTGTCAATAAGTGTAATGTCTGGTAGTTTGCTGTTTTGTCTTTCAAAATTAATGTGTAATATGCTACGGGTTCATTTTATTTATTTTACAGTTGTACTTAGTGAGATGTTTGTTCGAAATAAAAAGTGCATAATATTTTCATTTACTCCTGAAAACCGTTGTGACCGCCCCCAGTTATAAATTTAACCTGGCAGCAGAAAAGCTTACTTCACATGGGTGAAGTGTTAAACTTTGGTACAGAAATATACCACAAACCTAGTCATGTATCTGATCCACAAGATATGCATTTGCAACTAACACGTATAATTAAAATGGGGAGAGGAAATATGTAGAAACTTAACCCAGAATGAAAAGTAGTTCAAGACACCCTTGGAAAAAGACCTATTTATTTAAAGTGCTTATTCCAATAAGGTTCATTTCAGGTCATGTTCTCTTCACTGGAACACAAAGAAAAAGTATAAAATGGACTGTATTGAGGAGTCAAAACCCATGTACAGATAGTGTGCTTTTGTTTATTTCTTTATTATTACATTTCCTTTGCTCTTGTTGGTACAAAAAAGTAGGACAAGCAATACTGTGAATGGTCTTTGGCAGAAAGTAGTAAAAAATACACCAGTTTCAGTTTTTCTACAATGTAAACGGCCTGCTACACAAAGCACAAATGTTTTACGGTACCCCTTCAATTCAGGAACGCTAAACCTGGATTGAACAAGATGACAAGCGATGCTCCTTGTTTTGAATGAGAATATTTAAAAGCACATCTATTATAATTGACCTGCCATGTTTATACAACCTGCCATTTCAAAAACAAATGGGTCAGTGACCTAAGAATTTCACTTTACAGCCAATTCACTGGAACACCTCAATCTGTAACTGCACATGCTAGTATGCGATTGTGCGGTTTCTTAAGAATTACCAGAGGTTCAAAAGGTCACCACTCTCACCATTGTTTTCCAGGCATTAGTTAAGCTCAAGTGTCCAACATTTCATGTTCAGTTTTACTGCGAGTCGAGGATTGCAAGGCCACAGTTCACAACAACGTTGCGTAGTCTACAGTTGTATGTGCACACGCACACTAGGCTTGTACACAACATTACAGGTTTACTCACGCAAGAGGTTCCATTTCTTATTAAATAATGAATTAGTCTTTCATTCAAAATCAGAAAGATTTTATTTAAAAATCTATTTAAAAACAGGAACAAGAACAAAGAACACATAGAACATACAGTAGGCCTCAGAAGGTGTAATATGTCTGAGCTGGCATCAGTGTAGATGTTCTTGAGCTGAGCTAAAAAATGACTTTGCACTGCACAGACATATAGCTAGCTTACGTAATTTCCATGACCACATTTCGTCTCATTTCCCTAGCATGGTGCGAGAGACAGCACATTAAAAGGTAACATTTCCGTTTCTTCTTCACTTTACCAATGTCATCAGAAACCCAGATAACAAGAAGTTACATTTAAAAGAACAATGATATGAGTTTTGCTCAGTTCTCACAGGCAGCATAGAGCTATTCCCGCACATCACAAGGTCGAACAACAGGGCTGGTGATTGCAAACTACTGATGTGCACCAGCTATGTACAGCTTAATCTTAAGAGTTCATTAACTCTGCGCTGATTCACAGCTTACATTACACACAGGAAAAAAAAAACACAATGTTTACAGGCAGTTTCAATGATTTCTTTACCATTTAAATGGGAAGCATAAAAGTAACGGGTTGTATAATGAAAAGGAACAAAGGCTGATGAAACAATAAGAGCTTGTGCCAGGTGCCAGCGCACCTAACACAATGCCTCCCTCAACTAGGGCAAAAAGTGCCGTTTTGCAGTATTTTACCCGCACTGACATATGCTTCTGCATTTGTAAACTGTGCTCCAATAAAGCGAGTACCAATCATGGAAATACCAGCAATTTAAGGAGACATTTACAGGCAAAAAAAAACACGATGAAATTTGAAGCACTTTCGAACAAAGAGCAAAAATCAAGGGCGGAAGATGTGCCACAAGAAACAACTCCACTAGTAACTCCAGATCTATATGTAGACTTAATTATAGGCTACTGATAAATCCGAATATCTGAACAGCTATGTTGACAATCCATGTCCTTAACTATGGTATATGACTATTAGGCTTATATATGTAGCCTACACAATGTGCTTTGGGATTGACACAATACACTAAAAGGTTTAAAATTTTGAAAATTGTGAACATTTTCGAAATGCATGTGCTGTCAGTATATTGGTGTTATTGATTTGCAAATTTCAAGTAGCTCAATATATCCAGTAAATATTAATAAAACAATATAATTAAATTAATACGTTTTACGTAAACATAGCATATATTAAACTTTAAAAAGGAGAGGTCAAAAGGCGAAATATTACTGAAATCTTACCATTGTGTGTCAAACAACCAAGAAAACAGCATTCAGTTTCTAAGCTGTATTTGTACTGTATGTAGGCAGAACAGGATTTATAAAGTTCCATTACATTTAAATAAATAAACGCGTAATGACCAATATACTGATGTCTAATGGCAGTGCATGACAAACGAGATACTCCGATCAGCTGCAGTTTTTCTTTTCCTGCAACTGATGTGGTCCTAAATAAATTGAAAGCACATATATTAAAGTCTCCATTAACCTTCTGGTTATAACTTCTCTTCCAATCACAGCAGATCACTGTCAGGAAATGTGAAACAGCTGATAGGCATCAACATTTAAAAAGTTGCAATAGTTTATGCGTTCATTTCTTTCAGTTTAAGGAGCAATTTACCCATTCTTATCTTAATTTCCCAGATTAAAAGCTAATGTGTTGAAATTCTGCACAAAATGGGTCAATAATAGGCTACTGAAACATTTTGTGCAGCTTTTTCTTTGAAATAACCTGTGTGCACTGTGCCATTGCATTTAAACCGAGTTTTGCTGAACAGCTTGTATGTCTCAGCAACAGTCTTTGTGGTTCTCATAAGCAGTGCAGAGTACAGCTAGTGCTTTTCTAATGCTGACCAGTTATCACATATCTGCATAATATTGGAGATGTTTGCAAACTATGTTTTTTTTTCTGTTTAGCAGGCAGTTATCAGTGTCAAATTGTTGGCAAAGCACCACTAATTGTCCAAAACAGGTTTGTGTTTTTTTTACTAGTCTTATTACTGTATTTGTAAAACATTGAAGAATTTTGTTAGTATTTTAATCTGTGATTTATTCCGAGTTAGCAAAGAAGTGTTTTTATAATAAATTTGTATATTATCACTGTAAACTTGCAGTTCAATTGATTTTCATTCAATTATTTTCATTTTAAAAAAAACCATCAGAAAATGTTACATCTTTGTTGCTTTGTATGCTACTACCTTCAAGAAAAAAAAAACAACCAATAACAATAAACCATGTCTCAAAATAATAATACTACATTTTACATTAGACATCTACTGATAGTATCCATAGAGTTGCCCTGCCACTGTCTCCCTGTGAACATTTGGTCTTGTTACAGTACCTGCCCCTCCACCCATATATATATATATATATATATATATATATATATATATATATATATATATATATATATATATATATATATATATATATATATATATATATATATATATATATATATATATAATTTAATGTCTATTGGCTTGGTTGAAACAGCCCCAGAGAGCATATGTGGCTCTTATTGCAGCACTTCCTAAACAAAGCATAGGTAAGTTCCCAGCACAGTGTACAGTAATTCTCACTTGCACACCCCCTGCCAAGAACCACGTAAACTGCTAATTAATCCTTTACATCATGCTGTATTGCATCATACACCACCACCACCACACCCAAAAACTGCAGTTCAAGAAGGTTATTATACTGAATTCACATTAAAAGGGAAAAGGAATTGGGAATTTATTTTAAATAAGTGGAACTGAAAAACAGCAAATGACCCTAACGTCTCTGCCAATTTTACCTCCCAAAACCTTACGGGAGGGCAAGGCAACTGCAATGCCCCCTGTAAGATTGCCAGCCCAGATCAGCAAGCTACCCCCTCCCCTACAAACCATGGCGTATGCCACCGAGGGACCCCCTGTTTTAATACATTTCTGATTGTGGAGAGGTTTTCTCAATTTCAATCATTTATCACACGACTACTGAATAAAAAGTTCACACAAAATCACTCAAATTCAACAACTTGCAGAAGCAGGGTCCCAAAAAGGTAATCAATCTGCAGTGTTAATTACAATGACAAAGAAATGATTTATGAACCATTACATTGGCCCTAAGGAAAAGTCATTCAGCACCAGCCCCTACATGTTGCTAGTTCCTAGTCTTTATTTCTTTATAAAGCACATGTAAAATATGAATGCACAGCAGTAGTTGGGACTGGTGAATTGTAGGGGATATGAAATTGTTTGGTGTACTTTGTGTATGATCGATTTAAGGAAAGGGTGACATGGATTGCCAGATGGATTACATGCTTGTCATTTGTTCAGTACTCTCAAGGTGGTTCATGTTACTTTGTTAGTAATTTCTATAGTAGACCAAGTTCCAAGAAGAAAAGAAAAAAACAGACAGACAAGCACACAAATAAGAGCCTCATGGCAAGCACAAACTGAATTCATCTTTTGAATGCACTCATACTTCAGCGATAGTGGGATCCACGTGTTCCTACCCCCGCGCCTATTACAGCATGCCTGACACGACGGCAAGCCTGATAAGTCCAGAGTCAGTGAAATGACGAGGAAGCCAATGAATTCATGTACCCTCGTACAGCACTGTTAGCAAGTGCGCAAAAGTTTCTGTAACTTACATTTATCAATTACAAATATTTCTCCTTAAACAGTATTTGGATGATGCTTTCTTCGAACAAAAAAATACTGCCTCATTGCAAGAAAATATTACTGTACTATTTGGCAGACATTAAGTAGCAATAGTGTACTCCTTTCAAGAAATAAGATCAATATTCAATATTGTCAGAATAGTGGAGGAAAAAAAAAAAAAAGTCGGTCAAATGAGAGCTGTTGCTTGTTTACTTAAATTACCAAACAAATGGCTCGATTCAAGACGAGATTGTTGTAAAAGCAATAAAAGGTTTGATAGGTTCACTAATCACATTCTTTGTATTAAAAAAGGGGGGGATGCATGCATTAGCCAATGCATTTCTATATTTTGCATACCTTACCTGTAATTATCTAACCCAGACACACCTGAAAGTTATCATTCACTACACATTATATTGTATTACATTTACCTTTATAAAAATTGGCACGATAATCAGAGCGTGCAATCCACACATTCTCCTATGGCTCCTGTTAGAACTACAACTATTTGGATGCAGCAACTGGATCATTCACCAGGATCACTGTATTGTCCCCAAGTGAAATGGATACCCTCCAAAAACAAAACTGGTCCATTTAATCCTACTAAAGATGATGCCATGGGTTTGAGTTAGAGATTAGAGAGAGTCATGGACCAGCACAGGCAGACTGATGCATGTGTTTTGTTGTGTGCATGTTTGGGGCCAGATTTGGCCAGCAGCTAATCTGATCAGATACAAAACAAACGCACTGACAAGTCT
This sequence comes from Acipenser oxyrinchus oxyrinchus, assembly GCA_030684275.1. NCBI lineage: Eukaryota > Metazoa > Chordata > Actinopteri > Acipenseriformes > Acipenseridae > Acipenser > Acipenser oxyrinchus. Next base: position 7,481,454 of record CM060255.1, read on the forward strand.
GCAGACTACGATAGGGGCTCCAATAGTGGCTTGGTCTAAAATAGCAATACAGAGACAAAAAGAGGAACACCCCATTGCATACAGTGCAAGGCCGCTGACTGCATTTAAGAATCACAGTGGCATTGATAATGTTGATGAGAGAACTTCAGCTTTCAAGCAGATGTTGATTCAGAATTCAGGACCGCAATTGAGAAAGGCGTTGTCACTGTCTTCATCTGCGTCCATGCATACAAAAATAAAATGAACAAAATGAAGCGATATTTTACGGTACATTTTAAGACTACTAATTATTTAAGAAATCAAACCTCTTGCAGTAGATCACCTTCCATTGTAACATGATCTTCAGCATGTGACACCTGCAGGTGAACAGAATTTCCTGTTTCTAGCCACATAGCGCCATCTTATCACACCAACCTCAATTGTCCTGCAAATTCTGCAGGTAGATTGTGCAAGTGCTGTCAGAGTATGCGTTTCCCACTAAAAGAGGTTATATTTAGAAAAGCTTTCTATGGAAAACGCAAAGACCCTGTGAAGGTTTGCACCTAAGCAATGCAGAGTAACATGTTGCAGGGTTTAACATCATCTTGTGATAGCTTGTCTGACTGAAGGAGGAGGTGGTCTAGAACCAGGCCAGTTAATCACTGCATACACCCCCGTTACATCACCGACAGCAGTTCTGAACATACACTTGCTTGATTAAAGTACTATACAATGAAGTTGTTGTATGTACATATATAGATTTTCTATAAAGGTTATTTAAAATGTAAAAGGATCATGGAAAATCCAACCCTACTTATCCTCCATCACACCTGACAATATGAAATGGGTTACAAGAACTAGAGACACTGTATACAAGTTTGCCTGGAACAAACATCAACAATGATTTGCAACTGTAATCTATATGCACAGGTTAGAATAAAACGCATAACAGTACAGCAGAACACAGACATAGCTACCAAACAAAATGACTAGCAAAATAAAATCAGCAATATAAATAAACGGGTTAAAACACTTGCAGTACTGCATTTATACTCTAGATTTTAGGTTTACATATCTTAATTTACTTCCTAAAATAAGCCACTTTATAAAATGTCTATTTCAGGGACCTACAGTGGTGGTGGTGGTGGTTGGGGGGTGGAGGTTTATTTAAGAATGTCTTGTTGCTGCCAATCAAAGCTTCTTACTTCTGAAGGATGGGTGGACAGGGAGGAGGCTGGTGCACTTCCTCCACTTTAGTTGGGCAATTTCAATTTGTAGCTATTCCTGCTGCTGTCTGGAGAGGCTGGTCTCTTACTAATTGCACAGCAGGACAGGCTTGTTTCTGCAAGAACAATTTAATTACTTTCCTGCACTCCTCCCCTACCAACCTCCTTTATAACCCCCCCCATCATACATCTCTGGAAGGGATCATTTGTGAGCCAGTCACTGTGGAAAGCTGGATGATATTCTACAGATACCAGAAAGAATGTCCTTGATATACAGACCCATTTCTCCACTAGCGTCAAGGCATGTGCTCCCACAAAGAAGTGCCTCATTGTTTGCAACACACATGCAGAATTGGCTTCCAGCTCATGCAGAATTTAGAAAAATTAGCCCAACACAACCAAAATGAAATCATTTTACAGAACAAATTAAAAAAAAAAAAAATGTTTATAATAAAACTAAAATTAATCAAAAAAACACTGATGCCCTTTATAATACAGTGCTCTATGCTAACTTTCTTTGGTGCATTTGCTAACAAGTAAAAAAAAAAAAAAAAAAAACTGCCTCACACGACACATTTAAAAATAAATAAAATGTATACAAAACAATTTAGCAAAGAAAAGTGTTGCCTTTTATTTGCTGTATTACATAGCACTTGGAGTTATCACTTTTGCATTAACAAAATAAATATTCTTTTCAGCTATTGTTTACCAAAACAAAATATTTTTAATTCTTTCATTTCCATTGTGAGGCTTCAGATTTCTTTTAAATCAGCAACATAAACTATTTTTTGGCCATTCAGTTGGTAGGGTGAAATGCTGCCAGTGTGTATCCCTCAGTGCAGGACTCAAAGCTTACATTTTTTTTCTAAGGTAAAACATGCAAGACCCCATTCACACTTGCGATTTTAAGGCAGCCCTGGGCAGCCTTTTCTCATATGTGAACGCGCCAAAAAAAGAAAAGGCAGCCCAGGGCTGCCTTAAAATCGCAAGTGTGAATGGGGTCTTGCATGTTTTACCTTAGGGTCATCGTTTTGATGTGGCCCGGGACCTACAATTCAGGACCAGGGCTGGACTTTACATATATATGAACACAAAAGCAGACTCAGGCAGCCTTATAAAAAAAAAAAAAAAAAAAAAAACTGTTCTCATGATTGAAAAATAAAGAAATGTGTTCACTTCCCTGGATTTTGTATATAGTGATCTTCCCTGGCAATTAATATAGTTCTATTTCCTGGCATTTTATGTATATAGCTCCCTGGTATTGTTATGCACACAGAAAATAGTTCCCTGGAATTTAATGTATGTAGTTCTCTGGAATTATGGTTAGTTCTTTGGCACGTCGATTTTATATAGTTCCCCTCCACAATTTAAAGATAATTGAAAAACACCCATTGCATGAAAACAAAAGCAATGTGTGTGCAACATATACATGTCTCCTCATATTGTCCATGTTTGAAAATGTTGACCACCAGGTTTTGAAAGCTAGTGGCCAAATGGCCACCAGAATACAAAGTGATTTGTCCCACCCTGCAACTGACCAACCTCCAAACTTTAGACTATCCCTGCTCTGAAGAGAACGCTTGTTTAGGGAACTGTCCTGCAGAGGAACAATGTGATATGACCCTACAGCATTACACACACAGCGATAGGAGAAATGAATCAATTTGTAATCAATATGTGCACAGCCATCGAACAGGCTGCAATGAAAGAAAAACCATTTAAAAAACAGCAACATTCCTACAAAAATATTCTAAGCTCTGATAATATGAAATAACATTTTGTAATAATTACACAGTACAAAACCAGACAAAGCAAGAGTACATACAACACGTTAGTAAATAGGGATCAAACTGCAACAGGGTTTTGCATTTCAGGAATGATCAAAAGACCACAGCATTAATTTCAAACACAGCCAAAAAACGACACTATATACAGGATTCAGAGACGACGTAATAGGAAAGCAGGAGATGAGCTACACACAAAGCTTAAAACAATGGCAGGGTCTGCTTTACTGGAAGTGCAATTCATTAGATAAGCTTACACAGTTCTGTTCCGCCCCCGCCCCGCATTTAGTTCTAGTTGCCGACTGTTCAATTTTTCACCTGCAGGGCCTGTCGGGAACAGCAATCAATCAGCAATAGGCAATTCACATATTGTTTTTCACTTGAACAGCCCGTCTAATGAAAACAGCTAAGATCCAACAATACACAAAAGGTGCATTATCTTTTTAGCGTGCTCCACACCACATTACAGCAGTCCCTGTGTGTCAACCCCCCTCTTCCCTGTAATTCGGGGTAAACAAAAAATAGGTAGTTCTTATGTCAATATCCTCAGCAGCCAGCAGACAATACAGTAGTACTGGATCGCTGGACAGTCACTAAAACCATATGACCTTGTGGTCCTTGATTTCTCAGTTACAGGTGCTGTCTGATATTCTCCTCCATTTCTGTCAACTAACTGGTCTGGGTCTACAGTAAATTGCAACTAAAGTAATAACTAAAGCATTATGTGGTTCCCCTTCAGATCCTTCGCATAATGTTGACTTACTGTGGGCTTACACTAGTTCCCAAATCCTTGGTAAAGTAGACATAACCTGAAGATTAAAACCAGCATCTCAGGAACAAGTGTCTGCTTCCATGGGGATCGTCCTACGAGTTGAGGATATAGGACAAACACTACAGTTACTGATAAATGGAAACAAACTACAAGATCCTAGAAATAGTGACCTGGCCAGCCACAAGTTAATAGAAGCCAGCAAAGACCGTTATGGGCTCCTTTTAAATTCCCCCGCAAATATGTAAAATGTCTCTCAAGGCACACAATGGTAGTCAGCAAGGAGGAAGGGAAGCAACCGAAAGTTATAATGTGTAGATAAATATCCTTTAAAAGCGGTTAGTGTATGCTTTCATCAAAAGGAATGAAATCTAGTCAGCCGCCACACAGCTCACAATGCAGCAGGCAGCCAGTGAACGCAGCGGGCCTGCAGGTCAATATCCTGACAGCCAGGCTGACTTCCCCTATCTGAAACACTCTGCACAGTTACCAGGAGGTGTTTTAGGCAGTGTTGCTTTTCTCCCATACAGTTTGAAACTGCAGTTCGCCTCACAAAACAAACCAAAAAAAAAGACATTTGACAGACTAGGCAAGAAGAGTGTTTACATTTACTTGTTGCATGCAACTGTTACGAAGAGCAATACATAAAAAAAAATGCTAGACTTGGAAACCTAAATAAAAGTACAAATCAGAAGAACAAAATTGTGAATTTCATTATAATAAGCCCAATTGCAGCATTGAATTTGCTGGTATGCAAAACACATGCCACCGAGATACAGTACATTGCACAGACAAAACAGCAGTCTTCTTCTACAAACATGATGCTTTAAGTCTAAGCTTTGCTTGTGGGAATTTTCTGACCCTGACCGAGTATAGTTCACAGCAGCCAAATATTTAAAATACATATTCAACAGAAGGCCCTGGGAGACCAGCCGAATACCTACACATGTAGGGCCTGCATGTTGACTCACATTTTCCACATCACAAACAGACTCAGATTTCAGGGTTGGGAGTCAAACTCCCTCTTGTATTTGTTCCTTTATTCTAACACATTAATGGATTTAAGATTTTGCCGAGAACCAGCATGAGAAAGCCTAGCTACTGAAACCACTGTTATCCTCACTCCCCTTCACAGGAGCCTAGTTTGACAATACTCGCACATCTTCACAATTTAGGGAGTAAACCTACCCGAGTCATGTACAGCACCACCCCTCCACAGTATATGGACAGCCAAGGGTTAAGTTTATATAGCAGCGTTTCTCAAACTGGTGCAGAAAAGATCCCAGAGGGACACGAGAACATAAAATGAAGAAAAAATGGTAAGTGAAATGTACACTTAATGAGCACATCCCAGCAAATTAAGCTGAAGCAAATGTTACAGCTGGAACCTCCATGTTTTGAAACCTCTAGATGGCACTGTGTGTGATTAGTTCACACATGGTATCTCCTGTTACTACACAATTATCAGTCCAGTAGGGAACTATTTCTGCATATTCGTTGGTCAACTTATCTATTAAATAATAAGTTGGTTAACTGGCTTTTGGTTTTATAAGGACGGATCGTTGGTTGATTCGTACCGGTGGAGAACAGAAAAAAAAAGCACACCAGAAATGAAGGCATAATAAGCTGGGAGCAACACAACAAAGTCAAGCTGAGGAAGTTGAGAGAGGAATATATACAGTACGGATTTACAAGCTTGACGATTGAAAACTTGCAATATCCACAATGGGTTTCAATGCTCAGAGGTGCTTGCACAAGATAGTATGAAACCTGTAAAGCTGAGGCGGCAGCTACACAAACAGCAGAATTTTTTCAGAAAAAAAAAGAGAATTGAATTGAATTGAAAAGCAAAAAACAGCAACATTATTATTGTAACATGAGTATTCACCTAATTTTCCAGGTTTGTACCATTGTGAATGAGTATACTGAACTATGATAAAATCTTTACAGTACACGCTGCACCAGAGGCAGAGGTTTGTTCATGCTTTCGTCTTGGAATTGCCTCCAACCTGTCAAAGACATAACACAGCAATGAAGGCTGCTTTACCCAAGTATTTGTCTACTTTCAAATTTAGAAGTTATGGAGAAATTTTAGTTTAATCAAAAACAGTACACTGAGCCACCAAGGGATTCCTTGGGGAAACCCAAGTACCCTTCATGAGGCTTTTCAGACAAACATACAGGGCTGTAAAAATGCTTTGTCTACAGGTGAATTGCTTAGTGCTCACTTAAGGCACTATTTATTGGCTGAGAAGCTTGTCCTGAAATTCAAATCTCATCAGCAGCCAAGTGGTACACTATACAAGCACCACCTCCATTACACCATGTACAGCTGCAGTGCAGCGTCACAGGAAGTGGCTACTTGACAACTGTTTTAAAACCACCGACCAAACCTTGTTATTTGGAAAATCTTCTCATCACAGAGCTGAATAATTATTTACAAAAACACTGAAGATAGTTTAAAAAAAAGTGCTGAGAACACACAGAAGTGTGCATTATAATGAGTGCAGCTGATGCAGATTTTATGGGCTAGCTGACAAGGTCATATTAAAATGTGCAACATTTGCAATCGGGCTAACAAAGTATACTTGTGTTCCTTATGTAGCAACTCCAAAATGCAGTTATTTCTTACTGTATTAAATCACACAAATGAACATTGGATTTGGAGGCCAGGAGCTGTCTGATAGTTTTGGCCGATATTTACATTATCTATTTATTTCATCAGTGGTTTCTAGTGTGTTATCTTTGCTACACTGTAGAGTAGTCTTCACCGTACTTCTTCACTGTTTGAACACTAAGTCGATACGTTTCTGTGTAAAGGTTTTTAAGCAAAGGGCCTTTTTTTTTATTTTGCAGTAAAATCTGCACAAATTTATTGGATTTTAGCACAAAGCTTCCCCCGCTCGCCTCGGGTCTGACTCACTGAATCTGCGGGTGACTGAGCTCACCCCCAAAAAAAAAAATCTATCATGTTGGGTAACTGACTAAATAATATCATGATAATCAATTGTTCCAATACTAGTCTGGCAAACATAGAAAGAAGGTAAGAAGGTATCACCACGTCTGTGATTACAGTCAGCAGCGAGTGTTTACAGTATATCCAAATCCAACAGGTGCCGACAAGGCAGCTGAAAAAGGCAGACTATTATATTGAAAAAATATGACAGTTCACTTCATACACCAGCTGTCATATACAAAAAAATAAACATGGAAATGGATATGGAATTACTCCCTGAGCTTTGATTTACACACAAACCTCCCCCACCAATGAATACCTTTACTGCTCATGCTGAAAATGAATGAGAGTGAGAGAGAGCCAGAGAAGGACAATCTGTCCTTGCCTGTACTATACAGTTTGAGGGAGTGGAAGTGCACATTATTTTTTTCATGAATTAATTTACATTTTTCATCGGTTTAAATGTTGGCCGCCAATTTAGAAATGGTTTTTAGTAACCATCATTTAGGGACCACTGCACTACATCACTAACTTGTAGTACATCAAACTATATTTGAACAGTAAATTAACTGCGATTTATACTGGACAAATACATATACCTCCGATCTCATTTAGGATTTGTCTTAAAATAGCCCATCATTAAATGATTCTTATTACTGTGCTACATTTTGTGTTGTAATCTTATTACTACACCCCTTCTATACAAAGCAGAGAAACGGCCATATCGTTAAAATGAACTGTGGTATGAATTAGAATTCTTACAAATAAATGGGAATTGTCTCAGAAGTATTTTATGCTTTAGAAGCATCTATTTCTTATGGATCTCAAAAACTTGACTTCTTTAAAAGACTTCTAGTAATTGCCATGTGCTGTATAAATCCAACACAAGCTAGTAACTACCAGATGAATACTGGAGTGTAGGTCTGGAGGTTATATTGTATTTGCCGAAGTGCTTAAATTTCACGAACTTCTAAAACACTAGGGGGCAACAAAAGAAAATGGCATTCTCCACACATAAAATAACTCAGGTAGCTCATCTTGGAGCCCCGTGAGGATGTGGAAGGTCACGAGATGCAGGGGAGGAGTTTGTAATCTACCCAGCTACAGCAGAAGCACATGACTGTTCAGCAACCTAATCACATCACAAATCAACCAGGACAGGATCTGCCCCCTGACCAGAGGAATCTAAATGTGCATCAGCTGCAACACCAAGCTGGATAGAAGGGTATACTCCAGAGAAGAATCATGGCATTAAATGCTAGCTGAGGTGCAGAAACTGTTAGCCCTGATCAGAAGGGGTAGTTACAAATTACAGATGTGACAAAGAATTGCTACTAAAAATAAGTAACAAATAAAAAATAAAAGTATTTTATGGAAATCAGCCATCAACAAGTGCCAAACCAATCCCTAGGAAATTAAATGAAAAGCACCTGTGCCAAGACACGGTTTAATTCAGTGCCGTGCCCTACTCTTGCATCTCAAATGAATATTGCATAGAAAATTAGAGAGAACTACCAGCAGCTGTTTGAAACCCTCTCTCTCGCACGCGCTTACCCTGTCCAGATGGCTGACTTACAGTAGCTCCTTTAAGCACCTTCTAAAACCCAAGATCCACCCCTTGCTCAGACTGCACACAACTGTTACTTGTAAGCCTACCTATTGCATTAAGAAAGAGAATTATTTCAGCAGAGGCTGGGAACGCTGCTGCGTTTGCTCGTCTCAGCTCTGCTCCACACAGCCAGAAAGCTCTATTCTGAGAGTCGCTTACATCCTGAGATATGGCTTGACAGGATGGTTTCGCTTCAGGGACTCGGTCTGAACATATGCCAGTATTTGGGTGGGATAAAATGCAAGATAAAACTCACTGTGGCTTTAGGGAGGAAAAAAAAAAGAAAAAAAAAAGAGTTTTTCAAAAGGTTGGAACCAAATAGAAAAAAGGCTGCTAATGTACAGTTAGTCATGCTTTCAAGGAAAATGGCAGCAGCACTTTCTATTATACTGTAGAAAATGTAAAATTTGTATTTTAAAAAAAAGTCCACAACTGTAAACCATATGGATTTTAGAATTCATAACTTAACAGACACTTCTCTTCACCACATACAAATAACCCAGTTTAGTAACAAAGTACCTATGGATATGTTATATACGGTACATCCTGAAAAAAAAAAAGAAAGACTAAAATTCATAGATGCATGAATGGCTCATGAAAATGTATACATTAATGCAATGGGTAAACATATATGCTAGCAAGCTAAAGGAATATTTCCCCATTACTCACACACACTTGCATTAAAGTCTGCCTAGCTGCGTTTGCCCACAGCTAGTGCTGAAGAGTCTCCGATCAGAGGTCACGAGAAGGCGCAGCACAACCCCAGACACTACAGGCAATCACAGCGAGCTTTACGTATAAAGGACGCCAATAGGAAAGAGCCAATAATAAAATCACCCACTTCCAAGAATCCAGGCACCAGCTGCAGTAAGAAGATCCTTACCCTTAATCCATGTACAGATTTCAACCCACATCTGTTGATGTGTTAAAGCTAAAAACCGCCAGTCTAATTCAAAAGGCCCATGTGAAGTCCAGCGGTCAGTCTTTAATAAGCCCTGCAGAGCACGCGATTGAACGCCCACAACACCTTGTTAGAGACTTTTTTTGGAGAAAGTCAACTGCTTTTTTTTTTTGCCAATATACCGACTTTCAGTTTTCTATTGGTTTAATAACTTCTCTATAATTAAGCGCTTCTTATAAAAAATAAAAATACCATTAAATAAAATTTAAAAAAATCGAAGGTAAAACTATAAGAAACCAAGCAAAACAAAGGTTTGGATAATATCTTTCCAATGTATTTGAAATGGTTAAAAACAAAATCAATATGCATTTGGCATAAACTTTCCCACACACCTTGAACAACGACACCCCTTCAGGTATCACCTGTAATACATAGAAAAAGTATAAAAATAAAATAAGTTATTAATAAGAGCATAACCTACAACCCAAGCTTGGTATGAGTGAACACAAAGCAGTGGGAATGAATCCCATCACAATGTAAAACACATGAGACCACTTGTCCTTGGTTGTAGAAAAGAGGAAGTCCTTTTAAAGATTTCTGTCTGGCTTTGATTGCAACCACAAACCACTCCTAGAATACGCTGTTATACAGACCTTGGAAGATTTAAAAACAATGCTGAGATTTCATGTTATTGCGGTCAACAAGGACAGCGTGTCTGTCAGCCACTCTGTCTTCTTGTGGTACCAGTTTGTACCACACAGCACACAAGTGCATTTCTTACCATCAGCCCATCATGGTAAAACATTTAAATTAAAGGATTTCATGATACAGTAAATGTGTAAGTTTAGTGGGCTTTATTTTAATATGAAGGCCCATTAAAAATGTCTAGTGGATGTGCATTTCCATTACTCAAATCAATGACTTCTATTTCCTTGCCCACTTTGCTTGTTATCTTTTATTGCCAGGGAGAAACCCTAATGGTCACTGCCACACTGATGACTCATCATTGTCCAGTATGAGGGATTTCTTCTCAAGTCATCGAGTACCTTTACAGAAGCCCTGTGCCCCAGCCTGCCATTATTTGAAGTGCTTTTTTTTTCTTGTTTTCAAATGAAGAATTTTGAATATTTATTTCACCAGTCCCATTAAAAGTCAACCAATACACTGCTTATTTAAAGTCAAAAGCCTTTCGTCTATAACAGAACAGTTTACAATGTCCTTTCTGTCAGATAACCATGCATGAATTCTCACACGCATTTGCATTTTAACTGCCAGTATTTGCAATCACAAAAGTGGATGCGGACACAAAGGATTATATGATTTGGTTTTGATGTTTGTGCAATTGAACAGGTTTGGCAAGTTTGTAACTGTTGTGTTTTGAGAGGTCCAATACTACAAGCGATAATATCACCCAGATAAAGCGCATTCTAAAGTAGAAACAATGCAATTACTACCTACTGGAAACTTTATCTTAAGATTATAAAGGTTTACTTTGCTCCACAGACCCCATTCACACTACTGTGCTGGCCCAGAGCCGCCGCATATTTAGGTTATTTTTTTTTTTTTTTTTTTTTTTTTTAATTTGTTAGCAACCATAGATGATAGTTTCTCATTGGGTCTGGACTACTCACATGACCCAAACACACTCATCCACATACACAGGAGAGAGGATTCATGTCGTTTTAAGGGGGCTTTAGGGTGGTATTTAATAATTTAGCACCAGTAGGCTCTCTGGTGTTAAACTTTTAAAACCGTTCAGCACCAATTTTCAAAGAGATTTGCACCCGTCAAGGATGCGGGGTTCAGGATCAAAGGTTTCATTGGTCATCTTACACACATGAATATGCATCAGGGCAGAAAGGTGTGAGGCCGATTAAAATGTTGACATGTGAAAACCCCACGCTCACAACCAGCACTGCTTAATGACAGTGTCAGGAGACAACAACAGTATATGAATGTTTAATTAGGAGTCTGGATTGTTGGTTATACAATTTAACAAACCATCAAGCATTCTCTGTTTATTTCGATATTTTTATAGAAAGATATAACAGAGGGAAACAAAATATTTCAAGTAAATGTATTTTTTTTAAACGTTTAATGTAATGGCTCTCAAATATCGACACCTGGTCTCATCTGCACTCAGGTTGGGAAGCGATATATAATAAAATCAGGAGGTAGGCAGGTATGGGTCACAGCCAGATAATATGCTTGGCCTTGCAAGCGTGAGCACCCCCACAGCCTATATGAAAAATGCCTTCCTGTTAAATGTACTGACGGTACACATTTGCTTCTTAAAAACACTATGGAAGTCCTCATTTCTTTTTTTTATGGGTTTGTATGCGTACCAGTTATGTGAATCCCTGTTTATGTCAGTAGTCTGGCAAAGAATCTTCTAAAAGTAAAAAAGATCAGAGAGTCAATACAGAAAAAACAACACACCCCAATCTGACCTATTTTATGCCATAAAATTTTTTTTTTTTTTTGAATTTTTTGAAAGCTTGCAAGTGTCTCAAGGAGAGTTCTTCCTTTCTGGGGACTTGCCTCACCAGGTCCCCCCACCCCATTCCTTTGAACACTGGCTAGTCAGGTGTGGTACTGGCAGGCATCATAAGAGCTTACTCCACATACTCTACAAGGAGCACTCCTATACTGTCCCGAATATCACCTGTCCCATGTGCAATGTTTTCTTCACTTGTGACCTGTACCAGATTTCAGACTGTAAAATAACCCACTGCACCGCTACATCCCTTTGCTAGATCTTCTATATCAGGTCAAACACGGTTCACAGTAAGTATGCCAAAACTTCACTGAAAATAACTGGAAGTCAGCCCGTACCAAGTACCCTTTTCACTTTCCCCGACTAGAAAAAACTCTGAAGTTTGGAGCGGGTTATACAAACAGTGGTTTTATCTTTACTAACAAATTGACTCATCTTTGACAGAATCATCTTGTATCCTTCTGGCCTATATCTTCAGTGTTTTGAATGGCAGAAACAAGTAAATAATTTTAACAGCGTTTTCTGCTCAAACTGCAGCAGAGACAAATCAGCCAATGAGCTGCAATTTATTTATTTATCTTCATCGATTTGCCCATGAAAACCAGATGTTTGGTGACTTGATTGTTTCTCTCAAGCTAGCAACATTTATTTCTAATTTAAAAAATCCTACATTTGAAGCCTAATAAACTGTTAATAAACCAGAAGAATCTTTAAAACAAAATGTTGCAAAATTATGGCTTCGAATTAGCCGATGATTCAATGATTCTTTTTTTCTCCACTTTCTTTTTGTTGCTCTCACACAATTAGCTTCACAAATCCTTATGGCTTTGTAAATTCCCCCTCCAGAACAAGTTTTAAAATACTGTTATGAAAGGGGGTTCCTACCATGTGTAGGTAAACACAATTAAATGATTAGTAGTGGCTTCCAACACCAATTGAAAAAAAATATTTAAAAAAAATGGAATGCTAATCTTAAATGAGCTCTTCCCAGCCTTGCTGGATATATGTGTGCCATATAAACAATAATTACAGAAATACGCACATCTTCCATTTGCGTTTAACATCCGTCTGCTGTTTGCTACAAAATCAGAATCAGTTTATCATTCTTCAGGATGGTAACTTCACGTTACAGTGCCTCAGAGCTGTGTAGTCAGATGAGAACTGGTCATTTCATCTTAAGGCAGAAATACACCACGCATTTAGTAGGCCAGCAGTCTCCAACTGCAGCTGATGAAACACTATCCACATCAGCAAAGTAGAGAGATTCAATTAAAGTGGTTTTCACAGCTATTTTGTTTTGTTTGCTGCATTGAATCTTCCAGAGATACATTACAACACTTCACAATCTAAATCTCCCCCCAGCTCCTTCACTTGCAAAGGTCCTGAAGAAATGCATATGAATCTATAGCTGGAGGATGGCAAGTAATAGCCTAGCATCACAGTTCCTAATGGTGCCAAACACTAGCAAGTTAGATTCAGTTTCCGCACAGGAGATACGGACATACTTAGATAAGCTCTTATGTGACTACCCTTTGAACCGAGACAGTTTAAGGACCTTTTTATTTGATTGCGTTACATCTTCCGATGTCAGGGCGCGGAATAACCAACGGCAATTGCCGTGCTGCCCAACCCGTTTGGCCGCAATGCCTCTCCTAAATTTAAAAAACTTGCGGCAAAAGCTCTACTTAACAAACCTGCTCAACGTCAGCAGGCCCGTTCTGTCACAATTCAATTCTGTCTCGTCTAATCTCGTCCTGCGAGAAAATGACTCATTATTTTGATGTATTATTGTTGTCATTCTTTTTACTATACACCTCCCAGCACTGCCACGAGAATGACGTATCATTGGTTAATAAGGCTAACAGCGGGAGGGGCGCTATTAGTTATAAGACTGAACTGAATTTGACCCTGCTTAAGTTCCAGGGATTGCAGAGTTGTTATCTGGCAGTGTCACTGCAGTTGTGTGGTTTTTCCCCCGACCGTGAGCAATGCCAAACCAGCAGCGAATCAAAAAAGAAAGAAGGAAGAGCTGGCTAAAGCAGCAGCTAAGTGTTCCAGAATGGATGTGATGTTCCAGAATGGATGTGAATGGATGTCAGGTAGGAAATGGGTGCACAACAATTCGTCCCCCAATACTAACATCAAATAATAACCGCTATTTCACCGACAAATCTCACCCACTCCTAGTCCTCTCTTGTAAGTCACCCTGGATAAGGGTGTCTGCTAAGAAATATAATATTATATTAATTAATTAAACTCTGTTAAAAGTTGTATTTTAACTTTTCTATCAAGCAATTTCAGGACATGTACATCCAATACCAATAAAAGGAACTTCCAACACCATACAAATATCATTATTTTCTCAGAGTTACAATCAAGGAGGAAGATTGCTTCTCTCGTAGTGTAATCGAGAAAGATCTGATAAATATACAGATAAAAATGTGTACACAAGTCCTCAAACATATATTTTGATAGCATCCTACTGTGGATGAAAAATTCAGGTTTGAAACCCGTTTTAAAATACCATTATACACAGCTGTAACAATTACTATATTCACACAATTATTGTTTTGAGAGTCAGCTTTTATTAGGGAGCTGCCCTAAATCCCTTGTTTAGAAGGATACAGGGTATTAATGCTTGTGATAGAGTAGCCATCTGCCGTGTGGGTGCGTGCATTCACTGCTGAGTGACAGGCAGGAGATCGAGACGGAGGTTGAAGTTGATACGCCCCGCAGGCGAACAGGATTTATTTACATATCAACACACTGAACAGCTCACCTGACACTACCAGCAATGGCAGCGCACAGAGCACATACAACACAGTGTACAAAAACTTTGGTGGGATTTACAATCTTTGAACTAATCTTCTCTGTTCAATAACAAAGTAACATTGATGAAGAGGTTGATCGTGGCAGGTAAATGGCTAGGGTGGATACATGACAGGCGGATACGCGACTGATTATTGTACCAGCACAGAACAAATTCAACTGAAGCACTTAAAGAAGTGGTCGGCCAAAAAGAATACAACAGGTAAATGAACATAAGGCACCTAAACTCAAGAGTTGTATGTACATTACCTTACTGCAAAACACTTTGAAAGATAATTCATGAAACAAACCGTCTAAAATTTGCAAATAAATATGAACAGAAATCTGAAGCATTATTCAACTAAATGTTTGGAGAAAAAAAAAAAAAAAAAGGGAAAGCCTTCAATGAAGAAAACCTTGTACCTACAGTTAAACATGGAGGTGGAAGACCATGATATGGGGGTGTTTAGTAGTTCGGGGACTGGAGACATTCATGTGATTGAAGATAGAATTAACGCAGCCATGTATCAAAGCATTCTACAAAATACAATCTGCTCGCAGGCCGATTGACAGACAGTTTATATCCCAACATGCAATGACCCAGCATACGGCAAAGTCAGCTCTGGAATTCTTAAAAACAAAGTTTGGACATGGCCTTCACTATCCAATAGATATGCTTTGGACTGATCTGAATAAATCTGTAGCCAATTTGTAACACTCAAAAGGTACATAGTAGTGAATTCATCACCTCTCCTCCCTTAGGCCCTTCTCATGCCAATAGGCAAAGGAATCAATAACATTTCATCTGGCGATGCTTTCTTCTTTTCCAGATGCATTCTTTATCGAGAATAACAGGATGTGATGTACTACCGCAATTGCACTATAGGAGTGCTCATTCGGTATTTTGCAAACCGGGTGTTTTTTTTCTTGCTGGGCCGAGGGCTCCCATTTAGCCTTGCCTTTCATCTGTTATTTTGATGCATTTAACAGTTTGTACCGAGTAGTCTAACTGAACTATCAACAAAGGCATTTGACAAGCTTTACAACATAAATGTCAATCCAGGTTAGATTTCGTTTTACTTGTTTAGATAACACTACTTTTGCTATTTATATAATTCCTAGCTACAACTTGATAATTACAGTGCAAAAATAAAACACAAAAAAGCAAAATAATGCATTCTTAATTTGATCTGTATTTACACAACGTTGAAAAACACACCTTTGACTATGGTTCACGATACTTCCGAGAACAGAAACGTGTACAACATGCCGTGGAGATGTGGTTTTCATGTTCTAAATTATTAATACTGTAAACAACCAGTCAAATTTTAAAAAAGGAGATAAAAATAATTACAATCACAAACCTTGTATACTTGTCCATAGGTGCCATTTCCAACTACTTCCACCAGCTCAAAAATCCCGGCAGGATCCTACAAAAGATATTATTAATTCATTTTAAAATTACTTTCTCCCAAATGTTGTTGGGTGGCGAATACATACAGCTGTTGCGCCCTATTTCCAGCCCCATACACATGCCAATACATGCAAACAAAGGAAAGCCCAACTCCGACACCCACCCTATCGTAATAATTTCACATTATATATATATATATATATATATATATATATATATATATATATATATATATATATATATACATACATACATACATACATACATACATACATACATACACACATACATACATACATACATACATACATATACACACACACACCACCTTTTTAAAACCACAGACAAAACTATCTTGTTAATAAACCGGGTTAGGCTGTACTGTGTCTTTTTTAACGCATCCGCCCATGTGGCTTACAATTCTCGTATTCCACAATCCAAATCCTTTTTCAGTTGAAATATGTTATCCTTGTCTAGCTAGCACTTACCCGCAGAGAGGAAAGGTCTATGTCCACCAGACTTTTAGCTGGAGAGTCGTTCGCCATCTTTTAAATAATAAATACAAATTGCAATGTCTATCCTTCGTCCTTCACACAGATTGTATCGCTGCAATACTGTATCCTTTCATTGGTGACGCTTTGTTTATGGTTCCACGCGGATTTCTCTTTGTGCTTCTTTCTGTTTTCAGAAGCACAGCTACACCATGTTGAGATGGCAGCTGGCGGCTCCCAATCTCTCCTTTCCTTCTCCTCCTCGCTCACTCAGTCTGTGAGAGAGAGACACACAGGAAGCCGGTTTCTTGAATCACACACAGACAAAAAGGCTGGGGCTGGGCTAGATGCAGACTCACGGATTTTAATGAAAGATGGTGAGAAAAGTGAACATAGCTCCCCCTTTCTTCCACCAACACGAAAAATAAGCGGAAACGCGCCTCGAAACCGTTCTGTTAGTAACCCTCCCGGGCTCCGACAGACAAATATATCAATATTCATGAGGGGTGTGGTAGGGAACAAAGGTCACATTGATGAGTTTCCAGTTTTACCCCAAACTAAACAATACATGCTCTGAAATGTAAAGTTATGTAATCTGTAGCTATATAACCTTCAGAAATGTTTAATTGAAACTTACAGCTTTGACTGGTAAATACTGAAAATATAAATTACATAATGTATAGAGGGCCGGATTAAGGTTATGAGGGGCCTAAGGCTAATTACACGGAAGGGCCTAAGCAGGTATTACATATTGCAAAAAAAATTATGAAGTCATCAAACATATTTATTTATTTACCTATGTAAAATTAACAAATGTATTCGACTCAAGATAAATTCATCAAACATAAATCACTCACTACACTCATTTCTTCAAACAAACAAAAACATGTTCCTAGCTTTAGCTGTGACAAAGTCATGAATGATGTCATCGTAATTCAAAGACATGACGATTTCATTCTCAATGCTCAAGAGGGACAAAGCACTGAGATGCTCTTGAGTCATGGTGGATCGGTGGACATTTTTGACCCTTTTTAGAAGGGAGAAGGAACGTTCTCCGCTACAGTTAGTGATCATTAGTGACAAATACAACCGTAATGCAGTTTCAACATTTGGGAAACATTCTATCAC
This sequence comes from Acipenser oxyrinchus oxyrinchus, assembly GCA_030684275.1. NCBI lineage: Eukaryota > Metazoa > Chordata > Actinopteri > Acipenseriformes > Acipenseridae > Acipenser > Acipenser oxyrinchus. Next base: position 7,499,016 of record CM060255.1, read on the forward strand.
ACTGGATTCAGTGATCCAAATAGATCTGCTTTCATCGTCTTTTCTTTCTATATCTGAGAGGGATGTGAATTCAACAAATTGTTAAAATTCTTTAGTAAAATCTACTGGGAGATCGTCTGGGTATTTCTCACACAGACGTTTGACACCTGCACTGACTTCGGAACTTGAAATGGTTCAGGACACTAAAGGTTTTGTCAATATTTCGCCTTGAGTTCCCCACCACCAGACTTAGTAGGAGAAAAAAACGTTAGGAGAGAGGGAGTTCCTTTCAGCACTACATCTTGTCTTTGCCGTCTTTCTTCGGCCTCCTTCAATTTTTGCCATCCTCCTTTCTTTGGTATGCTTATTGACCAATGCAGGCCTGCTGAAATGAACAATTTTGAAAAATGATAAACCGTTTAATTCCGAGACAGTTCACAGCCTATATATATATATATATATATATATATATATATATATATATATATATATATATATATATATATATATATAATGTCCCATGCTGCACCAATAATTTTACACCAGAGGCAGTGTTTGAGAGAATGAGTTTTGTGTCACTGGGTTAAGATGTCAAGAAAAGGTCATAAAAATAAATAAAGTGCATTTTCAAATGGTTGGTTTGGGAGTCATAAAATACTTAAATGCTGAATTAATCAGTTTTACAGCCAGTTTCTCTTGCACATCCAGAAGTCTCCCAATGTTGCTACCTACTTGAACTCAATATTCATATGATTACTTAATTTTTTTTTTCTTCTATGAAACATTATACAGTGACAATTCACTTGGAAATCCCAGGACTCATTCTGAAAGACAGGTAACTCAGTTGTGCTTTCCAGGTGCTCACCAAGTAAAATCATTTTAAATAATACCTCCTTCAACCCAACCAGGCTTCATACCAAGTGTTGACATTTGTAAGCATATATTTTTTGTTTTGTGAACAAAAATAAGTGACTCCACACCTAGGCCTTTTGAAGTAAGTGCAATGGCAAAGGGACTTTTTCAGAAAGGAATTACATCATTTGAATTACCTAAATTAGCAAGAAAGTACCCATAACAACTGTTGAACTTATCCTTCCTGCAACTCACGGTGATTGGGCAATTCATTTTTGAATACATCAAAAATCTGCTTTCCTTTTGTATTTCAACTCTCTGTTTTGCCTTGTAAGGTATGTTGTTTAAGTAATTATGCACACAATGTGATTTTGCCTTTTTAAGTTACAGAACTTGAGATTTACTTAACATAAGTTACCAACCTTTGAAAATAACACCCATAGTTGTTTCATGCTAATTTGATACCATTACAATACTTTAATTCCTCTCTGGAAATGTGCCATTGCATTTGCACCATATAAAATAAAATTTGGCTAACTTTACAAATGAGAATATAAAAAACTGTTTATTATAAGTTTAGTTTTGTAGTAAAAAGAAAAATGGCCAAGAAATGTACTGTATGCTAGTGTAGAGACATTAGGGGCATTAAAATACAATAAAGTGTTGTTACGATTTGTGTTTTTTTTTTACTGAAACCATTATCTAGTCATTTTTGCTTCCTACATGCAGGTATTGTTATTACCAGACAATGTAATCTCTGTATTTTCAAAGTAAACATTAGAAACATTGTAAACATTAAAGACATCTCAACCTCTTTACAGTAATACAAAGTCAAATTAAATTCACCAACCGGAACACTGGAATTAGCACACTTAGTATTAATGATCATAATCATACATTTCCAGAACCCCCTTCTTGTGTGCATTACTTACTGACAACCCTTGAAGTATGCTACAAATTAGTGATACTGAACTGTATATGAAGAATATAAAATAAGTCACTTTTTATTATCAATATTGGGGGTGTTTGTGAATTAATTGCTTATGAATCATAGCTCTTAAGTACCTTGAACACCCTCTGCCACTCAGTCAGGTCTTGCTCAAGCATAGACAGTTGTGCCAAATTATGTGCTGGTTTTGTAATGTGGACAAATGCTCACTGGGATATTCAAGCCAAGGTGGAGGAAGGAATGGAACTTTAGTTAATTATCATCTGCGCTACCCCTATTATTATTATTACAGTTTAGACTTCATATTAAGAAGGGTGTTTCTGCAGCATAATATGGTAATGAAAGCTGGCATATGTGTTCACATTCACATAATTTTCTTTATGAAAATTGACTTCTGGCATTCTAGCTCAAGTACAGGTATCATGGAAAATACACCTATTTGGGTTAAAGAAAGATGTTTGATTCATGTCAGTCACATGCAATTATATCATGCTGTTATTACAACAACCACTTTACTTGAGTATAACATATTGTAACGTTTTCGGGTTCTTCTGGGACAGAAATGAGACTGAAGCTGTGAGTAGAAGAAATTGAAGACTCAAGTCGTTTATTTTTGTACAGCAATTAATTAATAAAATAAAATCATAAAGTGAGGGAAGGGAACTAGGAGTCAAAACTGAAATAAAATGATTGCAATTAGTATTTGTTTTCTTTTCTCTTTTCCCGCTCTATCTCTCCGCACATACACCCTTCTGTGTCACTCTTGCTTTCTCCAATTCTCCCGGTCACGCACCGCCTTATATCCCCCCCACCAACCCCACGTCCTTTGCACCAAACCTGCACACCTACACACACATCCACACACAACATGCAACCCCTGCACGCATACATCCCCTATGCAACCCCTGCACACCCCATGCAACCCCTTGCACGCACACACCACCATGCAACCTCTTGCATGCACACACACCCTCTACACTATCCTGATTCTGTTCCCTCTCCCCCCAAATTGCTACATTGCCCCCTCCTAGCAATGAGACATCCCGCTCACTGCCCTAACCCAGGAAACTGTCCTGTAGCCTCCGCAGGGCCTGACGGGTCTCCCACCCGATGAGACCGGTCGTCAGGGTAGGTGAGGACGGGGCCGTGGCCAGCTTGTCGGAGTCGGTGGAACGTGCTGACACATTCCTCGGTCCAATGGAACCGCCTCCCCTTCTCCATGATAAGAGTGCAGTGGGCGGGCAATGTCAGCAAACCCCAGGATGAACAGCCGATAAAAAGAGGCCAGCCCCAGGAAGTCCTACTTGGCAGACTGACACCAGCATTGGCCACCCCTGTACCACCTCCACCTTGGCTGGATCGGTGGCAACTCTGTTGGCCCCCACCACTTGACCGAGGAACTGGCGATCAGGTGGTACTTCCCTGGGTTCAACTTTAGGTCCAGATGTGGCCCAGCACCTCCCTCAGGTTGGCAATGGCCTCCTTGTCGGTCGCTGCGTGGACGAGCAAGTCGTCCAGGTAGACCACACAGGCTGAGCGGGTAATGCCACCGAGGATGCACTCCATGAGGCACAGCCTGAATGGCATCATCGTGAACTGTCAGAGACCATGCCCCGTAGCTCAACCTACCAGTTGCCACTGCACACGTCCAGGGCCTCATCGATGCGGGGGAGCGGATAGGCGTCCTTCTTCGGACCGCATTGAGTTGCCGGTAGTCAATGCAAAACCGGAGGCTGATGTCCTTCATCGGCGACAGCACTATGGGCGGTGACCACCTCTCGGATAATGCCCTCCACAGCCTCCCTTTTGCCAACGGAAGCCAGTGAGCATGTTCGCGGCTAGGCAGCGCATCCCCCGTGGCGATGTGGTGCTGGACCAACCCAGTCCGTGTGCAGTCTTTGGACTTCGGTGCAAAACAGGCCTCATACTCCTTCAGGAGTCCTTACAGCATGTGGTGCTGTTTACCATCGATCCCATCCATGCTGTGCAAATGGAGGTCCTCCATGGCTTTGGACCGCAGCGAAGGAAGCTGTGAGACTGGCATCCAGGCGGCAGTACTAGTGAGTTGTCGGACAGGCTGGCAAGCGGTCCAGCAGTTGGGCCATTGAGCAGGTAGGCAAGCTGGTGAGCCAGTTGGCTGGTGAGCAGGTGGCGAGCTGGTGAGCCGGTGGGCTGGTGAGCAGGCAGACGAGCTGGTGAGGCAGTGGGTTGGTGATTAGGCAGGTAAGCTGCTGAGCCGGTTGGCTGGTGAGCAGGCAGGCAAGCCACAGTATGGCAACAGTCCCGACCAAATGAGCGTGACGGTGGCGCCACTGTGCATCTGCTTGGGCTACCGCAGCCTGTTTGTGAATGGGGGAGGACAGCCTGGTATGGCATAAGGATCTGTTCTAGGCGGTGCACCTCCTGTACAGCCTTCCCCAACATCTTTGGTTCCACTATAAGGATATGCCGCTGTAGTTCTCCTGGCATTATCACCCCAACAAACGCATTTCTCCCTGTCTTGTGCCTAACCTCACTGGACAGTTCTGGATATGCCTTCTGTATTAACATGGTTATATCATTGCCCAGTGCCCCCAAGGACTCACCCAGTCACCTTCGTCGCTCAACGTCATGTGTGTGAAACTGGATGCAGGCTGTCCGAATTGTTCTTCCACCGCAGCTGCCAGTGTAGCGTAGTTGGTCCTCTCCGCCGTTGATAGAGTTAAGAAGCAGCTCTGCGCCTCCCCATCTAGTGCAGTGATCAATCACTTCAAATGCACTCTGGAAGGCCTCCCAGCTGTCCCGTCCATCATACCAGTTTGTTTTGATGCACGGAGGAGACGTCACCGCTGCACACTGCGTGGTCATTGCCGGCCGCACCTCCTTCTCTGCCATCCTCGGCCTCACATAAGGAGCCTCCACCACCTCAGAGTCACTATGGGTGGTCTGGGCCACAGCCAGAGCCCACAGGATCTCTTCAATCTGAAGCTGGGCCTCCTCGCACTGTCGGCGGAACCAAGAGCTCCAACTCACCCATTTGGTGGCTCCTCTACAGCACCTGTCGCTCCTGTCCAGACTTGGTGCTGCCACACTGGCTTCCCCCCACACTGTCAGGTTGTGGCGAACACATCCCCCTCGACTCCGCAAGGCGGTTTACCTTGGCCCGTACCTCGTTCCTGTCGACCGTAAAAAGAACTAACCCCAGGCCGGGGCTAGTTTTCCGAACCGTCTCATTGCTATCCCACTTTTTTCTGTACAGCAATTAATTAATAAATTAGAATCAAAGTGAGGGAAGAGAACTGGTCTAAAATGAAATAAAATGATTGCAATTAGTGTTTGTTTTCTTTTGTCCTTTCCCATTCTATCTCTCTATCTCCCCCCACACACACCCTTCTGTTACTCTTGCTTTCTCCAATTCTCCCAGTCTTTACCACGCATCCCCTTATATCCCCTCGTTCCCGCTGCCCCTTACTCAGACCCCCGCCACCTTCGCGCCAAACCTGCACCCCAATTCTCCTACACATACAACATGCAACCCATGCACGCATACACACCCAATGCACCCCCCTACACGCACAAGATGCAACCTCTGCACGCACACACCACCATGCATCCCCTTGCACGCACACACACCCTCTACACTATCCTGATTCTTTCCCCTCCCACCCCAGGATCACTACAATATTGTATCCAAACTTGTGCTGTTGCTTCATAACAACATCCATTTTTTAAAACATAGGGAGTTCTAGTGTGTGAGTACAGTGAAGCAACATTTGCAAATTACCCTATTTTATACCCTTTTAAAACATAAACCTTATTGTTTAGCAATGATGTCAGAGAATACAATGACAAAATCAAAAGAGAAATACTATCAAAATCTGTTTCCTATTTTCAATGTCCCCATAGTCATGATTGAGAAACAGATACTGCATGAAAAAGGAAGTTCTCTGTAAAAGCAGAAGCAACATCATGTTCTATGATTCTGTAATGATGCACAAACACAGGTAACAGTAATACATTTTGTGAACGTCAAGTAGACAGACAGTATAAATGATTTAAAAAAAAGAGACCAGACATTTGTTTACTTGACTTAGGACCATATTTTCCACTCATTAAATCACTTCTGTTTTTGTAAAGGACAAGGCTCATCAGTTTTACACAATGGGCCTCATTTACAAGCAGACATTAAATATGGAGTTAGCGTGCATGTAAAGTAGTGAGCCTAACGTGCGATAAATCCAAATTTACAGAGAAAGCATTCAAATACGTGCACAGTATTTGGCTAATTTACATACTATACCCTGCACACTAGATGTATTGTGAGCGATCATTTAATGTGCAAGCTAATGCCAGAGACTTACCCATGACCACCATGATATAAAAAGCCCCAGCAGTCCAGCCTTTTTCCTTTAATGCATATACAATAAAAGTCATGTTGTGCAATGGCATATTTTTCTTTTTGTTCTACTTACTCTAGAAATATTGATTGATGAGACGTAGCCTCAATTCTCTTCTTGTTGGCATTGCCACCCTGCAGAGCAGGCTCCATGGATCGGGGTGACAGTGCTTGTGAGTACAATCAATAGCACACGTCCTGTAAACCTGTCCTCTGTGTGGGAAATTTTATATAATTCCCTGTGACCTTTAGCAGGGCTTTTTTGTTTTTGTAAATTGCAGGTTATTAAATAGGTTGCAGTTAAAGCTGAATGACACAGTTTAAAATAAACAGTTAATACTCGAAAGCAGGGGTGTCAAACATGCGGCCCTGGGGGGCAATTTTTGGCGGCCCGCCCATTAGTTTCTTAAATCGCATTGATGTACTGTATCGTTTTGGAATTCTTCTTTAAAACACGCCGCCTCTTTCATATAACATGGGTATTCAACATATGCAGTCTGCATAGTATGAGTTTAAAATCAGTAGCCAAAAAGTAGTAGCGAAAGGTGGAGGCGGAACACAGGAGATTCCAAAAGCGTTAGCCAGATGATTCTTTGTTCAATGAATAATTTTGACAGCAAGGCAATATGTCTGATTTGCAGTGCGACGGTTGCTGTTATGAAAGATTATAACTAGGGCTTCTGTTTTTGTTTTTTATTAATTGTATTTTTGAGTGCTTATTTTTAGCTATTTTATGTAAATCGTTTTTTTTCGGGGCTTTTGTTTTTGATATACTGTATGAAATTAGTGTTTTTGGTTACTTTCCAAAATGCTTGAGCATTTTTTTTTCTGTCAAAATATGTATAGTAACGCAACAGTACTTGCACACTTAAGTTGTACCTTCTTTCCTTTGCTGTCTTCCACAACAAAATCCCTATGGTGATGGACACATTCTTCTGGGGTTTTTGTGTGTTGGCATTTTTGTACATTTCGCCACAATTCTGTTTTAAATCCTCCGTATCTTAACTGTAATACAGCTTTAAATCCCGCTAACAAGCCTCCATTCCTGATTGTAATCTTGTTTTAAATCTTGCAAACTGAGTCTCCAATAGAAATGTAGGAATGTGCTGTCACTCAGTAGTTGTGGCGGGTTTAAAGTATTCAGAATGAATCAATGATAGATACAAGTCAGGAAGGAGGGACATTGCCCAGCTGCACTGGGAAATGTATTTATTATTTGTCACTATATATATATATATATATATATATATATATATATATATATACACACACAACACATGGTTTCTTTCTGCGTATGCAGTTTAGTATGCATCCTGGCAAATTGTGCTACAGAAAATGGAAAGACTTAAAAAAAAGCAGAAATACAATAAGCAACCTTTAAAGTACCAATGCACTAAATAAAAATGTGTTCTGATTTAAAAACACTTAGAGAATAATTTTGTGACTTATACAATGTTTAGCAGTCTATAATTAAGTTAAACAAGCATCTGTGTATGGGTAATATCGACACACATATCGTATAAACAGTCTTTCAGCATCATGGTATTCCCTAATTCACTTTCCTAATACTAGACTATCGGGAAGTCTTTATGTGAAATCAAAATACAGCAAAATACAAAAACATGGACAGATAATAAAGATCTTTGTAATGTTCTTAAATTAACATCCTAAATTCAGCCCTAGTTGATCTCTCTCTATACACTACTTGTAAGTGCCAATGTCGCTGCTGAATAGGTGTTGTGTACAGCTAGAAGAAAAGCACATTTACAGTGACCAGAAACTTCAAAGTTTGCCTATTCATTTCAGAGGATTCAGTAAAGCAGGATGGGTTAAGTGAAGTCCTACCTGGATATAAACTTTATTTGCCTATCAAACGCCACGTTTCCATTTGGCACTCGGACCGACATAAAAGTGATTTTAAATCAGACTTGCTTATTTCCATTAGCAGCAAATCAAGATGAAATCATTTTCAATTGAGCCTCTCTCAGTCCCATTTCGTATTTCAGACTGGTAAAACTCGATCTCCCCAACTCGCTCTGATGTGACGTCCTCGGTCCCGCCTCACCGAGGTGAACAACAACCGCGCGCTTCCTCCATTAGGCCTTGGCCTTATTGTTGAGCAGACCGCATGCATCACCACTCGCCCATAAAGTGGTGTGTTTGTGTGTAAAAAAAAAAGAACAGGTGTGTTTTGTTTCTTTTTCTGTCTGTTCTCCCTTCTCCTGGTCCGTCACTGTACTACCCTGCTGCAAGCTACGCGCTGCACCAACTGAGGACCCAACGCGGTCTGGATGCCATCTTGGGTGTTCCATTCCACTGCAAGCTTCGCACTGCACTGGTTGTGTGACTGCAAGCAGCCCAGACACAGACACACAGCCCAGTACCCTGGTGCTTTGCCCTGGGTACTTGGTGCTCGGTGCTTCGTGCCTCAGTGCTCCATAGCCTCGGTGCCTCGGTGCTTCGGCATCCTCAGTGCCTCAGAGCCTCTGTGTCGCCGGTGCTTCAGCCCTCGGTGCACTAAAGCCTCAGAGCCTCGGCGCCTCGGTGTGTCAAACACTTAACAACAAAACAACATTCAAACAAAGCTCCATAGCCTCGGTGCCTAATAATACTACAAATACTAAATAACACAAAACATAAAGTATGCACAGGGGCGCGGAGTACCCCGTCACATAACAATACTGTACGAGTATCATTTTAGCATCAAAAGTATTTAAGTACCTGTATTTAAATTGTGGGGAGACCTCAATGTTTTTAGAAATATATTTTATTTAGAAATATATTTATGAAATATATTTTAAGGTCCCCCTTCACTCAGTGCTGCCTCAGGGGCCGGTTGTACTAAAGGATCTAATCCTGGATCCAGGCTCCAATCTGAGAGGAGCTTCATGCTCTTTGAAGACTAAAGTCATGGCTTCATAATTCTGTGAGTCAGAAGTGACTGAATAATATAGCTTTTTGCCACACTCATCACTCATGACAATATTGTGCCAACAATTTATTGCTATGAATGATTTCAGATAGAATAATCTTCATACGTGCCCCAGCTACAGAAACTGTCCCCCCAACTTGCATAATGATAATTATAGTAATCATGTGGTATACTTTTTAATACAGTTCACATTGTTTAGTGCAAAATCTTATTTTATTTTTACCCCTTTTTGTCAGCTATTATCAGAATCTCCTTTTCAGTAAAGTTTCCCTCTGTATGAACACTTTGAGTTATTGTCTCATCTTGTACACAAATACACCTGCATCGTTGGGTGTAGTCTGAGTTGCAAGTCATTCCCTGTTTAGATTTATGTATGTATTAGTTTCCGCAGCCTTGCGATATTAGCAATGTCACTGCATCTTTTTCGAATTTCACAGACTTGCGAATATATGCAAGATTTTCGCAATGCAAGCAGAGTTGCATAAAAGTTGCAAAATTTGCAAAATCTTTTAATATTTGGCCCATTGTTCTTTAGGAGCCGTAAGGATAAAAAGTTAAACTTACAAAAAAGCTAGTCCTTAATAATCTTACAAAAACACCTGCCAAGTGAATTGCCTTTTTGTAACAATACACCAAGATTTAAATGAGATGTGTCACTTGGTCTGGTCCTGAGGCACAGCTTGTGAAACTCTATTCTGCAGCTTTCAAGCAGCTCAGCCTTCACTTTCCTGAGGCAGTGTCTACAGATAGGCTGAGCTACTCTTGAGTAAGCTTTTCTCTACACCCACCTGCACAAAGGTAGGTGCATGGGAAAATTCCTGCGAATAGTCCTGACACTGGTTTCAGAGTTTTCAGGTCAGGGGTTAATCCTTCATACACATTACTTCAAGGATATTTTTGTGTGTTCCTTTTGGAGTTATAGGCATATGGCACCCATATTTGGAAAATGTAAGCAGCAAGTCTTCATTCAAATTACAAATGGGGATCTTACTACATTTGTATTTTGAATAATTATGCCCTAATACCAAGCCTTTCATATTATAAATGAATTTGCTTAATTTCTTCTAATCTGAAAGGCTAGTGAGACTGAACGATTCAAATTGAGTAGAAACACTGGGGTAAAATTGATTAAATAAATGTGTAAAAACGATGTTGGCGGGAGAAGCCTCCTGTTGTTTGTCACACTGAATAAAAGGGTCCCAATTATACAGCTCACAGCTGCTGAAAAGCCAGAGGCATAGTTGCCAACATTTGGAAACTGTTCAAACACTCGTTATTTTATATTTTAATATCCGGTGTAAAACAATTACTATATGTCCACTTTATTAATGGAAGACATTTCACAACAAATTAATCCAAGCACAATTGGAATACTAGAAAACAATAATAATAATAATAATAATAATAATAATAATAATAATAATAATAATAATAATAATAATAATCCCTATGAATTGTACAGTAGATAAACAGGGAGGAGTTCTGCAATCACAATACATAATAGCTTTTCAGAATACTTATTTCAGTAAAGGTAAACGAATCATACACACCAGCTATATTCAGTTCCCTGGAAATGGACTGCCAGATGTTCTCCCTCATTGCAGTGTCTTTATATTTTTGGGTCCTTTTTGTACAGCTCCGGGTATTTTTTGTACAGTGTTTTTGTTTATAGTTTTTGTACAGTGTTTTTGTTTTGCATTTTGTACGGGAGGCTTTATGTTCCTGTGAGTCTTTGTTAATGTCTGCATATAAATAAATCCTGCGGGTGTGTGAATCGCAACCTTCCAGTCTCGGTCTCCTGTTTTGAGTGAGGCTGGATTTTCATTGATTAAAATATTAGTGCTTGCTCCCATTGGCTAGAAAGGTTGCAGTGTTTTCGACACAGTGCGAGATTGACAGTTGGAAGTTTGTCTGTTTGTTGGGAAGTTTGTCTGGTTGAACATCCGTACAGCCTTTTGTATTAATGAATTGACAAATTAATTAATGAATCATTGTATGAATTGACAAATTTATGGACGAATTGCTGGGCAAATTGACCAATTCATGAATTGACAAACAAATTGACAAACAAATTGACAAATTCACGAATTGACAAACGAATTGACAAACAAATTGACACAAATTGACAAACACACAACGCAACCACGTCATCAGATCATCGCTCTATTACACTTGCTATGGTATCAGGGTTTTATAGTTTAAATAATTTGTCATCATCTAACACTTTACAGGTAGCATACACATTTCATAAACACATATAGATACATTTCACTGTAAGCTTTTACTGTTAAGTATCCACTGCTTATATCGGACAAATCGCATTTGCTGTTTGCCATTCCCATTTCAATAACAAAGGCATCGTTTATACCATGTTAAGCATGCCGTATATATTTCGGGCAAACTCAGCTGTTTGGATCTCGTTATGTGCCATTCACATAGATTGAACACTAGAACAACTGTGTTTATAGACATACCTAGAACAACCATGAGCGGTCAATGTGACCAGCGTATTAAAAACAACATACATATTATAATGAATGGACAAACAACGGAACGTCATATAAAAGCATCTACACAACTGAAACATTGTAAAGAAACGAACATTTGAACAGAAATGTGTTTATATACAGACATATTACATAAAGCGCAACCTCAAAAAACAGAAAAAATTTAAATAAACAAATATTTGAAAATAAATTTGTGTATATACAGGTATATCATGCACATACAAAACAGTACAATGGAAACAATAAGTATCAAAATGTTTTTAAATAAATGGGTTTATTTTGCCTCCTAACAAAGCACAGAATGGGCTTAATACAATATTTTGCAACCCCTAAACTAAAGTAATGCACAATTCTAATCTATAACATTATAAATGTATGTAAAATACACCAGAAATGCAGTCAAGTTCCCTATTAAAGTACTGTTTACGCTTAACAATTTATAAGATATTAACATATTTTCCAACCCATAAACTAAAGTGATGCACAATTCTAATCTGTAAAATAACTGTAAAAGTATATAAAGTTTATGAGAAATACTGTCAAGTTCCCTATTAAAGTACTTTTTACGCTATTAACAATTTATAAGATATTAATTAAATATTTTGCAACCCCTAAACTAAAGTGATGCCCAATTGTAATCTATTACATAATTATAAATGTATATAAAGTATACTTTTTATGACTTATCAATAAACCATTTTCAACCCCAAAGTTTTATATCCCAAATTTATACCTTCAGAATTATGATAATGGCAAAACAATATTTTCCTAAGTGTAACATGTTTTACAATGAAGTGTTTGATTTTAATGTTTTCAGCAAGGATGCACCCAAAGTGCTCATGGAATTAAATATTTAAACTATTGTCTATGGAAACTTTCAGTGTTTTTTTTTTTTTACCATGTGTAACTGTGTAGATCTTCCCTTGCCCATTGTTTTCTTCTTTAGCTTGACTGTAAACATGTATACATTTTTAAGAAAGACAACCTGAATGTTTTTTTTTTTCTTTTATTCAACGTTTTTATTATTATTATTATTTAAAACTGTAATACAAACATCAGCTGGAAAATTAGTACCGGCACTTATGTCAAGACTTTGAAATCCGAATAGCAAAATATGTTGTACTTACAACTTGAAAAAGCACTCACTTATATACATCTTACATTGGCACCTTAACGTATTAAAAAAATGTGCCTCCTAAATATATTGCTCCTTGTTCCTATTTTGCTTCCAGGTTTTCCTTGACTTGGTTCTTTTTCATTCTCATTTATTTTTTCCCAGAAAAAAATATAATACACAATACAGGCATTAGTATTATTATTTTAATCTCCAATGATTACATTAAAGGGCATGAATTCTATATATCCCAACATGTTTCAAAAACATGACAGAAGTTTAATGACCAGTACAGTTGAACTACAAAGATAGATACTGTATGTGTGTATTCAGAATTGCCTCACAAACCCAGTAAATGTAGTTATCTCTGCTTTAAAGCCTTTTTATCTAGTCTAGTCACTGTTTACATTACTTTTAGCTGAGAGGTCAGTAACTTTATTGTAGCAAAATGCTGTAGGCCTGCTTACTAAGAGACCATGGGGCTTATTTTCAAAGGGGCAAAATGAAAACTAGGTCTCAAAGTGATTTCTAAAACCTGATTTATGTAATTAAATCACGTTCTATATATTTAGGGTTCAACAGGTGGATACATGACACATTAATCTAATCCCTTTGATAGATAAGCCTCCTCTCTGAAACCTGTTGCCCTATCTCACTGTATGACCTGGGGAGAAGGGTTGACATTTTCAACATGTGATAACCTTTTTAACTACATCTTCTATCAAGCATTCAATGGTAAAAGATGCAGCAATACTAAAAGAAAACCAGTAATTATTTGACAGTATAGTAAGCTATGCTTTTCCCTCAATTCAACTACACATTTACTATGACAGTGGATTACTGGTCAGTCCTGCCCTCTAGGGGTACCTTCTATATTCATTATTTTTATTTATTTATTTATTTATTTATTTATTTTAATTATTTTAATTATTATAAAAAAAATACCGCAAAAAAAAAGCAAAGCATGGTGTTTGTGATGTTTGATAAAATCCTGTTCAAGTAAATGGCACTCCTGGTAATGGATTGCTCCTTGTGTATGTATTTACAGAACTGTGTGCACAATTCTGTACCCCAGTGACCTGCATGTTTCATAGTTTGTTTTAGCTCTTGTTTCAAAATCAGGGTCAAAAAGATTAAAAACAAACTTTTTTTTTTGTGCAAGCCCAGTACATGTCCGAGTATATATATATATATATATATATATATATATATATATATATATATATATATATATATTTTTTTTACAATGCTTTACCATACTCTGTGATTTGCCTTTACACTTTGATATGCTTATACCATGAGACCTAAACAATTAATTTCATCCACAATAAAGTACATGTGTTTTGTTTCTAATACAAAGTTTACCATCCTGCAAAACCAAATCCTTACACTGATAGCTTTCTGATGTATGTATATATCTTGCTCTTAATTGTATTATTACTTGTACTGTGTTTCTTGAAATGTATTTTTGTTTACGACTGTAAGTCGCCCTGGACAAGGGCGTCTGCTAAGAAATAAATAATAATAATAATAATAATAATAATGATAAACTCATAGTTATAAAAAGAATCCCTGTAAGAACCCTTTTTTCACACCATAGAAGTGCACACAAACCATTTAAAAAAAAAAAAGTAATTTAATTTGTATTTATTTATTTTTGCTGGGTCTCAGGATGATATGCAGGAGGTTTCATTTCTCTTTTGACTTTAAAGATAATACACAACCAATTTGCACAAAATATACAGACTTCTATGTCAAATGTAGCTATAATTTTGTATCTACCTCTATGTATACTGCATGTGCTCAACTTTCCCTGCAATGTGAAAATTGATAGTTTCCAGGGTTCGCATTCAAAAACCTTATGCACGTAATGTCATACTACATGGTGAACATGATAACTGATTTTGCATCTTCAAATATTTTTCATACACTCCAAGTCTACAGACATTTGGCAATAATCCGATAAACTCAATTACCTAATTGGGGAATGGCCACACCTGTGATAGTTGGCAGGGACAGAATTAACACCATCCCTGCAAGCCTTGCATTACCAATTATACCTCATATTAAGCAACTTCACATATAGTTTCTTGACAAAAAAAAACAACAAAAAAAACACTTATCTATTGTGAACTTCCATTCAAACTTTGCAGTAAAACTTTTTTTGTATAATTTCCTGCGTGCAGCAGATGTTAAACATTTAATGTATGATCACATTACAGTATCTGCCACCTGATACATATATCATTCATTATATCTAAACCCTCTTTAATTGTAACACACTGTAAGCGTAGAGGTGCCAAACCTATCAGTTTCTTTGTTACCCTATGTCTGATATGATCAGCTGCTGGGGCAGCACCCCTTACACTTGCAGTGTATTGAACTGTGATCTGAAAGTTGGGTGGCAAGAAAAAAATGATATACTTGAGTGAAAATAAAGTCTAGAAAGCAAACAAACAAACAAAAATGATCACTACAAAAATAAGCTGCTACCCTGCTTGTTAGCAGTGTGACACTGTCTGAATATGACATCTTGTAAACGCTCTTGAAAAAGAACAGATACACTCCCACCTATGGTAAGTTCTGGGCTGAATGGCGAGTGTATGTGTCATGGTACATGTTGGCAAGGCAGCAAAAATATATATGTAGTCCGAGGGGGTCTGAGCGCATTGTGGAAATTTATAATTTCTAGAAATTTCTCAAAACAAAGAATTTTAGGAAATAGGGGGCTCCCGAGTGGCACATCCAGTAAAGGCCCTCCACGTGGAGTGTAGGATGTGCTCTATAGTCTGGACGTCGCGGGTTCGAGTCCAGGCTATTCCTTTGCCGACCGAGGACGGGAGCTTCCAGGGGGTGGCACTCAATTGGCCGAGCGTCATGCAAGTATTGCATGGTGAAGGTCTCAGTGGTCGCAGGCCAAGGAAAAAGCCACTCTTAGGAAAACGTTACAAGGACAAATCGCTTAACGTTTGCAAAACGGCACTTAAATGATGGATAGGAGTTCTGGTCAAAGGTTTTGTGGAGTGATGAAACAAAGAGCTATTTGGTCATGCTGATAGTCATTACGTTTGGAGAAAGTCTGGTAAGGCGTACAATGAAAAGACCCATATCTACTGTCAGGCATGGAGGTGGTAATATCCTTCTATGGGGCTGTTTTTTCCTCTAAGAGGACTTCTCTTGTGCACAGCCTTCTTCAACGCATACCAAAGATTCTCAATCAGATTTAGATAAGGACTTTGACTAGGCAATTCAGAACCTTGATTTTATTCTTCTTTAACCATTCTGAAGTAGATTTTGATGTGTGCTTTGATCGCTGTCGTGTTGGAACGTCCAGTTGCGCTTTAAACCAAGTTTTGTAGCGGAGGGTTTCAGATGATTGGCCAATATCTTTTGGTGTGCTATGGAATCCATTTTACCATGTATTGGAACTACATTTCCTGTGCCATTAGAGGAAAACAGATCCACAGAAGGACATTACCACCTCCATGCTTGACAGTTGGTATGGTGTTCTTTTCTTTGTACGCCTCACCAGACTTTCTCCAAATGTATCAACTATCAGCATGACCAAATAGCTCGATTTTTGTTTGTGGTTTGAGAATGTGAATTAAAATCCATGTGAATTTGGCAACCTTGCAGATGAAATACTTTTTAATCACAAAAAAAAATAAATATTTGAGTATAAATCATAAAGTCCAATTCATCTCTACCATCTTCAGCTACGCTTTGCAGTCTCCGTCCATCCAAAGCACTTGCAAGATGATTCTGATTCTGTAAGAGACAGGGCTAACTGTTCATATTAACATATTGTACATATGTAAAACAGACCCTTTTCTTTCATGGCTGTTGAAAATAAAGATTTATGAATATGTGTATTTCAGGTGTAAATAATTAAAACTGGCTGTGACCACACAGGCATGCAGCTGCTGGAACAGTGCAAAACAGCGTAATTTAAATGGCTTGGGTGAACAGAACACTCATCGGCCAAAAAAGATTTCAATCTGTGCTGTTGTTAGACTTGGGAGCATTTTAATTCAGGAATAGGCCATTTTATAACTGTAGTATGACAATGTAAGGTCTGCTGTATTGTGAACGTACTGCACATCTAACACAACGCATCATTTCACAACAACACACAATTTGATGTGTCCTATTACCTAATTTAAGGGTGGTCAAAGCCAATCAGGCATTTGTTACAATAACTTGAAAAACTTAGATTTGGCACCAAAACTTTCCTTAGATAAGTTATGAGATTTGCGAAATAAAATAACAATTGTAAAGAAATCAAAAATTATCTTTAAAATCCTAGTATTTATTAATGGGCATAGACAATACATTTCCACAGATTCCTTAAGAGAGGTAACGTTCTAAATATTAAACTTAACCATTTAAAATTAAAAAAATCACCAAGGCAATACATAGTCAGTACGATGAAGTTAAAGATAATGTACAAATAAATGTGATTTGAATAGACGATATGCCTGCTAGACAGAAACGTAAACATTAATGCGCTGTGGCCTACATTTTCACAGTACAGGCACTTGCCTAGCTGAGCTGATGAATGCTGTGTAGAGTAACCACTTTTGATGAAACTATGCATTCGAAACTACCAGTAACTAAAAAGTTACCTAATTTCATTTTACGATAGGGTGTTTTTTAAGATAGATAACACCCATCCTCTCTCTCATTCCATTGTAATTCGGTACTGTGTTATTTATAACACTGTACATTACACAACTTGTTTATCCTTTCCCCTGGCACCGATGCCAGCTCAGTGTTTTATAAACACACATCAGCAGCAGAAGCACACATGGCTTACTCACCAGTTACACTGGGCCCGGCAGGGGGTGCTGTTAATACAGCGGTTGCAGCGCTGCCATATCCACGCAGAACCTCTTTTTTTTGGATTGGAGAGCACGTATTTTTTTGCGACAAAATATAACGATTCGGTCTCAAAAACGGTTTGTCATGAGACTTAACTTTATTTTCGTGATCATCCTTAGTGGACTGCATCACGGGGACAGTTATGTTATAGTAAATTCTATGTCGTGGGCGGTCACGGCTGATGTAGAGGAATTGGACACTTCATCCAACGAGGAGACAATCCCGGCTCTTTTGGAGGATACTGGTAGCTTTTGGAAGCAGTCGTACCCGGCCTCTGTTATAAACAACGATGTCGAGAGAAGAGCAGCGCCGAACTCTGTGGATGCCAAACAGATCTCAACACCGTCCAGGATGTTCTCATACAAGAGAGAAGCCGTGAGCGCGGCAGACAGTCCCCCGCCGCACCCCCACGATGTAGCGAGGACTGCCCGCTACCTGGCGCATTACAACAGCCGGGGGTTTCTAGCAACCATCTCTACACACCAGAAGGTACAGAATAGTACAAAGAATTTGGCTAATATACCACCTCTACCTTCGTTAATAATAAAAAAAGAAAGCATTTTATGTTGCATAATACAGTAATAACAGACCACCACTGTATTGCACAATACTAGCTGTGTTGGATACAAATAGGTATTCTAGTGCAATTGCTATTGGTAGTGGGCTGTTGTTTGGAGATTTACACAATTAAGTTTGCAGTATAATACATCTTACAATTAATTATGCGCATATGCTCCAAAATAACGATCAACTGTAAATGATTGGTTGCTTATGATTTATTGGCATTTACCAAGCATGTTTATAGCACTGCACTGTGTGTGTGCATGGGGTAGCTAAGTATTTGTTGTAACTCTTGCAACAATTAGGCTGCCATATATATATATATATATATATATATATATATATATATATATATATATATATATATATATATATATATATATATATGCAGAAAAAATGCAGAGGGCTTGGTGTCCCCTTTAGCCTCCAGCCAGCAGTAGAATGTTAGTTATTGAATTCTGAGTGACAACATTTTTCATATAATTTATTTATTTATTTATTTGGCAGATGCCTTTGTCCAAGGTGACTTCCAGGTGTTACAGGGCAATACAGGGTTACAATGCAAGCTTAATATGTAAATACAGTATAGTTGCCAATAAGTGCAAATAATACTACTAAAATACAACTGTATGCACTAGAATGCAACGATATAGGAGTACAACACGTTATATCTAAAATGACATATTAGTAGTGCAATAGTGCAATGATAGTGTATTAGCTGAGTGTCCAGTAACATGGTGCATAGGTCAGGCAAGTCCAGTGCATCGGGATAGAGCAAGAGATCGATAGGTTACCGGTGCCTGTGAACTGTGCCATTCTGTTTGGCAAGGTTTTCTCCTTGGATCCAACGCCAATAGAGGGTGTTTCATATAATATGATATGTAACCCTTGCTTTTTTCCCCCCATCAGATTAAAGGTGTGCCATTTGGGAATATTTTCTCAATCAGTGACGGTCTTCCTGACAACAGCACAGGGATTCCTTTATTTTACGTCACTCCGATGGACAGCAGTGTGGCAGACCTGATGAACAGCTCCTTTGCTTCTCTGACATTCTCTGAAGCAGAAGGGGACTACTGCAGGTGCTGGGAATTTGATACTTTACTGGACAGGGTGTACACATCTCTGTTTCCTCACTGTTGTATGATTTTCTTTAACCCAAATGACTGTCACCTGGTTGAAGTAAAAGTTCAGTTGCTCTTACCGGCTAATAAAAACCCAGAATTAGGTAAATGTAGAGATGTAGGCCTACATTGAGTAAGCAGCCATCTGTCTTAAAGGTGTAATAAATAGGGTTTACAAAATGTAATTCTCTCACCTACATATGAGCAATGGTATTCGGTTTCAAATTCTTGTTGTGTTCTGTTTATCCTTGAAACTTATTTTTAAAGTCTCATATTGATGATGCAAAAAGCCCTTTTGGTGAACTAACTAGAAGCATCTATTAACAATATTTAACAAAGAAACTATTGCAATAACTAACTTTTTAAAAATAAGTATCAAGGATGTAATAGAGGTTTGAAACAAAACAGGAATTGGAAACCAAATAACATGAATGATACATGTGTGAAAGAATTGTTTAATATTGTACACCCTATTTAGTATACCTTTTAAAATAGTAGCAACCAAGGCCTCTGCAGTATTGTATATCTGAAATATACTTTATGTTTTATAGATACTGTAAACATAAACTATAGACTAAATGTGCCCTAGATATGTGTAGAGAATTGTGGGACCTATTTTCCAAAAGTGGAGGTGGTTTTATGTACAGCTATGGACAAAAGTTTTGCATCACCCTATAGAATTAACTAATTTTGCTTGATAAAGTCAAATGAAACTTCTTACGTTAACATATTGAATTACATACCACTTTGCAGTTTTCCATATACTTTGAAAAATGTGACATTTCGAAATCTTTTTTGATTATATAATGCTAAATATAAGATCTAAATTATGTTGATATAGTTTTAAAAAAATGATGTCTCAATCCTAAAATAGGTGTAAAACTTTTGGCCAGAGCTGTAGGCGTGTACATTGCGTATAGCAAGCTCAGTTTTCATATATCTAAAGAATTGCTAAGAACCACCTTCAGCGCAAGTTATTGAATGTACCTTGGGATATAATAGGCTCTTTGTGTATTCATCTGATTATCTCTCTGTTGTATCCAATTGAGATGAAACTTGCTAATAACCCTTTTTTATCTCAAGTTATTGAGGGGGGTTATATCGAAACTGGGGTCATATAGAAAATGTCACCCAGCCTATTTGAATGTATTATACATTTAGAGAACCCATCATCCAATTGTGAAGAATCTAGCTCATGAGGGGTGAACTATATCATGATTTTTAGCTTGTGGTCATGTGTGTTTTTTGTTTTTTTTCCAAAGTTTCCACAAAAACAAAAGCGTAACTTAAATTCAGACAGTAAGATACAGTTTTTTTTTAGTTTTTTTTTTTTTACACAGAATACAGAACAAATGCCAATTCTTACACAATTCTATTCCTATGAATTGTTAGACAGAAACGAGGCTGTTGTAACCATAGCATATCACCACTTAAAGCTATGAACACCATGAAACAGTCATGAGATAAAACATGCTGTTTGTTTTTAAGAATGTTCTTTTGTATTTCCCACAGTGAGAATATGGTTGATCCTGAGGACCCCAGGTGTGCCAGGTTAACCCTGACTGGCCAGATGGTGGCAGTAGAGCGTGGTGAACAGGAGTTTGCTAAAGAAGCAATGTTCTCCAGGTTAGTGCATATACTTCAGGCTATCACTATGTTTTTCTTTATTGATGAACCGATTATCTGACACAGCTTACTGTAGAGCAGTTAAATGTATCCCACAGACTATTAACATATTTTATAGTGACACAGTTCTGTGACAGGGTAGCGTCACGGCCGAGGATGTTACTGATGGGAAAGAGACAGAAAGCTGCAGTTTAAGAGCTGGTGCGCACGTTTATTGAACAAAACAGGTTGTGCATTCACATTGACTATAAAACAACACACACACCCCCCCCCACACACACACACACACACACACACACAGACAGACAGACAGACACACACAGACACACAGACACACACACAGACAGACACAGACACACAGGCAGACAGAAAGACACACACACACACACGCACACAGACAGACAGACAAACAGACACACACACACAGACACACACAGACACACACAGACACACACAGACACACACACACACAGACAGACAGACAGACAGACAGACAGACAGACAGACAGACA
Organism: Acipenser oxyrinchus oxyrinchus; assembly: GCA_030684275.1. Lineage (NCBI taxonomy): Eukaryota > Metazoa > Chordata > Actinopteri > Acipenseriformes > Acipenseridae > Acipenser > Acipenser oxyrinchus. The sequence continues at coordinate 7,520,425 of CM060255.1, forward strand.
GACACACACACAGACACACACACACACAGACACGCACACAGACAGACAGACAGACAGCCAGACAGACAGCCAGACAGACACACACACACACACACACACACACACCGATTTCTGGTTCTGGGGAATGGCTGCACCTGTGATTGCTGGCAGGGATAGATTTAACACCATGCCTGCCAACCCTACATTCCTACACACACACTATTTACAGCAGCAGCGCTTCTGCCCTGCCACAGTCCACATTCTGCATTCTAACTGTATTACTCTAGATTGAAAATTGAATCATTTCCCTTTTAAATAAATACTCCAGTTGACATGTGACTGTTCCCCTTGCAGCCATTAGCAGAAAGTGCAATGTCGTTTTATTTTTTTCTGTAGCTGATACAAATTAAATGAAACTACATTATTCTCTCCTGCCACTGGGAAACTTAATTATCTGTCATGCTTTATGTGTCTTGTTTGTTGAAAGCTGCACACTTGCATAGGGAAAGAAAATATATTATACATTTGAAATATATGTGCTACAAGCTTTTGAAAAGCTCCTAAAAGCTGAGATATGATTTTAGAAACGACCACAAGGGTTTTGCAACTGTATTTTCTGCCCCCCTCTGCAACTGTGGCAACTGTGAGATTGTAAGCGATATACATTTTGGTTGCACAGTTACTGTATGAGATGGTAGAATCTAGACCTTGGTGACATACATCTGCATGAGTATCAGCCCTTGGTTGGTTGTGCTATAGGCACACTCAATGTAATCTTATTAAACTTTATAATGACATGTGTTACTACATGTTGCTTTATGGACTGTGAATGTATAGAAGCACTATTGACGAAGCCCTTTATATACCCATTCCAGAAAACATTTGCCAAGTAATCTTTTTTTTTGTTCTGTTGCAGGCATCCTGTTATGAGGAAGTGGCCAATCACTCACAATTGGTTCTTTATGAAGCTCAATATTAAACAGGTGTGGCTTCAGAACTGGTTTGGAGGGGTCTACATGATCCCATTGGAGGATTACTTCAAAGCCAGCCCGAATAAATCCTAATTTAGATATTTTAATCTTTGGTTTTAGCACTGGTTGTATGAAACTTGACTTTTTTTTTTGTCTCTTGCACACAGAAACACAGAAATGCTTGGCATTTTATTCATTGGGAATAGCTGCATATATTTTGAAGAAATCAAGTGGCTATTTGTTTTTATTTTTTAAACACAAATCTAGCTCTGTTTGGTAATGTACAGGACTGTATTTGAGTGAAATAAATATGCTTTAATTGAAGATATCAGTGTAGATACTAAATCCTACTTTGTTTAAAAACAAGAAAAATATTTGAAGTTTCTAAGAGTCTGTGACTTTAATAGTTTATTGATTCTCTCACTAGGTACACATTCAGTAATATTGTTTGGATGGGTTTTATGCCTTGACAGAAGAACTTATATGCTATGCCACTAAGTCACATACCGTATTCCTTCGAATGTGTATATATATGACGTCCTCGAATTTAAAACGCAGCCCAAATTTACCACCCTCAATTTGAGGAAAAAATAAAACATCAAATAAATATGCATTTACAAAGACATAACCTCAAATACGCTGTTGTATTGTTCAAAAGTGACACGAAACAGTGTTGTTGTAGATTAACCACGGAGCTTGTTTATCGTGCTGCACACTGTATAATACTTAACATGGCGTCTCTGTGGTACACACACCACCACGCACTTACAGCATCACACATCCTGGCAACAGCAAGCACAACACAACACTCCACGGCATCAGACAACATGTAACCCAGCAACCGCAACAGCATTGAACATTGCTTTGCATGCATGTCAAAAAATACGGGGGTCTGATCAGCATCTCTGATCTGTCCAAGCTGGTATGGTTTGTTAGAAATGCTGAAATCGTAAAAGCTTCTCTTGGTATTCCTCAGGAAGCTTGGTTTGTTTTTTCTCAGCAGTGTCACGTTGCTGCTTGTGTACTCGGATAGTCACGTCTTTTGTTGGCGATTTTAATACACACATCACTATACTGTACTCAAATTTAAGACGCAGACTATTTGGGTTAAAAAAGCATGTCTTAAATTCGAAGGAATACGGTATACTTACAAGACTTTGGTAACTCAAAGGGATACCTTATATTATATACATTTTCCTAATATGAATTCCTAACGTGATTCTGTATGATTCAGTATGGTTGTTTCTGCTCAGCTAATATGCTTCTCTACCTTTCTTCCATATCATACAGAACCCACAGGAAATTAAATGAGTAAGAAATTAAACGAGTGTGATGCATATCTGATTGTTTCATTTCGGCCTGTTCTAACCCTTGTCCGTTTTTTCAGGGAACACAAAAAAGATACAATGTCAAAAATGCATAGCTGTAAGGGCTGTGTTTTAAAATAAGTAGGCTTCCATTTAGATGTACTGTAGTTGGTTTTGTTGGTACAGTACTATATCTTTAACAGAAGTATTTTAATTCAGAATGATATGATTCTGAAAATATCACTTGTCAAAAGAGATGACTGTGGACTGTAATACAGTAAATACTTTTAAATCCAGTACGTACTATAGCAGTATGTAAAATTCCCCATTAATGACCCAACAGCAAAATGAAATCAAAATGTTACCCATGCACAGAACTGCGTAAAACGTAAAAGGCAATGCAGTTTAGCAAAAGATTTAAAAAAAACCCACCAGTTTCCAGAATTAAAACCATGTCCAGTCAGTATTCAAATTGCAGAATATAGTGCTTGATGAGGCCCTAATGTCACAGTTCACTTGCAAATGAAAATGCACAAAAACAACTAAAGATCACAGATTTAAAAAAAAATGCATCACAGTATCTAAAACTGTTTAATGATTAGCTTTTACACTACCATAGCTTGTCTCGTTCACTTTGTTTTTGCTGCATTTTCATCATGGGAAATTGGAGGAAGCGCTGTGTAACTGCACAGTAAAGACTGATTTTGGCATACGAGAAAAAAAAACTGTGCTGTGACGGTTAAACAAGTATATTGTAACATTGAGAGGGGCTTTGTATCAGAAAACTGGTGACGGAGTCAGAATTCGTGTGTGACGGGTAAGTGCATTCATTTGTTACATGTATATAATGGGGATTGATTTTATTCTTAATACAAGGGCGGTAAAACACGACTGATGTGTATCTGGGTAACGGATATCCGAGTGCTGACTGTATTATGCTAATAATCGAAAGTATACATTTAGGATGACATCTGCTTGCGCGGATGTCTTCATTTGGGGAAAGCTTTTATGACTTGTCCCATGAAGGGGCCACAGCAATAGATAGTGAGTACTGAGTGTTCATTGAAATTTCAGGTTTTGCACAAGAAAAGGGGGCCAGTGAAATGCATTTTAAAGGCCCTGCTTTTCAGTGTTAAATGTGCTTATACTTTCATTTGAACAAACTGTAAAAACTAAAACAAAACTGTGTGGGTCAATGTTTATATGAAATATATGAATGCCACTGTTGTAATGAATTTAATACAGTATTGAACGAATTGTATTTTGAGGGGGGAAAAGTCAGTGAATGCTGTCCAATCTGAATATTATTTTTCTAGACTGCTGTTATGCTGAGACAATTGTCTGTTTGTCATTAATGCTATTGCTGTTGTGCTTTGGAAACATTAAATCCAATGATTTTATGTTTGCCTTAGAGGCTTTTTAAAAGCAGAGCTTTGAATTGTTGCTAACATGCTGACTAGCGCTGATATAACTGCCCAGTAGTTCAATTGGAATGGCAGCTGCATTTGATGTAGAGGAAAATAGTGCAATTTGATTTTGGTAGGTTAGCTGTGTTCTGTTGTTCATTATGTCTTTTTAAATGATGTGCTATCATAGAACATTACAATAAAGACTGTATGGTACTTTGATGATGCTCTCTGAAGATTTCTGATTTGTTTTTGCATCTTAGTTTTTAAGCAGTACCCTAGCTACAACATAAGTAAAAAATGTCATGTTTTATTTCCTTCTATTCATATCTTAGTTAGTATTTTATTTATTTATTTATGTATTTATTTATTTATTTATCACCAGTGGCTTCCTTTGACAAGTGAGAGGCTTTTAGACCAAGGTACTTGATAAACTGTTACCCTGCTGTATCTTAAATCTGTACAAAAACAATTCTGATCCTCTCGTAGATTACATGGAGTTTTTTGGAGCAGTTAACGTTAGTCTGATATATCAGATTTAACCATATAATGCAAACAGGGAGTCAAGTTCAGGAATTTGAAAGGCGATACATGAGATATATTTAAGCATACAGCCTAGCCAAGGTACTAGTGCTGTGAGCCTAAATATCTTGAATAGGAATCCCTTTCTAGTCAGCAGGCAAACACGCCTGGCCTGTACTGAACATGCAAGCACATGTCTATTCCTCAACTTGATCTTTTATCACAAATAACATGTGAAACAATAGCTTGACTCACTAGCCTCATGCCTTTCACCTGGGTTAAAGCTGGGTTTTGTGGTCTTACAGTGGGATTACAGTATATGTTGTCAAGAATGAACCTAAAACCATTCTTCCCTTGTACAAGGTGCAATCACCTTTTTTGAGTGAAAGGTGTATGCGGCAGAGATAGATGTCTCTTTGATAGAAACAGTTTACTTTATCCTGCTAACAAGTTTTTGCAGGTATCAGGCTTTTAAAGAGGAGGCTGTGTGGTCCATAGGAGGCTGTGTGGTCCAGTGGTGAAAGAACTGGGCTTGTAACCAGGAGGGCCCCGGTTCAAATCTCACCTCAGCCACTGACTCATTGTGTGACCCTGAGCAAGTCACTTAACCTCCTTGTGCTCCGTCTTTCGGGTGAGACGTATTTGTAAGTGACTCTGCAGCTGATGCATAGTTCACACACCCTAGTCTCTGTAAGTCGCCTTGGATAAAGGCGTCTGCTAAATTATAATAATAATAATAAAGAGAGCAGAAACTGACCCAAGATTGTGACAGCTACTGGAAGCAGGCTGATCTTTGGGATGCAAATTGAACATTTGTGAAACATATGATCTGTATTAACCAATAGTTATGTTAGCACATTCTATATCCTGTTTAGTCTGTTATAACAGTAAAAAATATTTTTATATCTTTGTAAGTCTGAGTAAAAAGGGAGCTAGGTTGGGGTCACGCTGACCAAAAAACACCTGTGAAATGAGCTAAGTTTGTCTTTGTCTGAGCTACTGGTGCCAAGGCTTATATCCTTGAGCAGAAAGGCAGACGCGAGCATCAAGTTTCTTATTTAGAAAAAAGAAGTAAGCTTGATCTGAAGTCTTTAAGCTGAACACAGGTATTCTAGCATAATTCAAACGGAATATAAGTCTAAATGTTATATTGTAACAGAAGATCTGTAAGAGTTTGAAACTAAGAGAATATAGTGCAGAAATTAAAATAAAAACGTCAGTCAAAACATAACAATACCAATCAGTGTCAGGCATATAGTAGGATCTGCCAAAGAGAATGTAATGAATTTGTTAACCTTGTATTTGCTTGAAACTGAACGGTACCAGGCGTGGGTAACTGGAGAAAATAACTCTTGGCAATTGAAGCTAGACTTACTGGTCAGCGGTTTTACATCAGGTTTCTATGATGATTGATCTTTTTTTAAAAATACCTTCTGGTACATGAAAGGGAGTATATGGTGAACTGTCAATGGCTTCATTAAATCATGGAAATTAGTGAAGACCTGGTAAAACAAGTGAGGGGGAGCAATAGCATAGGACCATGTTTAGATGTAGTAAGAATACCAAACGTATGGGAAAAGATCTGAAACTTGCTGAACAGGATTTTTGTAAAAACAGAGAGGTCAAGTTTAGTATAAAGCATTGAACAGCTAAAATGGGACTGTTATATTTTGACCATGTTCTTGATAGACTGGATTTAAGTGAAAATAATTGGATGTATAGTTGCAGACTTAGAAGTTTGATATGAACCTTCTACCAGCCTCTATTCAATGTTTTAATTAATTGTTAAACCACATCAATACATGTAATACAGCCAACCTACTAAGGAGGATGTCTTTTGATGTTAAAAGGGAAATATATTTTAACCCAGGTTGGAATAATTAAACCAAAGTAGGTGTTATATATTAAACACATCTTTCTATATGGTACCAAAAAAGAATAACATCAGTTCAAAAGTTCACCTTACATATTTAGGAGAGGTGGCCCTGAGCAAGTCACTTAACCTTCTTGTGCTCCGTCTTTTGGGTGAGACATAATTGTAAGTGACTCTGCAGCTGATGCATAGTTCACACACCCTAGTTTCTGTAAGTCGCTTTGGATAAAGGCGTCTGCTAAATAAACAATAATAATAACTGGGTGTTTTGAGAATGTTATTCACTTGAAGGACAGGAGCTGCTAAGGCAGATTAATGTTTGAGATTTAAGTAAGACTTCTGACGTAGGAAGCGAAGCAAAAAACTATAAAAACCAAGGTAAAACCCCAGTCAAGTGTCAATCAACTTGCTAACTACAAGCTGATGTAATCCAAGCTCTGAAGATCTCTGATTGAGCTGATTGCTGTTGGTGTTGTATTTAGAAGTCTTTGCCTTTTGAAGTTTCTGACCTTACATTATATTCTACACTTCCATATATATTTTGGAAGGTAGCTTTATGCATGCATAGCCTAAGGGCAAAAGCATGTTCTAACCATAAAAGTATTGAAGTGTTAATGCTATTATACGTGTGAAGGCACTGCAACACCCGGATTGCCTGTCAGCTGGGATTCAGCATAGTCTGTAACTACTCAATTCATTTTTAAGCCTTTAATAAACCGAAGTACTGATACTACTCTGATTCATTAAAACCAAATCTGTGTGATTTTCTTGGATACGCTGCAAGCCCAGTGCACGAACAATCCACTTCCAGGAGTCTGAAACATCTCTGGCGAATCAGACAATGTACTGTACAGATTTCAGCTGTCAGGGTGAGAAAGCATTTTCTTTGAGTTCTTAAATCCTTTGCCAATACCTGCCCATCTCCACATAAAACTAATACTGGCTGTACCCTTTGTGAGTGTAAAGGAATTACAGTCTGCATGTCAGGTTTAGCTCAGGACAATATGATTGCTGGGAGTATTTAAAGTGCTATCAGGTAGCTTTAAAGATAAAACATGCGTAGACTAGTTAAAATGCAGTACATGAGTCTCCACATTATATTTATATATATATATATATATATATATATATATATATATATATATATATATATATATATATATATATATATATATATATATATATATATCAGGCACACTAACCTGGAAAACTAACCTGGAAAACTTTCCTGAAAAACGTTCTGGGAACGTTTTCTCCTAACTTTACCAAAACCTACAGCTAACGTTCCAATAACGTCTGGAAAACTTTCTTGAAAAACATTCTGGGAACGTTCTTTCCTAACGTTCCTGTAACTTAAAACAAACGTTCTTGGAACGTTCTGGGAACTTAAAATTGTTAGCTGGGTATATAATAGGGGTAACTCTCACCCATCCCCGAATACTTCTGAAGACCTTTATAAATATCACGTTTTTAGAACGTTGCCACAACGTTGTGTAAAACACAACCAAACCAGAACCTTTCAGCAACGTTGTGTGTGTTGGTTGAGATACAACATGTACAGAACGTTCCCCTTTCACTTAACTGTAACGTTACGCCTAACCAAAAACGTTCTAATAACGTTGTAGCGACGTTGTGTTTGTCACCCGAGGCACGTGCCTCGGTTAAAATTATAGTAATCATTATTTATTTAGCCCATTTACACGTTGCTTTGCCTCAAATAAAAATGCACTTCATCGCTTTTTGCATTTGAAGTGCCTGGGATACTTGAAGGTTTATTTCAGACAGTGTGTGATTGACACTGGTAGTTGAGTTGAGGGCTGTGTCGAGTTCATAGGGCTGCGGTTTGCAAGGATCCTCGCAGCTGGCCAATCACAATAGTAGAAGCCAAACAATCAATCAAATCTACTGGTCAGCTGAAACCCTCGAGCTGCAAACCTCATTGGTTAGGATGTGCTTACGCAGCTAAACTCTCTCTGTCTTAAGCTAATTTTTATTGCTGAATGTTATTTTATAATGAATATTAAAAAAAAAAAACTTAATGCATGCAAGCACTTGTCTTCTCGGTATTTTGACAATGACTGCTAAAATGATTTGTTTGATCGATCAGGATTTTAAAACGAAGTATAGTGTCTACAATATTTAGGCATTGCCACATTTCTTATTTACTTTTATATTGAATGCGAATGTTTCAAATATAAAGCTGCTTATTTGCACTGTACAAAACCACACAGGTCCTGCGAATCAGAACCTCAGGTTCAGAACCTCTGGCTACGGCCCTGATATATACCGAAAATCAAGAACCTTAAGTATATTTTAAGAATGTTTTTGTATCTTTGAAGTAAAGCTGACGGTTCTTTAGCGCCATCTACTGGATTATAGGACGCGGAGATATGTGCAGAACACGTGCTTTGTTATTATGTCAGTGTCAAAAAACGTAAACTCAACATACAATTCAAGCCCCAACAGTACAGGTGGCTACTGTGGTCCTCAATCATATCAACAGTATAATAGCTGGTGTTTCTTTTGTTTGTTCTTCTTTTTAATCCAAACCCTGTATTTTTCTGTTCAAAAAATATTTGGGAATATTACAATTATGATGTCTGAATAATGCGTATAATTTATCGGTTGCTTAATGTGATATTATAAATTACGCTAAAATAGCTGTTACACCCTTTTTAGAATTACATGTATGAAACTACAGTTCACAGTAATATAGTTAATTTATTGATAAAAAAAAAAAGCGACGTGTGCCAATTGTAACATGTACAACATGGCACAATTTTACCAGTCAGAATTGATACCATGAAGACCTACTGTCGTCAAACACTAAGGAGTCTGAAACCTGGCCTAATCATACTTACATAAAACGTTACATTTAGGTCAGTGTGGAAAGATTATTGGCTATAGCTTACAAAATGATATTATCCATGTAAAACAACAACTAATATTTGCAACACACTCGTTGCCAAGCTCCAGACTGTTGCTCAATTTAGTTATCTGTGAGCGCCTCCCCTTGGCGGGTTTGTCTCCGCCTTTGACACGAGCCCAGCATGATGACGTTACATTGGGGGCTGAGAGAGCGCAGTCAGTGAAATGTGACCGAACAATGACAGCAGGGAGTTAAAGGGAAAACGAGTATCATCATCACAGTTATAACAATAATAACACAAAACACTGCACCTCGCGGCAGCATCGCAACGAATCCACATTCTCTATCTCACAACAGGGGAGAGAGTGAAAAACGAGCTAAGGTTGGAAAGGTTAATGGAAGCAAAAACGAAATATTGTTGATTTTCACCTGATCGAATCAGATCGTTTTGTTTTGGGATCGTCTGGAAATAACGACGTCAGAAAAACAATGAATCGCTGCTCTTTTTAAAATATTTTGTATTTTTCTGGTAAAGGAAAAAGGTTGCGACATATTATACATACATGTTTACGAACTGTACAGTTAGGTCGTCATAACCACTGACCTACGCAGCAAAGTACGGTAGTGTGCAAAAAAAAACAAAAAAAAAAAAACACAAAGGATTTTTAAATGGTTGAAGTAATCTTGATGGGAGGTTTTTAATTGTCCTAACATTTTCTCTGTTACGAAGCTTAAGTAAAGAGGCAAGGCCATGCGTCCTGGATTGTCTTGTTTGTCTGCTCCAAATTGCCCCTCTGTGAGGACCGCATCATCTTTTCCGTCATGGCCGCACTGGAGGTATTGTTTGACTTTTATATACCTTTTGCAGTTTCAGTTCCAACAGTTGTCCTGTCGGTCCATGGAATGGCACACAGCCTTCGTCACCACAACATACCTGGATCCAGCCACCAACCTGACTGTCACAGAAAACACGGAGAGCGGCAGGTATGGGGACAGTTCCCCTAAGGACAGCGTCGACGGTCATGTGGGGATCCCCAGAACTGTAAAGGACACAGAGGGCTGTGACCCTAACGCCGAGTACTATTTACCAACCCGAGCTGGCTCACTCAATACAGAACCATGGATTGCACTGGTTGCCAGAGGCAATTGTACTTTCAAGGACAAAGTATTGAATGCAGCTAGAAAAAATGCAGCCGCAGTGGTCATCTACAATGAAGCAAAGTACGGCAACAGTACCATCCCTATGTCCCATATTGGTAAGTTCACCTGCTGCACTAAACCTGTCGTCTCGCTTAAAGTAATAAGAATAATAATCTTTTTTTTTTCTTAATGTCACCTATCAAATCTGTTTTACCACAAGGTGCAATTTCAACACGTTTGTGGGGCCACGAAACTCGCTATTACGATTGTACGTACCGGTGTCAGGCAGATTTCTGTATCCCCATAGAATTCTGTATCCCCTTTTATTTGACGCCTGCGTAGCTCAAGATCGCTGTAAGTGAACGCTTGATGTTTCTGAACAGTATTTACATGTAATAAAATTAAACCGTGTTTTAAAAGAAAATACAGTTAATCAAGGGTTTCGTGTATTGAGCAAAGCGGGAGGCTGAGCGTACTGTAGAAAATTAGTAGTGTTAAATGTGCTTTTTTATTTTGCTACAGAATTAGTTTGGTCTTGTTTTCAGTATTTGTTGCAAACTGCAGCAGAACTCAACGGCAATGCTTGAGAACACAGCGGGACTCGGGCACAGGAATGTCACGCATCCACGTCCAGCTTTGAAAAACTGCATCTGCACAGGCATGGAATCATGCGGGATTATAGAATTCTATGGGAATACAGAAATCTGCCTAACACCGGCATTTATTTGCCTTGGTGCTATTCGGTTAGTTAAGGATTCAAACGGGAGACTCGAAAAGGTCACGGGACATCTGTCATTACTCAGTGCAACATCTGCTTAAAAAAAAAAAAAAAAAAAAAAAGTATATGAGATGGCTTGCCCTAAAGCCTGAAGCAGCTCTGAGTAAAGCTGTTGTTAAAACTAAAAGTACATTTTTGGTGCACAGTTGATAAACCCAAAAGAGTATTCAAAGCAGATGGTTGAACTGAAAGGTCATACCTCAGGCTAAGCTGGCCCCCATGCCCTTCCCTCATCTGTTTGTGTCTAATAAACAATTTAGCCAAGAGATTTACAGAAAAAAGTTCCTCATTTTCCATTAAAATTAGCATTGTTGGAGCACTTTAAGTAGATTATGGTATCTAAAAACTTAAAACTGGTAAATAATTATAATAAAATGGATTTTATTTCCCCACATTGATCAACATAGACGTTTTGGTTATTTGGTATACAAATTATTATTCAGTCCAGAACAGTATGAAACATAACCAAGTAGCAGGAACAGCTAGTAAGATCCCTAGGAGACTAGCCCCAGAATAACTGTAGGGTTCAACAATGCAGGAGAGTTTGGAGCAGAGACAATGAAAGCACAGAGGATTAACACATTTGCACTATAATGGCCTGTGTGTAAACAAATGCAACTAAAAAAAAACAAACTGGAATTACCAAGTGAACAGAAAATAAAAAATAAAAACTCCTTATTGTTTAGCACAATCAGACTGCCTCACCTTAGGAACAAAGACCTTGCAATTTAAAAGCCCCCTCAACTCTCCTTAGCAGAGCGCATGAAAGCCAACATTGATTGTACACCCATGGCCACCCAACAGAAATGTAGCATGTGGTATACAATGCTGAAAAAGTCCTCTATGGTTTTATAAATGGAGTGCATACTATGCACACTCACTAAATTGATTTTTGCAGTGGGTACATATTTTATAGTATGCAGTATTATATTTAGGGTTTCTGGTTTTCTGTGTTTTACACTGACTTTTATACTCACCTTTAAAAATGTAATTGATCCCTGTTGAGCCATTCGTGTATCTCAAATATAAAGAATGGATTAATAGCAAAATTGGTTTCATTTACTTATTTACTTATTTTATTTACTTACTTTATGCTTTGAAACATCAAAATTGTCTTTTAAACTCGCCCAAGCCTTCATTTTTCATTTACAAGCGGAATGTATAAATGGGATTGCAACATTTTAAAAAGCGACTAATCTTTATTAAAGCTATAATGAAAAAAAAAAAAGTATTTTATGCTGGACACAAGCTATAGCCCATCCATGTAATGAGCAAGTTTATAATTTGCATTGTAAAATTGATACAAAAATAGCAGAGACAGGAGGAAAAAACAGTTTTTCAACTAATGCAGATTCTATCGAGTAAAAGGGGTTTCCCTGTGACTTTCAATATCGTCATAGCCTAATTTGCATGTGTCGCAAAGTTTTTGGCTAAAGGTGGATCTACACTGGACTTGAGCGATGCAAGTAGGGCGAGTGAATTTTGTACTTACATCAAAAGCGAATATTTTAGCAGAAACTGTCAAGTGACCCTGTCCTTTTCCCTCCTGCTATTCTCTCACCCAAGAAGGAGGCCGCCCATTCAGAACACCACCTTCAGAAATAAAAAGTATTAAAAACAACATTTTTCTATTTATGTCCTTAAGCTTGTTAGGAAAACATTTTCTTAAATAAAATAGCAGTACAAAAAACTTCTTAGTAAAAATGTGTTCAAAAAAGAACTTCAAATAAATAAATACCAATGAATGAGTAGAAAAGTTGAACTTAAAGAGTAAGCGGGGTTCTGAAAAATATAACATTCCACGTCCCCCCCTAACTGTTTAAATAGCGTACCTGTAATTGTTCTTTTCATTGTTTTCAGGAAAGATAGAGCATGTGTTGTTATTTTTTTTTTTTCTTTTTTAATCGCTCTCCCTGCAGTGATTTAGAGGACAGATCTCAAACTCCAGTGCACTAGAGCAGACATTTTGAAAAGAGCTTAACATTATAAGTAGGGGTCTACCTAATTAGCGATTTCCTAAATAGCGAAATTCACCTCTTTTAGGGGCCAGTGCATACTGGACTAGTACAAAGAAAAACAATTGAAATGTAATTTAAATAAACTACTGCACACCGCAAGTGATGCAAACTATGTATCTTAATTCTATAGGCTTTTTTTGTATTCCTTCGTCGTCCTGTGTGCATTTCACTTAGGCAAAAAATATATATATACCATTTAAAAAAATACTCCAAAGAGGTTAACTTTCTTGTTTACCGTTCACATGACAACAATGTTTTAATCAGTGTCTGTACTGGCTTTTCTGTGCCCTGTACTGTACAGTAGGAGGGGGGACTAAGGTTGCCACGGAATCGTCCCGTATTGGTAAATCGATATAGAACGCAATGTGTTCCGTATTTTGCACTACTGAGCCAAATGTATTTTTCAAGCATGAGAAGTCAGAGATCTCCGTCTCTGCTGAAGCACCAACTTCCTACCGGAACCTGATTCATCTCAGAGTTAGCAGGTAATTATGGGAGGTGTAGTTAATTTGATTAACAATTATTCACTTTACACATACTGCGCGAAAAGGATCGACTAGCGCGAGGCAGTTCTAAATCCTATTGGATGGTATGTGCCGCTGTCAGCTATGTAGCTATGAAACATATAACCAAGCTGACCGATTTCAGACACGATGGCAAATTCGGTAACACCTCAAAAAAAAAATATATATATATACAGTACTGTGCAAAAGTTTTAGGCAGGTGTGAAAAAATGCTGTAAAGTAAGAATGCTTTCAAAAATAGACATGTTAATAGATTATATTTATCAATTAACTAAATGCAAAGTGAGTGAACAGAAGAAAAAGCTAAATCAAATCCATATTTGGTGTAACCACCCTTTGCCTTCAAAACAGCATCAAGCATCAATTCTTCTAGGTACACTTGCACACAGTTTTTGAAGGAACTCGGCAGGTAGGTTGGCCCAAACATCTTGGAGAACTAACCACAGTTCTTCTGTGGATTTAGGCAGCCTCAGTTGCTTCTCTCTCTTCATGTAATCCCAGACAGACTCGATGATGTTGAGATCAGGGCTCTGCGGGGCCATACCATCACTTCCAGGACTCCTTGTTCTTCTTTACGCTGAAGATAGTTCTTAATGACTTTCAGCTGTATGTTAGGGGTTGTTGTCATGCTGCAGAATAAATTTGGGGCCAATCAGATGCCTCCCTGATGGTATTGCATGATGGATAAGTATCTGCCTGTACTTCTCAGCATTGAGGAGACCATTAATTCTGACCAAATCCCCAACTCCATTTGCAGAAATGCAGCCCCAAACTTGCAAGGAACCTCCACCATGCTTCACTGTTGCCTGCAGACACTCATTCTGTACGCTCTCCAGCCCTTCGGTGAACAAACTGCCTTCTGCTACAGCCAAATATTTCAAATTTTGACTCATCAGTCCAGAGCACCTGCTGCCATTTTTCTGCACCCCAGTTCCTGTGTTTTCGTGCATAGTTGAGTCGCTTGGCCTTGTTTCCACGTCGGAGGTATGGCTTTTTGGCCGCAAGTCTTCCATGAAGGCCACTTCTGACCAGACTTCTCCGGACAGTAGATGGGTGTACCAGGGTCCCACTGTTTTCTGCAAGTTCTGAGCTGATGGCACTGCTGGACATCTTCCGATTGTGAAGGGAAGTAAGCATGATGTGTCTTTCATCTGCTGCTGTAAGTTTCCTTGGCTGACCACTGCGTCTACGGTCCTCAACGTTGCCCATTTCTTTGTGCTTCTTCAAAGAGCTTGGACAGCACATCTGGAAACCCCTGTCTGCCTTGAAATTTCTGCCTGGGAGAGACCTTGCTGATGCAGTAGAACTACCTTGTGTCTTGTTGCTGTGCTTAGTCTTGCCATGGTGTATGACTTTTGACAGTAAACTGTCTTCAGCAACCTCACCTTGTTAGCTGAGTTTGGCTGTTCCTCACCCAGTTTTATTCCTCCTACACAGCTGTTTCTGTTTCAGTTAATGATTGTGTTTCAACCTACATATTGAATTGATGATCATTAGCACCTGTTTGGTATAATTGTTTAATCATACACCTGACTATATGCCAACAAAATCCCTGACTTTGTGCAAGTGTACCTAGAAGAATTGATGCTGTTTTGAAGGCAAAGGGTGGTCACACCAAATATGGATTTGATTTAGATTTTTCTTCTGTTCACTCACTTTGCATTTAGTTAATTGATAAATATAATCTATTAACATGTCTATTTTTGAAAGCATTCTTACTTTACAGCATTTTTTCACACCTGCCTAAAACTTTTGCACAGTACTGTATATATACACTACTGGTCAAAAGTTTTAGAACACCTCCATTTTTCCAGTTTTTATTGAAATTTACGCAGTTTAATGTCTCAATGTACTCTGAAATTAAAGCATAGAACAAATAAACAATTGGAGATAAAAAAGAAATCATGGAATCGTTTTGTTTAACAAAATTTAATCTAAATTTTTGACTCATCAAAGTAGCCACCTTTTGCAGATATAACAGCCGAACACACTCGTAGCATTCTTTCTACAATGGAAATCAAATATTGTTCGGAAAGTTCTTCCCAACACTGTTGCAGAAGTTCCCACAAATGTGTTGCACTTTGTAGGTTGCTTTGCTTTCACCCTTCTGTCCAGTTCATCCCAAACCAGCTCGATGGGGTGTAAGTCTGGAGACTGTGCTGGCCATTCCATGATTTGAAGCCTACCGTCTTGTTCTTTTCTTCTAAGGTAGTTCTGACATAGCCTGGAGGTATGTTTTGGGTCATTATCTTGCTGTAGGATGAACCCCTGACCAACTAGGCGTATACCAGAGGGTATTGGATGGCGCTGCAAAATGCTGTGGTAGCCGTTTTGGTTCAGGGTGCCACTCACTCTGTGCAAGTCGCCGACTCTGGATCCAGCAAAAGAGCCCCAGACCATCACGCTTCCTTCTCCATGTTTGACAGTTGGTGTCACACACCGAGGAACCATCCTTTCGCCTCCTCGACGGCGTACAAAAACCCTGCGTGATGAACCGAAGATTTCAAATTTTGATTCATCGGTCCATAAGACTTTCTTCCAGTCTTCAGTAGTCCACTGGCGGTGCTTCATGGCCCAGGCAAGCCTCTTTTTATTATTTTGACATCTTAGCAATGGCTTTCTTACTGCCACTCGACCTGTTAAACCTGCATCTCGAAGTCTTCTCTTCACAGTTGAAACTGAGACTTGCTTACTTCGACCATTGTTAAGCTGTGCTTGAAACTGTTGTCCTGCGAGCCGCCTATCACACAAGCTGTTGACTCTCAGAAACTTGTCTTCTGATTCTGTTGTGGCTTTGGGTCTGCCAGACCTCTTCCTGTCAGAGTTTCCTCCAGTTTCCAAGTGCCTTTTGATGGTGTAGGAAACTGTACTCACTGACACCTTGGCTTTCTTTGCAATTTCTCTAAAGGAAAGACCTACACTTTTAAGGGTTATAATGGTCTGTCTGACTTCCTTTGTTAATTGCCTTTTTCTCACCATTATGATAGCAATATACTACTTCCTGCAGTACAATACTGTCCAAATAATGCTTAAGAGGGAATAGTAACACAGTCTGTTCCAACACTGCTTTTATACAGACAGAGGGTTTGTAAGTAATAAACAAAAGTTGGGACACTTGTAGGAATTGTTAGCATCAACTTTCAAGGCTTAATTTACTTCCATTGCTGCAGAACAGCTGTAAGTTGTTAACCCATTACTTGTTCCCTGAAAAAGGCCTTTTTGTATAACTCTGAAATGTACATTATTTTTCAGTTTTTGGTAACCTAAACTTTTTTTTTAACCTCTGGCAGTTTACCGCTTACCTTTGTACCATTTCAGGTTATTCACTGGACTTGAACTGCTTAAATTTCAATAAAAACTGGAAAAATGGGGGTGTTCTAAAACTTTTGACCGGTAGTGTATAGACGAATGGGAGAAGGTTTTTACATGGGTGAACAAAGTTCATGACAATATTTTCAAAGCCCGGTGCTGTGTGCAGAAAATAATTTCCGATCTCTCACGGTGGAGTTTGTGACCTTAGACAGCATGAAGCGGGAGAAGGCCATGCTCATAACGAACAAGGAGAACCAATCAGGCTATTCAATCTTTCTTTGTTCCAGAGAAATCACCTGAAGCTGACAAGGTAGGCAGGCTACTGTACTTCTCCTTGAATAATTTATTCCTCTAGCTAGCGCGATTACAATTATATTAGCTAACGTTAGATAGCTAATGTTACCCATCGCAATTTCTAGCCATTCACGGACCCGAGCACGAAGTTATGATTTTCTTCTGTAATGTGGTCTCCGGTCTCTTTTTTTGCTTTCTTGTGGCCGTTAAGTGTAATTATTTTAATTAATTACGCATTGGACAGTGTTGTTCTTGTGTAGTTTTGCCTTTTGATCGTTTACGAAATACATTTTCTGGGTCGCTCTCACAACTAAAAGCGCACCATCAATTAGTAGCAAACGTTACTCTTAACGTTTTAAATTGACTTTATACTTTACGTGCATGCACTCATAATCCGTTCATCATTCTAAGTGTATTTTCTTGATGTGTGATATGTAAATAGCGTTTGAATGTATTGATCATTTATATTCATTGATCATTCTTATAATCTAAGATGTAGTCTATTTATATATTTGCATTTTAATAGTATGTATTGAACGTGTTGCTGTTATTATTTGCATTACACAATCTGTATTTAAATATTGAAATAACAAGCTAGTATGATGCTTTCATTTGTCAAAATATCTTAAAATACATTAAGTAATAATTATGTTTTAAGAGGTCTACTGTATCTGTGAGAGTTAAAAAATAAAAATGTGTGGTCATGAGGTGGCAACCCTAGGTGGGACAAAGTCAGTGTTGCATTGTTATTTTGATTTAGGTTGCTAAAATCTACTAGTTTTCAGCATTGGAGGTAAAATACCAAAAATGGACAACGAAGCAAAAAAAGCCAAGTATATTTCTGCTGAGGATCGTGTCAAGATATTTCCCAAAGAAACTGTACGTGCAGATGGAGGTAATTGTTTTGCACAACTTGTAATCTGTCTTTGGAGAAAATACTATCGATAGCTATTTAGCTTCAGAATCACACATTAAATGAAAGAATACTACAGAGGCTGCTAAATAGAACTTAAAACAAATAACAGTTTTCAGAAAACAAACTTGAAAGTCAGTGCAGACAGAAAGTATTCCTGTCGGTTGTATCCAAGTTAAATCAGTACTACAGGTACGATCTAGCACAGCTGCATTGCTTTTAACAACCTGCTGCTTACTTTTTAAACGCAGTTAGAATTTTAGACCCAACTAGGCATTTTTTCATTCTTTTGACTCTGTACAAATAAAATAAATTCCTGGATGGGACAGACAACATGACAGTGAACGTGCTGCATAAATGGCCTTTATTAAAGAATGCCAGATGCCCTTCGGTAACTCGAGTTTTGGGACTGTTTGTAATTGATTTCCACATCTGTATAACTTGGCAAAGCATTGTCTTACACTTCCAACCAATTCAGTGGATGCAGAGCGTGCAGTCTCAATGTATTATTATTATTATTTATTTCTTAGCAGATGCCCTTACCCAGGGCGACTTACAGTTGTGTACAAAAAATACATATCAAGAATTACAGTACAATTAAGAGCAAGATACAAAATACAGTGACTTCATTCCTAATAAGAGCAAATACAAAACACTGTACGATTTGATATCGGGGCAGTTCAAGAGCAAATAATAGTGTTGATAGTTAGATACGAGTGCAGGTGAAATACAAAATACCTCAGATTGGGTTAAGTGCAGGATTAAATACAGTAAACCAGGGAGTAGATAAGTGCAAGTTAAAGTGCATTAAAGGCCGCGTACTATATTGTCCAGAAGGGAAGAGTTGAGTTTTACAGGTGTTATCTGAAGAGGTGTGTTAATTGTTGATGTATGGGCAAGTCTTCACACCACAGAGACAGAGAATGTCGGCAGCAACTGCTGGGGGATGTTGCATGCTTGGCTTTAACAAATGACAGCACTCTGTTTTAGTAAGGAAGCAAGTACCACTATTTTTAGGCTTTTATAGCTCTAAAATATTATTTACTTAGGTTTATTTAATGTTTAAACAGGTCCACGAAATGTCCGCAAAATCCTAATTTTATTCCATAACCTACGCATGAAAAATATGTAAATTCTCCGCGATTTAAGTAGGCCCCTAGTTATAAGTATAAAAAGGTGTCAGGATGTTAACAATGAAAAGAAAAATTCCAGGTACATTATTTAAACAGTTGTAGGAACACTTGGGGACACATGACGCTATCATTTTTTGGAACCCTGCTACTTACTCTTTAAAACATGTAAACAAATCAAGGGACTTTTGCTAGTGGATACAGAGTATCTTTTATAGGTAAAGCAAATGTTAAAAACATTTTTTAGAATGCGCATTAGACAGAGACGTCACTTGAAGGCCGCTAGACCAGAAATATGCTCGTTATAGTTTTCCATGCGAGTGTCGAATACAATGTCGCAGAGAGCAAAAAATAAAACCACCTCTGCCGAGCAAACTTGTCATGCGAGTAACAAGTCGAATAAAACAGTTTTCCATACTGTTTTTTGGCAGAATTTACTTGTGCGCATGTTTTACCGTGTTAAAAAGTTGAATGGAAAAAGGGCTTATATTTCCATCAACAATTAACACATTTCTAGCGAACTTGATAAATTTTGCACAAAAATATATGCAAATCTTATCGTACAAAACAGGTTTCCATTGAACTGGATTCTAGCGACCAAACAGCTGTATGTAATGATGTCACGAAAATGGTTATCGCATATATTTTCTTGATCTGAACAAAAAAAAAAGTTTGATTCAGTTCTATTCATTTTTTTCTATTAGCTCACTAGACTAGCTAGATAGACAATGTATTGTGGTTTGTTCTTTTTTTCTGCTATGTACTGTACAGTGCTTTGCAATACTCTTTTATAAAAAGCGCTATATATAATGCAATAAATAAATAAATTCTAGCGAATAACCTACCTCTGAGCATTCAGATCATATAACGTACAGCTGACTGTACAACGTGTCTTTGTACGGGGTGGGGGGGTAATTGCAAATTATGTAACATAAATATCTTTGCGTGTTTGAAGTGTTTAATTACCATCTGTGAAAGTGTTACTTTAGGTTTCCTTTGTTTTGTGCATATGGCATCCCATACTTTCTTGGCTTGATGTTAGGCATTGTGAAATAGGACCCCTACATATACATGTGAAATTTAGTAATTCTTACATTTTGTTGCATAATGGTAAATAGCCTACTTTTAGCGTGGGCATTGGACATGCAGAATGTAACTGTACAAGAGGGCTGATGGCAAGGTAGTGCCGTCCCCCAGGTGTGCCCCAGTTTGGGAACTAATGTATTCATTTATAAACATTTCAATTCCTTTGGTGACCATGAAATATTTGAATATCAAATTTGTATCTATGTAAGTTGAGGATACAGTCACGTTCTTAGCCTGTTCTATGGAGACATTCAGTCAAAAGGAATGGTAGGCCCTACATGTTTTAAAGTTTGTTTACATTGTGATGTTTTCAGGAAGTGTGCAGCTACAGGTATGTATGGAGCATTAAAAGGGTCAAAATTAAATAGTTAGTTAATTTGGCAATTCATAAATAAATGTGTACTTTTAATTTGCCAATTCATAAATTAATTTGCACATTTAAGCAATATACGCCGGAGAAGATGGCTTTACCGTCTGGTAAGGCCTGCCTCATGCTTTTAAATGTCCCGAAGGTGAGGGCATTTAACATAACAAGAAGAGACTGCAGAGTGGTAAATCTCCTGGCCCAGATAAGGTTCCCATAGACTTTTATAAGAAATGTAGCCCTTGTTTATCTCCCTTGTTGAGTGCTATGTTCTCTGAATCTTTTACATCTCTTTCCTTACCCCCAATGTTGCACCAAGCCTCTATATCACTTCTTTTGAAACAAAATAAGGTCCCTCTCGACTGTGGATCGTACCGCCCGATATCGCTTCTTAACGCAGACTTTAGAATTCTTGCTAAGACCTTAGCACAACGTCTTCAATCAGTTTTCCCCTCCATAATCTCCTCTGACCAGACAGGGTTTGTGCAGGGCAGACACTCTTATTTTAATCTTTGCCATCTGTTCAATATTATACATACTCCTTCTTCTCTCTTGCCTGAGGTTACTGTTTCACTCAATGCAGAAAAGGCTTGGCTTTGGTCCCAATTTTATTTCATGGATCAAGCTGTTCTATACCTCCCCTTCAGCCTCTGTTTGCACAAATAACATGCAGTTTAAATATTCCCCCCTCCACCGGGGTACATGACAAGGTTGCCCTCTTCTTCCCTCCTTTTTTCAATTGCCATGAACCTCTTTCGATATCCCTGTATGTAAAGGGAATAATTCGGGAGGAGGGGGGTCGAGAGCAGAAAGTATCTTTCGATGCAGTTGACATTCTTTTCCCCTTAATAATTTCCCTTTCACAACTGCATCCAATAGCTTCACCTATCTGGGAATCTAAGGTACACGCTCGTACCACAAGCTCTTTCTTTAAATCACTCCCCTACTAGAGCGTATTAAACAAGTCTCGTTATTGGTCCATTCTACCTCTTTCACTAGCAGGTCGCATTAATTGTCAAGATGAACACACTCCCTAAGTTACTCTACCTTTTTCAATATATCCCTGTTTTTATTACCAAAACGTTTTTCAAGACCCTAGATCAAATTGTTTCTTTGTTTATCTGGAACAAGAAGTTTCCCAGAATCTGCAGAGAATTCCTTCAAAGAATAAAACCTTCCTTCAATTTTACTATTGGTCGGTTAACATTCTAAATCTATTGCATTGGTCGCGATCTCACCCCCAGCTGGATGGGCCTGTTTGGATGATCCCTATCTGCCCTGTTGTGCTCCTCTCTTCCCCTATCTGCCTCTCAGTTTAGTGTTAACCCACTGATTGTCACTCCCTCCGAATTTGGGCGTCAGACTCTGCTTTTAGTATATGGTAGAAGTGGAATTGAGTCACTTAAAGATTTATACATAATTTAGCATGATTTCACCAGCTTTCCCTAAAATGTAACCTTACCACAAACACACTTCTTTCGTTACTTGCAAATTCTGAATTTTGAACGAAGCAAAGTGGCTCAGTTTTCTCTACTGCCTGCTAAATCCACTGTTGATTCCATACTAGAATTCAACCCTGACTGTGGGTGTGTTATATCTAAAATGTATAACATCATATTTTCTCTGCATTGCCCTTCACTGTCTACATTGTAAACCTTGTGGGAACAGGATTTAGGATTCAACCTCACAGATGACATTTGGGAATCCATTCTTGCTCGTGTGCATTTCTCTTCAGTTTGTGCAAAGTTTTGCATCACCTCCACTTGTCAAAGGTCAAACTGGCCAGAATTGTGACAGATGTAAATTAGCTCCTGCTTCTCTCATCCGTGTGTTCTGGTCTTGTCCCAGGTTGACACCATTCTGGACCTCTGTCTTTGAGACCCTCTCTCAAACCTTTCAAGAGCCCATTGATCCTACCCCAGTCATTGCATTTTCTGGAGTAGTATCTCACAGTGTTCCCCTATGTGGGCTGCAGTGAGACACTGAGGCCTTTGCAACCCTTCTGGCTAGACACCTGATTTTGTTTGGATGGAAGCAGGCTGCCCCACCCTCTTATGTTAATTGGATCAGGGATCTTATGCATTCCCTTCAATTAGAAAAAAAAAGTTAACACTAAGGATGCGTTTTAAAGCATGGCAACCCTTTCTCAGACTGTCCTCTCTTGCATAATTTTCCTTTAAAGAAACCAAGTGTGATACTCCCTCCCTCTCTTTCTTTCTCTCTCCCTTTCTTATTACTGTCACTATTGTTTGTTTTGATTCTTGTTAAAAGTATATTAATTTGTAAGCCTACAGCATGCACATATTTAACACCAGCCTTGTTAAATATTTAAGCAATTATTTTTTTCCAGCCAGCTCACTATGGTGGGGGTAAATATGTGCATGCGGTAGGTTTACAAATGAATATATTTACCTTATTTTAATCCAGTTGACGCCACACTATTGATTTGTAGACACCCCCTCATGTAATTGACAATGTTCAAATATGGTTTAATTTCCAAATGAAATTGAAAGTTCAGTTGGCAGTTGATATTGAAAGTTCAGTTGGCAAACAGCTAATTTATGAATTAAATAAAAAATTGACAAATTAACAAATGAATTTATGAATGTATTAAATGACAGATGAATTACCGAATTAACTATTTATTGTCTACCCTTTGTAATGCTCCATAGGTATGTCTGGAGGTTTGATTGTATAACCCCACAGGACAGGGAAATGGAGAAGTCATAAAGCACTGCTCTATGTTTTGATTCATTGTACAGTACTATTGAATCAAGTGCTGTTTAAACAAATTCATTCAATTAAACATCTTTGTCCTTACAGGTGTTTATTTGCTGACAGTTGCTATGCAAATTAGATTTTGCATTCAGCAAAATAAACTTATATAAATAAAGGCAATCTCTGTCCTAACGGTTTGAGTTCATTTGCAGTAGAACAGTCTCACAATCATGAGTGTTAACAACCCCTCACTTCTTGGCTGCTACCTTTCTTAGTGGAGGTGGTCAAGGGACACTTGTCATCTGTAAGCAGAGAAGAACACAATTAGGTCATTATGACAAACAGCCAGGTGAAACGAAGCAGTTCGAACTCCCAGACCTGTGTCCATTATTATATGTAAATAGTAGAGGGTACATTTTTGTGTGAAAGAAACAAGTGACCTCTCACCCCCTTTTAAAAACCTTCTTGTCCCGATGCCATTCTTTAATCTAAATACGAATGGTCCTGACAGTTCTCAACAGTTGGAGGTTATTCATTACATTTTCTGTCCTAGCTCATGAAGCAATACCTTTTTTTCAAGAAACATTTAATTTTAAATATGATTTGATTGTTATGTAAAAAAAAGTGGTCAAGGGTAGGTGTGGTGTGCATGTAAAAAAACAAAAAAACAAACAAAAACAAAACCTTTGTAACTCGTCCCCACATGATAAAAATGTGTCTGAAGCCTTATTAACTTTTTTTTTTTAACTTTGACTATTTTTCATTTCCTTATACATTTAAAAAAAAATGTGTTCCCATGTTTTCCACCATGGCTACTAAGGGTTATGTAGTGGAAAAATTCAGTCACATAAGACAAGAAACAGATGTTCTCAAGTGGCCCATGTCACAGAAACGTAGGGCAAGACATACCTGGTTCCACTCATGGTGGATTTTGTATAGCAGGTTACTACAAGCCTACAAATAAATGTGCAACTTTGACCCCAATGAGTACCTGGTTTGGTTTGTGAGGTAGCGTCCACCCCAAGCATTGTTTTCTGGCCTTCATGACCCCTCACTTGAGTGCCATTATTCCAGTAAGATCAATCTATGATAAGTCCCATTGTGTGGTGCTGTCATAGGACCTCTTTGACTTCCTCTCCCCCCACCCCATTACAAGCAACTTTCAATCACAGTGTGCCTTAAAATAACCAACGCCCAGTACCTTCTGAGCACCCCAGTAATATTAGCAAGTTGTTTTCAAACCAGGTATTATAAGACGCTCTGTTTTTTTGTTTTTTTTAAATAATAAAACTAAGACAAACATTCAAAGAATTTTCCATTCGGTAGTTTTTCTGCATGCCCTACCTGAGCTTAACTTTCTGAAACAGATACCCCTTTAAATCCAACTGCCTGTCATTTCTCTGTTAGAACTGTTTCATGTTATAGTTTGTGAAGTACTTGAGGAAGAGCACAGCTGGAAAACAACACATCCTGTTTTTTGTTACCAAGTGGAATGCTGTAATTGTGCCAGCATGAATATCTGCTGCACCGAAATACAGTGTATTTTAAGAAAGATGAAAGCCAACATTTTTCCAGAAACTGTTTTTATGATGGAAAAAACGAAATTTGACCTCAAGTTAATGAATGCAAACTGTAAAGTTGAACAACAATTGTTAAATTCAATCCTTTTTCATGTAAAGCCAACATTTTTTTGTTAAATAGGTTTGGAAGTCAGTAGCCACTTTTCAATAATCCTGTAGGTGAAAAACCAAAACAAACTACAGAGATATAGACATTTACCACAAAGCAATGAAACCTGCAGGGGTTTGAACCTTAGATAGTAAAATTGTATGGCGCTTCCTGCTCTTTGAACCAACGTTAGTGGCAGAATGCTTCTTTTTTGTAGGGACATGCTCAACCCTTCTCAATGTTGGCATCCTTATATTTGGTTAGGAATGTTTATTTTTTCCCCCCCGCAGCAGTAGTGTAAAGTGTATGCATGACTTTATAACCACCCTGTGCGTGGGAACCACTGCACTTGGTGTCACAGGCTCTCTGGTATAGAAATCTTGGAATCTTATTAATTAAAGTAAAACACATATTATCCAAACTGTTCAAACAGCCCCTTGGTAACCTGTCTTGTTGTGTAATGTGTTCTTCTGCCAAGCTGTTATAGAAATGACTATATTCAGGCCTCAGTCTCTGGTGTTTCCAGAACTGTTCAGTACTGCACTGGATTGGATGTTATATATTTACAGTTAAAAGGGTGGGGGTTATATCTTTTTAGCAGGTTTCTTGATTGGAAAAGTAATTGAAACAATTTCACAGTTGTAATTTGATTATCCAAACACCCTAGTCCCAGTTAATTTGGACAATAGAGGTTTTACTGTTACATAAAAATAAAGGACTTATGTCTGTAATTGGAGATGAAACAAAGCCACCAGTCTTTGTCAGGACAGAGAGGAGTTGACGAGAGATCTAGGCATGAAACATCCTTCGAAAAGGACAGAGGCAAACGTGAATACAGGTGAAAGGGTGGAACTGTTGTGACCTTTCTGTTATGTGGTTTCTTCAGCTGTCACGAAAAACATAGAAACTAGGTGTGTCCAACCATGGATTTATTTGCAGTCTCCACAAACGCTGTTGTTATCAGGCACTGCATACCCTCTAGGGTGATGCTGCTACATTACAGCTTGCGAAGATATTATGAGCCTTTCAATCCTGTTTTACACTAGCACTCTTCACAGCCCAGTGAGATCAATTTAACACATTGGTGCTGAGTCCCTCATCGCTAATCTATATTCATGCCAGATATATATTCAGTCAGACTAGTACAAGTAATCCTGCTTTTTGCTCATTTAAGTGGTAATTTGTTTTTAAGTGTAGTGTACAATGAGGTAAACATTCAGAAATCTAATAAAATTATTTTGTTATTTGGAATGTTTACCTCTGAATTCACTGCACTTAAAAACATATCATTGCTATTAAGTACCATTAATCTCAAGAAGAATATTTGTTATTTGAGCTGTCTGATTGGAAAAATTGTGACTAAAATTATCACTATTATTACTAGCTTGAAACAATATACAAAACTTCATGTAAGAAAGTATCAAGATTCCTTGATACACGATTAATCGTTTCACTTATAATAGGCACAGAAATTACAAAAGAACGTTCAAAAGTTATTCTGATCCCCATATTACATTTTTCACTCAATTCATTTTGACTAAATCTTGTGTAGTGTATGCAGTGTTCATGGAACCCCTCCCCCTCAAGCACTGCCTGTGTTCTCTTACAGCACACCTTCACTGGGGAGTCAACGGTTTTACCGCAAGTCCTGGAGGTGTTTGATAGAAATCTTTAACCTTGAAAAGCAATAAAGCACCTTGTGCTGTTTGAAGTTGGAATTTGTAATGGAAAGTATTATGCACTTTAAAAGGTCTGCTTATCCGAATGGTGATTAGCAGTAATGTTTTCTATAATGTGCAGTGAATACAACATGCTTGTACTGCAATGGAGCTTACTACTTTATTATAGTGTTTCCACAGTGGAATATAGTGGAAGCACATACATATGGCCGCAGACAAAGTATTGGCATCCTACACTTAACAGAAGGTAATTCAAGAAAACATGGTACTAAGCCAGCTGTATTTTCGGGAGCTCATCGCACAATTTCCTGCGTGTAGACCATTCATATTCACACTCCTTAATAAATGGAATATGTTAACAATAATCAAAATGATGACAAGACTTTGTTAATTGCCCTCTGTAGGTATAACTGCATCTCCATACTTATACATCTCTTATACATTATACATCTCAGTGTTCAGATGTCTAGGACTGTTTTCTTTTTAGGTTTGTTGGTGAAAGGTGCTCATGCTAGCAGGCATATACAAACACGCCTGTGAACCCTAAATTAAGCCTTTTGTTAACAAAAGCATCATAAGCTTAAATTAAACTGAAGCTTAAATTACTCTGTATAGACCAAATTAAAAAATAAATAAAGATGGTAAACTGACTAAAACAGCCAATTGCAAAAGTATTGAAAGAAAATAAAATGTTACTTGCGGTCCTGAACCACTGTGACACTGGAATAAACAGGATCTGGAATATGCTTTAGATCACATGCTTCTGTGAGCAGGTCACTTTTTTTATTATTAGCTTAATTTACTGTGCACGTTTGTCTGATTACTTTGCTGCATTCTGTCGGCATATTGATAGAATTCAAGTGTCTTACCATAGAGTCATATGTATTATAGTAACAGGCTATAATAAGCACACAAAACAAGAACTTTGCAGATATTTTTAAGGCTGGAGCGATGCCTACATTTTCAAAAAAGCAGATGCATCGATTCATCGACGCTATGAAAGGGTTCCTCCACTATGCAGCATCGCTGGTAAGTGGATCTGCTTCGATAACATTTCTCTCACCATCACTGTACCCCGACTCGTCCTGTTCCCGCGGATCATCACCTGTACCTTCCCTGTCTTGTACATTGTCAGAAGCACCATCCGACGAGCCAGCTTCGGGTTCGTTGTGATCTCCGTTGACATTTGCTTGTTTCTCTCCTTGAAGAAATATTGGTTTATTTTCGGTATCTTTCCTAGCAAAGCAACTTCTTTAATCTCTTTTTCTTGCTTCAGCTTTCTCTTAGCACTCCCACTTAAATAACATTGATTGCTTTTATTAACAAATAACAGTAACTAACCACAATGTCTGATTTGAATGTCTGTGAATTTTAATGCACACTGTTAGCATCTGACCAATCACACAGCAGGCATTTGCATATTGGAGGCGTGTGTCACGTGCGTGTGTGTTAGCAATCGATTAATTGGGCACTCGATTAATTGGGCTCTGTGGCAAAGTGGTTTGCAGTGCGCAGGTGTAGCGGTGATGCAGTGATCAATGACAGACAGACAACAATAATCCAGTTTATAAGCCAGGTTATCCAGTCTTTATCCAGGATAAAGCTGGAGTGGGGAGGGGCGGACAGTGTTCAGTTTTTTTAATTAAAATTATTAGTGTTAGCGTATATTTTGTATGTTTAAAACCTATTCTGCCATAGTACTTCTCTTACACTGTTTTGTACACTAGGTATTCAGTACATATGTTACTGAAGCACTACAACCGCTATAGGTACCCCCACCCGATTGCTTTGGATACTATATCCTGCTCCATGCATGGCAGTGGCGCCATATAGAGTTGCTACGTATAACAATTTGGTAGTGAATTTTAAAACAACAACTTTTGTTTTACGTAATATGCATTATACAAATCAAAAGATCCAGTGTATGCATGTGAGTGACGTTTAATGTGTGATTTATAGTCTTCACACATTGTCAAACTGTTTCTGTTAACAGAGAAAAACAAACAAACAAACAAAAACACGTGAATGCCACCTGATGAACCTTCGAAGGTTTAAAACTGCCTTCGAATTCCTGGCTAGCGAACGAATCTTCGAACACAGCCCTAAATACTTACAGTTTTTAACCTTTTATCTTCAGAATCGCTCATCAAATTGTAATGAAACTTGGAATAGTGTACTGTGTACTGTACATTGACTTCACCACACATCGGTAAGGATCTTACTGTAGAATGTAGCACACAGTGACTTACTTATGTTTGTTATTGGTGACTAAAAAAGGCGTTCTGGAAGTCACACTTTGTATGGACATTGGGTATGATAAATTATTCATATAGATAACAACACAGTAGGAAGGTTTTAAGGTCACTTTTATAAGTTCTATTTAGATGCACTGTGTGTTACTTGTGTAACCATTTTCTTTCTTTTTTGTTATTAGGGACTGGAAACACTGTGGTCGTTATGGTTGGCTACCCGAAGGGGATTGAGATTTTAGAGCTGATCCGCAGAGGAATCCCAGTCAAAATGTCCATAGCTGTGGGCACCCGCCACGTGCAGGAGTTTTTGAGTGGTCAGTCTGTTGTGTTTGTGACCATCGCCTTCATTGCTATGATGATCATCTCTTTGGCTTGGCTTATCTTCTACTACATACAGAGATATCTGTATGCTGGAACACAGTTTGGAAACCAGGTAAATAGCGCACAAGCTTGGGTGGGTTTTCATATACTGACATGTCCGAGCCCTCTAGGCATGTAATTGGTTTACATACAGTAGTTTAACAGGTACTGTGAGTGGGTTATTTTGTGCATCTAATGGTGCACCTAAGTTTGAATTTCAGTCTTTAACTACTGTTTCATTTGAATGTAATTTGCCCATAAGCAATAGAGGAGCAAGGGAGAATGCAAGTGGTAAGGCACAACCTGACAAAAGAAAGAGTCTGTGCAAGTGCAACAAGAGCTGTAGTATGCATGGTACAGCTGTACAGTATTTTGTTTGACTATTTTTGTAAATAAGTTTAGAATTGTTTTATTTTCGCTTTTTTTTTTACATTAATATAATAAAGGTTAAGATGAGTAATTTGGCAGAATTTTGTGTTTGTGAGTGTGTACCCTTACCTACGGTTTATGTCCATTTGCTTCAAAATCGTTACAAATTCAGGCATAAACTTTCTCATTTCTGACGCACAACCCCAGATCTTTCTGAACACTTCTATCTGTCCACAGAGAAACTAGATCCTGCATTTCCTCAGCGTCCCAAGGCTAAACTTTTCTCTCATCACACTAGCTTCCCGCCATGTTTGTTGTTTTTCTTTCTGGAGTGTACTGACTAAAGTAACATAATGATGAAAATCCTTAACCCCGCCCCTGGCTCGGCTCGGTTCGCAGCCGGATTCAGATGTGAGGCTGGAGTTTCACGGTTTGGTTCTCACTCAGCTCGACAAATATCCAGTGGAGAACCACCTGTACCCGAACCGTACCGAGCCCTCACGGGTCGGGTTTGCCAGTGGAGAAGGGGTATAACTGTCTTTATAATAAACAGTATCGCGTGACATTCAGCTATGTTTTTTTTAAATTATGTTGTGGATAACACAACATAATTTATGAACTACTGTAGTTATATTTGTGAAATTCATATTGTAAAAATATTTTTCAGAATATTTTTTTTTTATTTCTTTAAGTAAACATGTTATGTTGTTTTTAGCAACAATGAAATACAATAGTTTCAGGTCTCCTGGTGCCAATTTAATTTAAAAAAAATATTTACATTGATAGTTGAGTACTGTGTAGGATAGCCAGCACAGACCTCGCCCTGCTACAGATTCAAATATAAAACAGGAACATGTGGGTGTGTGAGAAAGGGCTTCGCTAATGGGATTCAATAGATATCAGATTGGATTAGATGTGGATACACAAACTAAAAAGAAAAGAAATGTCAGATGCACCAAGTTCTATGAACATGGCTGCTTTCCAGCCTCTGCTGGGTGCAGCAAACAAGCTAATTCTGTGCAGCAGATCCCTGAATCAGCATTTAATAGCTTCTTCATGCTGTCAACTATAAATGGCATGGCTAACCTGAGATTGGATTACAATACAACCAGAAGATTAATATTGCTCATCAGATACTATTCGAATGATGTATTTACAAAGACCGGAAAGTCAGAAGTTTGAGAAACCGTTACATTAAACTTTCCTGAATTTCTTCCTGTTCAATCCAGTATTGCACGCTATGCTTTGGGTGCATTGTCCTTTTATATTGAAGAGTCAAGCCGTTAAAATGATTAAAATGCAAGGGTAGAATCAATTTGTACCACTGGCCTCAATACCATCCTTTTTTTACCAGGTCACCAACCCCAGTAACAAGGTTCTGCCCTTAGGGCTGCATTCAAACCTCTAGGATTCCCCAGCTGCAGTGCAGTTTGTGTGAAGACAGACACAGGAGCAAGCTTAGCCAGCTTGCCAGCTGTTCAATATTGTAAGCAAACCTTATGAAAACAGTGTGTGATTAAAGGATTCTGGTGGAGTGTTAAATACTGGTTTCTGTACATCTTTAAGTTATGATCATGCATTCGTGATTCCAGTTTTGTTTAATATAAAACATATTAAAATAAAATGAAATCTAGGGAATTCTTGAGTGCCGCCTAATCACATGTCAATTAATCAAAAACACTGACAATTGTATTTTGTGTATATTTTGTTTTAGAACAATAGAAAGGAGACCAAAAAAGCCATAAGTCAGCTCCAGCTGCACACTGTGAAACGAGGAGACAAGGTAAGGACTCCCACAGCTGTGTGTGTGTGTTTCTGTTGCTATGTTTGCAGGCACCCTGTTCCCATTAGGAATGGGTGGGGAATTGACAATAGTGCTTGCAGGATCCTTAGCATGGTAAATAGTAGGGTTTGTGCTAGGCCCTGCGTGACTACCTTCTCCAGATCCACCTTTATTAGACTGAGAACCATAATCCTATACCCTGTTCAGTGACAGTGAAAGAATACCTTTATACTGGTAGTATTGGTAAACCTCCCTTGGTCCTCTGTGAAAGTGGTCTTCTTTGGCTGGAGAACTTTTTGTCTTGCACTTTTATCCTTTTATACAGTATGTATGTTTGTTGAAAAATTACAATAAATACATAAAAATTGCACCTAAGACAGCAAGTTGCATTAATACCAAAAATGACTGTATGTTCTACATGATGTGGCAACTTTATTAGCAACTGGTGAGAAGTTAAGTAGGAACATGTTTAGGCAATGGAATGATTTATAGGTGAACCAAGTTATCTGTCATGTGATCAACTGTACACTTAAGACCTAAGGTAGTTGGCTAGAAAATGACAATTGCAGGTTAACCAAAGGTCAGTCAATCGGCAGAATAACCCAAACACTGACTGTAGGTAGTGAGTAAGCTATGTATAAGCAGTGTGGAGTAGTGGTTAGGGCTCTGGATTCTTGACCGGAGGGCCATGGGTTCAATCCCAAGTGGGGGACACTGCTGTTGTACCCTTGAGCAAGGTACTTTACCTAGATTGCTCCAGTAAATACCCAACTGTATAAATGGGTAATTGTATGTAAAAAAATAATGTAATTGTATGTAAAAATAATGTGATATCTTGTAACAATTGTAAGTCGCCCTGGATAAGAGCGTCTGCTAAGAAATAAATAATAATAATAATAAATAATATTGATCAGAACAATGGATAGAGAGTTGTGCATGATGGCTTTTATGGTACTGAGGCTGTGGACATTTTGTTAGGAAAACACAATGTTTAGGTTTTGTCCATAACTACAAACACTCAATGGTGCCAAAATTAAAATACTAAAGCTAT
This sequence comes from Acipenser oxyrinchus oxyrinchus, assembly GCA_030684275.1. Taxonomy (NCBI): domain Eukaryota; kingdom Metazoa; phylum Chordata; class Actinopteri; order Acipenseriformes; family Acipenseridae; genus Acipenser; species Acipenser oxyrinchus. Next base: position 7,552,791 of record CM060255.1, read on the forward strand.
GTAATAAATTCAATGACAAACATTTTGAAGAAGTCTTTCTCAGTGTCTTCCGCATTGAAGACACCAAGAAAGACTTCTTGTCAAAATTGAATTTATTATGTTGCGTTTAGTATTTCTACATTTATAGGACAAAAAACTGCAGCATGTACAGGAATCTATAAATAGTGATTGATAGTTTTACTTCCTTTCTACATACAGTATGTGGTTAATACAGGAAGTTTGAATTTATTCCGGCTTCAGCCTTGTGCAAATGAGGAAAGCCTTTGGTAAGACGTGGACGTGCATTTAATCTTTCTCTTGGCACTCATTTTACAGAATTTCCCGTACTTTTAGGCTTAACTGAAAGTGGCTTTCAGAAATGACATTGTTCTGAACTCAGACTCATAATATTACTAAAACTACAAAAAACAGGCCCATCTGTTCACTGCAGTCACATGGATTTCTGTAATAATCTTCTTAAGAGATTGGTATACAACGGCAGTGGGCTGTGCCGAACCGTACAGATCTATCATTTCCTCTTAGAAATTTAGACATGCTTATGAGGCTGTTGGGTCGGCTCACCGGACTTGGCGCCCTTAAATTACTTCTTGTGGGGCCACCTAAAGTCAGTAGTGTAAAGAACAGAATTTGACCTCTAAAATTCTAGACAATGTTCTGTCTGGAATCAAATAATTACTATGTGCTAGGCCAATGGTAGAGCCCAATTTGAACATGTTCTGTGTGTTTTTTTTGTTTTGTTTTTTTTCCATAAAGGTACATGTTTTACGTGTGTGTGTATAAACAATACATAAAAGTGGCTCAATGGTAAGGGTTTTACATTTTAAATATAGGAAAGTTATAAAAAAAAAAATTCAAAAATAAGTAGACAGGCATGTCTCATCATTGTAATGTCTCATCAGTGCATAACTGAAACACATGTTTCTTAAGTTTTACTTTTAGAATCTTTAATGGATTAATACAAATACATTATTGTATGGATAATGTATGGATTAATGCTAATATATGTAAATCTATACACTTCCTGTAGTAAACCAAACACTTATTGTGAATTTGTCCCAGTCGTTATTTCTAAACAATTATAACCTTGTTTTTCTTTTATTCTGTTAGGAAATAAACCTGGATGCAGAGAATTGTGCAGTCTGCATTGAAAACTACAAACCTAAAGAAGTTGTCAGAATTCTTCCTTGCAAGTATGTACTTAAAAACTAAAATTAAAAAAAGTGTGTGTGTGTGTGTGTGTGTGTGTGTGTAGAGGACGGCACAGGTAGAAAATCAGAAACCGGGTAGCTGCCATGAGAAATACCCAGGTCTTCTTTGGGTAATGATTTTTAAAAATCACATATTAATGTTTTAAGTGCATGATATATATTTAAGTACTATATAGTACACATACATTTAGTCCCTTCAGATCTGTAGATCTGTGGAAACAGAAATAATAATAATAATAATAATAATAATAATAATAATAATAATAATAATAATAATAATAATAAATCTCATTTTGAATACAGTTGTTAATGTTGTTTTAAAACATGGCATCCAGCAAAGGACCATTGTGTGGAATTTCTTTACCAAATCAGGAGAAAACAGAATTTGCAAACTCTGCCAAAGAAATATTTCATTCAAAGGAGGAAGCAATAGCACACTTACTTAATATGCTCCAGAAATATTGTTTATTTAACCCAAAACAAATTAGGTCAGCTTTTCGTAAGTGAGTGAGTAATGTTTTTCTCATACAGATTTCATTTTGTACTTTGCACCGTACACATTTTGGAGTGTGTCTGCTTTTTCTTAGTTAATCTACTTCATTAAATTAATAAATGTTTATGGTTTTCAGTCTGTTCTCTGGGGTACACTGCTCACAATACTTTATTTATTTATTTGTTTATTTATTTATTTTAAAATAAAGGCTACTTATTTGATATTTTTGGTAAGAAACTATATCTGCTCAGTAACTTCAAGCATTCCATATTGAAGCCACATGCTTATTATTATTAATGGATCACAGGGTTATCACCGACACATACCCAACAGGATGTTGTTTTGTTTCCGATTTAGTTCCTGAGAAGAATAGTCACCGCAGTTACAATTATTGAGCTGTATTTGCCGCTGTGTGTTATTGTAAAACGTTGATATCCTGTCAGTATAGAAAAGGCTCAATGCAAAACTTGTTTTGATGTTGTCTGTATTACGCCGGACAGAGGACCCATGCTTACAACTGCATTGTCATATTTTCTACATTGTATTTAAATTCTCAAATGAATAATCAATACCCGGGTAGTAAAAAGAGACCCGGATTTTCAGGTACCCGTGCCAACCTCTAAGATTCTAAACACAGAAACAGCATCCGTTTCCCCAGCATTGGCAATTTGAGCTTTCCTAGATTTTAAAATGGAAAGCTTGGCCTGCCCCAAAAGGAAATTAAGTATCTGGCACAGATTTTTTTCCCCCCTTAATATAAGGAACACCAAAAACAGAAACACAATCAGAAAAAACTACATTCATTTTAACAAATACATTCTTTAATAGAGCAAAAAGAGAGGCTAATCTATTACAAAAAACAAAACTCTTTGTAAAGAAAACCAACATTTGTCAGACACCGTCGGGTCTAATATGCAGATGTAGGAGTTGACAGCGAGAATCGTGTGTAGAAGCCTCCGCTGTAAATCTCTCAACCTCTTTGACAGTGGGGGTGTATAGAAGCTTCTGCAAGCTGGCCTGACCTGCTCCTCCACCTCCAAACGCCCTCTCCAAGATGTGTCTGGAAGGCTCTGTAATTTACTTCTCATATTTTATTTTTACACATAATTCATACAATGTATCCCCCCTCACACTTGACAGGGGAGATCTGTCAAGTTTTCAATTTTAAACAAATGCCACATCCGTCTTGACTGATAGCTGGGGAAATCTGTATGAGGGTGAAGGGTGTTTCACAGGGGGCAGAAATGTACTCAGTAAAGCCCCTTCTAGAGTTTCTTTCTGCTCATTAGATAAAAGTGCATGAATCTGAGAAAGCAGCACCCCAGCTACCCTCACAGACCGCAACCCCAAGATTAAGGACAGGCTCTGTGGACTCCAATTAAAATTCTCTAGATCTAAAACATGGCATAACTTTATGACCACCGCCTTTATCATTACATTTGTAAAAGTCTTTTGCCAGAGCATAGAAGCTGCCAAATTATTTATTGGTAGAGAGCTGTGGCAAGACCAAGCGCCACCTGCAAATGCCCACTTACTGCCTCTGACACTCCCTCCCAATTCCTCTCAGCTGCTCTCTCACCCCCCAAAAACACCCATAGATATTTAAACTCTTCCCGGTTCCAAAGCAATCCACCAGGCAACACAGGAAGCCCAGGCTTTGTCCATTTCCCAAATACAAAAGCCCCACTCTTTAGCCAATTCATTCTAGCAGACGAAACTCTTTCAAAAAGCTTTTGACTCATAGAGGTTATCAATTGCTTGGCTGGTTACAAAAACATGAACGCCATCTGCATGGGCAGACACCTTTATGGGCTGAGCCAGACTCCCTGGGATAGATAGCACTGTTAGAATGTGCCTGAGCCTGCAAATAAGAGGTTCAATGGACAGGGAATAGAGCATTCCTGAGAGAGGACAGCCTTGCCTGATATCCCTGTGGACTGGGAAAGGTGCACTCAGCCCCATGTTGATCTTCAGCAAACTGAAAATGTCACAGTACAGGAACTGCATGTGGGATATAAAACCCGGGCCAAATCTGAATGCTTCAAATACCTTCCATAAATAATTGTGGTCGACTCTGTCAAAGGCTTTCTCTTGATCGAGAGAGATAAGCCACGCAGGGAAACCGAAGAGCTCAGAAGCAGCCAATGTGTCTCGAATTAAAAAAAAAAATACTGTCAAAAATGCATCTACTGGGCACGCAGTAGGTTTGGTCAGGATGAAATATATTTCCCATTAAAGTGCTTAACCCATTAGCGAGGGCTTTTGATATAATGTTATAGTCCGAACCCCGTTCAGAACTTTGTCTAAAATCTGAAAAGAAATGATCCATTCTCTGCATAAACATTAACAAAAACAAGTGAGATTTCCCCGATCTTCACCTGCACTTTGAGTAGAATGGATACAACCTGACCATACCGAGAAAGCGCCCTCTCAATTAAATGTTTTCAAAAACGGAGGGACGTTCGAGAGAATGACTCTCCTGGAAGCTGACAAAAGTCAGCTTATTTTTTTAACCCCCCGCAAAAAAAACAACTAAACCCTATATTACACCTATATCCCAAAAAGAAAAAAAAACATGAAACAAAAAAAAACCGCTGCACAGAAGCAGATTTATTTAGTATTATGTGATGCCAACCTTCTAGAACCCAAGAAGTTCCTTTGAAATAAGCATTACAAAGAGCAGTGCATCCTGCCCAAATCTCCACCAGTGACATCAACCCAATATGAGTGGGGGTCATTTGAGTTTATAATATTATAATATTGTGGGCAGCAGTGTGGAGTAGTGGTTAGGGCTCTGGACTCTTGAGCAGAGAGTTGTGGGGTCAATCCCAGGTGGGAGACTCGGTACTTTACCTAGATTGCTCCAGTAAAAAAAAAAAAAAAAAAAAACTGTATAAAGGGTTAATTGTATGTAAAAAAAAAAAAAAAGTGATATCTTGTAACAATTGTAAGTCGCCCTGGATAAGTGCGTCTGCTAAGAAATAAATACCAACCTGTTTCTTGTTGGAGATCTTTTTAAACTTTTTTATATTCAAAGAGTACATTTAACATTCCAGAAGATCACTGTGACATTTTGCCCTAAAACGTTTTTTAGTGGTGAAGATTGCTTAAAAAAAAAAAGTGCAGGAAAACAATAATTGCCATTTTTGGTATTTTAAAGAGGATAAATTCTCTCAAAAGACATATCACTTTTGCTAGGTTAATTAAAATTTTTTTTTTTTTGGCTTTTTGCCTCAGATGTCTTGAAATGCATTTCTGTAAAATAGGTAGCTATTGCCAGCTGAACCTTATTTTATTTTCATTTGGTTATTGGAAACCACAACGAGTCACTTGAAAGGAGCTCATGCTGATATTTGATTGCCTTGTGGAGTTTCTGGAAATATCTATATACATTCTGTAGCTTGGTGAGTTTTTTGCTAAAGCCAAGGTCTGTGTGTCCCGGGAAATCATTCTTTCTCTATGGTATTTGATTGTGTTTATTCTAATTAATGAAATCCAGGGTTAGTCTCAATAGTGCTTAGACAGAGGAATGTCTTTGCAAGAGAATGTTTTGTTTATCTCCTCTGTGTGGTTAATAGTGAAATGTTGTAGACCAAAGCTGTCATAACAGGCTGTGAAATGTGGTGCATGTTAATGGAAAATAAGCCCAGGGCATGTTACTAAAGCGGACACTGATTTCTACTTTTTTTTTTTTTATTACAGGCATGTTTTCCACAGGACGTGCATTGACCCCTGGCTACTAGATCACAGAACATGCCCAATGTGTAAACTTGATGTTATAAAAGCCCTTGGATATCTGGTGAGTCTTTTATTACCCCCAATGGGGATAATTGAGAGTGTCAGAGTCAGCAGATTTTTGAGATGTATGTACAGGGGTGTGCAGTTCGTATCGCCCAACACCCGGGACCACAAGTTTTGCTGATATACTTTGCCCGTTGGACAAATAGTTTTTATTTATTTATTTTTCCTATGTTTGTTCTGTTGCTAGAAAAACATATTTCTAGAGAGCTGTGCAAGTTTCTGAAAACTGAATTGCGGAAGTCTAGGGCTGGGCGCTTATGGTATAGTTCTAGATGAGTAAAACAAAACAAAAACAAGTGAATTAGCTGACCAGTAAAACACGACGGGGGGGCTGGCTTCATAATACATATTTTACAGGTTAACAGGAGTATGCAGATAACTCAAATTGTGTTAAAACTTAGGCTCAGACCAAATCAAAACTTTGACGACCCGCTAATCGCACTAACAAAACTATATTTAATAGCGTTTTCTTTTTTTTTGTAAGTATCTTATTTCTTCTACTCATGAAAAGAAAACGCTATTAAATACAGTTTTGTTAAGTGTGATTAGCGGGTTGTCAAAGTTTTGATTTGGTCCCAGCCTTAGTTTGGACTTTCTTTATCACAAATTACATGACATTGCTTAGTGACTCCGGCAACACACCTGACAGGATTGTGTAGGGCATGCAGAGATTTTATCTTGGTTTAATACAAAGCAAATAGTAGTTTTGATTCTTATGCAAATATTGGAACACATTAATCAGTTGGTACTACCAGGTCCAGCATTGCTTAACCTCTGCTATAAAATGAGCTGAGAATCTAAAAAACATGGTTTCATTCAAATAACCATGTTTGACTTATTTGTCTTCATGCATTTACACAAAGCAGCTCCTTTAGATGAGTTAGATAGTAGCCTTCTTGGCTAGGACTCTCTTCTTCTAATGTTATTCTCAATAGAACCACCTGGTTACATTAAGTAAAGATTATAATGAAATACGCCTGCTTGTTTTTCTCATCTTCGAATGCCCCTTGCATTACTCTGGGTGGTTTTACTGACCTCATTTCTTTTTTATTGCTGCTCCAGGTGGACCCTGAAGAGGCCATTGAAGTGACAGCCCTAGAGTCTCTGCCAGATAGTGTGACTATCAGGAGCCTGAGTGTTTCCCTACAGGATGATGCGGACAATGAAGCCAGCAGCAGCAGTTCCCCTTCTCACCAGGCCCCGCAGGATGACAGCGGGCCTGTGGAAGAAGCTGGGGAATCAGTAGCTCTACTTGGTGAGTAATAGACTTGAGCATGCTGGTCCAGCTGTGACATAGTCCTGCTTTAGCTTCATTTAGGGTCTCTGTTTGTTACTTCGCTGGGTATTGAATTTCTTTGTTTCTAGCTGTTTAAATCCATCTTTTTTGCTATATTGTATTCTTTAAAAAGTGTAATGGCTTACATTTTTTCTGTCATAAAACTTGTTAAATCCATTGAATTGCAATTAAATAAATAGTTACTTCTCTCAATAAATTGTCAGTCCAGATATCTGGAAAATAAAAGGAGGAACACACCGATGTAGTACTTGTATGAAAAGTATGGTGACTTGCTTATTTCCAGATGACAATCAGAAGTGTGAGGATAACAGAGAAAAGACTCCTGATCCTGATGACATCGCAGTCATCTCTTGAACAATGACAAAGGACACACAAAGACTTTGCTTCAAACCCCTTTCCTTGCTACTCAAATCAAGGACCTTCCTTACAATCCTGATCTGAGACTTGCTTAGATGTTAAGAGCTCCAAATAATATACAAGAATATATTTTATGTAATGCCACATATTAAGAAGAAATGATAGGTGTTTAACTACAGCTATGGCCAAAAGTTTGGCATCACCTAGAATTTTAGGATTGAGACAATTAAAAAAAACAAAAAAAAACTGTTTAGATTTCAAAATGTCACATTTTTCAATTTTCTATTTTTGTTAAGTATATGGAAAACTACAAAGCGGTATGTAATTCAATAGCTTAACGTAACATTATTCAGCAGGTTTCATTCGACTTTATGAAGCCAAATTTGTTAATTCTGTAGGCTGCTGCAAAATGTTTGGTTATAGCTGTAGAATAGTTCAAGTAAAACTTGCTTAATTTGTTAAACCAACAGCATCACACTGAGTTACTGTCATGCTTATACAGTGATTTAGCATTTCAAAGCAGATGGGTCAAAGTTTTATACAATTTCAGTGTGAGGGGTAAAATAAAGTGAAAAATCTGAGTGATCTGGTCAAAGCAAAGGCATCGTCCTGCTGCAGTAATATAACATCATTTTTTTCAAAGCATCCGTGTTGCTTAAAATTCTCTAGTATATGTATAAACATTTGTATAAACATTTTAGTTGAAAAAACTGTCAGCTTTCAAATGTGTTTCGTCTCAGCCTGTTCCCTTTCAGCAACAGGACAGCTTGTTAGAACTGTCGGTGATTTTAACAGAAGTCATGTAGCCACTATGAATATGTGTTCCCCTGTTTTAGTTATAGAGCACTTACTTGCATGACTGGAGAGTCACTCACCGTCAGGCAACATGCTGACAGTTGTTGAGCATCCTCCTGGGCAACCGCCAGTTTGTACCAAATTATGTGGTTTTGTGATGTGGCCTTGTCGTTACACAAAGAACAGATGTGGGTAAGCAGTGTCACCAAAGTTAATGTGCAGCAAAGCCAGATGCCTGGCAAGAGCCTTGTGCAGGGTACAATTATTACTTTTTATTAAATATAAAACATGAGGGCACAAACACTAGATCATAAATTACTAGATATCTTCTCTGACCAAGAGGTATATGCCCCAATATAAAAGATGGTGTGAATGGCAGAAAAAAAAAATTGCAATCCAGCAGTACAGTACTTTGGGAGAGGATGGTATGAATTATTTCTATTGGCATCCTTATCCAGCTAATACAATACATGATTGTATATGAACAAGTAATCCAGCAGTTTGTAACTGAAACGACACATTATTAAAACAAAAAACATAAAAACACCACAAATAAAAAACACTGTATTGATAATGTGGGTCAATATACTAGTCAACCCGCCATGCCAGATTTTGTTAATAATTGAAGAGGCTGATGGAGCAAAGTACTATACTATCCCTCAAGTTTGTGATTTCAAGGTACAGGCAGAGTTCACGACTGACAGTTCTAAATCTGGTTTAACCCAGTGGGTTGTCAATACAGTGCAGCATGCAACTCTTTTTTTGATCCAGGTTAGGGCTAACACTCTGTGCTTTCATTTAACGCAGTATTAAGTCATTAGAATTTATGAAGTTCCTCCACAGAGCAATGAAAGTACCAAACACAAAATCTGAGGACCACGACAGTGTATAAATTGTCAGCTAAAGCACACATTACCGTAATATGGCTAACGTTTGTCTGAAGAGAAGAAGCTGCAATTCTTGACATTAAATTGCTGAATTCCACTGTTTTTAAAATGAACAGTGACACCCTTCATTTTGCTTCATAGACTTTGATTACCCTGTATATAAGCCCAATTCAAACCTACTTGTGTCTGTAACAGTGATCTGTGCCTTGCATACATAGCATTCCAGCTATTTAAATTTAGTACTGCTCTTCATTCTTTAACCTTTTATATATGGCTGTCAGTTTTAACTGAACACTGAATACATTTACTATGGGCTGGCACATCCAACAATGCATTTTGCATACTGCTTTTTTGCAAGAATTTGTTTCTATGGTTTAGATTCCAGAGATGATAAACATTCAACCTACAGATCATCCATAAATGATAACCCAAGACTTAGATTCCAGAGATGATAAACATTCAACCTACAGATCATCCATAAATGATAACCCAAAACTTAGATTCTAGAGATGATAAACATTCAACCTACAGATCATCCATAAATGATAACCCAAAACTTCGATTCTAGAGATGATAAACATTCAACCTACAGATCATCCATAAATGATAACCCAAAACTTAGATTCTAGAGATGATAAACATTCAACCTACAGATCATCCATAAATGATAACCCAAAACTTCGATTCTAGAGATGATAAACATTCAACCTACAGATCATCCATAAATGATAACCCAAAACTTAGATTCTAGAGATGATAAACATTCAACCTACAGATCATCCATAAACGATAACCCAAAACTTAGATTCCAGAGATGATAAACATTCAACCTACAGATCATCGAACAAAACAATGAGGACTCAATAACTCTCTGGTGCAGATTGAACGTATACAAGGTTTGCTTGGTCATTGAGTTCCATATTTGTGCATATTTTATACTGTACCTAAGAGAATAATATGAATGCATAGAACCCTTTTTTTAATGAATAAACCGTAGAATTGTGAAAAGGTTCAATATTTTAGTGAAGATACACTTTGAATCGGTATTAAACAAATTCTGTTTTTTACCTATGGTATTGGAGCCTGTTGACCCTACTTGTAACAAGCTGGTGTTCCTGTTATCTAAAACCTAAATGAAGACTGGTTTCTAGCAGATCCCAGTAACAATTTGTCCCATGCAGGTTTGCTTTGTGTTTGTTGTCTCCAAGATTAGTGGGAGTAATCTACAGTTAAATTGCTCAATAGTTGATAGACTTCCATTTAAAACAAATCTGGATATCGGGTGATGCGATGGCATAAAGGTGGGAACTGACCGTGTTGACTGTAAGATGTCTCAAACTTTAGAAAAGCTGTATTTTTATAAATAGAAACATAAAGGTCTTACGACATTAACCAGACTGTAAATTGTGTACGAGTGCCACTACTCAGACCCATAGAAAAATAATTTTGTACAATGTGAAATGTTTGGTTAAACTGTTCCTAATCTGTTTACATTTTAATGATCAAATGACATTTTGGATTTGATAAAATGTATTGTTGGATTTCTTTTTTTTTTTTGGTACTTAAGTGCTAAAAGTAATAATTGCAAATTAACTGAAAGGGGTCATTAAAGATCTGGTGAATTAAAATGACTTGTGTTTTTTTTATAGAAGTATATTATCTATGTATCTTGTACTATACTTTACAGAGGATGTAGTGGCACTGTGTAGCAGATTTCAATCCAGATAATAAAATCTATGCAACATGTCTTCCTGTCTTGCCACCCCTGGCACGTCTTTAAAAAAGCAAACCTAATTGTTTCTATGATTGATAATTTTGTCTTAACAGTAGACCAATATTGTGGACTATGTATGTCATGTATTGTTCTATATAGCGGGAACAAGGGAGTCATGAAATACAACCCTGCCAGGACTTACGAAACTAATAGCACCGAGGTTTGGTGGTGAACCTTTACATTTAAAAGTCATTTCAAGTCGCCATTTAAAAAAATACATTGCTTTAACTTGCTGTCAGCTGTCTTCTACACATGTTCATCCTATACTTTTCAACAAAACAATTTAAGCTGTTAAAATGCCTGTTCTGCCATGGGCCAGTTTGCCATACAAAGCTTACTGACAAAAGCATGCCAGCTGCAGTAAAGCCTGGTGGAACCCTAAGCCTTGAAGTGAAATGAGAACTGACAAGGAGAGTGTCGCTGGACTGAAGCAGCTACTGTTCATACATAGTGCTTCTTGATTTGTTCTGGGCTTGATGCTACAAACCCTGAAAGCTGTGCGGCACTGCAACAGAAGGGGAAAAAACAGCAACCAACAACTGAAACCAGTCCAACATGAAGCCCAGGGAGCAAGCACATCAGCATCATCATCTACATCTGAAAATGTAACTACTAGTGTAAATGTTACATCATCGGCAAACAGAAAGTTCTAGTAACGTGATTTCATCTCAAGTTTCAGAGCCTGCCCAGCCATCCACCAGAGGAATCTGTCTGAGCTACCTACTAAGAATGCGAAGTCGTGGACGAGGCAGTACAGTGATTCTTTTTTTAAAATATGGTTTCATCAATTGTGCTAACGCAAACCAAGATCCAAAGCTCCACTGTGCTATTTGCAGCGAGGTGCTTGCAAACAAGAGTTTAAAGCCATCAAAGTTAAAAAGTAATTTAGAAAAAAATCATGGGGAACTAGCAAATTAGCCTCTTAAATATTTCCGAAGGAAGCAACAGGAATTAAAGTTATCAGCGCAAGTTCTCTGTCGGTCAACTACTTTGAATGATAAGGACCTACTGGCATCATGTTTGGGTGATACCGGGTTGCAAAAGCGTAAATGGCCCACACAAAACTCATTCTTCCCGCAGCTTTGGCTGTTTGGTACAATCGTCGATGAAGAAAAATGTAAAAGTATTAATTTCAGTGATAACACAATTTCTCTGCGAATATGTTACATTATTATTTGTTTATTTAGCAGAGCATTTGAAAGCCCAGCTTATTACTACGTTACAGTCAAATCGTAACTTTGTTATCCAACTTGACGAGTCTACTGATATTTCAAATTGTGTAACAGTGCTAGTATTTGTGAGATATATATGGCAAGATTAAATAATGGAAGACGTGTTGTGTTGTTTGACTTTACCTACTATTACAACAGGAGATATTCGAAGCACTGAATTACTGCGTAGTTGGAAAATACAAATTGGATTGGACTAATTGCATAGTTATTGGTAGCAGTGGTGGTGATGTTGTTTGGAATCGCTGTTTCATTCACTGCAAAGCTTTGGTGTCCAAGGGTATTTACCCTGATCTTATGGCAGTTCTGAATAGTAGTGAATTTTAATTTTGTTTGCTCGGAAATGGGTACGAAGCATACTCATTTACTGAAGTAGGATGGCTGTCACAGGGCAGAGTGCTAACACCAGTATACAAACTCAGGAATAACATTCACATTTTTCTAGTTGAGAAACAGTCTAATTTGACAGATCTGTTTGACGACGACAGTTAGTTATTAAAGTTGTCATATCTAGCTGATATTGTCTCAATTTTAAATAAATTGAATCTGTAAACAAAAGGCAATGACTTGTTTCAACACTGAACAGATACAAGCGTTCCTAAAGTCGTTATCATTGTGGCAAGCACGACTGAAAAGTAAATCACCAGAGCTACTATATGTTCCCAACAGTGTGAGCAGAACCAGGGAAGAAAACATTGGCGAAATGAACAGTCATACAATCACATCTCGCTGCTATGTCAGACAATTTTAGTCGCTACTTCCCTGCAATTCTAAGGAAAAGCAATGGTGAAAGATCCTTTTGCTTTCAAAAATCCTGAAATTGATTATAGAGCTAAACTTGACGCCTGAGCAAGAAAGCGAGTTGCTACATCTTACCTGTGAAAGCACACTAAAACACACCACAAGTCTTCAAGTGTGGCATCATTTTGGATTACTGTTTCAAAAGAACACCCTTTGTGAAGTAAGATGAGTGTTCTGCCATTGCTTCCATTCATAAGAACATACATGTGTGAATTGGAGTTTTTGACAGACAAGATTAAAAACAAAAGAAAAAAACTGACTTAAAAGCCCATCTTACATATGGGTGGCACAATCGTCTTTTGATCCAGATTGGAAGAAGATAATGAAGAACAGGCAAGTAAGTGAAACTCAACCGGATTGTCTTTCAATGTACAGTACTGTGCAAAAGTTTTAGGCAGGTGTGAAAAAATGCTGTAAAGTAAGAATGCTTTCAAAAATAGACATGTTAATAGATTATATTTATCAATTAACTAAATGCAAAGTGAGTGAACAGAAGAAAAATCTAAATCAAATCCATATTTGGTGTGACCACCCTTTGCCTTCAAAACAGCATCAAGCATCAATTCTTCTAGGTACACTTGCACACAGTTTTTGAAGGAACTCGGCAGGTAGGTTGGCCCAAACATCTTGGAGAACTAACCACAGTTCTTCTGTGGATTTAGGCAGCCTCAGTTGCTTCTCTCTCTTCATGTAATCCCAGACAGACTTCGATGATGTTGAGATCAGGGCTCTGTGGGGCCATACCATCACTTCCAGGACTCCTTGTTCTTCTTTACGCTGAAGATAGTTCTTAATGACTTTCGCTGTATGTTTGGGGTCGTTGTCATGCTGCAGAATAATTTTGGGGCCAATCAGATGCCTCCCTGATGGTATTGCATGATGGATAAGTATCTGCCTGTACTTCTCAGCATTGAGGAGACCATTAATTCTGACCAAATTCCCAACTCCATTTGCAGAAATGCAGCCCCAAACTTGCAAGGAACCTCCACCATGCTTCACTGTTGCCTGCAGACACTCATTCGTATGCGCTCTCCAGCCCTTCGGCGAACAAACTGCCTTCTGCTACAGCCAAATATTTCAAATTTTGATTCATCAGTCCAGAGCACCTGCTGCCATTTTTCTGCACCCCAGTTCCTGTGTTTTCGTGCATAGTTGAGTCAGCTTGGCCTTGTTTCCACGTCGGAGGTATGGCTTTTGGCGCAAGTCTTCCATGTAGGCCACTTCTGACCAGACTTCTCCGGACAGTAGATGGGTGTACCAGGGTCCCACTGTTTTCTGCAGTTCTGAGCTGATGGCACTGCTGGACATCTTCCGATTGCGAAGGGAAGTAAGCATGATGTGTCTTTCATCTGCTGCAGTAAGTTTCCTTGGCCGACCACTGCGTCTACGGTCCTCAACGTTGCCCGTTCTTTGTGCTTCTTCAAAGAGCTTGGACAGCACATCTGGAAACCCCTGTCTGCCTTGAAATTTCTGCCTGGGAGAGACCTTGCTGATGCAGTATAACTACCTTGTGTCTTGTTGCTGTGCTCAGTCTTGCCATGGTGTATGACTTTTGACAGAAAACTGTCTTCAGCAACCTCACCTTGTTAGCTGAGTTTGGCTGTTCCTCACCCAGTTTTATTCCTCTTACACAGCTGTTTCTGTTTCAGTTAATGATTGTGTTTCAACCTACATATTGAATTGATGATCATTAGCACCTGTTTGGTATAATTGTTTAATCATACACCTGACTATATGCCTACAAAATCCCTGACTTTGTGCAAGTGTACCTAGAAGGCAAAGGGTTGAAGGCAAAGGGTTGTCACACCAAATATGGATTTGATTTAGATTTTTCTTCTGTTCACTCACTTTGCATTTAGTTAATTGATAAATATAATCTATTAACATGTCTATTTTTGAAAGCATTCTTACTTTACAGCATTTTTTCACACCTGCCTAAAACTTTTGCACAGTACTGTATATTAAAAAACAAACATGTTTTCTATATATTCTTAATATTTACTCTACATCAGCAATAGCTGCACACAGAGCATGGCATTCCACTGTCCAGGACAGCAACAAATAGGAGAGGTTATTAGAACTAAGATTTGGCTTCTCAGAGATACTGGATTCAGTGGACAGGAGCTGTAGTGTAAACTGGGATGGGTTGGGTGGTTGGGTGGGGGGGTGGAGGGGAGCGGAGTTGGGACCCAACATCACTGTAGAGCCTTCCTGAGGTGTTGTAGGCTACACTGTAATCCCTGATAAGTCAAGTTTACTCAAACAAATTGAGTAAACTCATTGCCTTAATATAATTAAGTTTAGCTACTCATTTAGTTTTTGTTACTACTTTCTCTGGGGATGACTAAACTCATAACATGTATAGTCATGTAACTTAATCAATTTGAATTTGATTTACTTTTTAATGATCAAGTTAGTTTGAACATTTTAATTTCATTTAAACAATAAAAAGTTAGCTGAGGCTGCTGAATGAATCAACAAGCTATTTTATGAGCTACCAATGCAGCATTTACAAGTTCTGGAACCAGGCAGATGCAGAGATGTAGACACAGGGAGAAGGGAGGGCGGTCACATCCGCAGACTGACCACCAAACGGGGGTGGCCACACACAACACAAGGAGAACACATGTAAGGGAGCAGGCGGGGGCACAAGAGACAAGCAAACACAACACACTTGTGCAACCGCACATACACAAAAGAACAACACAATAAACAACAAACAATTCCAAAAATAAATTGTACAAGTCCTGCAAGGGCTGATGGGAATCTAGTCCCTTGATTCTACTCAAACCGTTTCCGTTTGAACAACTAAAGTTGAAAGTTCAACTAACTTAAAATGGATGCGTGTTATGAATAACATTTGAATTTTTAAGTTGATGTAACTTGATTTAATTTACTTAGAATGACTCTGGGGATTACAGTCGACAAAACACCAAAGACAGGAAGTCCCTACCTGATGACCCCTGAAAGTGCTCAACCCAGGCCATTCCAGACTGTTGCCATGCTGAGGCACAAGGGAGGCCGCACTGGTTGATCCATGGAGCCAGCATCGCCGCCGTTGTGTGTGCCGATGCGCCAGGGAGGCCGCAACTGGCTGACCTCTGGAGCTAAAGCACCAATATGTATACTAAATTGGACATGGATTGCTGTGGATTTGCTATGATCAGTAAGTAAAATGACATAAGTAATCTCATTTATTGGTATCTGAACTAGTACCATGTATGTGTCTGTATTAAAAGACCATTACTTTAGTTTGTTTTTTTCAACAAAAACAAACCCTACAATTTTAAGGTTATCTTTGGATAACGTCTATAAATACAGTCACAGACAAAAGTACTGGCACCCTATACTTAATATAATTTTAAAAAACACATTAAATACAAGCATTTAGTGAGCATCAGCCATTAATTAATATGATAGAAACCAAAATGCACAATTTCTTCTAGTTTAACAAACAATCTTTGTCAAAAAATACAAAATAACAAGTCATTTAAAATATTTGTACGACAAAAGTATTGGCACCTTTACATTAAGTCAGTAAAAACTGAATAAAAATAATTTAAAACTACATTCATTGATTGAAAACCATTAGGCCTACACAGTAATTAAGCTGCATTATAAAGGCAATAGCCAGAAAAATATTTTAGCAAAAAAGCAGATGATGGTCGAGAGAAGAAGTTGGATTCACGTTTGAGAAAAGCACTCGTAGAAGACTACAACAAAGGAAATGGACACACAAAAATGCACAATCACAGCAATTACCAAGAAGCATCACAGAACAAATTCAACTGAAACGCTTTAAGTGGAGCTCAAAGAAAATTACAGGTGCAGCAGGGCGGAGAATCGTTCGAGCAGCTAAACAAAATCCAAGATTAACAGCCAAGAAATATTTAGAAGCATCAGACACAATAGTGCATGAAAGAACTGTACAAAGGACACAGAACACAGAAGAGCTGTATACACATAGAGCTCACTGCAAACCACTTTGAAAGAAAATCAATAAAAAAAAACCATCTAAAATAAGCCAAGAAATATGAAGCATTCTTCTACAAAATTCTCTAGTCCGATGAGACTCAAATATAACTTTTACCCAAAAATGGACCATAGTATGTTTGAAGAAAAAAAGGAAAAGCCTTCAGTAGTTTGATCATGATATGAGGGTGTTTTAGCATACACCTTGTTCAGAGGAAAATGAAGGGGAAATGGAAAAGAACACAACAGGATGAGCCGGTTGGATGAGAAATATTGGGGCTCAGTGGATGCTGTCTTTTAAAGTGTGTACTGTATTGCACATATCCTGGGATGTTTAGTAATTCATGGTTTGCTTTGATAGCAGTCCAGGGACTGGAGACATTCATGTGATTGAAGACAATAAATGCAGCCACATTCTACATAGTGTGATGATACCATCTGCTCGTAGGCTGATTGGCAGACAGTTTAACTTCCAACACAAAGATGACCCAAAGCATACGGCTAAGTCAACTCAGGAGTTTTTGAAGAAAACAAAGATAAAAGCTCTGGAATGGCCTTCAGAATCACCAGTTCTCAATCCAATACAAATGCCTTGGACTGACCTGAAAAAAAGTTGTGACCAAGTACTGTGTATCCAATCTGCCTGAGCTGAAGGAAATAAGACAGACGGAAATGCCCCATATTTCACCAAAAAGATGTATGAATTATAAACATCCTAAAGCCATAATAAAAGCAAAAGTGCCAATACCTTTGTCATGAACAAATACTTTAAATGAAATAAGCTTATTTGTTTTTCGATAGATTTGTTAAATTACAAGAAATTGTGTATTTTGCTTTTTGTTTATTAAAAATCGGCTAATGTTTACTAAATGCTTGTCCATAATATGTTGCCTTGAATTATAGTAGATGTATAGGGTGCCAATACTTTTGTCTGCGACTGTACATTACAATGTTAAAAAGCAATAAATCAGTTGCTCATTATTACTAAAAATGAATTACAGGCTAGAATATAAATTGTTATAAAATATTTAGCCATTACAAAATATTCTAGTTGCTACTGTATAAACAGAGCAACACATTCAGCCTGTATAAAATCAATACTAATTATAAAATCCTTAGACTAGAATGAAACCAAACCTGAGTGCTGTTTTTGTCACTTAGCTTTCTTGTACTGTAGGTGCTTATAAAACAATGAAGCAGTTTCTCATGTATTCTGTAGCACTCAGGAATACAGAAATAAGCCCACACGTGCCAGTCTAGACACACAAACAACCTCTTTTTATTGCCAGCTATCAAAGTAAACTATTCAATACTATATAGTACCAAATTATTCTATGCGTTTTCCTTGTAATTCCAGGATATGTGCAATAAATGATAAATCTAAGATAGATCATCCACTGAGCCCCAATATTTCTCGTCCATCCAGCTCATCGTGTTGTGTTGTTTTCCAGATCCCCTTCTTCATTTTCCTCTGAACAAGGCCTATGGCTTTGAATGTCCTCTTCATGGAGACTATTTACAAAGTACTATTTTCCTAGCAGAAAATAAATGGAGGCTTGTGTTGTACTTTCAACTTTATCATGTTCACATATTCTCAAATTAGCATTTGTGAGTTAGACATTTTCAGATGCCTGCATTATAAACAACTGAGAAAAAAACATTATTATTATAAACTTCTGAATGATCTGAAACACCAAATCTTTTATCCCGTGTGAGTTGAAAACCAGTAGGCCTGTGATTGCAGATTTCACCCACAATAGTTTCCAGGAACGTAAAAATGTCAGCCTTTCAAAACAGAATTTAAAAAAAAACAACGACCTTCAGATTTCAAATTGTTCATGCAGAAATAGACAAGTAAAAAAAAAAAATACTACTAAGGCAAATAAAAATTAAAAACAAGAAGTTACAAGAAGTGAAACCAGAGAAATTCAGGAAGTTCCATCAAATCAAAACAAAAACATCAAAATGTGTCAATGAAAATAATAAAAAAACTGCAAATATCAGGCAGGCTATAGTCCATCACAGTTTATCCATGTCATCAGGAGCCTCATGAAAATACAGCCTGATCAGACAGATGTGTGAATACACTGTTTCCCTTTAAAAAAACGTTTCATTATCCAAATACACCTACAATATGAACAGACTCTCTTCAGTCACATTTAAAAACATAACCTACAAAACAGTCAACGGAAATGTACCTGCAGTAATTTTTAAAGTAATGTTTTAAAGTATATCAAATTAAGTGAAAGAACAAGTTATGTTTCTTCAGCATTTATATCTGAACAGAAATAAAGATCACTGTGGAAGCATACACCCTGTAAAATGTGTACACAATCCATACAAAACAATAACAAGAAGGTTCTAATTCATTTCAAAAGCCAAGTGCTTCATTAGTCCACAATTAATCCCCTTTATTTGCTGGGCTTGGCCTCGGAGGGGCTCTCTCCTGTGTCCAATGTTTTCAGCAATCGGAAAAGGCCAGCTGCCTCTCTTATCCGGCTGAACTCAATACAAAATGCCTGGACTTCAATAAACAAGTCCTGGACATTGATGATTTTATTCCGGATCAAAGACTGGAGGAAAACACAGACGAGGCGCACCAAACGATTCTAAAAGAAAGACAAAAAAATTAAAATTAAAATAACAAAAAGTGTGATTTTAATGATGAAGTTAGCAGGATTAACAATACATTATCCTGCAAATCAGAAGCATTATATTCGGAGAGTTTTACATATACTCATAGAATTGTGATAAAACTTTGTTACCACATTTTGTAGTACAATTTATTGAAAGCATGATGCCTGTTGGGCTGTCCATCGGTACGCAAGTTGCTAACACAAGTTTAGTTCACTACTACTAAAACATTTAGTTATGCACGGATACTGAAAACTAAACTCTGCTACTCATTTTTTCAGTATGCTGACCAAGAGGAATTTAGTCTAGGTTCTGGCATGCCAGGAGAGTTTACACAAGCATTTTATTTAGTAATCATCACTATTCCAAGTAAAAGTTAACCAGAAATAAGATTACCTGAAATCTATTCCACTCAGCTTAACATCATATACAGTACTGTGCAAAAGTTTTAGGCAGGTGTGAAAAAATGCTGTAAAGTAAGAATGCTTTCAAAAATAGACATGTTAATAGATTATATTTATCAATTAACTAAATGCAAAGTGAGTGAACAGAAGAAAAATCAAAATCAAATCCATATTTGGTGTGACAACCCTTTGCCTTCAAAACAGCATCAATTCTTCTAGGTACACTTGCACAAAGTCAGGGATTTTGTAGGCATATAGTCAGGTGTATGATTAAACAATTATACCAAACAGGTGCTAATGATCAACAATTCAATATGTAGGTTGAAACACAATCATTAACTGAAACAGAAACAGTTGTGTAGGAGGAATAAAACTGGGTGAGGAACAGCCAAACAGAGCTAACAGGGTGAGGTTGCTGAAGACAGTTTACTGTCAAAAGTCATACACCATGGCAAGACTGAGCACAGCAACAAGACACAAGGTAGTTATACTGCATCAGCAAGGTCTCTCCCAGGCAGAAATTTCAAGGCAGACAGGGGTTTCCAGATGTGCTGTCCAAGCTCTTTTGAAGAAGCACAAAGAAACGAGCAACGTTGAGGACCGTAGACGCAGTGGTTGGCCAAGGAAACTTACTGCAGCAGATGAAAGACACATCATGCTTACTTCCCTTCGCAATCGGAAGATGTCCAGCAGTGCCATCAGCTCAGAACTGGCAGAAAACAGTGGGACCCTGGTACACCCATCTACTGTCCGGAGAAGTCTGGTCAGAAGTGGCCTTCATGGAAGACTTACGGCCAAAAAGCCATACCTCAGATGTAGAAACAAGGCCAAGCGACTCAACTATGCACGAAAACACAGGAACTGGGGTGCAGAAAAATGGCAGCAGGTGCTCTGGACTGATGAGTCAAAATTTGAAATATTTGGCTGTAGCAGAAGGCAGTTTGTTCGCCGAAGGGCTGGACAGCGTACACGAATGAGTGTCTGCAGGCAACAGTGAAGCATGGTGGAGGTTCCTTGCAAGTTTGGGGCTGCATTTCTGCAAATGGAGTTGGGGATTTGGTCAGAATTAATGGTCTCCTCAATGCTGAGAAGTACAGGCAGATACTTATCCATCATGCAATACCATCAGGGAGGCATCTGATTGGCCCCAAATTTATTCTGCAGCATGACAACGACCCCAAACATACAGCGAAAGTCATTAAGAACTATCTTCAGTGTAAAGAAGAACAAGGAGTCCTGGAAGTGATGGTATGGCCCCCACAGAGCCCTGATCTCAACATCATCGAGTCTGTCTGGGATTACATGAAGAGAGAGAAGCAACTGAGGCTGCCTAAATCCACAGAAGAACTGTGGTTAGTTCTCCAAGATGTTTCGGCCAACCTACCTGCCGAGTTCCTTCAAAAGCTGTGTGCAAGTGTACCTAGAAGAATTGATGCTTGATGCTGTTTTGAAGGCAAAGGGTGGACACACCAAATATGGATTTGATTGAGATTTTTCTTCTGTTCACTCACTTTGCATTTAGTTAATTGATAAATATAATCTATTAACATGTCTATTTTTGAAAGCATTCTTACTTTACAGCATTTTTTCACACCTGCCTAAAACTTTTGCACAGTACTGTATATTCACATTAACTTCATGCAAAATACTTGACAGTAATGGCAGGCTGCACCAGTCACAAATGGGTCTCGTTTCTCTATTTTTTACCCCTATCCAACTTCCTCAACAAAAGGTTTAAATGAAAGGAAAGGATCCTTTCGTAGTGCTGAACCACGACATTGTTGCTAGGCTCTCGTACACAATGTGATTACTTTATTGATCGGCCAACAGAGAAATAGATTTATTTTCATTGACGATGACGGGCAGAATCGATTACTTATACTAGGAACAAACACTTTAAGGCACAATGCTGGAAGAAAAAAGCCTGCTGTAAGTTACTTTAGTTGTAGTTTTTACCACGCAAAAGTACTGAAAAAGAAAAAGAAAAACTGGTTTCATACAATGACAATAACCACACAGACCCACAAGTGAGGGTTGTGCCGTGGGTCTATAAAAATGTTGTAGATACACAGATGATTTATTAATACTGTATTAATAATACAGTGAAATTAACTCTTTCAGCACCAAGTAAAAATTCACCGAAAGATCATCCCAAGATATTTAAACATCTACTTTGGGCATATTCCTCAATTGCCTTTTTTTAAAAGTTAGACTGTATTGGCATTAGAGATTAGTTTACTGCTTTGCTATACTGAGTGGAGTTTCCTGTACTACAAAGTCTCAGCTTGATTGTAAGTGGTACTATAAGTGTTGAACGAGTTAACAGAGATGCTACAGCCCTCCCTACAGTTGTGGACTGAAAATTCCAAGTTCAGTACCGAGGCTGCTTACTAAGCCTGTGGTTTATGCCCAAAAATTCAGGCTTCAGATGGGCACAGCTAATGCACAGGTAAAAACAAAACAAGACTTGCAAATATGGTGAAACTGTAGAAATCCATGATTCATCGTTTTGTACAGTGTTATTCATTACAAAAGACAAACTGAGTGTTTCTACTTTTTAATTTTTAGAATACCAAGAAAACAGCTTACCTGCATGTACTTGTCTTTGATCTGCTCACAGGTGGAGATGCAATTTGAAATGTATAAATGGATGAATTCTGGAGGGAGATCTACTGCTGTTGTAAGCCTATTGTAAAAAAAAAAAATAAATAAAGTAATTGTTACAAATACAAAGGTGACAGAAATGCTGGGTTGGAATGCATGGTAGTTGCATGTCTCTGTAGGGGGCACTAGGGGGGTCTTTCTATTCTTTTATACCTGTACATCTGGTGAAGCAGCTAAATAAGAACATCATCTCATTCGTGATACACTGGCTTGTGACAGTGATACCGGAAGTAACGTCATAAGGCACAGTATACAACAAGATGGCAGGAAACCATGCTACAGAAACACCAGTATGTGGAAATACACTCCCAGCTGAGCACTACCATAGTCCTGTAAGAAAGTTCAGCGAACATCCAGGGATAAAAAAAACATCCTGAGGTTCTTTCAAGGTTTTACCTACTAGATGCAACAATTACGCAATAACACAAGACTCACAGGGGTTAATAATACTAGAAAAACTATTATAATATGATGTGGAGGGCATTATTGTGATTACAGGTGAATATGCATTTCCTTTGGGCTTGTTTTGTTCTTACATGCTTGACTTATGAACTGTCTATGGAACAATTTGATTTTATTGTATCCCGAATCCGTGAAGGTGTTTGAAGCCGTGGCACAATTACATCATGATGTTAAAGATTCATAGCTCGGTTGGTATATACTGTTGATTTGTCAAAATGACCTGCAAGGTTTAGAAACGATTTTAAAATCCTGTAGTGATGAGCAATGTGGAGCTTTCGGGTTCCTCTTCAGAGCTGAAGAGGCAGCAGAATTCTCTAGGAAGCAGAGCTATTTTTAATACAGTAAGTGCCTATTTTTGTCGTTTTAAATTTAGTATTCTACAGCCTGTCACTGTTAAACAGAGAACATTAAAACAAAGAGAGGAACATTTACTTATTTATGACACATTATACATTTATGAAGTAGTGTATACAATAGCTAGTAGAGTGTTATTAAGGTACTATTAGTGTGAACAGTAATAATAGCATTTACTTTCGGGCCGAGTTGTGCAGTTTTTAGATAGGAATAGACTCTGGCCTTTTAAAAAAAAAAAAAAAAATCGTGCTAAAAATACATTTAGAACATTCTGCAAATTTGAATCTCTTGTGGCATTGTGGGGGAGGTTACCATGAACATGGTCGCGTAGCTGCATTGCTGTTTTCTCTGTAGAGCTCTGCTGAGGCACTTGTTATTAAAGACACTATTTACAGAATTGAAAGCATTAGTGGCAGTTCTTGATTATTTTTGCAGTTTCAAAAAGGCAATGCTTTTGAAGTTTGACAGCTTTGTGATTGACAGCTTTGTGATTGAGTTCACAGGTTCTTGCTCGGACTGGGTACCACAAATACTTTTTGTAGAGGTTTTAATACTACCATGACACATGAAGCTTCAATTCTATTCCAGCCGTTTAAGCCACTTAATTATAAGACTTTGTAACTTAAGACGGCATGCGCTTGCACTGATGGTTTTAATTAATGAGCGATAAGGTTTTAACCCTTCAACAAAGGCAAGGCTATTAAAGACGTTGCAAATCAAGTCATTCCATGATAAGCCATGTTATCTAAACATATTACGGTCTTGCCATTTGAAGTTACCCCGATACCAGAAGTTGCCTGTCAAAATAGATTTTTATTCATAGAGTAATAAACCAGGTGACAGACCATGACACAAACTATATTCAGACAGTTACTGGAAGTTTAAATACTGTTTCTAATGCATTAGTAAATTTAGATTGCAGATGAAGAGACCCTCTCGAGTGATGCTCCCACCGTCGCTCGCTTTAAATCAACTCTCAAGACCCACCTGTTCTCTCTTGCTTTCCATGCTCTTTAAGCCTGATATTTGCTATTAGCTGCTGTGTTGTTGCTACTATTTCATGTATAATGCACTTTCCACTGTATTTAATGTATTATGCTTTTTTTTTCCCCGTTTAGCATGTAGTATGCATTTCTCTGTATTTAAAGTATTATGGATTTTCTTGTTGTTACTGCATCTTGTAAAGTGCTTTGTGATGGTGGTCCACTATGAAAGGTGCTATATAAAATAAAGATTGATTGATAGAGTAAGGGGAATGCTGCATTCTTGCACTGTATATTTCAACTATACTTTTGTTTCTATATTTGTGTATAAGTATTAGAATACATGTCATGTGAAAATGAATAGCCACATTTTACAATAGACCGTTTATAAAAACAAAACAAAAAGAACCATATCAATTGAAGGTGTCAATTGAATTTCTATACCACTCAACGCAGATATACTCAGTAACTGAAGTTGAAAAGAATGGTTATCAGTTTCTTTTTAGAACTAGTCAATGAAGTCCATCAGACAGGCTTTTTGTAACCTTTTCAAGTATCAGTAGTGACAATGGATGTAATTTAAATTAATGTTGATGTGCTTTATTTTATTTACACATTCAGAATTATGTTTAATTCCATGCTCAATTAATTTAACAAAAGAGCCACTTTGTTTAATACGTTGAAAATACACATTAAGGGTTCTATTTAGGTTAGGCCAGTTCTTGGTTTAGAGCAGTGGTTCCCAGCCTTTGTCAATGTAGGGACCACCTTGGTGTTTGGATTTTTCCCATGGACCACTTGCCACACAGTTTTTAACAACAGCATTGTGAGACTAATTTGTATGTGTATATGTGTAAGTACATGTAGAAAGTAAAGTACTTATATAACATACAGTACTGTGCAAAAGTTTTAGGCAGGTGTGAAAAAATGCTGTAAAGTAAGAATGCTTTCAAAAACAGACATGTTAATAGATTATATTTATCAATTAACTAAATGCAAAGTGAGTGAACAGAAGAAAAATCTAAATCAAATCCATATTTGGTGTGACCACCCTTTGCCTTCAAAACAGCATCAAGCATCAATTCTTCTAGGTACACTTGCACACAATTTTTGAAGGAACTCGGCAGGTAGGTTGGCCCAAACATCTTGGAGAACTAACCACAGTTCTTCTGTGGATTTAGGCAACCTCAGTTGCTTCTCTCTCTTCATGTAATCCCAGACAGACTCGATGATGTTGAGATCAGGGCTCTGTGGGGGCCATACCATCACTTCCAGGACTCCTTGTTCTTCTTTACACTGAAGATAGTTCTTAATGACTTTAAGCTGTATGTTTGGGGTCGTTGTCATGCTGCAGAATAAATTTGGGGCCAATCAGATGCCTCCCTGATGGTATTGCATGATGGATAAGTATCTGCCTGTACTTCTCAGCATTGAGGAGACCATTAATTCTGACCAAATCCCCAACTCCATTTGCAGAAATGCAGCCCCAAACTTGCAAGGAACCTCCACCATGCTTCACTGTTGCCTGCAGACACTCATTAGTATGCGCTCTCCAGCCCTTGGTGAACAAACTGCCTTCTGCTACAGCCAAATATTTCAAATTTTGACTCATCAGTCCAGAGCACCTGCTGCCATTTTTCTGCACCCCAGTTCCTGTGTTTTCATGCATAGTTGAGTCGCTTGGCCTTGTTTCCATGTCGGAGGTATGGCTTTTGGCCGCAAGTCTTCCATGAAGGCCACTTCTGACCAGACTTCTCCGGACAGTAGATGGGTGTACCAGGGTCCCACTGTTTTCTGCCAGTTCTGAGCTGATGGCACTGCTGGAGATCTTCTGATTGCGAAGGGAAGTAAGCATGATGTGTCTTTCATCTGCTGCAGTAAGTTTCCTTGGCCGACCACTGCGTCTACGGTCCTCAACGTTGCCCGTTTCTTTGTGCTTCTTCAAAGAGCTTGGACAGCACATCTGGAAACCCCTGTCTGCCTTGAAATTTCTGCCTGGGAGAGACCTTGCTGATGCAGTATAAGTACCTTGTGTCTTGTTGCTGTGCTCAGTCTTGCCATGGTGTATGACTTTTGACAGAAAACTGTCTTCAGCAACCTCACCTTGTTAGCTGAGTTTGGCTGTTCCTCACCCAGTTTATTCCTCTTACACAGCTGTTTCTGTTTCAGTTAATGATTGTGTTTCAACCTACATATTGAATTGATGATCATTAGCACCTGTTTGGTATAATTGTTTAATCATACACCTGACTATATGCCTACAAAATCCCTGACTTTGTGCAAGTGTACCTAGAAGAATTGATGCTGTTTTGAAGGCAAAGGGTTGTCACACCAAATATGGATTTGATTTAGATTTTTCTTCTGTTCACTCACTCTGCATTTAGTTAATTGATAAATATAATCTATTAACATGTCTATTTTTGAAAGCATTCTTACTTTACAGCATTTTTTCACACCTGCCTAAAACCTTTGCACAGTACTGTACCTAACTTAATGAGATTCCTGGGCTTGGATCTTTGCTACCAGCCCAGCAAGGAATGTTGTCATTTTACGCATTGAAAGCAGCTGATGGCAAAGTTCCTGTTTCTTTTGTTTAAAAAAGTAATTTGTTTCACATTCTGAATGCTTTGTAGATAAACAGATTCTCAATTTTGTAGGATTAAGAGTTTTGTTTGACAAAACCGCCTGACAAATAATGCACTGGGGCTTGGGCTGTCCTCGGATCCAGTAAATGGAAATGCCAGTGCTGGTCCCCATAGCCATTACCTTGTGTAGCAAATTAATCTATCCATTTCTAACACACCTTATTGTACTCACTAAGTCACCATCTTCGCTCGATGTACATATAAAAAACACACCGGAATACAAAGACAAGGTGTGTGTGAAGCCATTTAAAAAATGAAAACATTATTGGGGTGTGTACAGGATGTTACATACCACTTCAAATGTGCCTTCATAATGTGTAACAGTTATCTAGTTAGTATTTGTTTCACAGGAAAGCTGTTTCAGTTAATGGTGGCTTTGAAGGCGATGCTAGGTAGCGCATCAAAGGGAGCTGTAATATTAATTTATAAACGCACCCATAATAAAAGAAAACGGATAAAAGGGGGGAAATGCAGACTACATGCATATCTTATAATTACATATAATTATATATAATTAAAATGAACCCTTTAGGTTTTTCAGTAGGATGCTCCCCCGGACCAGGTTTTTTTTGGCTGTAGTTGACTCTTCCTATAAAAATTCACTAAAAATCAATTTTAAGGTAGCATCTTAGAATTGGTGTCCCTTTTTTCAGAACACTCTGGGGAACATTATGAAGTCCTTCAGAAACCATATTAACCTTTTTTTTTTCAACACAATATTTAGTAAAGGTATAGAGTTCAAATTAAGACACAGCCAAAGATGATCTTAATTAAAAATAAACAAAAGAGCCCTGACACACATACCTGCGCTGCCTGAAATTACTGACCACACCTTCTTTCACAGGATTCTCATCAAAGAAAACCCTAAACGAACCACAACTGTATAAATGGAATTTTTATTGCTAATAACTAAGTGTGTCTTTTTAATAATTAAAAAAGATGTGGGGCTTGGTGTCTTAATAATAACTTTACAAGGTCTGCAAAACTAAAAATGTTCTACACTTAACACTAGTATGTGCTGCTTTTCTTTTTAAGCATATGTGAAAAACTGCATTGGGAGACAGCAACAAAACTGCAAGCCTGTTTCAAGGGACAAGAATAGCATGTACAAAAATGAAACACTCAATAATGCTGTTAGATTCAACCACAAACATTTCAATTAGAAGTCTGTTTCAATGTCTTCAAAAAGTTGTTCATTTAATGTATTAATGTTTATTTTAGTAGTTCTAAATGTATAAAAAGCCTCACAAGTTATTAATTAGGAACAGACAACTGCACATACAGAACTGTAACTGACACTGTCACATTCAATAAGGGTAAGAGCTTGTGTCTCTCATTGACAGCTGGCTGGTCTGCCTATCAAACCGAGAATCAGAATCTGTACTTTTACTACTAGCAAGGACTTGCATTTCTGTAGGGTCTGTAATAGGAATTTAAGGGGGATCTTACCTTGAAAGACCATTTAGCTGTCAAAGCTTCCTTACCACACCCAAATACTACCTCTTAAAAATATCTGGATTATTAATCATCATTACACACCAGATGGGAGGGCGAGTTATTCAGCTATTGAATTATGAGATTTTGCAATCTATTTGTACAACCTAGTTACAACAAGTGAAGGCAGAGACAATACTGAGCACATCCCCATGGAGACTGAAAACAAAACACATACCTATTTACCACCTCCATGGAGTGGAGAGACATGTCCATATTGACAAGCACAGAGAAATACTCCGTGATCTGACTTGACTGCATCAGTTTCAGCAGCATCTCGATTGCAGCCAGCGGGTTGTTTTCTACCAGGTCAGGCAGTTTGGCCGGGGACAGTCCAATGTGATAAACCAGTTTAGGATCCTTTTCTAGCTCCCCAAACAGCTGCAAAAGAGCAACATGCAATTTAGATTATTTCGGGTATAAACTATTAGAAAATGCTGTAGCAGAGAGATACGAGAAGCAATGGTACAGATGTCTGAATTCTAGAGCTGCAACATTTTTTTGTACAATGTACAAGTATTATTCAATATTTTCATAACCCACCCTTTGTAGACAGAAAGGGTCTTGTTAATTAAACTTGGCAGATCCCTCTTAATAAATGTAAAAATATATACGTGCCACATTGGTGACACTACCTGCCAAGGTAGTTTATGGAGAACATACAGCAAAAATTAACAGAAAGGATAAATAAAGCACTGTACAAAACAAAACTACAAACACAAGGTGCCATGAAGGTGGCGAGCGCTACTCCGCTACAAATATTTGCATATTTAATAAATTGCCGCATTAGATTCTGCAAGTAGGGTTTAAATCACTCACAAAGCAATGTGTGCAACCTAATTAATTAATTAATTAATTAATTACCCCTTCATGAGCTATCCTCGTACTTTTCAAGAGTGCTATATGTCTGAATAAAATGGAAAATCAGCTGTCAATAGAGCTTATTTTGTTTTTGGATTCTATTGATTTTTGTTTGAATCCCCAATTCATACCTGTGTCTGCTGCTGTGCAGACAGTGGACTTTTGAAAGCCTTGGACATGACGCGCTTGATCTCTACGCCAGTGCTGTTCTTCACACACATAGAGCGGTCCCACTGGATGGTGTGGTCAGGCTCTGAAGGGTTAAGCCAGGCCAACTCATCGTCACACACGTGCAGTGGAGGGGCAGGCCGGATGAACTCCGGGCGAAAGTGACCTCCACAAAGGAAAGATACATGGAAAATGTTAAGAAAATAAACAGTGCTTTTCTGATGATCTTTTAGTTTTAGTTTCCAGGCTTTATTTTTCCATTCACCACACAAGCAGTCGAATCAAACTATTCCCATTCCCTTTCTGTGTTACACCAGTTTACTAAGTGGTGTTCCACTACTTTAAATCAACTTATAGAATTGTGGCAGGAACAAGGATTGATTAGGAATAATACAGAAGCAATATCTAAATGAATGCTTCTGGAGCTGAATCATTCTGAATATTTCACTTATTAGCAGAAGTATTGAAATAATATTCAAAACCAAGCTGAACTGGGAACATGAAAGAAATAGGGATATAGTTGCTTTAATAATCATGTATGCGGGAATGATGTCATGTGCAGTACACTATCAGAATGCATTTTCTGAAAAGTGTGTTTACAGGACATTGTTTAAGGGTGTCAAGCCAATTTGGTTTTAACCTTGATGTGCACTTCGAAGCATCACTGAAGAAAAGCAGTTGTAAACTTGGCACAAGTCTGCAGCTAGACAATCTTTACATATTTTTTTTATTCTAAACATCTGGCCCTTTCAATAGATGGTGTGCAGTTCCTTCATTGTTCATTTCATTTGCATAATGGTTTTAATTTTACACTAACATATATTTCCTTGTTTTCTGTTTACTACATAGTTCTAGACCTTAGCATTCTGTGAAATTCTGTGAATGCTAAGCTTTACTTCATGAGAAGGTTTTATCTGTGTAGGGACATTAGTTTCTCCACTACTGAAAACAGCTTGCCATTACAGAGCAAGTCCTTACTGCAGACTCAGACACATCAATTACTTGTTGCTAAGCTATAATTCCAATAAAATAATTTACAAAGTGTTATGGTAGATGGACAGAAACAATGCCATCACATAGAAAAAAGTGTTAAACAACAATCTAATACCAACATTCTTGTTGAAGCAGACACACACACAAAAAATATGAGTAGATGATTAAAGCTAAATATTCTGTAGACCTAGTTCTAAATAAAGTGAAAGTGACATATCTTTTTTCCCCCAGCTTCTCAAAATGAAAGGAGGATTTCCCTGTGAACAAGTCGTTTGGATGATAATTAGCTTTAGTTCAGTATGTAACAGCCAGTGTATTAACCGTGAACAACAAATTCCTGCCACTGTAATGAGTGGGGTCCAATTTGCCTAGCAGGAAAGGCTTAAATTACACCCACTAACCATCTGACGGGTTTTTTGGAAGAACTTACTAGGAAGTGCTGACATTGCAGATTTTAATAAACAACTAAAACACAGTAAAAACACATGTGTGTGAGTGTACGGTGTCATTAAACAAGGACAAGAAACTGCTGGTGCCACTTTATGACCAACTCAATATTAACAACACTACTGTCTGGCAGTCCATTTTCAATCTGAATATCTTGCTCCATTGGTGGTCATGATAGAGGGATTCAATTTAAATAAGCTTTTTGGAATTAAGCAAAGAGCATTATAAAAATAGTAAAATAATAATAATAATAATAATAATAATAACATGACATTATTTATAGTCAATGTTCATGGAAACCAGCGTATTATAATTTTTAGTTAGAGAGAAGAAGCTCTGATACATTTAAGCATTTCTTAATTTGGATATCATGAAAATTGAAAAAGGATATGGGTATTAAGGTAAATCGTTCCTTTAGTTTATGGAGGTCCTTTTTTAGACCACTACATGTGCAGTAATGCTGACACCTGGTGGCAACAAATGTGAACTGAATCGTGCCCATTCATTTAAATTGTCAATATCATTTAGTTTATGAAAATACTTGTCAGTGTTATTCAGCCTTTGCTTTCTCATCTTCACCTTTCAAGTGTGCCATCTAATGACTCAAACTGGTACAGACTGTACTGTGGTATGCTGTTTTGGTGCATTTCCATAGTAAAAATATATTTATTTTGAGTAACTCAGTTGCTAATGTGATCACTTTAAAATGTGTATCACATTTTTGGCATCTTAATCCTTACTGTATGCAAAAGGAAATTCAGAACAGACTGACATCAGAAATGCATACTTTCCAAATCTGAATATAATCTAAACAATTTGCAACCTATTTCACATATTGCCACATTCAGGATTAATACGGGGATGCAAAAGAAGAAATCTCTTTTCTCTGGCAAAAGAAGAAATCTCTTTTTTTATACCAACTCCATAGGTTTAATAATCATTAGTAACCATTAATATACGTCTTACTATTAAAATACATTCTTAATAGTATTGCTATACACGTTATCTATCCCTTGCCCAAAAAAACCCTAAACTGAAATAGGTTTTCAGGTAAGATTGAGGTGTGCTCACAAAGCATCAAGGGTATGTTCTAATGACTGTGTCTGACTGTGCTATTTCATAAGTACCAAGTTCACAAGGTAAATTTGCTAAATACTTACTTTCTATTGGTGGTCGTGGCCCACTAACTAAGGCTTCTGTAATCTGATTGGCTACGGAGCTGTCGAATCCAGAGTTGGAAGAATCTGGGTCCGGATCATTGAGAATACTGGGAAAGCTGGCCTTGCTTTGAGTTGGCAGCTCTGACTGACGTTCTGAAGAAAGGAATTAAAAAATAAATTAATTAATAAAACACCACATATTTATAACTTATATTTAGGGGCTGTGATGTTTAAGTTCAAAGAACACCACATTTTTTTACTTTTGTTTAAAAAACCAAAACATTAATTATTCATGCTTTACACTATCGTACTCAACAAAAAAAAGTCTTCACATTTTTAATATACTTCCATTACATGCACTTATTAATAATGAAATATCTTAAGAGTGAAAAACATCATCTCTTAAAATTCCATTTTGTGTTACCTCTTACAAACATTATCAATATTATCACTGGTGTCTGTTTTGATTGTGTTGAAAATCGTGTTTGTTTTCATGCTAATATTCCAAATTCAATAGTAGAGATAAACATTTGCATCCTGATTCCAGTGTTGTACCTAGACTGTTGCACTTAGTTTAAACTGCAGTATAGGAACCAGGAAGTGATTAGGTTCCAGGAACAACTTCATCTACAGCGCTGAACAGGTATTGGAAATATATGAATATCCAAATTTACCATATACCACATAAAAAACAAGCAAAGAGAAAAACAACCTTCAAGACAAGAAGGGGGCAATGTTGCTGGCTAGAGAAGCAAGTGCGATGATGTTTAAAAATAGCAGTTTACCAGGACTGATAAAATAGCTTGATGTGTGCGCAATGGATGGAGAAACATTCTCCAAGACATAACAGTAATGCTGCCAAGGAGAGTTATTTTCTAAAGCCTTTGCTTTGAGAGATGGTTACCTGCCAAGGCCAGCTGAAGCCCACTTATATCCACAGACTGAGGCATGTTACCAACATCCATGCATGAGATCTGTCGAGGGGTTTTCTTGAAGAGCTCCCTAGGTGGAGCCAGCATGAGCTGGGAGAGGAAAAACTTTTCTGGCAATGTTATGGGAGGCAGAAAACCTGTAAAAGAAATTCAAAATCACAGCTATTACGATCTTAATGTAGCTTATGTAGTTTAACATGATCTACAGCCACAGTATGTAATAACAAAAAGAGACAGTAAAATGGGTATTATTTTTTTCAGACCTCCTCAGAATTCAATATAATTATAAAAGTGTAAATGTTTCTGAGCCCAGATTGAATGTATGATGAGATTGTATTTTAGAGTGAGGTTGTTTTTAGGGATGTGAAATTACTGCTGTCTGTTTATGGTCATCTTGCCAGGAAACCTGTAAAGGCGGCCTCGGACTCAATGGGTCAACTGCAGAGAGCCAGTTTGAAATGAGCACAAAAAAGACATATTTACTTTACTTAAATATGTTTGATGTAATAAAAATGAATATTTATTTTTGTACAGGGATCCCTTTATCTATGTACCTAACACTGGATTCCACATATCGGATTAGCAAAGAAGGGTTTACACAGCTATAAATTTAGGATTGGCATCATTTAAAAAAAAAAAAAACACACTATATGAACATAAGTTAGATATTTTATTCAACATCATGTAGTCAAAGAAACTACCGGAGGTCTACCGGAAGCCTACAACAGTAGTACAGTGTTTAATGTCAGATTTCAAAATGTCACATTTTTCCAATTGTCAGTTTTTTGTTGTATATGGAAAACTACAGTGGTATGTAATGTAATACATTAAAAGTAACATCATTTAACAGGTTCATTTGTCTTTATGAAGCAAAATGTGTTAATTCTATCGGGCGATGCAAAGCTTTTGGCTGTAGCTGTAGGTTAGTCCCCATTATCTGTCTTACTTGTTCCAATTACTGAGATCATGTGTTTGGTACGCTATAAACAGGATTAAGTTAGTACAGATTTACAGGATTTTCTCATCCACACTTTAATCCACTTGAAGTGACTAAATCACTGGCACACTGCCTATTGACCCAATGGTTTTTTTTTCCTGGTTAAAGAATGAATAAATAAATACATAAATAAAATAAATATGAATGGATGCAAACACGGTCATTGTTGCTAATGAATACATTTCATTAGACATTGTTATGTTCAACTTTTCCATTTGAATAGGTATAGGGTGTTGCCAGGTTCCCAGTCAAAAGCTAAAATGCACAATCTGAAACAGGTTCCAATTGTCTCCTAAATCTCTCTGTAGGAGACTATCCCTTTCAGAGGATGTGTTTAGTGCAGTTCTTACAGGAGGGAGGCTCCACTTAGAAAGCAATAGAATGAACCAATGATAAAAGATGCACTGATCAATTTAAACACTTAGAATTGCTGATTTCCACAGACCATCTTGCCAAACACAGAAACATTACGAATCTTTGTATTAATGTATTGAATGAATTGGCACTATAATGGTAAACTTTTGTCTCAGCCAGTAATATCCCAGATAATTTTGTAAACAAACTTCCCTGAAATGGAAAGGTCTATATAAAACAGGCCCCTCCTCTATGTTCATTATACTGCATTTTCTTTCAGTTACATAAAGACACAGCATGTGGTGCGGATTACTAAGTAGAAATGTCTGTTTCTGCCTTACAAATAAATTATATTATTATTATTATTTATTTCTTAGCAGGCGCCCTTATCCAGGGCGACTTCCAATTGTTACAAGATATCACATCATTTTTACATACAATTACATTATTTTTTTTACATACAATTACCCATTTATACAGTTGGGTTTTTACTGGAGCAATCTAGGTAAAGTACCTTGCTCAAGGGTACAGCAGCAGTGTCAAGAGTCCAGAGCCCTAACCACTACTCCACACTGCTGCCCACAATATTATAATATTATAAACTCAAATGACCCCCACTCAAATTGGGTTGAAAAATGTGATTGTTGGATATTTAAACTTTACTAGCAAAGATTAGGAAAGTAACTTTGAAACTTTGTTCCAAGAAAAGTTGACAGCAGCGTCCATAGAAACGCGCCTCTCAGTCGCACTCAAAATAAAAAACCGGAGCGGTACACGAGCAGGTGGCGAGTGGGTTGGTTTGTTGAATTTGGATGTCTAAATAATAAACAGCCAGTGTAGCAGTTTACATTTTAAATAATGTTAACCATTACAATAAACCAAAACTGTACATGCACATAGCTGCCACTAACCCCAAAACGGAACTCTGCAGCGCCTATTCTTCCATCTGTGTCTGTGCTATTCTACGTACTGCCCCTGCAAATCGTTTTATGATTGATATAACAGTGTGTTAACCGATAACACTACATCAAATACACCGCCCTGTATCTATGCCTTCCAATGCCCCTACTTCGTAGTAACACTGGGTATGTGAATGAAAAGCGTAGATTTACCGGAGAGCGGTTTCTCCTGCTCCTCTCCGACTGGCGCCGGGTTCAGGAGATGGGCAAAGACAGCGGCGAAGGGGTTTGCGGCGAGCGGTTCGGTGCGGTACATCTCCCACAGCAGGTACAGCGCGGTGAGGCGCTGCGGGGAGCTAGGTAGTAAATCGGGCTGCTGCAGGAGCATCACTAGCACCGAGCCCACTCGGAAGTGTTCAGCTTTCCCAAAGTAATGGTGGAAGGCCGTGGAGAGGCCCTCGAAAGTGTTCGTGCACGCCTCCTCAGAGATGATCCCCAGGAGATTGGACAGCTCCTTCGGGGCCAGCGACATGTTTCTCCGGTGGACGGGGGTTTACCAAGGGAAAACAATCCAGAGATAATCCCGAAACACCCTCCAAACACGGGGTCTTGCTAACACCACATCGCTCCTCTGTTTTGGTATCTGAAACCAAACAACTCGCGGCTTCTCGGAGCTCTTGTCGTAAAAATAATTAGTCCGTTACTTAGTTGTGATCATAACAAAACTGACGTGTATTCTGCGCAAACCAAGCTGTTTCTGTGGATAATATATTTCAGATTTTTAGAGCGTGTCCAAAAGGACTGGAAATTAACTACAACTTCAATCTGCCGGAACCAGTGCTTTACCAGACTGATGTTTACGACAGGACGGGAGGACGGTGCATCATGGGAAATGTAGTTTTTGGAACTTGTGATTCACCTTTTCCTTTTCTAATAATCTTTCAAGTGCTAATGTTGTAATTAAAACATAGTAAATAGTTTAAACCACAATCTACTATATACATTTACATTAAAGATAAATAGATTGTCTTAATCTGACGTATTTGTTAAGAAAATAATTCGAAATTGGCAGTTAGGTTAGGTTGGCTGCAGCCTTTAAACGCAAGCTAACTCAATGGCATCAGCCTCTAGAGGGCACTACATCTCCTGGTTATCAATATCACAGTACACTTTTAGACTGTGTGGTCCAGTGGTTAAGCTTGTAACCACGAGGAGACCCTGTTTCAAATCCCGGCTCACTCACTTTGTGACCCTGAGCAAGTCACTAACCTCCTACTAGTACTACGTCTTTCGGGTGAGACTTTGTTGTAAGTGACTCAGCTGATCCATAGTTCACACACCCTAGTCTCTGTAAGTCGCCATGGATAAAGCCGTCTGCTAAATAATAATAATAATAATAATAATAATAATAATAATATAAGGAGATCAGGCACTCCAGTTAAAAACATAGACTCTGACTAGAATCTACACAGTAACTGATTCTTCAAGTAAATTACATTTTTATATTTTTTAACGCTCCCTTTTGTATGTTTTCTATCATTCTGTGTGGTTCTGACTGAAATTTACTGTGCTATTCTTTTCTTCAATCTGTGTTTAGGATACATCAGTTGAAACTGCTCTTCATTTCTAGTACCCACCTCTGAGAGGTACAAAAAACCGGGACTTCCAAACAGAAGGGGGCTGTTCAAAGTGTAAACTCTCTTTAGAAATCCTATATTCATCCAAAAGGAAACATTGATAATATTGCAACTATCGTATTGACAACCAATGAATATTGTGTTCATCAACCGCAGAGTATTTGTAAGACGCAGAGAGGGTGAGCGCATGAGTTCTGCATGTGTGGTTCCCACTGTCAAGCATGGTGGAGGCAGTGTCGTGGTCTGGGGTTGCTTTGCTGGTGACAGAGTTGGTGATCTTTACCAAGTCCATGGCAAGCTCAACCAGCATGGCTATCATAGCACACTTCAGAGGCATGCCATTCCATCAGGATTACGGCTAGTTGGGCAGTCCTTCATTCTTCAGCAAGATAATGACCCGAAACACACCTCAAAGTTGTGCAAGAACTATCTGGCGAAGAAGGAAAGTGAAAGACAACCAAATCTAATGACCTGGCCTGCCCAGTCTCCAGACCTCAATCCCATAGAACTTGTATGGGACGAACTGGACAGAAGAGTCAAAGCAAAGCTACCAACAAGTGCCCTACATCTCTGGGAATTGCTGCAGAAGAGCTGGGAAGACATGTCGGGTGATTTCCTGCTGAAACTTGTTAACCGAATGCCTTGTGTTTGTGAGGCTGTTATTAAGGAAAAGGGTGGCTATTTTGAGGAATCCAAGATTTAGAGACAATTTTCAATTTTCTTGAACATTGCTTTGATACTCCTTATGTTTTGTTTTGTATATTGTACCATGTGTTTTCATTTTCAAGTATTTACAGAAAGCATTATCGACATAAAACATTGTCAATTATGAAAAAAACCTAGTTTCCAGCAAGTGTACTCAAACTTTTGACTGGTACTGTATATATATATATATATATATATATATATATATATATATATATATATATATATATATATATATATATATAGTGGCAGAGCAAGAGCTCTGCATGTAAATATAGTCTGGGTGGTGTTTGTGTTTTGGTGGTGGTTGGCAGGGACGGGTTTAATTCCGCTCGCTGCCAAAAACATGTGAGAATGTGGCTGTTCCCAAACGAGATAATTGGTGTCAATTGGGAACAGCCCCATACTATAAAAGAGAGCTTCAGCTCCATTAGAGAGAGTGCAAAAGAGAGCTGGTTTATGAAGAAAAGTGCTGTTTAAACAAAGAAAGGTGTTGTTTAAAGTGGTTGTCACTGGTAAATGGCTTAGCTGTCCAGTCTGATATTTAGGGACTGTTTCAAGTGCAGTTAAGCTCTTCGTTTGAGCTAGGCTTTGGTTTTGCTGTGTTTATTTTGTTTTGTAAAAATAAAAGTGCATGAAAGTGCTTCATTTTGCAATTCTTGTGTCTGTGTCTACGTTCTAAAGGGCAAATGAGCCGACTACGGAGAGGCTACGTTACAATATATCTATGGGACATCACAATGCCAGACTTATGCTAGCCAAAATACTGTTTTTGTTTTCATAAATGTGTATAGAAAGTTATTTACTTAGGCAATTATCACCACAATGTTATCTAATGTTTCAGATCATGTAAAAATAGAGTGTGGTCGCATTTGATTGACAGTTCCTTCTGGCTGTTCCCCTGTGCTCTTTGGTACCATCTGTAGTGCCAGCCTCAGCACTTGTTTCTGTGAGGGACGAGATTCACTTTCAGATTTCAACCATATTATCAGAAAAATAGTTGAGAGAAAACTATAAGAATCTGGTACGTGTGTAATTTCAATGTGTGAAAAATACTTGTCGGAATGTTTGTCTACAGAATAAAATGTGTGCTTTGTTAACCTCATTTTTTGTGATTAAGTGCTTAAGAGTAAGTAGCTGGGTTCTGAAATACAGCGTTTTACGTCCCCACACGTTGCTACAACTGTTTAAATAATGTACCTCTCATTTTCTTTTCATTGTTAACATCCTGACAACTTTTTGCACTTATAACTTTAAAGTCTGTTTCAAAGCTATCTTCAAAATGGCCGCTCTAGTGCACTGGGGTTTGAGATCTGTCCTCTAAATCAATGGTTTCCAACCCATGGTCCTGGAGAGACCCCCTGTCTGCTGGTTTTCATTCCAACTAAGCTCTCAATTGCTTAACTAGACCATTAATTAAACTCAATTTGCTTAACTAGAGCTTTTAAATTGTTTTTAGCTCTTAAACAGTTGCAGATTTCAATTTAACTATAACATTTTATAAGTAGGGCGGTGTGGTGGTTAAGCTGCTGCCCTCACAGCTCCAGGGTCCTGGGTTCGATTCCGGCCTCGGGTCTGTCTGTGTGGAGTTTGCATGTTCTCCCCGTGTTCATGTGGGTTTCCTCCAGGTACTCCGGTTTTCTCCCACAGTCCAAAGACATGCTGGCTAGGTGGATTGGCCTCTCTAAATTGACCCTTAGTTGCCCTGCGATGGACTGGCGTTCAGTCCAGGGAGTAGTCCCGCATTGCACCTTATGTCTGCCAGGTTATGCTCCGGCTCACCGCGACCCTCTAGCGGTTACAGATAATGGATGGATGGATGGATTTTATAAATAACTTAAACTCTGCAACTGTTTAAAAGCTGAAAACAATTGTAAAGGTCAAGCAAATTATCAGTTCAGTTAAGTGTCCAGTTAAGTATTTGAAAGTGCAGTTGAAATGAAAACCAGCAAACGTAGTGGGTCCCCAGGACTAAGGTTGGGAACCACTGCTCTAAATCAAATCACTGCAGGAAGCGCGAAAAAAAAAAAAAAACAACAAAAAAAAAGATAAGTGCTCTGGCTTTTCTTTTCCATACCACACCTTGGATCGTTATTGATGTACTGCCTGTTTGACAATGTGGGCAATAATCCTTACACTGTCAGTGCACAAGAGCGGACATTGTAAGAGCTTTTAAACAGACTTTAAAGGTATAAGTGTTAAAAGTATAAGTGTTAAAAGTTCTCAGGATCAGAAATCGCAACAACTTGAAGTGAAGTTGGAGTAGCTACATATTTTTTTGTGAGAAGCCGCTGCTACCAAGATAACATGCATAAAACGTAAGCATTCATAACTTATGTATGCATACGCTTCATATCTGCTGTCATATTTTGAAGCTGACTTCTCCATGACGTTCATTGTAAAAAAGTTGCAATATCAATTCATTTGTAAAACGCCAA
Source organism: Acipenser oxyrinchus oxyrinchus (assembly GCA_030684275.1). Lineage (NCBI taxonomy): Eukaryota > Metazoa > Chordata > Actinopteri > Acipenseriformes > Acipenseridae > Acipenser > Acipenser oxyrinchus. Next base: position 7,592,636 of record CM060255.1, read on the forward strand.
TCACTGTAACAATGGGATTGGACTTCCTCTGTGTGAGCCGGAACTGTGGAGGCTGACTGAAAATGCGGAAATCAGATCGTGTATGAATGTATTTACATTCTCTGCATCGACTGCATTTTCAGCGGAGCGTCGGCAGATCACAAGTGGACTCACGCACAGCACACCGTGCTCGAAGTGCACAGAGGAAAACACAACTCGAGCTCACGGAGCTCACGGGAAAGAAAGAGCAAGGCTGTTGAAATCAGAAAAAAACCCCCATCGTGTTCCTGCATTTTAAATTTTGTAATGTGAAAGGTTGTGTTTCTCCCCCGAGTGGAAAATGTGGTTGAAGCCAGAGGAAGTTCTGCTGAAAAACGCTTTGAAGCTTTGGGTGACCGAGAAATCCAACTCGTATTTTGTTTTGCAGCGCAGAAGGGGACATGGAGATTGTGGGGGCAAAATATCAGGTAAGAAAGGGGATGGACTTTTGCAGGACGTAAATGGGGGAATGACAAGCAGTTTTGATATGACAACCAGCTAACTTTAAAATACAAGGATAATGCTCGTTATGTTCAGAATTTGCTGGATGAGTTTTGCTCTAGTACTGGTACATTTCTAACACCGATTGCTGAATCAGATTGTTGTAATGATTTTCAGATTATTATTACGGGTATTATTTTGTGTGTGTGTGTGTGCTGAAAATGAACGCAAAACAATGTTCTTAATGAAAAGAAACATGATATTGTGCGAAGTAGTGGCATGTTTAAATGGGTGGTCATATTCCACTGGTGTTGGTTTGAACAATAGTCACCTCATTATTTACCTCTAACAAGTACAAATGAAGTGTACATGATGTGTAATTCAAAATATGGTTATCAAATTCAAGAAATCGGCATGTGTGTCTACTTTGTAGGTTGTGTGTATTTACTGGCTGTTGTTATGATTATAGTAGTAATACAGTAGTAATAACATGTACACAGTATGTATTACAGTGTCATGCAGTCATAAAAATGTAATTATAGAACGACATTAAATGTCTACCTTACCAGCACAGAATAAACGACAGATCAGTTATTTACTAACCTTTCTAATTAACATTTTGTGACATACAGTGCCGGTATTTCCTTGTTTAATTTCAATCACATTGATTTATCTACATCATATTGAAATAACTTTTACCAGTACTGTAGGTGGATGGGAACCGGATTATTTAAGGATGGGTCATTTTTGCTTTCAGTCTTTAGATTAATAATTGTATTACGCCATCACCTGTATTTGTCCAAACTCAATTAAAAACAACAACAACAACAAAAACTTGAAATATATCGCCATCCACCTGTGTGTGTGGTTTCCAAGATTCAAATCAATCTGTAAGCATCCATTTCGTAAAGACACATAATACCTTTACATTTGTGATGACGATGATTATGACACAGTTCACTGTTTCACCCTAAAATAACTATGGCAGCCTTAATGTATGGTCTTGGTGGAAAAAAAAAAATACTAGAAGTGAGTACAGTAAGTGTGGAGGAGAATATGAACTAAATTGATTACTAATGTATATTAATTCTGACAAGCAAACAAAAGAAAGCCAGCTTGCAGCAGCAGACAACAGATAGCATGGTGACTTCAAAGCTGCTGTATATATTCTGTGTTCAATAAGTGGCAAGACTTAAAGAACCCAAAGCCAGCACTCACATGCTGTACTGTACAATACAGTAATACCTTGCTACAGGTTCAGGACCATGTGTAATTAGTGACCTGAGGCAGGTATCATGTGACTTGGCTTCCATATCCCTGAGGGTTTATGTATCTTATCTTGTGAGGTTGCCATGGCTCACATGACTGGTTTGTTTCTGTTTGTTACTGGGAGACCATTGTGGGGATTTTGCAACATATCTTGCTGTTACTTTTATCCTTGAATGTCTTTTTTTTAAAATCTTTTTGTAGTTTTGTTTATCAAAAAATAAAATTGTAATTGGTGAATGTTTACATGCTACGGTTCTTAACAAATGGCTAGGTGGCACAGAAGGCCTATTCACTGGTCTTCCATGCCTTTCCTGTCTGGAGACCTGGGTTTTATACTACTCAAAATAAAATGACTGGTCTCAGCCTAGCCACTGTGACATTTGTCCATGTTTCAAAACATCCAAACAATTTGGCACAGTTGTACTCTTGAGAGTCTGAAGGGCAGGATTGAGATTTTGAACTGTTTGTTTTTAATGTAATTTAATGTTATTCTATGCATGTACTGGTTACATTTTTTTGAAGTAGTAGATAGGGAATCTCTTCATGTCAGCCTTTAGATGGTTGAATTAAACTCCTATGGCTTTGTACAGGTAGTCTAATAGTTTACCTTACAACAACATAGAACAGGTTTGCAGGTGAAAAAACTATGACATTGTATTCCCAAAATATAAACACTACTCCTTGAGTCTTTTATTTGATTAAAAGTGGTCTTATTTAAAGTTTATGCTTTTCTTCATTATGTGCTGTTCCAGTATTGCACAGTTAAATTAGTGCTTATATGACATTACGTATGAATAAGAGATTTCAAACACAAGCAAAAATGGTTACTTGCACAACAGTCAATTCCAAATAGACTGTAAAAAAACAGCACCTTTTCGTGTAACCCTAGCAACCGAAATTAACCTATATATATAATCAGAGGTCGTGCTAGCTTTTCTTTTCATGCATTCCTGAAATGCACATGCCCAAAATGTTGCTTCCCATCCATCAAATATACATAAAGGCTGATAAACTCCAGGGATGTGCATTTTGGTACATTTTTATGATCGTTTAAACTCTATGGCATGTAGTAGTTTAAAAAATCTCAGTCTGTGTATAAATATACATATAAACACAGCCACACTTTTTTCTTTGTTATATATACTAACAGTAGACTGTTCCCATGACAACGAGGCGAGACTCTAAGCACTGTTTGTTGCCTTCATCTACGTGCGTTTTAATATTTTTCTGCATTCCAATAACAGCAACACATCGCCGTGTATTTTAATGAAGATTCTTGAAAAACTACGTCTAGGACGCAGCATTTTGCGTTAACGTGACCTCTGTATATATATATCGCCTTTAAAATATCAGTATTTTTATACAGTACTTTGTATCTTATGATTTTTGTCTTCTTGATGTTATTATATCCTCATAGCATTAATACAAATGTCCAAAAGACACATTTAAGTACAGGTCCCCAGCAAGTTTAATCATGTGTAAGGGTATCCCGAGATCGTTAGTGTCATGAGATATGTTCATTTTAAACACACTGGGGCAATTGATTATTCAGGATCTCAATTATAGATCTATATATAAAATCAAACGTGATGATTCCATATCAAGAATCTTTCAGAAATTCTGCAATTTGAAAGCAAGATGAAATACAAAGCATGAAATCCCAGTAAAAACCAAAGGAAGACTGGTTATTGAAGATGCCACTCTCATTCAGTGCTCCGGATATCACTGCTGGGTTTTACCAAGATCAAAAACAGTGTTAGAAATGCAACCCAGGTCAGGTAACAGAATTGTCAAAAACAAAACTCTTCATTTTTCTGTTATACACTTCAAACAAGAAAGAATAGCTCAGTGATGTAGAAATCGTGGCTCCTGTAAATGAGAATCTGAGCAGGGCTGGTGTAATGCAAGAAATAGTTCATGGAGATACCTTTGGAATGCTTTTGTCTGCTGCAATGTAGTTTTATTAAAGCTATGCTGTTAGTAATGATCTTCCTATGTAGTTGTTGTATGTGGTTGCTTTAGCCTATTTTCTATAATTTACAAGGAACAGAGGAATCTAATATTTTTCTTGATTTGGTACACAGTTGTGCTTATAGCAAATGAGACATAACATTTGTTTGAACATATTGCTGTATATTATCTACAAAATATATGGAAATGTAACATCATATTCTGCAGAAGCTGCTTGCTGTTCCCACTTATCTGCGAGCAAAGGGACCGAGTTTGTTTGGATGCCAGCTAAAGTTTTTTTTGGTTGTTTTCCAATTTGTTTTAGTACTGAGTCTGTTTGTGTTCACAGTGCAGTTTGCAAGTGCACTCGGCTGGTTTATATGCTGTGTGAACCGGATGTTTACAATATCCTGTAAGGCAAATTGAAAAATGGCAGCTGTTGATGTATTGTCCGGTTTTTAATATAGCATGTTTTAGACTCTTACATATTGCTGTGGAATAAAGCACTGGGGGAGCACTTTGCTTGTTTAATTAATAAATGTATTTAATGCCTACAGTAAGAGAATAATGCAGTTTACTGTTTCTGACCGGGACAAAAACGAATGCTGGAAACTGTGACATTCCCAGTTTCCCCGGTATGTCTGGTGACCCAAATGAGGTTCCCAAAGACATTTTGTGCTTTTTGCTCTACTTATTTCCTCAGAATATAAACTAAAATACGCGCAAAATGTTTTCTTCCTTGTCTGGTTACCTTGTATAGTTTGTTTCTTATGTGCAAAAGGACAGAGTCCAGCTGTTGTTCACATTGAGGTTTAACAAGCGAACCAGACTCGTTTGTCAAGCAGACCTTTTTGTTCACACTTCACACCAAACATACCGAACCGTACAGAGTGTGGACCAAACCATCTAAGCCCTAAAATTGCTGTACTGGTGTTTACTTGAATACACTGACTTTTAAAACCACTGATCATGTTATAGACCCGAATTTAGGTTTGTGACTGACTTGAAGTTGTGCCTGGCTAATCTGACTAGCTGAAAAAATACCACTTCAGCTTAGCTGAAAATTTTTCAACTTAAATGTGACAATGCAACAACAATAATGAAAGTCTAATCCGTATATATTTTTTACCCATTCTGAAACCGTAATGTTATACAAAACTGAGGTTGGGTTAATTTGTAAACAAAAAGGTACTGGATCGTATAATTAAGGAAAATATGGTTCAGGTTAGTTGGTTTCGTAACTTGGTGGTGGTGGTAGCTGCATGCTGGCCTTTGCCAGCCATGTTTTAACATAATCTTCAGGTCTGAACAATACGAATGGCGGGGCGACTAATCTGTTGAACAGAAGCGACAAGCGCATGTTTTATGGTGTTTCGCTGTGCTATTCTTATCGGGGAGGTTTTGTAAATGTGCAGTGGTTTGTTTGGTTCCTGTTTCACTTGTCAAAATGCAGAGGGGATGCCAATAACCTGACCACAGCTATCCGTCTCTCCGTGCTCGGGTGACCATGATAACAACATGTGCAGAAAGGTCTGGTTTGGACTTCCCTTGAAGAGCCGTTTGCACCGCTGCTGTACAATATTTGTTCACTTGTCTGCACCGTGAGCTCCCAACCGAAGAAACTTCTGTTTCACAGTGTGGCCACTGGTGGCACAGTCTGCTGTGCAAAACTTATCTGGGGCTTTCTGCCAGTGTATGTAGCAGCTCCCATATGAAAATACATGAGAGACCAGAACATTCAATGAAGTTCTCTTTTATTAATGTCATGGTACTGTATCCGTAATTGGAAAACTGTAATAAGAAAGTTTAGCGATATGAATATTTATGGCATGACTGTAAAATGTTGTGTAGAAACCCTATATATAGTACTAGCATGTGATACTCTACCTGGAATGTGCTGCCAATGAAACTTGTGCCTCTCACACAGTTTTGATGAGACCCTATGTCATAGTTGCTATAGCAATGTGTTTTCTACCCAATGAGAATAGCACTTTTTATACAATTTTTCCCAAAAGATATATGTGTAAAATAACAATACTTTCAAAATGTTCACAGGCCTGACAAAAGCAAATAGTGTGTGAGAAATACACTCTCAACGTGATTAGAGGTAGCCGGCAAACACATTAACATATATTTTATGTCATGGATTGCTACTGTGCTGTAGTGGAGTTTGGAGTCCTTGCCCCAGAAAGCCATTCACTTGAATTTATACACCTAATATATTATTCAGAAACTGCATTCGAATAAAGATATGACAGAATGAAAGGAAACTCCATCTGTTAGGTGGCTGTGAAGCTTTTAAGTTCTATAGAGTACAATGCTGAACAAAGCCGATTCTGTTAAACAGGGATTTAGGGTTGGATATCAATGACAGATAATTACTTCAAACTTGCTCTGGAATTCATGTAATTGAAGAGAAAGGTCTTGGTTATGTCACGGACCTGCAATATAATATTCATCCGAGTTTCTCCTTTTATTATAGTTTTTTTTTTTTTTGTAACCATATGAAATTGCCTGGTAGAGTGTTGGTGTTGTGTTGTGTTTGTTTAAACTATGTACAGTAAACCTGTTTTGCATTCCGAATATACGATTCATTAAAGCATCTAACATTTCCTAATTTTAGTCCCAAGAGCAATATTACATTTGACCATCCATAACTTTTAAAGATCATCAGTAGTACTACATAGAAACTCATTGATTTTTTAAAGTTTTTCTAACATTTAGGATTGATAGACTATATTAAAGACCATGAATTCAGTTTACTGAATCAGGAATTGTAATTGTGAGAACTGTGGCTGTGTGCGGCCACAGCAGCCCTCTCTTAATTAACCTTTATCTTAATCAATGACGCTATCCGGTTTCGTTCAGCACAGTTCATGCTGCTTGCATTCTGATTCCTCATACTTCTGCTTCTGTTCAGTATAATCACTGCATGTTGATTGTCCGAGCTTTCATTCTGATCAGATTTAATTTTGGCAGGCATCACAAATCTTCGGCCATTTTGCTTAGTGGCAGTGCTCATTGGCAACGAGAGAAGGCTTTAGCAGTGTGATGTGAAAACAGTGGTATGGAGTAATATTATTTTCTTTAGTGTGGAGAAATTATTTATTCTCTGAATATTCGAACAAACATTGCTGCACTTGAATTCAAAGGCACGAATCTATCTATGTCTGTGTCTGCCATAAATGCCGTCGTTGGTAGATATTGGAACTACATATCACAACATGTTTTGCCTTGCAACTATTTATCACTTTGCCAGAATTTGCACGTCAGTTTGTGAAATGGCAAGTGATGTGTGGGAATAACATTAAAAAAAGGATCAATAAAGTGTGACTTCAGATTTGGCAAGCGACTCAGAATCGGGGGATACAGATGTAGGTAGTGCAATTTTTTTCCAACCTGTATTCCTGAAGAGACATGTCCCAATGAAGCTGGGGGCGTGACAAGGGTGTGGTTTCAACTGAGAGACTGCTGTGATTGGATACAAACTGAGAGGCTACAGCTGCTGTGATTGGGCGCAGAGTTTTGAAGCAGGGAGGGAGAGGAGGCGAGAGAGTAGACAGAGTAACAAGATAGGGACAGTTAAATACAGTTCATTTTTACCTCAGAATCTATTAAGTAGGATTGTTATGGTGACATTGTATTTATTTTCTTTTATAATAGTCTGATAGATAGAATATTGTATAATATACATATATTAGTGTTTCTAAAGACAACATTTTAGGACGCACTTTGCGTAAATACCAATTGGGTTTTGTTAGTTAAGACGTTTAACATTAAAAAAAAGCTCCTTCTCTTTTTCATATTATCTGGAAATGCTATTTTCTTTTAACACAGTTTAGTTTTTGGATTGTCTCCTGGTACAGCTATGTTTAAAAATCTCGAGTCTCTTTCTCTTCACAGAGTAGTATGAAAACTGAACTACGTCCGGGCAAATCCTTCCATTTGTGATCATCGTTTCTGCTGAACTGCCCTCATGTAAACTGGCCTTGTTGTCAACAGTAAATGCGTCTGCAAAATGTTGTTGTTTATTTATTTATTTATTTATTTATTTATTTATTAGCAGACGCCCTTATCCAGGGCGACTTACAGTTGTTACAAAGTATCACAGCACAAAGTATTACATTACGAAAGGTCTCCTTGCAAATTATCACATTATAGAATATCACATTACAGAATACAACTGCTCTTATCTGTAATGTGATAAAGTAAAATAAGATCAAATTTAAGGAACAGCAGAATACAGTAAATAATTACATTTAAGAGCAAGGAAGACTAAGATCAGTTAACTTATAGTAAAAAATATTTGCTTATATGAGGAACGTCCAGGAAGAGCACGTGGTAAGTACAATAAATACCTGAGAATGATTTCAAATAAGAGCAATTACAAAAAATGTGAATACCGATACCTATAAGAGTAAAATCGAATACAAGATACAGGAAATGGTTATAATTAAGAGCAGTAGTAGAATACGGCAAGGTATGGAGCAGTTCAGTGCAAGTACAAGCTGATGCACGTACTGGCACAATTGGGTGCCATATAGTCCAGTATAGTGGAGAGTTGTAGGGAGAAACGATAGCCTGGAGATAGGAGGGAGCAGAAAGGTCAAGACAGCGATAGGCGAACAAGAAGTTTGAATTGGATGCAAGCGGCGATAGGGAGCCAGTGCAGAGAGTGGAGCAGCGATGTAGAGTGGGAGAAACGAGGAAGGGAGAAGACAAGGCGAGCAGCAGAGTTTTGGATGAGCTGGAGCGGACGGATGGCAGAGGCAGGGAGGCCAGCCAGGAGGGAGTTGCAGTAGTCAAGGCGGGACAGTACCAGGGCCTGAACTAGGAGCCCGAGAGGGCGGGGAGAAGGCAGTCCCTGGTGAAGATGAGGTCCTGTTGACGGCCTGCTGTGAGGGGGGAAGAGACAGAAGGCGAAGGAGTGAAGAGGGGTCAGAAATCCAGCAGTGGTTAGGGTTGGAGAGGTGGATGTTGAAGTCACCTCATAGAACAACAGGGGTGGAAGGAGAGGGGAGGGAGTAGAGGAGGAAGTCAAGCTCATTAAGAAAGTGAATAAGGGGTCCAGGAGGGCGGTAGAGAACGATGAGGAGGAGGCGACAAGGAGAGGTGATTTCAACAGCATGAAACTCAAAGATGTTAACAGAGAGAGGAGGGGGGACAGAAAAGATCATTTTATTATATATAGAAAATGTAAAATAAAATGTAAAATAAGGTACTGCATAAAAATGTCTTAAGTATAGAAAAACTGATTTCGTATTTACATAATGTGCGTCCGAAAATATTCTCTTGAGAAAGACTATTGTATAATATTGAAAGCTACAATAATATACATATATCAGATCTGTCTATCAAACTATTATAAAAGAAAATAAATAATACAATGTCACCATAACAATCCAACTTATTAGATTCCGAGGTAAAAACTAGTATTTGTATAATTGGATGTTCTCCCTGTCTTGTTAAATGCCGTCTACTCTCTCGCCTTCCTCTCCCTCCCTGCTTCAAAACTCCATGCCCACTCATAGCAGCCATAGCCTCTCAGTTTGTATACAATCATAGCTGTGTCTCAGTTGAAACCACACCGTTGTTACTCCCCCAGCTTCATTGGGGCATGTCTCTTCAGGAGTACCAGTAGGAAAAAAAATGCTGCATGCAGGTAGTGTGCGTCACTCAAAATGCGTCACACTTTCCAATCACTGGCCCAGCTTGTAAGGTAAATGTTTGGTATAGTGATCAACGTTTTGTTTTGTGGTGATTTTCTGTTATGAAAAAAGCAATAAAAACTCCCTGTTTTCACTTAGATTGTTAAAATAGTTTATTTAAGTTTAATTTGAGTTTTCACTTGTGTGTACAGCTTTAAAAAAAGGCAGTATCGCTAAGTAATGCTGTTACATTATAAAAATGTGTCTTTGCCACGTTGTTTATTGTGCTGAAACTACAATGGCAGGGATTTAAAAAAGAAAACAAAAAAAATAAAAATAATGTCTACTGTCGTACTGTTTTTACCTGAAATACACAAAAGAAAAAAAAAAATGTATAACTTTACTGTTTGACATCCTGTGCTTTATACTGTAGTTAATTCAGTGGGGCAAACTAAACCCTGCACAACCTATTATTCAGGAATATTGCAGTTTTGCATATCATTGTATGATATATAACAGCATTGTACTTTTGTTAGAATTGTGTAGCATGTGGACCGGAAAGTTAAAGTATTTTTTTGTATTTAACTTAAATACATTAGTAATGTACTTTAGCTTAGGTAACAGTAAAACCTATTACGTTTTACCTGTTGTCAGAGTAATACTAATTACAAAAAAAAAAAAAAAGGCAAAACACAGATTTTTGTCTCCAGTTTATTATTAAAAGGGCTTGGGAATTAAGTACGGAGTTGAGAGGCTGCTGTATTTTTTTTTAAATGAGAAACACTTTGCTTTTGTATAAAGTTTAAAAACATTCTTCATCAATTATATTTCTCACCTCCTTTACTTGGCTTACCTTGAAAAACAGTATCAGAAGAGAGACTAGTCCTGCCATTTTATTATAACAAGAATACTGGTTGATGGTGACATGACCAGTTTCAAAACCAAGTTTATCTTGGGTCCTACAGTAAGACCACAGTTACACTGTCTGATAGCAGCTACTAGAGAAATCAAACACAAAAAGCTTTGTGATCTTGACACTGCCTAGATAAGCCTCAGCAAGATTTTACAGAACTGGGGAACCCCCCAGGATTGCATGAACCACCTGTGGTTATCTCGGGATTACCCCTAAAACTAAGTGATGCAATAGAGGAGAGTTCCCTGGTGCTATAAAATGTTCTCAAAAATCCAGCCATAAATGCTACAGATCCTTCGAGTAATATCCCCAGCAAGAGGGTATGACCCTGTTTCTCACCCAGTAGTGATGAAATGTGATGTGGGCATTCCTTAGCTTGAATGTATTGAATTGGAATCCGGTGACCTCATTTTTGAGTTCTGGTCTCTGTTTAGTTCCACCTGTATCTTCACAACACCTTGCCTAACTTTGATTAAAGTTTGCTTAGATATATGGTACTTGATGCTATTTTTCAGTGCTATGGATGTGCTGTAGGTCAACATTGTAACCTAATTTTTTATGGTCCTTAACGTGGTATTGTTTTCTTGGCAGAGGCAAAGTCACGATGTACCTACAGCAGGTGAGTGTGTGGGGTGTTTGGTATCAGCATCATACTGTAGATTAAATTCAGCTGACTGTTTAAACAAGCTGTGGTCTAAACATATCAACACAGTTTAAAATGATATTTCAAGTACTTATAACTAACTAAATTATTCTAGCAAATCAAATCTAATATGTGTTGGCATCACCTCGTCTGTCTCAATTTACCTTTTATGAAAGAAAAAAATCTGTTCAAGTGTATTTTATTAGATGTGCATGGCAGAGAATTTCTGGAACTGTTTTGTTAGTTCTAATTATTTTAACATATGTGAATTTTCAACACAAGTTTCATCAACTTAGTAAATTAGTGACATGATATGTAAAGCAATTTTGTTGAAAGAAAATCTGTTTGGAATATTGTGGGACCAGTATATAATCATTTTTTTAATGTAATGCAGCTGTTTAAACTTTAGAATTCGATTTCAGAATGTTAGTTGTGATACTCGAGGCAAAATTCTGTTCCCACGCAAAAGCATTGCTTTGTGCTTGCCAACACAACTGCAGTTTCTGGATATGGTGTGTGTGGGTGTGGGGTGGGGGGTGGGGGGTTGATGCAGAAGCAGAACTGACAGCTGAGGTATTTTGTGAGTTATCTCACTATTTATAACACTACAGTACTTCCAGCTGCTCACTGTTAGTTTTGTTACCTCAGATTCACCTCAGGTGCAGCCAACATTAATTTACAAATGGAACGAGGGATAATTTGTACACATATTTCTCCTTGAACCGCTGGGAGGTCTAACAGAACGAGTGGATGACATCAAAACCTTGAGCCGCCATGCCTTCCATTTCTCAGCTCTTACCATTAAGGCCTTTATCACTCATGAGTGATTTTATGGGCCAGTTTTGATATGGCACATCAATAATAGAAATACAGATTCCAATACTGATTTTTGTAATTTATTATTTTTTGTGATCAATTTTTATGAAAAGAAAAGAACAAAACTATATACAGCAAAGCTGTCAAGATAGGCGTATATAAATAAACGTCATTGAAGCAAAGGCCTGAACACTCACGTAGACTACATTTTAAACAATACTGTAATGTGTAAAGGGATTAGTTGAAACATTATTCACAAGGCAGTCATGAGAAAACAATTCAGTGAGAAATATGAAATGCAGTGCTCTGCATCTTTTCTGAGTAATTAAACAGATTTAAACTGACCTGACTAGAGTGTTTTACTTTTGCACACTACAGTAGCACCAGAGTGTGTGTGAGCGTATTGGGAGTCAACATACTTACTCTGCCCAACTACCATGACCTATAAAAGACCAAACTCTATTGCCATGGCTGTCTCAGTTCAACTTATGAACGATGACACTTAACATGACTTACAAGACAGTATTTTAATATCTGTGGATATCAGGAGAGATACAGTCAAAAAAGTTGCATGGTGGAATTAAGTCGCCATTGAAAACGTGTCAGACATAGGAAATAAGTGATGAGTGCAAGATATGTTTGCCAGTTTTATTGTATACAAATGCTATGAAAAAATATTATTAAAATTCAAATACACATTTAACATAATGTGTGCCTCTTTCATATAGGAAAATGTGAGAGGTATGAAGTGATGGTAATACTGTATACTCCAAAAGCGGGTCGGGTTCGGGTCAGAATGTGAACTTCTTCACGGTTTGCGGTCCAGGTATGGGTCAAAAAATGTATGTAATTATTTATAATTAAAAATAAAAAATTACATTTAAAATCAACGTTTTTAGAGAATTTTAAATAGGTTTCAAAACAGCACTGTTTTTCTATATTTCAAATTGGGAGCACGTACTTACTGGGCATTTCATATGAGAGTTTAATTTGTCATATTACATTCTAATACTTTAAATTCCATACAAATGACAAAAAGCACAGTTTATATATGTAGATTTATTTTCGGAGCAAAAAATCAACATCAGCATCATTCGTCATTGAATTCCAATATGTATCGCAATACATATCTTCAGTCCCAATGCCCACCCCTTTGCTGTATTGCCTATTGTATAAACTCAGTCTGTGGAGAATAGTAGGGCTATCTGTGTGTGAACGTGAGAGAGCCAGTCGACACAGGCAGTAGGTACAGGACAAACACTTGCGGGTTCGGGTCGAATTGCAGGTCTTATTAAAGTGGGTCGGTCGTGGGTAAGACGGTGTTGCAGTGGGTTGCGGGTTCGGGTTGGGTCCTGTAGTAGCGCGTCCTGGTCGGAAGCGGGTCGTAAAAACCGTGCAGGACTCTGCTGTACACATTAGATATGATTTACTGGAATTATTTTGTGAGCTATGTGGAATCATTTTGTTCGCTAGATGTAATGTAATGGCTTGTGGATATTTTAAAGTGCATCTGTCTGGAAATGCAGTGTATTTTCCTCTTTAAGCAATCTGTCAAAAAGATTGACTTTTTTAAAATCGTGGAGGCATATGCTGGCAGAGTTTACACTCCTAAACAAAGAGCTCCTTTTACAGAGCATATAACCAGCAGCCTCCCACTAAAGGGATTGTTAAAAAAAAAAACATCAAAAAAAGAACTGTGTAGAGCTTTGGAAAAAGATTGTCATTCTCATGGCTTTAAAAAGAAAAATAAATCAACTGGTATTTATGAGAACTCTTTGTTTTAATGCAAAATGTTTAATTGCAGTGGACCACAATCCATGCTTGCACTACAACGTAATCCTTTGTTGTGGGTTTACTACGAACTACCATAGTTTAGGCCTACTCCTTGCTCAGTTTGTATTCCACAGGTATTTATAGCCATGTGGACACACGCTTATTTAACCTGCTTGGCATTACTTTACTGGGTCAAAAAGACAAATCACCTATGTCTTACATTTATTTCTGCAATTTGCTCTTAGTGGACTTGCCTCCCTAGCGTCTTAGCATAGCAACTGTTTAGAATGGATTGGGTGGGGCAGTTCGCAGGGGTCATCAGTAGGCACCTCTCATCTCCGGTGTTTTGTCGACTAGCCCACAACACCTCGGGAAGTCTCGAAAGTGATGCTGTCGTCCCAATGCCGCTCCCTTCCACCCCCCACTCAAAGCCACCTTGAGGCTGGGACGCACATAGGCAGCTCAATGTTGCTGGCTATCGGGCAGCATTTTACCATCAAATATAGCTGGGAGTATTACTGAATGGTGCTGCACAGACCAGATGCCTTCCATTCCCACACACACACTTTACATTAGGAGCTTTCGCCCTGCCACACACCTCCTGTCATGTGCGCAGCACACATGGCCGCAGTCGGCCACCTCCCCCCTTGTCCGTGGGTTGTTTGGCAGACGAGTTGGTCCCGACTCAGATGCTTCCCACTGCAGACCAAGAACTGGCAAAGGGGACTCAGGCGATGTGGACAGGGCATCGGGAGCGCAGGTTGGCGACTGGGCGCTTGCAGCAGCCGGCAGAGGTGCGAGCCCCGGCGACCGTGGGGCGACATCTGGGCCACCAGGTAATGCAGCGACCCGTGAGCTAGGCCCAGTGACCAGAGGTCCGGACACACATGCCGGGTGTCTGGGAGCCCAGGTCAAAGGTTCTGACCCATAGGCACCGGGTGGGGACATAGGGGTGGTGGTCAGGGTTGTGGTGGATGTGGTCCCCTCGCCTCCTCCTTTGGCCGAGGTGGTCCTGGGTCTTCTGTAAGGGGCGCTTGTTTAATCCCTCTTGTGACCCCTCGGCTTTTGTAAGGGGGTGCCTGTTTAACCTCCTTGGTGACCCCTGGGCTTCAGTGAGAGGATGGCCATTTAACCCCCTTTTTCGGTGCTCCTGTACAGAGGGTGGCCTGGCAGCGGTGTTGGGCCCTCTGGTAGTGCCGTCTGCTTTGGGCCCTCTGGCGGTGGCAAAGCTGGCAGTGGCGCGTAGCCCTCCGGCAGTGGCAATGCAGGCAGTGGCATGGGATACTCCAGGTGGGGGCAATGCAGGTGGCGGCGCGGGGCACTCTGGCAGGGGTGGCGGTGCTGGGCACTTCGCCAGGGGTGGCGCTAGCAATAGCAACGCAGTGGCTCCTCCATCTCTGGCACTCGACCAGGCAGCACCTCCCTCTCTGGTAACAGTGACATTTCGAAATCTAATTGTACTACTATTATGGCTTCCAGGTAGACTTTTGCAATATCATTTTGTAGTTTCTTTGATTACATGATGTTAAATAAAATGTCTGAGTTCTGTTCATACAGTTTAAAAAAAAAAAAAAAAAAAAAAAATTATATCTCAAGGTGATGGTGATGTAAAACTGGCCATAATGTACATTATTCAGTACACCGGTGCTCCCTGCTGACTGCACGCCTGTTGAACAAGCTCAAACCTCTTTACCTACAAGATGTTCCTATGTATGCATCTTTTAAGAAAATATATCATAACAATTTAACTTTCTTGTTATCCGTTTCAAGGGTATAATACATAAAGCACACGTTTAAATGCCTGCCGTTCACACTGGTCCACTTCTGTGACAGAGAAAATGATTTGAAAATATTTTTGTGCCCGCACAAGGTGGATTGTAGCGCCATCAATTTTTTGTTCTGCCCCCGCTTAGCCCCGTCATCAGGGAAAGTCTGGAGCCACCCTGTACAAAGGGCAGTGTGGTATGATGGGGCATGTAGGCAACAAAATACAGTCCAGGCAGTGTTGTAAGTGACAAAACAAAAGAGGGTTTATTTACAGAAATAAACAAAATGAAACTGTGAGGGGATTGCGGTGAGGGATTAAATATATAAACAAAAAATGTCAGGCTGACAGCAGACTCTGGTTCTTTATTCTTCAGTCGTATCAGGGTGCTTCGCAGGCCAAGGAAAAAGACACTCTTAGGAAAACGTCACAAGGACAATCGCTTAACATTTGCAAAACGGCATTTGAATGATGGATATGAGTTCTGATCAAAGGTTTGGTCACGCTTATAGTATTTGGTCATGCTGATAGTCGTTACGTTTGGAGAAAGTCTGGTGAGGCGTACAAAGAAAAGAACACCATACCTACTGTCAATCATGGAGGTGGGAATATCCTTCTATGGGGCTGTTTTTGCTCTAATGGCACTGGAAATTTAGTTCCAATACATGGTAAAACAGATTCCATAGCATACCAAAAGATATTGGCCAATCATCTGAAACCCTACGCTACAAAACTTAAAGCACAACTGGACGTTCCAACACGACAATGATCTAAAGCACGCATCAAAATCTACTTCAGAATGGTTAAAGAATAAAATCAAGGCTCTGGAATGGCCTTGCCAAAGTCCTGATCTAAATCCGATTGAGAATCTTTGGTATGAGTTGAAGAAGGCTGTGCACAAGAGAAGTCCTTGGAATTTGAATGAACTGGAACAATTCTGTGTTGAAAAATGGTCAAAGATCATTAAAGAATCATGCCAAAAGTTGGTAAATAAACACATCGTAAAATACCCCTTTTCTGCTGTTGTGCAGGTCTCTTAGTTGGCGCTCTAGATGCTGTGTTGGACTCCAATGCCCGAGTCGCCCCCTTCCGAATCCTGCTGCAGGTCCCAGGATCGCAGGTGTACTGGGCCATCGCCAGTGGTAAGTTCAGTTTTCCTCAAGTAGGTTAACAATAACAATAATTACTCACATCGTTGTAATTTCCTGTTACACAATAATAACTGTTAATAATGATTAAGTTAAGGTTGGGATTGGACCTAGACCTAATAACATCCAATAATACAAAACAACTATTGGTTAATGTTGCCTGGTTATAAATGCACAGCTGTGCATTTTGACTCGTCTCCCATTTCTGTTTTAACCCTTTTAAAACCATCCTTTGTCTGCCAGACCGGTTTGTTTTTTTTATCAACTCTTTCACCAGTTTATGACATCAAATCATTTTTTGGTAAAACCGAAATAAAGTTTTATTAACTGTGACAAACGAGATATAGTGTTTTGCATCTGTGACAGGATAGCGCCCAAGATGGTATTAGCAGGACTCAGAGTCAAGAAGCTGCAGTTCAAGCGCACATTTATTAAACAAACAACAAATAAATAAACAGGCATGAGGGCCAAAATAACAGTTTTAAACAAAAGAACAAAACACCTGTAGGCTGGGCACTCACCTTCACTACATTTTACACAAAACAGGTCAGAAACACTCATCAAACTCCCTTCCCCAAACAAATGATTTCTCTCCCGTTTATACAGGTGGCCACTCCCCAATTAGCAGGGGAATGGCCACATCTGTGATTGTTGGCAGGGACAGAATTAACCCCATCCCTGCCAACCTTACATTCCCACTCACACTATTTACATGCGTTACCTATACCAATGTATTATACAATTATTCAAAATTATTGAAAGAATAAAGTATTGTATGGATATAACCCTTTGGATAAGGCCCTTACACTTGAATTCAATCAATATGCCTCTAAAATGCAGCAACAAACTAATCAGACAAACAAAACACATTTCTGATATATACACAGCAAGTGAAGCTACCTGAATTAATTAAACTGAACTGCTCACAGAAGCATTTCATTTAAAGCAGGTTTCTTATATTTGAGCGCAGCATCCTTTAATTCTGCAGCTTTGCCCAGTTTGCTGCTTATTCCAGTTCCACAATTCTTTCAGTTCTTTTACATTTGACTGTTTTAGTCAGTTTAGCATCATGTTATTTTTTTATTAGGTCTAAGTAATTTAACAGATGTGACAGACTCAACTTTCTTTATTTTAACTCAGACTTCCAGCTTCAGCTTTTCACTTCTTAGGATGCATGTGTTTTTAAACAAAAGGTTTAAGGTAGGGTACGCAGGCTGAAAACAGCAAAGTATGAAGCTGCAGTTATCCCTACTGAGGACTTTCAGAATCAATCAGGTAAGTCCTGTCAAAACTTTTGATTTATGCTGCCATATTAAGGGATGTTAATATGAACCACCTATATGCAGCAAAGTATGCGATGGGCTCCTGAAAATGCTACCAACGCCTTTTCATTGTATACAAAATTAAGTTTCAGTGTCAGTTCGGTTTTCTCTTTTGCCAGTATTGTTTGGTTTTGCGGTTTTGGTTCAGGAAAATCATAGCTGTTGTATCCCTAATTTAAAGAGTAAGTAGCTCCAAATGTCATTTTAATAACCCTTTTTCATTTCCATGACTATTTTATTATGTTTGGTTCAGGATTGCATTGCTAGATCAGAACCAGTGTTGCTGGCCTGCTACTGTATAACGCTGTAGCAGTTGAAAATACTGTTTGGAGACTGTTCGAGAGGGACTCAGTGCTTTACATGGAATCAATTTCTACTTCCCGGATCTTGAGCAGAACACAATGGGAACAAAGAAAAATGTGTGTTTACGTATCAAGTCGACTGCATGGTTGATGTACTGTAATTCTTCATTTCTATCAAGATGCCTTCCTGTGTAGGAAGTTGTAGCTCGGAAAGTTTTCCTGTTGGCATTCCCTGTGTGTACTGTGCAAGAGCAGAACCGTGCTGGGGTCTCCACGCTTGTAATAGCAGCTTATTGTGATCTTCAGAGCTGATATGTCCATGTTTATACAGTGACAAGACAGTACATACAGTAACAAATGTGCAGTTTATTTAACATATGAAACTTCAAACTAATTCTTGACTACCAATGAAAGGTTATGTCATTTGGGGCTATAGGACTATATAATACTACAGATGTATACACAATAACAGTTTTTTGTCTTATTTTATTTAAACACTGTTTTAATTATTTGTATTCCCCCAAATGACAATTAACTTTGAAATAGCCATTTTATAAGAGGTATAAACCACTTCGGGCCGCGCAGTTCCCATGAAATATACGCACGCCTGGATGGTTAAAATTGAATAGATCCATAAGACAAATGATTGAGTTATTGCCTCCATTGTGTAATGAGCTGAAACATTTGTCTGATTTTCATAGTTTTTTTCTCGTTTCAGAAGTTATGAATGAACTATTGGTGTTTATTTTAGTGGTCAAACAGTGGAAGAGCTAAATACTGCCACTCTTTAACTGAAATAAATCCCCTTTATTAAGATAGGTTTAAGGTTCTTAAAATCACAAAATGAGTTATTTATTATATTATGAGAAGTTCAGCTGTAATGTTTAATTCAAGAGTACACTTTATTGCTTTATAATTCAGCAATTAATCTGTAACATAAAATATGTATATGTCATTACAAAGTTATTTAGTGTAGCATCAGTACTGTAGAATTTGAAACAACCTGAAAGTCAAGAGTAGGAACATACTGTGGTAATCTAAATAATGGAGAAATGTGTTTCATCAGGCTTGCAGGCCTTTCATCTCCTGGAAGCCTGGGTTCAAATCTGAATCAGGTGACTGGGTCAGGAATGAGGGGCAGCGCTGGCTCAGAATGGGAGAGGGTGATTGAGTCAGGAATGAGGGGCAGCGCTGGCTCCGAATGGGAGAGGGTGATTGAGTCAGGAATGAGGGGCAGCGCTGGCTCAGAATGGGAGAGGGTGATTGAGTCAAGAATGAGGGGCAGCGCTGGCTCGGAATGGGAGAGGGTGATTGAGTCAGGAATGAGGGGCAACGCTGGCTCGGAATGGGAGAGGGTGATTGAGTCAGGAATGAGGGGCAGCGCTGGCTCCGAATGGGAGAGGGTGATTGAGTCAGGAATGAGGGGCAGCGCTACATGGATATGGATTGTCAACACACCTAAATAAAATTAAAAAACGAACTAAATAAAAAGGCACTCCTCCTCTAATCAAGCATTCCAAGGTTCTAGCGTCTTGGTCGTTTAGGTGCAAGCCAAGCAGTTGTTTCATAGTCCGCTCAGCTTCACTGCCTTGAATGCCAGCAGTCCAGTATTATCCCATAGAAGCCCAGACGTTTTCTCTAAAATGTTCTGTCTATCATGAGAGCTGCTGGGTTTTAATGCTTTTTTATTATCGGATGAATATCACTTTTCAAAGGTGCCGCGGTGGAGGAGATAAACCAACACTGGGATTGGCTCACGCAGAACCTACTCCACACCCTGCCAGTCTTTGACAACAAAGAGGACATCACCAGCTTCGTCAGTGGCAAAATCAAGGTAGGATCTCGGAGATAATCATCCTGCAAGGAGCAGACTCTTTTTAAAATGAGCTAAACCGTGGCAAATCTTCACAGCACTGCACTAAAAAAAAATACAATTTTCAGTAAAATTCACCAAAAAAAATACATTATTATTATTATTTGTTTATTTAGCAGATGCCTTTATCCAAGGCGACTTACAGAGACTAGGGTGTGTGAACTATGCATCAGCTGCAGAGTCACTTACAACTACGTCTCACCCGAAAGACGGAGCACAAGGAGGTTAAGTGACTTGCTCAGGGTCACACAATGAGTCAGTGGCTGAGGTGGGATTTGAACCGGGGACCTCCTGGTTACAAACCCTTTTCTTTAACCACTGGACCACACAAAATTATTGAAAATTATAATGTTAAGTGTGTCTCTGCCTCAGTCCAGGTAGGAAATCCCAGCTTGATTTAATATACATTTAAAAAGTGGTAGTATTGAGATTATTCCATAAGGAAACAGAATTTTCAATTAAACACATTGATTTATTATTCTTTATTCAGTGTAAAAAAATATTGACAACATGTGGGCAGTGGAATTATACAAAAGTAATTCTATCAGTTCCATGAAATATTTTTTTTGTAATTCACAGCTGCATGTCTATGACAATCTAAAACATGCAGAAGGATAATCATCTCCTATTTCAACTCTTATTTAAATATACAGAAGTGCGGTGGTAATATCCATGTTTGGGAATGCAGAGCCCCACTCAGAGCTCTAATCTCTAAATGTCTTGACATTTCTGAATGGGTTTCTGAAATGATGACTGTCATTGAAAGTCATACCACTTAGCAGTCACTATTAAAGAAATCCATTCATTGGGTGGAATATTTGTTTATCGTTTTACCCCAATCATTCTGTTTTGTTGGGATACCACTTCTCATTACAATATCTTCCATGTATTTAAAGATGTTACGCTTATCTGTTTGGGAATACCAAGCAATTTAGTGAGCAAAGGGATCCGAGTGGAGTGAAATAGGGGATAGGGCAGGGGTAGAAAATTCCCCAAATCTTAACATGCCCGGTCGGGCATGTAGCTCTAAATTTTACATGCCCAACACAAAATTTTACAAGCCCAAGTGTGAAACTGAAAAACCCTTTTCTGCTGCTGGTGATTCCAGACGACAGAGGACTTCTGGACTGCATGTCCTGCTGTGTGTCAACAGTATGTCTAGTGCCAACAGCCTCAAACATCCAGTGTTCCACTGCTGCATCCTCTTAGTTGCCATTTTTATTAATCAAATAAGCACACATCCAGCGCTTAATTTGTGCCGGGGCTTGCCGGGGCATAGCCCCGGAACCTCTGGCTGTGCAGAGTCATATTACCGGTACCTCTAGTTAAACATCTCATGTTTTTAAACCATTTAAATGCAAAACCATAACAAAACATGTATACAGGGAGGAACCGGCCAAAATAGTTTAACAATGGTGTACTCAATGACACAAAATTACATTATTTTTAAAATAAGCTTTAAAGAATGCTCAAAATTTGCTGAATCCCCCCAGTTTCGGTAATCCACTGTAAATACAATCCATTATCACTCCGACAGCAGAATAGCTTAACCAACAGCAGCTCAAAACACTCGGGCATCACATTTTCTGCTGTTCGTGCAGGTGCACAGGGACGCAATACTAGAACACATGAGATGCTGGCTGGAAGTGATGTAGGTTAAAAAATAAAGTGATGTGGGAGCAAATACTGAAGTTTAAATCTGTAATAAAGTAATCGCTTGCTTTTGTTTTAGGGCATTGAAAAATTGTAGGTGCCTGACTCGGGCATGTAAGCAATTTTTTTGCATGCCCCACTGAAATTTGTACATGCCCCGGGCATGTCAGGCAATATCATTTTCGAACACTGTAGGATATAGAAATGGTTAGACCAGATACATTTTCTTGATCAGTGTTTTCATACCTGGTCCTCAAGTACCCCCATTGGTCTAGGTTTAGGAACATAAACTGAATATAAAATAGAGCAATCGCTGCAAACCTCTGCTTTATATGCGCTGGAATACAATGCATGTTTAAACTATATATTTATAATTCCCGGTTTTAAAACCGTGAGTCTAAATCAGACCGTGTAGTAAAAAGATTTTTCTTCAAAGCAGAATGTTTGTCATTGTCAATCCCATTAATGAATCACCCAAGAAGTGCAAGGATCACGACTAGGGATAACAAATTTAAAGACTCAACGCAAGAAGGCAAGCCATACTAACACTTAGTCCAAAAGGATGCATCATAAAACACAATATTATTAGTGTATACAAAAAATGAGCTATAAAAGACCCTGGGGGTATCCTTTACGACCTGCAGCTGTAAGTTGTAGCAAGATCATGCTTGTTTGAGAGTATAATAGGGAAAGTGTAGGGTTTCAAGGTGGGTCTCTACAGATATGTCTTTATGGCATATAAACAAACAAACTTGCTTGTTTGCATTGAATACAGTCTGCTTTCCAAAAAAAAACAAACTAGAGTACTCTCACTGGTAGCCTTGGCATAGACCTTGTGTGCTATAAATCACTGGAACCCTTTGCATGGCAGGTCTCAGTTGCTAGGGTGAGCGGTTCTTCAGTGGACCCAGATTCAATGAGTCTGCCCACTGATGATGTGCAACAGAGAAAATGTTGGGGACCAAGTGATATGAAGAATAGTGAATTCTGGCCCACCCCTGTATTCTGGATGGAGGGTGTGCCTCCTAGAATTACCCCCTGTGAACAACATGAAATGTACCAAGGAAACAGTTATAGATCCAGAACCATTGTTCGTGGTACAGAACTAACTCTGAACAGAGCAGTTGAAAACAATCCTTTTCTAATGTGTGGGTGTGATAAGTGCAAAGGTGAATCACTACTGACCAGTTCCAAACCCTGCCCAGCCTGTAGTCACTTAGTCAGACCCTGCCGCATTCTGTTTGAATGTAATAGTCCTGAAGGGATGTCATTTGGACCCACAGGATGTAAAGAGAATTGAATGTGTGGGTTGTGACAGTGGTCAATAATTATAGTAATACTGTATATGTTCCTTTTAAAAATATCTGTATACTCAGTAGAAAACAGTGGATAGCTGTTGTGTGCAGTCTGTGAAAGTACCTGCTGGAAGTATTCAAACTTGGCAGGCTCTTATCATAAGGCCTTGTTAGCATATTCCAGTTTTATATTCGGATAAGAGAAGGTAGGAGTATTAGAAAATGCTTATGGTAATGTCTCCTATTATTCAACACCAAAAATTGGCAAAAGTCTTAAAACCTGCTCAACTGGATTTTGTATGAAAAGAAAAAAAGGTCAAACTTAGTTCAGTTCTTGGCTGACTTAGTTCAGGGCTTGGCTGATCTGGAGTCCCTGATTGTATGGGGGGCGTGCCCCAGGGAATGCCCGACCATTGAAGAAGCCATGGGAATTCAGACTGCTGCTGCTGCAGGGCCATGGGACAAAGAGAATGAGCCAGAAGAGGAGCTACCATCCCGAAGAAGGAGGAGCTGCCATCCCGACAGCTAGAGGAGGAGGAGCTGCCATTCCCGAGAGCGGGGAAGGGGAGGAGCGATGGGTTTTTAAAGCGGAGCAGTCGAGGAGACCGCAGATGAAGGCTGTGCTGCACTGGTGCATCTTCAGGGTTGAGATGAAAAGGTGCACGAGAGAGAGAGAGAGAGAGAGAGAGAGAGAGAGAGAGAGAGAGAGAGAGAGAGAGAGAGAGAGAGAGAGAGAGAGAGAGAGAGAGAGAGAGAGAGAGAGAGAGAGAGAGAGAGAGAGAGAGAGAGAGAGAGAGAGAGAGAGAGAGAGAGAGAGAGAGAGAGAGAGAGAGAGAGAGAGAGAGAGAGAGAGAGAGAGAGAGAGAGAGAGAGAGAGAGAGAGAGAGAGACGCTGTATGTGTGTTAAACCAGGACTGGTTCATGCTCGAGATTAGGGTTAGCAGCGTGTAGTGCACGGTAATCTGTAGTGGGACCTTCTTTTTAGTAGAGGTAGCGCTTAGCCGTCTTCACAGCACCTTTATTTCTTAACTGTGTTTTGAACAGTGTTTTGAATGTTTGTATCTGCTTCACCCTGCACTAGGCTACCATTTCTGGTAGCCTAGTGGTGGCACCATGAAACTACAATCATTATTAATGAATTAACTTCTAATAACTGTTTGTTTCAGTAAAGCCTGCTTGCCTGTTTAACCTAAGAGAATGTTCATCATTACACATTAGCTCATGTCTGGTTGTTAAACATACATTATACCACTTCCTCAAAATTCACCTGCAGATAGTGCACAGTATATATTATCATTTATTATAGGGCTTGGCCAATAAGGCACTCAACAATAAACTGCCTGGCCCTTCTTGTAGCCAAAGTCATGACTTCATAAACTGTTATGTCATGTGAAATGATATGTTGTACATACAGGAATACTTTATATCCTCCAAATGTGTATAATATTGAATTATCCTATGATACTGTATGTTTTCTTAAATACCGTTTCTGCATGCATGGATATTTGGCACATTTCATAAAGTCTCAGCATATTTTGTCTGTCTCTGAGCAAGCAATAGGTTGAATTTGTGTAAGGAGGCCAGTATAAAGATTACCACAAGCCTGTGCACTGCGAATCTCTTCCCCTTAAAACTGGGAGCTTGGTAGAGATGTTCCATTGAAAGTCTTTACAAACACAGTCAGTGCTGAGTTAAAAAAAAAACAGTCCTTTGCCTCGCGCTGTGTAACGATTTTCTCACACCTGGCCCCTATTCTGTGTGTAGTTTTCTACATTTTATTTTCACTTTGGTTTTATTTAAATGTATCCTACCACTACACTATAGATTAACTCTGTAATGCAGGTATTAGGATCACCTTCAGTCCTACAGTACTTGGCAGGATAAATGGGCTTCATTGGTGTGAGTGATCATATCACCTGTGGCAGAGGGAGTTAAATACAGTATAGTGGCAGGATACATTTCAATAAAATTCAAGTGAAAATAAAGTCTGGAACATTATGGCTTGAAGAAAAAAAAAAGGGATTTGGGAGCAAGTAGGTGTGCTAATACCCCATTTGAAAATGTCTGGAGCTGGAGCTCCCTATTGAAAGGTGAACTTGTTGTTTTCACTCTCTCAGGGGCTGATCGCAGAGGAGTCGAGGAGCAAGCTGGCTGAGCAGGAAGAGGATCCTGAGAAGTTCCGAGACGCCTTGGTGAAATTTGAGACACGCTTCAGTCTCCCCAGCTCGGAGAAGCTGGTCACCTATTACTCCTGCTGCTGCTGGAAGGGGCGGGTCCCCCGGCAGGGCTGGCTGTATCTCAGCATCAACCACCTCTCCTTCTACTCATTTCTACTGGGCAAGGAAGGTAAGGCTGGCACACTAATATCATGGCTTTTCATTGAAGTGATGAGATCCATGTACTGCCTTGTCACTTTATTAGGACCTGTACCTAGTACTGGGTTGGGCCACTGTTTGCCCTGATCCCAGTCACAATTCTGGCCCAGTGGATCAGTGCATTGTGTGTGTGTGTGTGTGTATGTATGTATATGTGTGTGTGTGTGTGTGTGATATATATATATATATATATATATATATATATATACAGTACTGTGCAAAAGTTTTAGGCAGGTGTGAAAAAATGCTGTAAAGTAAGAATGCTTTCAAAAATAGACATGTTAATAGATTATATTTATCAATTAACTAAATGCAAAGTGAGTGAACAGAAGAAAAATCTAAATCAAATCCATATTTGGTGTGACCACCCTTTGCCTTCAAAACAGCATCAATTCTTCTAGGTACACTTGCACAAAGTCATGGATTTTGTAGGCATATAGTCAGGTGTATGATTAAACAATTATACCAAACAGGTGCTAATGATCATCAATTCAATATGTAGGTTGAAACACAATCATTAACTGAAACAGAAACAGCTGTGTAGGAGGAATAAAACTGGGTGAGGAACAGCCAAACTCAGCTAACAAGGTGAGGTTGCTGAAGACAGTTTACTGTCAAAAGTCATACACCATGGCAAGACTGAGCACAGCAACAAGACACAAGGTAGTTATACTGCAACAGCAAGGTCTCTCCCAGGCAGAAATTTCAAGGCAGACAGGGGTTTCCAGATGTGCTGTCCAAGGTCTTTTGAAGAAGCACAAAGAAACGGGCAACGTTGAGGACCGTGAGACGAGTGGTCGGCCAAGGAAACTTACTGCAGCAGATGAAAGACACATCATGCTTACTTCCCTTCGCAATCGGAAGATGTCCAGCAGTGCCATCAGCTCAGAACTGGCAGTAAACAGTGGGACCCTGGTACACCCATCTACTGTCCAGAGAAGTCTGGTCAGAAGTGGCCTTCATGGAAGACTTGCTGCCAAAAAGCCATACCTCCAACGTGGAAACAAGGCCAAGCGACTCAACTATGCACGAAAACACAGGAACTGGGGTGCAGAAAAATGGCAGCAGGTGCTCTGGACTGATGAGTCAAAATTTGAAATATTTGGCTGTAGCAGAAGGCAGTTTGTTCGCCGAAGGGCTGAGAGCAGTACACAAATGAGTGTCTGCAGGCAACAGTGAAGCATGGTGGAGGTTCCTTGCAAGTTTGGGGCTGCATTTCTGCAAATGGAGTTGGGGATTTGGTCAGAATTAATGGTCTCCTCAATGCTGAGAAGTACAGGCAGATACTTATTCATCATGCAATACTATCAGGGAGGCATCTGATTGGCCCCAAATTTATTCTGCAGCATGACAACGACCCAAAACATACAGCTTAAAGTCATTAAGAACTATCTTCAGTGTAAAGAAGAACAAGGAGTCCTGGAAGTGATGGTATGGCCCCACAGAGCCCTGATCTCAACATCATCGAGTCTGTCTGGGATTACATGAAGAGAGAGAAGCAACTGAGGCTGCCTAAATCCACAGAAGAACTGTGGTTAGTTCTCCAAGATGTTTGGGCCAACCTACCTGCCGAAGTTCCTTCAAAAACTGTGTGCAAGTGTACCTAGAAGAATTGATGCTTGATGCTGTTTTGAAGGCAAAGGGTGGTCACACCAAATATGGATTTGATTTAGATTTTTCTTCTGTTCACTCACTTTGCATTTAGTTAATTGATAAATATAATCTATTAACATGTCTATTTTTGAAAGCATTCTTACTTTACAGCATTTTTTCACACCTGCCTAAAACATTTGCACAGTACTGTATATATATATATATATATATATATATATATATATATATATATATATATATATATATATATATATATATATTCATGTTGAAGGATATTTCCAAGTACTTGTATTTCGCTTGTGCGGAGGTTCTTCTAAAACTGCTTTTGATATTTATGTGTAGACACTGAACTATCAAATTGTGTTCATGCCATTCGCTTTTAAACTTAAATGACACAAAGGAATTTACTGGAAATTAATATTTATGCATTAGTGTGGTATAGCTAGACAACCATAATCAATCATTCTGGCTATTTTGAATAAAGTTTGTATCAGTATGATCTGTAACATAGACACTCTTCTCATCCATGTGAGGCACCATGCTGGAGTATTCCATTTAGCCCTCCGGTCTTCTCAGACAGCACTGTTACATCCTTTCCAGATCCTCCTTTTGTAATGTTGAGCAATCTCACGGTGACTGTTTAACTCCCCTTCATCTGACACACTGTGAAATTATGAATTCCTGTTTATCTTTGTGGTTTGAAATGCAACTGCGAGGGTCAGAAGCCTGTGTCACACAAACAGTCAAAAGAAAAGAAAATAGTGGAAATGTTTGGAATCAGCTGGGTTTGTCATTAGTCATTGATCAGGTCTTTACAGATGACATCACAGGTGAATGTTTGTTTTTTCTTTTTCCATTGCAATCAGACTTTCTCCTCTTTTCTGCTTGCGCCAGGCTCTAGCATATACTGTGCGTTTCCTTTGTTGTACCATTGGAGAACCTAATCTGCATCCGCTTCGCAATCTTACAGGAAAAAGCTGAGAGAATTAGATTGGGGAGGCGGACAGGCTAGCTTGGTTTACAGAGCAAGGAGCCAGTAAGATCCTGGTTACAAGCCAGCGTTATTCATCATCCACAGCAAATGTTTGCAACAGATATTTATAGCTCAGCGGTTTCCTTTGGTACCCTCTTTTGAAGGCGTAGCCAATCAGTCCTTTACACTGAATTGCTGCAAGCTTCTCCTCATTTTCACATGTTGTCAAGCTTCAGTACCCAGTGCAGCAGGGGCTTTCTGCTAGATAATTGATCATGGCAGCATTAAGTGTTTCAAGCTGATAATGGCTACTGTAAAGTGACATTTTTGTCATATGTGGCAACCTGGTATAAGGTGGTTTTTCATGGATTATGTCCATTTTGTCTTTTTATTGCACACTTCCCTGGTCTATTGACTGATGTTCTGCCCTGACCATAACAGGCTTTAGGCCCCTATTGCCTCTTTTTTATTTTCTCTAACTGATAGCAGGATTATATTAATATGTAATTATATTAAAAATGCATAGTGATATTATAGTGTGTGTGGTTGGTTTAATTAATGCTGATGCAAGACACAAGTGCTGGCTTCCACCAGCAGCGGTAGATTATAAATCACATATTCAGGCTGTTCAGGATCAGGAAGCAAAACAGGAATTAAAAAGACAACACTTTTTATTTCTCCCAATGATTGATGACAAAAGCAGGATAATAAACACCAAAGCAATTGTGGTACAGAATAGAAGATAGTTGAGGGAAAGAAATGAGTTTGTTCAAAACACTACGCGGTGCTCTGTTAAATGTATAACTCATCTGTTACAGCTGCACACTTGATCAAGCTGAAAACCACAAATAACTGCACCGTGTTTGGGAGTAGAATGGAAATTTGTAGGTTATGAAAAGCAGGAACACTATAATGCTATCAAGTATGCTTCTAAAGAAACAATCTCTCACTCTGTCTGTCTCTGTCTGTCTGTCTGTCTATTTATTTATAATCCGGGTTCTTCCCAGGAATTCTGTATAGCCAGGCGGCAGGACATTATAGCCGTGAGCACTTAACGAATAAATAAACTTGCCTTACCTTAAATATATAATATGACAAAGAATTTGAATAATGTGTTGTCTTTTGTTGACTATATATGGTTGCTGTTTTTTATATTCTACATTTTCTTTTTATGACTTTTATTATGGTAAATTACCGTGCTTATTTATGCACTCTACTATTTGACTGGGGAAAGATAACGTAGGTTTATTAGAGTTCACAAAAAAAGGTAACCTTTTCACTTCCTTTTTTCATTTTAACCATTTTTTTTTTTTTTTTACACAACAGTACACCTTTAGTCACCATCATAACTGTTGCATGAAATCGTAGTGTAATAATCCATGTCAGTATTTTTGCTTTGAAAATAATCGGTTGTTTTTTTTAGCCGTCATCGTTTTAGCCTCTCGAAGTGCTTAACACAGAAAACCTGCCCCTTCAACTCTCTGATTGGTTAAATGTTGTGTCAAGACGTAACACAGCTGTCATGTGGTTCCACGATTTTTTTTTTCACCCATCAACGCGCAAGTGGTCTGCTAGAAGCGCAATCAATCCTTCTTGTTAAAGGCACAGTAGCATCTGCAAGATGGGCGGATTGGGTTTTTTCAGCCGTGCGGTGACAGCCACTTTGCCGGGCGGCCCGCCCAGCTGAAAATGCTCTCTCTCTCTCTCTCTCTCTCTCTCTCTCTCTCTCTCTCTCTCTCTCTCTCTCTCTCTCTCTCTCTCTCTCTCTCTCTCTCTCTCTCTCTCTCTCTCTATATATATATATATATATATATATATATATATATATATATATATATATATAGTACTCTTTGCTGTACAGAACATTGTTTTAAAGGGTAAACAGACACATTAGCACATGATTAACTTGCTCTGTATTCGTTCTGGTTCTCTAAATACCACACCATCTGGACATCCTATTTCTTATTTCTTTACTAAGTAACTGATAAATGGATGTTGTACTGCTGTGCGGTCTAAAAATGTCTCATTACAGGAGGGATAGACACACTATATTTCATCAGCAAATCAAATAATCCACAGACTGATGGTGCCAGTGGGTCTCTTGAGTATTTAGTCTCTTTTAGTTCTTAAATGCTGGAAAACTGCCAAGGATGGTCCTATTTTGAATATTTAATGGGAAGCTGTATTAACAGTAGATCAGCCATCATTTAGATCAGTTGAATTGAACCCTAGGTAATGGAAGCTGCTGGGCTGATTTTGCTAAACAGGCGCATGATGTACTCCACATGCTGTAGCTGTAGGTCATAGTAATCTACCAGTTCGTGGCATCTGCAATGTCTGGTTTAGATCCTTGTCTATGCATACAGTATGTATGGTACTGATAACTTGTTGTACCTGCATGCTATTTGTTTGAGTGGAGGAATGAGAATAGAGCTGTGTGAGTTTTTTGTATATAAAAAAGAGAAACTTTAATTCTGTGATGTGGTGGGTACTTGAAACCCACTGCTCACAAAGGAAACGCGTCAGCTTCTGGGACTGTAAGTCTTTTATTGTTCAGCTTCAACTTCAATTTAATGCCAAAAACACTAAACACAATGAATTCTTCTTAGATACAATAGGTATCTCTGAAATACCTTCACACAGCCCCTCCACACGCATGTCCCTCCAAAATGAATGACTTTGATCAATAAACTGGGTTTACAGCCCAGTCAATTGATTAATGGCTCACAGCTTTCCTATTGTTTGGAAACGGATGGCTACCTTGGCTCTGGATCATTCCCTATTGTGTCAGAGCCTAAATGGCTGCAGGCCCCCCCAACACTCTAGGGTCCTAAAGAGGTCAATTTCCATCCAGGTATGTACACTCCTTCACACAAAACCCACAACCTTTTTTGTTTCCCCTGTCAAATCATGGTTATATGAGGCATGTGTTTTATATGCATCCAGTCTGAAAATCATAATGGATTGAAATTACAAGGCGCTACACCTACTGCTCGGACCAGTAATTACAATACACTGCCTACATTAGACAGCTTCTCTCCTTCTGTCTGTATGATGTGGGGATCACTAGTTCAACAGTTTATTTCAAATAAGAGTTCTTAACTTTGAAACATCTTTGAAGAGAGGGTGTAACACTGTGGTCTCCATGTCTGCTCGACAGTCTCCTTCAAAGAAGATTTCAAACTTTCTGAGCTGTCCCACCGTTTCAGAAACTCAGGCAGGCACAAGACCTTAGAGATGAAACTAAACTGGAAAGAGACTCTCTGTCTAGCACAGAAAGTCAGGAACTTTACATCGCTGAGTATTTTCTAGAAATTAGAAAACTACTATTTTAGTATTTTCATAGGAGGGCCAAAAACTTGCACACCCTTTTTCAAATTCACCTTTGTGCGCAATTCACAATTGGAATCCATGATGCCTGATGTTGCCATCTAGAGAGAGATGAAAGAAGTACATTTGACATTGCGAAACAGCTACAAATTGTGTTGCTTGGTAGAGATAAAAAGAAAATTACACAGGTGTGTGAGCTTAGCATTTCCATGGTTATCATAAATTGTAGCAAACCACCTTAAAATCTTTTGGTCTGCACATTCCTATCTAAAGGTAACATTGGCAGTGCTGGGCATTCTCTTTTAAGTGAGTTAATCTTTAATTACCAGCGACAGATTACAGAAATATTGATATTCAACTAGAAGCTCAGCTTCACACACACTGCAATTTAATTTCAAGTGGACGTAGATGCCAAGACATCAAGTGGTTACTAATCTATCAACAGTGCAGATGTGCTGTGCATTCCACATGAGGAACCTTCACAACTAAACCAGGGACATAAAACAGGGTATTCAGAGCTATAAGCACCTGTTACTACATTTCTTAAACCCCTACATGTTTTACAGAATAGTAGCGACCATTCCTAGAGGAATGGAGGGCATATGTATACCAGCAGTCATTTCTGCTGAAATAAACCCAATTTACAGTATGTATGAAAAGTACAAGACTATAAAGGTATAAGTACCCTGACAGGTTGAGTGAGATTCCAGCTAAAAAAAAATCATAGAGTGCTTAGGTGTATGTTGAATGTCTTCATCTATGTTACCGGCAAAGTCTAAAATGGAGTACTTAGAATTGCACAATAATGAGTTATTAATGCAGAATTGCACAGTAATGAGTTATACCTGCAGTTAGCAAGTTTCAGGCAATTCAGTTAGACGCACTCTCTTATTTTTTGCAGTGAAACTCGTAATCCCCTGGGCTGACGTCACAAAGCTAGAAAGGAGCTCCACCAGTTTCATCACGGACACCATCCGGGTAACAACGCGAAGCAAAGAGCGCCACTTCTCCATGTTCCTCAGCATCGACGAGGCCTTCCGGATCATGGAACAGCTGGCAGACATCACAATCAGAAGGCTGCTGGACAACGAGGTGTTTGAGCTAGACCAGTCTCTGCAGGAGCCAGCACACATAACCAAGAGGTAAAGCCATTGAAAGAGGAGAGTGGGGAATCAGAGAGTCATTATGCATCATGGCTTTCTCTATAAGAACCAAAGAGCTGATTTTGTTCTCAGGCTAACACACCTCACAATTTGGCACAAAGTTTCTACATGAGAGAGGCTTAGGATTGATGCGGTGATGTTCAGGTCAGTGTTGAAGTGCCTGTCTTTATTTTGTGCCATTGTCCTTAATCCTTCATAAGCACTTAAGTTCACAATTATATAAAACTGTGTTTGGTTTGATTTAATTCCCCAGAAGTCACTAGGAAATATTTTCAAAGCATGTACTCCAGTCTGTAATTGACTCCTTTGTTTTAATTTAATAAAACTAGAACCAATAGATATATCATCCATAAACACACAGCAGTGCTGAAGTGGTTTAGAAATACGAAACTAAAATGTAGTTCAATGACAAACGTTTCGTCGACTAGTCTCTTTCATTTAAAGACATTGAAGACTCTTCTAGTCTAAATATTTGTCATTGAATTGATTTTTTTTTTTTAATTTCTAAAAACTAGAACCCAGTAATATAATTCAAGGTCTCTTAAGTAATCTTTAAACAACAAAATTACAGATAAGTGCACCATTATCTTTGTTAAAAAATATGTGTGTCACAACAACCATTACAATGCGCCAGATCATCACCTGCACAAAGATAGTGATTACTCAGCTCAGACTTTTAATGCTGCATTGCTGCCTAGCAAAATCCCTGTCAAAATCCCCTTGAAAAAGAGTTGCTCATTCACCAAAAATCCAGGGAATACCAGCTTTAAAATGTTAGGTTATTTTGTCTGTGGTTGACCTGTCATTGATATTACTGGGTTTTTTTTAATGGTAAAGCCCATCTGTGTTTTATTAAAACATTTTTTGTGACGTACATCATAGTCATCAGAAAATGATATCACAAATATGTTATTTCCTTGAAGCTACCAATTTTATATAATAGTTAATCTAAATTACATTGTCAAATCTATTATCACTGTTACCTTGATTAACACAGCAAAACAAATCTAGTTCAGGAATAAAGGTAATATATTGGTGATATAATTTTGTTACTGAATCAAGAATTCCCTGTATTAAATGATGGTGAGTGTAGGCCAAATGATCAGAAATTGAGTGCTTTGCATACTTATGCAAAATAAAGAAGTTCACAAAAGTCATTTTGTTCCTCATATTTTGTAGCAGTTTTCAACCACAATACGGTGTGTTTAAGAAGTAGCTTATGAAACTGAAATGTTGTATTAATGTCTTCACCCATTTTCACTGTGAACTCCTTAAAAGTGGCTTACATAAACAAAAAATGCTGCTTCTGTAGATCTTTTCTGATGAACACAGCAAGCACTTGACCCAGGTTATCCAGTGCAGTTCCTCGTAGAACTCACCCTTTTTCACACAGCACTGGCCATCTTCGTAATCACTTTATATGACAAACATCTGCCAATTTTGAACCAAAGTACATCAACAAATCTGAAGAATGATTTGGTTCATTCAATTGATCTATAACACCTTGTGGTAGTGTCCTGGTGTGCTTGCCTCAGGCGGCCGAGGAGAACACACAAGGTAGGGAGATTGACGTTGTTACTCCGCCACAGGCGCACGGGATTGAATTAATAAACACAAACAAAAAGTAAACAATAATGTCATGTGACGCTACCAGCAAGACTGTAAAAGACTGTAAAAACACTAAAAATAAAAACACAATACAACAAACTATAAATCAAAGGTGCCGTGAAAACGGCAGGGCTTGCAGCAGCCCCCATCACAGTGTTCGCCATGTTTTTATAATTTTATTTCTTAGCAGACGCCCTTATTCAGGGCGACATACAATTGTTACAAGATATCACATTATTTTTACATACAATTACCCATTTATACAGTTGGGTTTTTACTGGAGCAATCTAGGTAAAGTACCTTGCTCAAGGGTACAGCAGCAGTGTCCCCTACCTGGGATTAAACCCACGACCCTCCAGTCAAGAGTCCAGAGCCCTAACCACTACTCCACACGGCTGCCCATATAATAACACTCCGCTGAGACACGCCCACCTGCCTGCTGGAACAGCTGATTGCTTTCAGCTGCAGCTCCACGCAGACAGGTAGCGGTCCCAAACGAAGCGTCATCACAATTAAATAATTCAATTAACCTATTTACACAAATCCATATATTTACAACAATTTATCTCAAATATACATAATTCCCCATGTGCAGGGCTTCCGCAGGAACCTTTCTGTGTTTTTTCATATTGTTACATACAGAAATAAACTAGCACAGTATTTAGATATACTTCTGTTTAGATCAATTGAATAGACCCCATTCCCATACTGAGAAGGAACAAGCGGTGACTGTCTGTAGTGTGCTGACTCTACTGAGCAGGTCACTCCAGTGCTGTAGAACGTCATTGAGAAACGGTTTGATGTTAACGCAAAATCATATGTGTAATAGCTCCCCAATATTTTTCTGCTCTGGTGTCTGATTTGCATATCTTCCTGTACTCTTCGTTCTACTGATGCAGGTCTTTTGACTGTTCCAAAAATTTGTTTGAAAACTGTAGGTGGCTGCAGCTACAAAGCCAATTTTTGTGGATTTTGAATTCCTAGGGAGTCTTGACTTGAATGGTGTCAGTTGTATCTGTCCGAAAAACATTTCACATATACAAAAATTGAATAAAGGGACGAGCCATATGAACATGCAATGTAAAAGTGGCTAAGTTAAACAAGATATAATTGGGGCACTTGGCCCGTCTGTTTTTATCGCAGTATAAACTTGGCCGTAACTCAAAAGTAATGAAAACAGTTGATTCCAGATCTAAATTCTCATAAAACTGTTAAAAAAATCTATCTATACTAACTGATTTTTAAATCAATGCAGAATAAGGTCATGTGATGGGTCGATTTGGTGGGAGTAGGAATTCAGCAGTGTTTTTGCTTGAACTGCAGTCAGATTAGTCAAACATCTGATAGGCCATCAAACCGTGAATCGAAATATTCGAACCTTGAAGTAACAATTAATGTTGTTTGCAGGGTCCTGGAGGAGAGGGCCCAAAAGGAGTATTTCCGTGCCCTGTTCCGACTGCCTTGGCAGGAGAGACTGCTGGAGGTGGTGAAGTGCTCTCTCTGGACGCCCTTCAGCCGCTGTCACACTGCAGGAACAGTGTATACCTCCGACAGCTACGTCTGCTTCGTCAGCAAAGAAGAGGGGTGCTGCACCCTGGTCATTCCACTCAGGGAGGTACGTGCACACTCCCGTTACAGCTTACAGATCTGTGGATATGTAGCTTCAAGACCTGGATCACTTCTGTATTGTAGAGGGCTTGGTGTGCAGTGTAAAATAATGGTATTGCTAGATATCATGGGCAGTATGGTTTAGTATGTCTTAATAGCTGTATTTGTATCTGTTCTTTTGAGAGCAATGGTACCCATATTAAGCTTCAATTACAATTACATAGTGTCCAACACATTTATGACCCATGGTGGTGGTCCTAAAAATTTCTTTCCCATCATCTGGTGCTTTTCTCCTGCCAATATTCATTACTTTATCAGAATTGACTTTATAAGCACCCTGTATATACAGTGTATTATATTGCATTACTGGATAATAATATTTGATCATTATATTTTACTATTAACTGAACCAAACTGTGAGGATCATTTCATATGAAAATGCACACATGTGCCTTAGGCTTTTCTGTTCTGGTTAACTGCATAACTTTTATCGGCAAATGGGCTTTGCAATAACAGTGACAACTGTAGTCACAGACTTCTATGAAATGAAAATTGTTTTGTGACGCATGTGACTTGCTTCATTTCTCATTATTTTGTTACTGTATTTCCCTAGGACATTAAATGACATCTGCTGCTTTACAAGTGGCTGGCAAAAGTCCTCCATAGTAATGTTCACCCATTTGTCAGTAATACCGGTCTCAAAGCAATGCACCCTGAGGCTACATGCTGTCTGCTGATATGGTTTGCATGTTTTCTGTGAGTTGTGTCTATCCACCCTTGTTTACAGTGATCCTAACAGATGTGTCTGGCAAGACAGTGGCATCAAAGGGAAACTTGCTAGGGGCTGCTTTAGAGTAATCCTTATAAAAGGGTTAATGGGTGCCGAAGTGATGGAAAAAGAAAGCAGAAAGAAACTGACCAAATTTAGTCTGAGATTTGTTATACTGGATACACCTGCAGGTGCTGTTTGTGTTGCTGTTATACACGGTATTGTATCTTTATTTTCGTAATATTTTTTTTAGTAGGGTTGTTTCCCTTTTGGTAGTCTCAGTGCAGTCAGAATTACAAATCGTCATATCCTATTGCTGTATCATACTTTACAAAAACATGGTAAGTTGAAAAATAAAATTGATAAAAAAAGACTAGCCGTGTAAATGGATTTCTACCAAATCTGTTCAACTCTCTTTAAAATTGTATATACACACATAAGCTCCTGCGCTTATCTATAAACAAAAACTGCAAGAAGTGTGTTCAACGTGCAAATCTGATTGATTAAACACAGTCAGACAAAACAAATACAAATAAATTCAAGGTTGTCTGGTTGTTTATTTAGCTTCCAAGGTTACCCAGAAGAATGATAGTGTTGGGAAATTACATACATTACAGATATCAAAGTGGTTTGTGGTTTACTAAGATTTCAAGCTGCTCTGAAAGTCACCTGTCTGGTGAATTGCATCCGTTAGTTATTTATTTGCTTGATTGCCCAGCAATGAAACTTACTGTGTAACTGTGCTGTCTTTATCATGTATACATGCAGTCCTGTAACTATAAAACAGTCCAAAGAGCAGAGTACTCAGGCAGAGCCCTTCTGTGCGTTAAAGATGAAGAAATATCTCCACGTAACTACACAGACATTCATTTAAAAGCAAGATATAGTTTATTTGGGGATGTCTGGGGCCTTTCTCATTGACAATTGTAGGATGTCAAGTTTTGTTGAGTAGAACTTATAAGGGCTTTTATTGTTGGCTTGTATCCAGATGACAGGGCTCTATACAGAGACTTTGTATCTGTGATAAACTTGCACCCCCTAATGACATGGAAAATACAGTATGTGCCTCGGTGGAGAAAAGCATGTGTGTGTGTGTGTGTGTGTGTGTGTGTGTGTGTGTGTGTGTGTGTGTGTGTGTGTGTGTGTGTATATATATATATATATATATATATATATATATATATATATATATATATATATATATATATATATATATATATATATATGATAATTCAGGGGCATTAGGACCCTGAAAAAGGGAGGACCAGTGTCAGCCATCTTTGTAGTTTTTTTTTTAATAGGCAACCATACTACTTGTAGGCTGTTTGAAAAACAACAAGTTAAATGTGCATAGCCCTTCGTAATTAGAGGTAATTGACTGAGCCTGGCTCCCTATATAGAGACTGGGTTTGTCATTAGTGAAGATAGAGAGACGAGGAGGAAGGTTTGCTGGATGTAGCTCTCATAAGAAAAGATTGGTAAAAGAAAATAAATTATTTCTTTGTTGCAGCAAGTGTAAAAGTGTGTTTGATTGTGCAAAGTGCATCAACGTTTAGCTGCCTGCACCATTTATGTAGAGAGGGAGTTTTGTTCCTGTTAAGTGTTTAGTTAGGCTCCCTGTTTGGAACTAGAGCTTATTGTAAGAGACTTTTGAAGGAACTTTTTTCCACCGCCTGCCGCATTAAGACGTGTTTTGTGAGAGTGATCTACTCCATCCTGGCCACTAGGGGAACTGTTTCACAGACTTGTAACTGAAATAGTCTGTTTTAATTATCTAAACAACCTTTGCTGCTGAGTGTTAGATGTATTTACACTAGCTTGGAGACAATTTAGATGGCATACCTAAACAGATGAAAAATTGAGCATTTTGTTAATTAAACTATTCAGAGTCATTTGAATAATCTACCGAGCAAGTTTCAGCATCTAATGGAGGGCCCTGTACATACAGTCTATATGTCCCTGTAGAATTTGACATATCTAGAGAACTGTTTACCCAATTGGGATGAAACTTGGTTGGGAGATGTCTGGTTTTCAGTTCATCTGGTCATCTGTATGTCCCATGTTTATACAGATGCTCACAGTGGATGTAAGTCATGGGGCTGTATTGCGCTGCCATTCTAAATCCCGCCCCTTTTTAACGCTCTGTTATTGCAGCTTGTGGTTTCCATGGTGATTTTATAGGCCTATGTATTAACATTACTACATATCATAAAAATACAGTGAAATTAGGCAATATTAAGATCTCACATTGTTTGTTTATGTCAGGGCTTCTCAAACTTCCCTTCTCAGACCCCCTGTGGCTGCTGGTTTTCATTCCAACCTTGCTCTCAATTACTTAACTAGACCCTTAATTAAACTGATAATTTGCTTATTTAGACCTTTTTAGCTCTTGAAGAGTTGCAGTTCAAGTTACTTATCAAATGTTATAGCTAACTTGAAATATGCAACTGTTCAAGAGCTGAAAACAAGTAAAAAGGTCTATTTAAGCAAATTATCAGTTCAATTAAGGGTCTAGTTAAGTAATTGAGAGCTCGGTTGGAATGAAAACCAGCAGCCACAGGGGGTCCCCAGGACCGAGTTTGAGAAGCCCTGGTTTTTATCATATAAACAGACCTGTGTGACATACATCCACTGTATGTATTGTGTTACATTTATTCATACTGATAGCTCAAATTTTATATTTACAGCTGTGGCCGAAGATGAATGTCACTTATTACATAAAATTGCACTACAAGTTAATATAAGACAAAAGTGTATATGTATATCTATGTGTTTTGCATACTTTTTTTTTTTCAAGCTCATTTCTGTGTTTCTCTTAACAGGTGATCTCAATAGAAAAGATGGAGAACACCAGCCTCTTGCCCAACCCGGTTATCATCAGCATACGGAGCAAGAAGGCATTTCAGTTCATCGAGATTGAAAACAGAGACAGCCTGGTGGAGAGTATGAGCCAGCGCCTGGAGAGTGTGCAGCGTAAACAACAGACATGCCGCAAAAAGACAAGGAGCAAGGAGCTGGTAAGGGTTTCTGTTGAAACACAAACACATTTATGATCACTGGCCCTGTTCTTTGTTCTGTTAACATGTAAATGTTATAAAACTAGCAAGAAATAACTTGGGTTTAGGCAGCAAACAGAAATCACATTGAACAGAATATGGATAAAAACCTCTGAATGATGGTAAATGGACCTCCCTATAGACCACATTGGAAACTGATGAGTCTTTATACTAATAGAAATGTCATTAGGTCGCTTTTTTTTATTATATTGGATTTCTAAGAGAAAACATCACATGCTTTTGTGCTGATAAGGGAGGTTGTAACATTCGATAAAACTAAAAAAGAAACTTGAAAAGTTAAATGAGAAGTCTTATAAACAGAAGTGGATAGGTACCGTACTGTACTTTAGCATGTAGCTTCTACAGCTTTCATCTGAAGAGGTCTCATCGCTTCCAAAGGACATTAATACCCCATAAGATGAATGGCAGGGGTTCTTTAGAAAAGGGTTGAGATGTACTTTCAGAGAAGCCTGATGTCAGTGTTCCTGTTTTGTGTCATTGTCATCAAACTTTCTTTGATTTTTAAGGTCTAATTACAAAGAAAAGAAAGAAAAATGACCTATGTGCTTCAAATAGTTACAAATAGTAGCTTAGAACTGTAGGCCTTGGAAGTAAAAAGGTTGACTTCTGGCTTGGGAGTCAAAACAATAAGGGACTGATGTTAAATGTTGTTATGTTAATATGAGGTAAGAGAATGTTTTGGAATCCTTGGATATTACACATTGAAATTGGAAACCGGATCCTGGGTAGATAATTACCCCCACAGAGTTGAAAGTGTCCTCCTGCTTCATCAGCGTATTTCATTTCTGTGTTACCTGTGAAGGTCGGGTCAGGTCCGGTAATTGAACCTGTTTCTGTAGCAACATAAAAGGGATGCATGTATAAAATATAATACCTTTCTCATACTTAAAAAAATGATTAGTTAATTGTCTTTTCTGCCTCAGCACATCTGGAGTGGTAAATTTCTCCAATACTAAAAGCTACAACCAGTCAGTCCGACACCAAATTTAGTTTTCGAGGACCAGATAAACAAATAAACACAAAACAAACTTTAGACAGAAACAAATGTATTAACCCCTACGCAGCCAACTTGCTTGGCTCAGGGTTAAAGGGAGCAGAATCGATTACGGTCAGGCAGCCCGCACTAACCTGCTCTCAGGCCTCAGCCAGACTTGTAGAGAACGTTACAAAACTCCAATTGGCAATTTCCGTTCAGCCCTTTGAATTCCCAAAACAAAAACCCCTCAGTATGGCTGGCGTGGGCTTTTAAAGGACAAGCCCCTCCACCTTATTAGGTAGATGAGCAAATACAAAAAATACATTACCCCCTTAAGGCAATAAACACAAAATATAGACATATATAAACTTACCATGGCATTTTCCTCCCACACAATAAACCGGTCATGAGCCAATGAAATATAATATAACTGCAGCGAGTGTCGCGGTTTCATTCAATTACGGTGAACAGTATCCGCGGCTGTCAGATTAACTGTTCAGTTTATGAGCTCTTTCAATAATGGTACAGGCTAGCCTTAGTCTTACTACTAGAAAATAGGCAATATATACAGGTTTATTGCAGTGCATGCAGGCACTAATGAAAGTGTCTCTTGATTTCCATGTTGCTGCTGATGTTGTTTTACAGTAATCCGTCGCATATCCGACTGGTGGGACCAGAGTAAGGGCAGATATGTAAAAAATCAGATGAATGAATCCTGTTTTAAATACCATTATACACAGCTGTAACAATTACTATATTCACACAATTATTGTTTTGAGATTCAGCTGTTATTAGGGAGCTCCCCTAAATCCCTTGTTTAGAAAGATACAGGGTATTAATGCTTGTGACAGAGTAGCTGTCTGCCGTGTGGGTGCGTGCATTCACTGCTGAGTAACAGGCAGGAGATCGAGACGGAGGTTGAAGTTGATACGCCCCGCAGGCGAACAGGATTTATTTACATATCAATACACTGAGCAGATCACGTGACACTACCAGCAATGGTAGCGCATGGAGCACATACAACACAGTGTACAAAAACTTTGGTGGGATCTACAATCTCTGAACTAATCTTCTCTGTTCAATAATAAACTAACGTTGCTGAAGAGGTTGA
Source organism: Acipenser oxyrinchus oxyrinchus (assembly GCA_030684275.1). NCBI lineage: Eukaryota > Metazoa > Chordata > Actinopteri > Acipenseriformes > Acipenseridae > Acipenser > Acipenser oxyrinchus. Next base: position 7,634,069 of record CM060255.1, read on the forward strand.
TCATGGCGGATAAACGTTCAGGGCGGATACATGACGGGCGGATATGTGACGGATTACTGTACTTTCCTTTTGAACTAACCCCCTTTGTTCACGGTGTCAGTATACTCAGTCACGGTACATGGGTAAACAAAGTGAACACGCAGGCCATGAGACGGCTCACCATCACAGTGTTATGACTTCAGGCTTCAAACTAATTTACTATACTGAGGGTAAAATGTCAGCAGCAAGTGCCTTTACTTCAATTTTAAAACCTGTTTTAAATCCTTTCAGATCTCTGCTCTACCATATTACTCATTATACTACTTTACTTCAATTTTAAAACCTCTGTTTTAAATCCTTTCAGATCTCTCCTCTACCATATTACTCATTATATTACGACGACTTGTGTACAGATAGCGAGACCATCGAGGCAACTGAAAAACTGAACAGACATTCACTAAATGAAGAAGCTTTAATGTCTACTTTTCATCAAACTGAACCTGAAACTTCAGACTCCAAAGTTGTAAGTATAAAAATAAAAATACAGGAACATGGGTGACCAAATTCAGGATTTCCTTCGTGCTAGTATATATTGCAAATTCTGTGTATTACATTTTAGGGCATTTCTTTCTCATTGCAAGATTTGATATACAGCAGAAAACATCCTTTCAAAGAAGGTGCTTCCATGACATGCCATATATATCTTGCAAACACTAAAGCTATAAGCTATAAGCGCCATCTTTTTGATTGTTGTCACAATCCACATGGCGACTCTGCAAGAACAGACAATGTTATATGTAAAGATGAAAAAATTCATTTTAAACTACAAATCGGACTGTAATTACTTCCCAGATGGCTTTGCTACATAGGACACACCCACATGTAAGTGGTTAATCCAAAACTATAAAAGCACACAATTATAAAATATGTAGCAATATAAAAATGATATATATTTTTCATTTTGAATTTCTAAATGTCTTCAATGATGGGTCTGTATACTAATAAAAATGCCATTAGGTGTTTTTTTTTTTTTGTTAGAACAGATTTCTAAAAAAAAGTTTATTTCTAAAAAAATCTTACAACATCTAGTTAATTCAGGTGAATGTCCTGAAACATGTGCTTGCGTATGTGAATTTACATATGCATTTTGTTTTTTATATATAGTTAACATTTATTATTTTCAGATTTGCTACCATTGTTTTGTTAAACACACCCAGTGCTTTTCCGACTCTGTATTTCATGTAGGTCAGCCTCAGCTTTGCCCAAGGCTAATCAAACTGATTTGTCACTTTGGAGGTGGAAGGAGGAATATGAATTAGTCAGTTTAAAATGAGCTGTGAGTCACAGAAATCACCTGTCCTTCACCCTCAGATATATATGTCAGTTGATCTCAGTGAGCTGTGAGTCACAGAAACCACCTGTCCTTGAGTCACAGAAATCACCTGTCCATCACCCTCAGATATATATGTCAGTTGATCTCAGTTGCTTCTCTCTTGCTTAACAAAAGCAGTAGCTGGTTCTGCTAACTAAGCAATGTGTTTTAAGTGGAATAGCACAAGTTCCAGTTGTGGATATATAATAATATGTGTGGTACACCACACGTGGTGAGCAGCTTGTAGCCTTGGGTCCCTTGAGAATTAGTATCAGGCATTGTTGAGGCTAATAAGTGAATATGCAATTAGATACATATAGTAACCCACAGATATTGCAAAAGTGCATTTTACAAGGTACAGTGCTGACATGCCATGTCTCCAAGCTGCCTGAAAGATTGCTAATGTTACAGGACATAAATATCCACCAAATGAAGTTTTATTCTTTCAAAACGAGTGACACTAAAAAAAAAAAAATGTATTATGAAAATTAGTTTTTTGTTTATCTATAATTGATCCTTTTTAAGTCATTAATTTCTTTAAACACTCAATACTGCAGTACCAAGGAAGGTGGATATGAAATTAAGCAAGTATTTTAACAGCTTTTTGTTCAGGCATCTATATATTTAGAAACACACGTGAAAGTGTTTTTTTTTTTTTGCAGACAATGGAGCAGGTTAAAGAGTGTCTGTGGCAGGATCATTTTTCGGAGTATGGCCGAAGCAGCTGCATGTTCCGAACGGAGAAGATCAGAAAACTGGTTGCAATGGGGATCCCTGAGTCTCTGAGAGGGGAGCTATGGCTGACTTTTTCAGGTTAGACTCCAGAGTGTGAAGATACAGACTGCAGGGCTTAAAATTTAGAAATAATTGGCTGAAATCAGTTCTGCCCATCGTGATGTCCAATACATTTACGTTTGTTTCATGCAGAAGTATTTTTAAAGTTATTGTTTTAATTCTTTTTTAATTGCTCTTATTTGAAATTGTTCTATTTACTGTACTTACAACTTGCTCCTTATGGAAATTACTCTTATAACCAAATATTTTTAAGTTGAACTGCTCTTCGTCGAAATCGCTCTCACTGTATTTTTTATTTTCTCTCATTTGAATTTCCTCTTATTCACTACTGATTTTTATTGTATTTTATAACTGCTCTTATCTGTAATCAATAATAATAAATAATAAGTGATTTAATATGAAAGAGAGTTCAGCAGTAGTGTCAGGGTGCAGCAGTCAAAATAAGATCTTAAATTGAACTTCCTCATGTAAGAGGATGAAAGAAAGAGGCCCATATTGAGAGCTGGTCTACAGCCCTGCTGGTAGGTACTGGTGTAAATTGATTTATTGAGCAGCATCTAATAAGATGACAATTCAAGTTTAAAAATCCTTTTGCATGAAACAAGTGTTTATCTATTGGACTTGGCAGGCAGAATGACATTTCTGGTTTCTTGGTTGCCTTTAGTATCAAATGCTTAAGGAGAGTGTGGCCATTTACAGTTGTACTATCTGACTAAACTCCACTTCCTGGACCTTCGCACTCCTGTGTCAATTTTATAAATAATTCCAACATTATAAGTTGTATGAACAGTAAGCAATAGATAAGAATCAAATTAATATGATGTTTTTCAAATCTATTTTATTATTATTATTATTATTGGTGCTTCTTTGTATCCTTAGTTTTATTTAATCTTGAATTACCTGCTTTTGCTTCATCTTCCACAGATGCTATCACTGATCTTGCCTCCCATCCTGACTATTATGCTAATCTTGTGGATGAATCCATGGGTAAGTGTTGCATGGCAACTGAGGAGATTGAACGTGACCTGCATCGATCCCTGCCAGAGCACCCAGCGTTCCAGAATGAGACGGGGATAGCAGCCTTGCGCAGAGTCTTGACAGCTTACGCTTACAGGAATCCTAAAATTGGATACTGCCAGGTACAGTTTATAATGTGTTGACGCTTGCTGGGGTCATAAGTCAATAATTGGGTTGGGGAGGGTTAGAACAGAAGTGAATACAGAAATGGTGCATTTTGCCATACCTTGTTTGTTCATTTTATTTTACTACTCTCCACAGTAGATCCTTGTTGAATATGTGATGTATGAGGCACCATGGTGTATCACATCCTTTTTTTTATATTGTATTTCTTTTGAGAACCACTTTCCATTTTGTTATGAAACATGATGTGGACATTGTTGAGGGTGTCCTAATCTTGTTAGTAGTAGGTGCCCTACTTTTGCATAAGTTCAGGCCACTGAATCTTTGCATGGACATTTCTTAGTTTATTAATTGACCAACTGATGTCCAGGAAATGCACAAACACAGAATTTCCTTCACACCAGCTCCCAAAACTGGCAAAGCCAATCCGCTCTGCTTATTACAGACAAAATTCAAAATAATTTAAGAAAACATGTTAAATACACGCATTTAGAAAACATTAGCCACTAATTAAAATGACAAAGACCAAAAAAAAAAAAAATCTGGTAGATTAACAAGCAATCTTTTTTAAAAAAAAAGCATTTATGCAATTTCAAATATTTCTTCATGACAAAAGTATTGCTACCCCTGCTTTAGTATTTCGTGTGCCCTCCTTTTGCTTTTATTATGAACTCAAACATTTATGATAATTCTTAACCAGTATGTTAAATCTTGTTGGTGAAAACTGGGCCCATTCTGTCTTGCATGTTTCCTTCAGCTCAGACAGACTGCAGCTTGTTTCAGATCAATCCAAAGCATTTCTATTGATTGAGATCTGGTGATTGTGAAGGCCATTCCAGAGTTGACTTAGCCGTATGCTGTGGGTGGTTGTCATGTTGGAAGATAAACTGCCAGTTTGCATTGAGGTCTAAGTGAATACAGCTCTTCTGTGTTCAGGTGTCTTTGTACAGTTCTTTCATGCACTATTTTACCTGGTGCTTCTAAATATTTCTGTAACTCCTTGGCTGTTAATCTTGGACTTTTAGCTGCACGGATGAGTCTCCTACCTGCTGTACCAGTAGTTTTCTTTTGATGTCCACTTATTTTAAGTATTTCAGTTGTATTTGTTCTGTGGTATTTGATTATTGCTCTGATTGTGGATTTTGATATTCCATATTTCTTTGATACTGTTCTGTAGCCATTTCCTTTGTTGTAGTTTGCTACGAGTGCTGTTCTCAGACGTGAATCCAACACTTTTGTCTTGACCATCATCTGCTGTGTTACCAAAACATTCTTCTTCAACAGATGTTGGAAATAATTGCCTCTTTTTCTGACTATTGACTTTATAATGCAGCTTAGTTACTGTGTAATGGTTTATAACTATGTGTCTTAAGCTACAGGAAATGTCATAAGAATGTTCTTCAATTCCTTCTTTTTTTCTAGTCCATGAATATCTTAGCCTCTGTGCTGCTGCTGTATGCCAAAGAAGAGGAAGCCTTCTGGCTGCTGGTCGCAGTGTGTGAGAAGATGCTGCCAGATTACTTCAATCGGCGAGTCATTGGTAAGGGTCCAGGTGTGGCTCCAGTTGTGTGCTGATTGTAATATGTGAATCTCCCACCAGTTCTACAAAAAAGTCCCTCATCATTCTCGATCACTAAATAAGCCTTCCTCTAGTGCAAAGAGCAAATGATGTAGGAAGAAGCTAATTGAATCTATATTGCAGTAGTGTCATTGTGCAAGTAGACCACAACCTACAGCACTACAAGCTCTGGAATGGGTTGTCCCCAACACTCTAGACCTTCCAGTGTCTTGTAGGCTCCTTGCTCAGGGTGAGGCTGAGCTGGCTGGAAGTGGCCCAACTTGATATAGAGGTGTAAATGTTTGGACTTTTTAGCAAAATATAGTAGATTTGAATTTAAATGTTTGCCTCAGATGTGGATGCAATTGCAGTCATTTTGGCATCCTTACAATTGGGTAAACAGGAGAAATTTCAAAATAATCAATAGATTTTCCAGAGTATGGGGGATGATATGGGAGCTATCCTGCAGTGTTCCTGTGCCTGCCTCCCCCTCACCCATTTCCCCTGTACTTCCAGGAGCCCAGGTAGACCAGTCTGTGTTTGAGGAGCTGATTAAGGAACGCCTCCCTGAGCTTTCAGAGCACTTCACAAACCTGTCCGCCCTCTCCTCCATCTCGCTCTCCTGGTTCCTCACCCTCTTCCTCAGCATCATGCCCTTTGAGAGTGCCATCCGTGTGGTAGACTGCTTCTTCTTTGAAGGCATCAAAGCCATTTTCCAGCTGGGCCTGGCTGTGATAGACGCCAATGCAGTGGATCTTTGCAACAGCAAGGACGACGGGCAAGCTATGATGATACTAACCAGGTATTATTACTGCTCATTGTGGCTCTATCAGATAGCATTGGAACAATAATATCATGACGGTGAACCAACCATCACATTAGAACTCCTTGTTATTCTCAAAATAATAGTTAGGTTGGTTGGTTCAATTTGGCACCTGGCATGAGCTTGATCTGTGCCACATCTTTAATAGTGGATACATATAAAACATAGTGCAGTACCAGTTATGAAATGAAAATACATGTTTGCAAGTGTTTCTTTTAAACCTGACATTGCTATGGAACTATTTTGTTAACTAATAGTGATGGAAACACCTTGCACTGTTGTGCCGAGGTGATTTAAAATGTGTATTTAGGCACAGGGATTGCACAATCACTTCACATGCAGATTAAATTGGGTATTGGTATGGGGGCACGGGGAGTGCACAATTAGTCCACGTGCAGACTGTGCCGAGATTCAAGTGAATGATTGATTAGCAATCGAGTCTCGGTACAGCTGCATAAAAGAGTGAGTGCTTCACGCACAGATACTTGTTTTGGTTCATCCCGTTTGTTTGTCTGTCTATTTATTTTGGTCACCCTGCTGTTTTGTTTTGTACCAGTGTTCTGTTTTTGTTTAAACATTTTATTTATAAATAAACCGGTGCAGCAGCGCAGTTCGCTCACCACTGTGTGTCCTGCATTTCCAGGCCTGACGTAACCACTAGCCAGCCTGTTCTATATAACAGGCACGGGTGCACGTGGCAGTGTGACCGGTTAGGCAAAATAACTGCTAGTATTCCTGCCCGATGCTATCTTCTGTAGACATAACTATGTACTTATATTCCCTGCAAATACTAAAGTAGGTTTTACTACCATATTGTTTTATATGGGGTCTCCCCACTCCAAAGGTCCACAAGCACCTTTGGTCAGCAAGTACAGTACCAGCTTTGGGGTTTGTGCTGGCTCCAACTCTTTCTCTACATCATCAAAGTTCATTTGTTAATTGGAAGATCTTTTGACTAGCATGATTTTCCTATTTTGACACCAGCTCTGTAGTGGAGGCAGCTACACACACAACAAAAGTGTTTTTTGAGTCAGTAGGAACTGAAAGCATGCTTTCACAACCTGTTTTTATTCTTAAACAGATTTCTAGACCATGTCAAAAACCAGGAAAGTCCCTTGCACTGCATTACCAGTCAGCATGCCTGTTTTGAAGATGACAAGGAATCATTCCAGGAGACAGAAATAGCTGACCTCATCAGGGACTCTTATGAGGTGAGTTGGAAAGTTCTGCTGGTACCATTTTCTGGTCACATTTAAGGTTGATATATATATAAATATATTCTTTTCTATCAGTCAATACTGCAGATTTATTCCTTGTTTTTTCTTTGTGCCTAATATCAATTAGAAAATGGAAGCAAATATTTCCTTTAAATAGCAGGTAAATAATACATTAGAAAATGGATCACAGATTTCCTTTAGCGTGATTGGTCCGTATGAGATCCCTAATCTCTGGTAAAGGACCTTGAATGTTATCATTCTGTGTTTAATCACTGTTCCAAATCAGCCCGCCGGAAAATACGTAAATACATTATTTATTTATGTATTTGACCTATTTTCTACTTGAAAGAAAATCTGAGTTCGAGTACACACCCCCTGAATGTTGTAGACTAAGTCTGCTTCCTTGCTGTCTTATACATTCAATCTATCTCTTTAGAGTCTTCGCATATTTTAACCATTGTACAGTATTTCACTGGAGGAATATATTTAAGTAACCTCTTACATGAACTGCTTTCTTTTTCTTGGGGCAGAAATTTGGAGACATGACAGTGGAGCAGATTGAACGTCTGCGATGTAGACACAGAATCCATGTGCTGCAAACTCACGAAGACACTGCCAAGGAAAATACAGTACGTGAGAGAGAGAGAGAGCTCATACATGCAGTATTAAAAGAAGCACATCTCACTGAAAACATGTTTAACTTTTAAAAAAGATTTCTGGTAGCTCTGTTTGCATGCCATTTCACCTTAGTAGTGTCTCTGGGATACAAGCATGTCCCTGACTGCAAAACTTCTAGATATTCCACACACACAGTTGGTGGATTTTTGGGTGACGGTGACCTCCTGTTCAATATGAAGGCCATTCTGGAGTTTTCTTCTTGTTACAGTGAATGGATGCCTTAGCGAGTACTGATGTTAAGAGATGTTCTGTATCAGAATGTCATGTATAGCAATGCCTTCATGTGCATGAATATGTGCTGATTTTCATGTTGTATTCATGCATGTCCTTACAGCTGAGAGTTGTGGCACCAGACATTTTGCTGACACTAGAAGAATTAGGAGAAGTGTATGACTTGTTCAAGGTGAGTTGGACACTCACTGGTTTATGGCTTTGAAGCAGGTGAGAAAAGAAATCAATATAAAGGCAATGATTATAGGCAAATGTATTGATGTTTTAGTCATCCGTTTTCAATGTAGTAATTGTACTGCAGTAACTGTTGTCTGCAGGTTTTATTTACCTGTTTTGAAATCCTTCTTTGGTACATTCCTAAGATGTCTCCAAAGTTATCACTACATCTGCATTCTTTCAGAGATCAGACCTTAAGACAGTAGTCCCTTAGGTTTGCCTAACCTTTTTATTAGCTTTATTACAGTTTTAATTTTCTTCACTTTGAAAAGTCACTGAATGTACAACACCGTAGAGCACCCTCTCGCATGTGTTGGTTCACACCTGCTACAGTCCGCCATGCTCTCAATACCTATAAAGCCAGAACTTCACTTAATACTGTTGTGTAAAAATTATTCCAGCAGCTTTTATTACATAAAGGGGGGGGGACGACTTTTAGAATGCCTTTTTTAAATAGATAAAGTTTGGTTGTGCGTGTTTTTTTTAAATTATTTATGAAAAAATATATATAAAATGAATATCAGTTAATAGTTATACAGTATTTGCTTTAAAAGATTGAATGAAATATCTTGCTACTTTGGTATTTCTGCAAATTATATTAAAAACAGTGAGTTGGAGAAAGGGCCTTTATACAGTAAAACACAGAACATGTATAATTTACTGTCAATATGGTGTAACCATGAATGAACCGACTTTGAATTATGGAACCGTGACACAATAAGGGAGAACTGTACTGTACGTTTTCGTCTTTTTAAACAACAGGATGGTTTGCTTGTTTTCAGAGAGAGCACTTTATAAACTGTTACTGGGGTGAGAAGGTGCCGGCGCTGCAGTACCACGGGCCCAGTCTGCAGTATGTGGACCAGTACAGGATAGACCAGCATCAGTTCAGGAGCCTGTACAACCTGCTGTCACCGTGGATGTGTGGGGTCCACACGGACACTGTGGCGCACAGGGCTTTCCGCCTGCTGGACGAGAACATGGACTCACTCATCAACTTCAAAGAGTTTGCAGTTTGTCTGGGTACAGACTCCTTTTTTGTTTGTTAACATCGTGTGAGAGAATCCATGTCAAGCCCATGTCAGTTCAATCCATGCCTCCCACTTGATCCACCTTATAATCTTTCCAAACTTGGCTTGTGTGTTGGTACGTGGGAGTTATCTAATTCCGACAGATTTTTAGGTTTGTCAGTGACAGACCCTTAAAAATGTGTTTAACAAAACCACACAATTTGGCACAACTGTCCAGTGACTGCTTGAGAACAGCCGTGTATGGATATGGGGTTCTTTAGCTTTATTTTAAGCAAGTGGGCAACTTGTATTGACAGAAACCTTCTCAGAGACAGCCTCAGATGGTGCCTTACAATTTTATTACAACATTTTACAGCAGTTTTTTTTTTTTTATTAATTGAGTTTCATAAAAAATAACATAAATAAATCGCTTTTTTTTACAGATACAATGTACTGTGAAGAGCTGAATGAAAAAATCAGACTGCTATACAGGCTGCATATCCCCCCTGGTGAGACATCTGTTCACATCTTAACAGTAAAGGGTCTTCAACTCCCAATCTCTTGATGCTTATTGGTCAACTTGATCGACTGTATATGGTTCAATGAGTAACTTAAGATAAAATGCGCCATCTAGTGGAATAAGCTAAATCCTCCTTCTTACATTACCTTTGACAATGTTACATACAGTTAGCACTCGGTTATCCATTACCCAGATACGTGTCAGTCGTGTTTTACCGCCCTTGTATTAAGAATAAAATCAATCCCCATTATATATATGTAACAAATTAATGCACTTACCCGTCACACGCGATTTCCGTCTCCGTCACCAGTTTTCTGATACAAAGCCCCTCTCAGTGTTACAATTTATCTGAATATCTGTCACAACCAGCGTTAAAAAAAAAAAAAAACTGTCTAATGCCAAATCAGTCTTTTTGTATTGTGCAGTTACACAGCGCTTCATCCAGTTTGACAAAAATGCAGCCAAAACATTTTATTTTTTCATTTTTTTAAGCTCTTACTGAAAATGATGGAGAGGAACAATCACCCCTAAAGACACCCTTGTTGTCTACTACGAGGCCTTTGTGTGTAGCACCCTCCAATGGCAAGTATCTGTACTTCAGGTAGATCTACAGGATCTACCGTAAATTGTTAGTAAGAGCTGAATTAAAACACAGATTAGAACTCCACCTCAGAACTGTCAGTGTTCTTAGAAAATGAATCTGTATGTCACTGTGCAACTTTCAAACTTTAACATCAGTCTACCAGCTATTTCTACCATGCTAACTGAAGAAGGCGAAATGTTGCAGCTAATTATTAAAATTATGAGTTTTCAGTTTATCAATGGTTTTTCATCTTCATTAAGTATTTCAAGTGATTGATGAGTATCCTGTTGGATCCTGATTCTCCTTGGATATAGAGCTGTTTGCTGTTTTTTTAATTCTCTCTCTCTCTAATTTATCTCCTATTTTATCTACATAGCATAATTAACCTTTTTTATTTGAAGGTGAGGCCAATGATTACCAAGAGCAGTTGAGACAAATGCTGAAGGATCTAGCCAAAGATAAAGAGAAGAACAATGAGAAAGAATTGCCCACCATGAACCAGGTAAATCACAGTAGTTTAGAATTGTCTTCACGCTTATACAGTATCTTTTTTTACCAACTTCAGCCCTTAATCTTGTAAGCCATGTCAGAAGAGGTCAGTCAGGCTTTGTCACACTTTGTGATGGAAAATTGTGATGGAACAGGAGCTGGAGGAAGAGATTTTCTGATACCAGTCAAACCTTTCTAATACCACTTAAAGTACATAAGGACATATCATGTTGAAATGTTGAGGTCTTTATTAGTTCACAAATAAAATGCCAAATACAAATATCCCATATAATCAAATATCCCTGTCTAGCGTTGTAACGCAAATATAGTACAAGGTACAATACAACAGTGTTCATTAATAAAAGTATTTCAATATAGTCTTATTGCGTTGCATGTACAACACATTGTAGTCAAACTAAATGCAAGTCTTATGCTTCTTTTCCCATACTTGTGGAAATCAGTGGTAAATGTAAGGGTATTTGAGAGCTTTGACTCCTAATTATATTCAGTTCATGAAATTTCAATGTGTTGATAAGTGGAGGGTGGCATTAACAGCAGTGATATTACTGGGTGTTACCTATCAAATTCAATCATAATTTATCTTAGTAATTCTAAAAGCAAATTCATAAAAACAAATGACTAAAAATGCTGCATCCTTTTCTACTGAACACTACTACTTTACTGTTGTATTGTCTTGCAGAGAGAATTCATCCAGTTCTGTAAAACATTGTATAGCATGTTCCACGAGGACCCGAATGAAAATGAACTGTGCCAAGCTATCGCCACGGTGACCACGCTGCTGCTTCAGATTGGGGAAGTGGGGCAGAGAATCCGCAGCCTAGGAAGCACGTCCGAGGAGTCGTCTGGCAACGATGACGGCGGAGATGCAGCAGCTTGCTCCAGAGTGCCAGAGGAGGACTCTGTGTTCATGGACACCAGAGACACGGCTAGGAAAAACTCCCAAACATCAACACTCTCTGAAGGAGAATGGACTGTGACGTTCGAGCAGATCTTGGCATCTCTTCTCACAGAGCAGTCGCTGGTTAACTTCTTCGAGAAACCAGTGGACTTGAAGACCAGAATCGAAAGTGCAAAACTAAACCAGTATGATCAGAGAATAACCCCATTGTTGATTGAGTAGTCTAGAGCTGGGCTGCTTGAGCACGTGTGTGATCTTTCTTCAATGTCTGTACAGTTATGATAGACCACAGGGACATTCTGTGTCCTCAGAAATATTACCTGTATGTGCCATTCATTTTAAAATTTGCCTTTTATTTAAAAAATGTACATAAAACCCTGGAATTATGCAAGTTTCATATTGCCTGACAATGGATGTGTTGTACAAGCTGTTTTTCTTTTTTGTTGTTGTTGCAGTGGTTTTACAGAATTCGAATGTGATTTTTATTTCCATCCTCCAAGCACTTTCCATTAAACTTGTTTCAATGCTGGTAATTGAAACTTGAAAAAAATTATATTAATGTTCACTAATACGAAGTCTGCCAATCTTAATAGTTGTTAAATGTCAAGTGTACAGTGACTGTGCTTTTTGACATTGTTCTGTGGACATTTGATGTGCTATTTCAATAAAAATAATCACTTTTTACTAATGCTACTGAATTATTTATTTTTACCTGGGTTATACAAAATTAAACATGTACATCGGAATATTTCCCCTGCCTTTTTAAAGCCCTTGAATACTTAGCAGGGCCTGCGCAAGGATTTTTGCCGCCCTAGGCAAATGAAATTTTGCCACCCTCTTTTTTCACTCTTTTAAAAAAATATATATACAGTACCAGTCAAAAGTTTGAGTACACCTACTTGAAACCAGGTTTTTCATGATTATCTATGCTTTTAACTGTATAAAACTTGTCTATAAACACTTAATATTTAATTATATGATATGTGAACTTATATAAGCTGATAATCATAAGTGAATTGCATTCAAAAATTTTATTTTTAAATGAAAATGTAAATCTTGTCAATTTCAATGAAATGGTCACCCAAAGCAAGGGGATTTCAGTCTGAAGCCCAAGTCAGTTAAAAGTCTGAAATGTGTATAACACGGTGTTAGAACACTGGCCTAAGTATAAAAGTGTCTTTGTTAGATGTTCTCCGAGTTAACTAGCATGTTACCTAATTAACCTTTTGTCACCAATTATTGTTAACAGGTGAGGGTCCATGATTACTATAAATATAGGTAGCATAGGCACAAGTTTGTCATTCCTGAATGGAGCAGAAAATGGCAAAATACGCTCAGTTAAGCAAAGAAAAAAATACAGTCTGTAATTACTTTAAGAAATGAAGGTCAATCTTTAAGACAAATCGCAAGAACTTTGCAAGTGTCTGTAACTGCTGTGGCCAAGACCATCAAACGATTTGAAGAAACTGGCACTCATGAGGACCGAACAAGGTCAGGCAGGCCAAGGGTGACCTCAGAATCAGAGAACAAGTTCAATCGAGTCACAAGTCTGCGAAACTGGCGATTAACTGCCCCTGAAATACAAGCTCAGCTAAATGCTACTAGAAGTACAGATGTTTCAACATCAACTGTTCAGAGGAGATTGCGTGAAGCTGGCCTAACTGGAAGAATTGCTGCAAAGAAACCATTGTTAAGAGTGCAGAATAAGAGGAAGAGACTTGCCTGGGAACAAAAAACACAGAAACTGGACGTTTGAGGAGTGGAAGTCGGTCTTATGGACCGATGAGTCAAAATTTGAAATATTTGGGTCCAACCGCCGATTAGTTGTAAGACGCAGAGAGGGTGAGCGCATGAGTTCTGCATGTGTGGTTCCCACTGTCAAGCAAGGAGAAGGCAGTGTCGTGGTCTGGGGTTGCTTTGCTGGTGACAGAGTTGGTGATCTTTACCAAATCCATGGCAAGCTCAACCAGCATAGCTATCATCGCATACTTCAGAGGCATGCCATTCCATCAGGATTACGGCTAGTTGGGCAGTCCTTCATTCTTCAGCAAGATAATGACCCGAAACACACCTCAAAGTTGTGCAAGAACTATCTGGCGAAGAAGGAACGTGAAGGACAACTCAATCTAATGACCTGGCCTGCCCAGTCTCCAGACCTCAATCCCATAGAACTTGTATGGGACGAACTGGACAGAAGAGTCAAAGCAAAGCTACCCACTAGTGCCCTACATCGCTGGGAATTGCTGCAGAAGAGCTGGGAAGACATGTCGGGTGATTTCCTGCTGAAACTTGTTAACCGAATGCCTTGTGTTTGTGAGGCTGTTATTAAGGCAAAGGGTGGCTATTTTGAGGAATCCAAGATTCAGAGACAATTTTCAATTTTCTTGAACATTGCTTTGATACTCCTTATGTTTTGTTTTGTATATTGTACCATGTGTTTTCATGTGTTTTCAAGTATTTACAGAAACGTATACGACGTAAAACATTGTCAATTATGAAAAAAACCTAATTTCCAGCAAGTGTACTCAAACTTTTGACTGGTACTGTATATATATAAAAAAATATTGTACACCAGATTGTTTTTTTTTTTCGGTCACAAAACTATATACAACTACTGTCAGCGCTACAATGACAATATTTATGATAAGTGGATTCAACCACCATGCATGAGCTTAGAATTATAAATAACAATTGATACAGGATACACAGGTTACTTCAAACACATCATATTTTCATTGTACCTTATTTGTACAGTACCATATTGCTTTCCTTAACTACTATAAAACTGGTATCGAACGTGTAGGTTAGTGATCGTATAATCGTGCACAGCAAATCCTCTGGTACTTTAATTCTATAGGCAGATCCTTGACTTAAGAATTAACTTTAAAAGAACTAAAGAATCTTTACCGATGTGTTATGAAAATGCTTAAATGGCACACAACCGCTCTGATTTCAGTGCCTGGGCACCGATGAAGCGATCTCTTTTCCTTGTTGTGTCAAGGCAATAAGCCGTGCGGAAATCAATTTCTTTTCTTCTGTGCTTTTAAGCAGTGTCTGTTGTAAGTGAAGACCGTGGCTCCGTTCGTGATGCTTTTTTCGCCCGGCTAGGTTGCATTCAGTCTGTGGCTCACGTCACAGATTTTGCAGACTGAGCGTGAACGGCTTTGGGACGTCAGCTGCCAAGCAGACAGAGCAAACATGGAGGCATTGTGTGAGATCCTTATTGCAGAAGTGGTGGATTTTGTGGTACTTGATTACAGTGATTGACAGAAAATATTTGATTGAAAACATGTTGTATATTATTATTATTACTATTTATTAGCAGAGACCCTTATCTAGGGTGACTTAGTTGTTGTGCAGACTGGTTAAAGTTTTAGATGTAGTACATGAAAGTGGCAGTCAAAAAATACAATTACAAAAAACAAAGGGATGTGAACCAGGAATGTTAAGTAACTGATCGTTTTGCTAACCTATTCTTGAACAGGTAAAAATGGTCTATTCAGGGACAGCAATATATTTAGGTATATATGCCTTCAGACAGTAGTATCTTGTTGCTGATTTTATTAAGTTACAGTATTCACCTAACATACATGCAAGTCATTTTATTATTTAGCATGTACATATTTAATACATACCATTCATTTAACTATCTAGGTTAATGGAAAAACATATTTCATACTTTTAAACATAAGTCTGCTTGGCTGAATTTCCAATGTTGCATATCTTGTTGAGTTAAGTCTTTACCTCAAAATACAACGGTTTTAAAACCCCTAATATAATGGACTTTACCTTTCAGCTAGCCAGAGTAAAACCAAAAGCTCTCCAGGGGCACAATGCAACAGCCTTGTAATCTAAATGTTTGTAAACATGAAGTAAAACAAATGGGATTAACTGTATTATTGATATGGGTGAACAATGTGATATATCCAGTAAAAAATAACCTCTTTTACTGGGATAAATTAAATATGCTTATTTAAGCAGTGGAGGCAACTTTACCTCACTGGGGTTCTTAATGATCACAGGAGACAGTTAGTTTGTTTTATTCATTTTATTCTTTCGATTCAACAGAATTTAGTTCTCATCAACGTTGACTGTCTGCAGACCTGTAAGAGAACACAGAATTGACATTAAAACACATTTTAAAACAGAACAGGCAAGTTTAACAAAATATGGCAAAATGATTAATGTTTAGTGAAGGTGCCATCAAACGGAGATAGCTGCTTGTACTCTCCATTTTACTGCTCTGAAGACTATAAACTCACCTTTGTATGTGGTAACAGGAACGTATGTAACCAGGGTGTACAGTTTGTTGGGAGAGTCTTCATCCTCATTACGCTTCCTGGACAGACGCACACGAACACGGTATGGAACATTCCTAAAAAAGATGAGAAAACCCAAACATGAATACCATGTGTGCAACAGTCATAGGGAAAATACATCTTAACATTGTTCTGCACTGAACTGCAGTATTTGAATGGTTAAGATATATGGACACTGCAGACATCAGCCAGTATGTGGGAGATGATAATACCTACCCCCTCCTCCAAAAACATTTACTATTTGAAGATGGTTAATGGAAAAAGAGGCTCCAAGAGACAGACAGAGTGCACAAACTGAGATGAGAAATCGTTCAGGCAGCAACACAACCAGTCTTTAAGGGCTTATCTGATCTACCTGGTGTTAAAGGAAACGTACATTATTCAATCCACACACAGGAATTAGGGATGCAACAGGTTTGATTTCCCCCAAACCAAAACTTGCATAAAATTCCAAACGGAACGATACTGCCAAAAAGAGAAAAAAGAACCAAAACCAATTTGTTTGTACAATGCAGTTTCAGTACAAAGCTGGTGGCATTTTGGGAAGCTCATCACAGTTTCCTGCATATAGACGGTTCATATTAGCAGCAGGAGCAGGGGGGGCGTGGTCCCTGTGTGTGTGTATTTTACAGCAAGACGTTACACCATGTAACACGTTAAAGTAAAAAAAATATCCCAGGAGTAAAGAATATGTTGTGTAGGCCTTACCTTTACCCCAGTGAATTAACTACAAACCAAAGGATGCCAAATAGCAGTTCAAGTTAAATGTTGTTTTGTTTATTCACAAAATAAATGGTACATAAAGTTGTGCCATTTCTTCACAGTAAACAGTGGCCATCGACACGCTTTCATACAGTAATAACATGAGCTTTACTTGTGCCTTTTTACAGCTGAACAAGGAAACAAAAACTGAAATTTAACTTTAAACGTTTCAAATAAAAAAACTTGGAAATGCTGTTGTAAACGAAGGGGTCAAAAACTCACCGTTTTGGTTCTCCTTTATTACGTTTCACATAATAGAAAGTTGCAACAAAAAAAATATATAATATATACAATCTATATAAAAATCACTACACAAGACTTCCAGCAAATTGGTTACTGTTTAAAAGAGGCATTTCAGAATGACATGCTTGCCTTTTTTTCTGTGCCATGAGATTCTGACTTTTTTAATGCTTTTTTTGACCCAGATGGCTTTCCACAGAGATCACTATGTGTACGCATGCATAATCTGGTTTACTGACTGATCAGTGACTCTATATTGATATTTGTTTCAGACAAACACATAACACAGAATAGAAAAGCATCCCTTGGACAACATATTATATAATCATTAAGCAGTTCCCATTACGTGCCACTCGTCTGCTTTTTATTTCCACCCTTACACAAGACATTGTTCTGTAACTTGCCAAGCAAAACTGATAAAACAGTTTGCATACTTTCCTTTCATTGTGATCTTTTTTTGTTGATCTTTTACGACCAAAAAATTAAGTTGTTGGGCTGTAATTTGCAAAAAGTAATCCTTTTCCCAACTCCCACTGTTCAGGTAACAAGTCTTGTCTGTGTGTCCAAATTTTTTTTTTTTTTTTTTTTTACTCATTCTTGACAAATGTTTTTTTTTTTTTTTTTCTGCTGGAAATATGGATATAGTTGCTTTAATAATCACGTGTATGATGTCAAAGTTTGCACATGTGCAGTACACTATCAGAAGTTTTCTGAAAAGTGTGCTCACGACAAATTAGTTTTTGTAATACTATTGGAATGATCTGGGTGGCGTTTTCTGAAAAACCACATTTTCAGAAGACTGAGTTAGCTTGACTTCTGATTCCCAAACACATCGGAATTCTTAAGTTCATGTAAACACACTGAATGACATACATAACCCTGCCACCTCTAAATACCAAATTAAAGCTATTGGTAACAAAAATAAATAGCTAAGAATCTAGAATTACATCTAGCAGACGCAGTAGTCAGATGTCTAGCTTGTTTACATTCCAGTACATGTACAGTAGACACGCCAATTCAAACTGACAGTCTGAACTGACCTATAACCCAAACCATACCATCATAATGAAATACATACTTATGCCAGCTGTAGAAACCAAACTTCAGAAGTCTGATCCCAAATTTGAACCTATCTAGTTCTGATATTCTCAATATTTGATACAGGGATATGTACACATGCAAGTCTGACATATAAACAGTTAACCCCCAAATACCATCTGGTTAGGATTGCAACCACACAATAAATGTATTTCCTGTCCAGCCGGTATTTGGCACCCAGACAGATTCAACAGGTCTATTAAAGTCTTTTACATACCTTACACCTTTTGTCCACATTGCTTTGTTCAAACGAGTATCAATGCGAACATCAGGAGTTCCCATCTCCTTCATGGCAAATTTGCGGATCTCCTTGAGGGCACGGGGAGCCCGCCTCTTGAAACCCCTAAAGATTAGGTGAAAAAGCACTATTACTTAGACAAAGTTGTTTTTTATTATTATTATTATTATTTGTTTATTTAGCAGACGCCTTTATCCAAGGCGACTTACAGAGACTAGGGTGTGTGAACTATGCATCAGCTGCAGAGTCACTTACAATTACATCTCACCCAAAAGACGGAGCACAAGGAGGTTAAGTGACTTGCTCAGGGTCACACAATGAGTCAGTGGCTGAGGTGGGATTTGAACCGGGGACCTCCTGGTTACAAGTCCCTTTCTTTAACCACTGGACCACACAGCCTCTGGACCACACAGCCTGTTTTAGTCTACAATACCCACTTTGCAGCGACACAGAACTGCAGTGAATCTAAAACTTAAATGACTTGCAGAAGCAGAGGAAACCTGGTGGCAACACCACATTGTTCAGCCATTTAGAGTAGTGTAAGAGATTACAAAAAGCACTAACATGTTCTAAATCAGGGGTCTCCAACCTGGAAAGCCCCAATCCTGCAGGTTTTCTAGATGTCTTTACATCATCAGTGGCTAAAGATCTGGAACATCTGTTAATCTTGACTAATTAAGCCAATAATTGGTTCAATTAAGTAACAGAGATGGTTGAAACAAAAACCAGCAGCCACAGTAACTCTCCAAGCCCAGGGTTGGCTACCCCTGTTCTAAATGCTTTGCACAAACTGTTAACACTAATAAAGTGCTTAAACAAAACAGTGCATACTTTCAACGATTCTTGTTATTAAGATTTCAACAATGTACTTACACCCCATGGATGCGCTTGTGGACGTTGATGGTGTATTCCCTCGTCACCACCTCATTGATGGCAGAACGGCCCTTCTTTTTCTCTCCACCTTTCTTTGTTGGAGCCATCTACAAATGATTTAAGGTGGGCAGCGAGTCAATTGGACCTGTCCCTGTTCAGTTCGTACTGGCTTTACCTGTATTCCTTAGCATCAAACAAGAACAGCTAAACACAATTCATATTACAGATGCTACTGACTTACAACTGTTTACTTCATGCTAATAGAATTGAGTTTTTAATGCAGAAAAATGTATTATACATCCCAGCTTTTACAGAAACAGCCCCTTTTACTTTTTAATTAGGGGCCTTCGAGATAAAAAAAAAAACCTACTAATTCTAGGTAGGCCTTTTTTGTAGGCCGGTTGTTGCTTATAAACAAGAGGTTTTAGGAGTGCATTTACAGCAGTGATATTTTCATATTAATTTGACAAACAAACAAAATATCGTTTTCTTCATTTTTAAAACTTTGTGTAACTTATTGCAAGGCCGAGAACTATGTTTCACAAGAAGCACTGCCGTGGTAAACGTTAACGTACGAGTTTCAGTAGCCGCAGTTTTCATTTAAATTGTTATGTTTCCACAATTAATTCACACATAAGACAAAGGCACCTTAATATAACTTCACGTTTAAAACTGCAGTACAATTATACATGCAAATTATATATATATATATATATATATATATATATATATATATATATATATATATATATATATATATATTTACGGAACTGGACTGCACAGGAACTAGGGCGCTACATGCATAACACTGCTCTTTTGTACGAATTAAAAAATACAATTTATAAATTCTTATTCCGCGAGAACAGTTTAAGGAGCCTGTACAAAATTCAATTCATTATTTCCCCACATGAACACAGTAGTTGATCCATTCGGGCTCTACACAATTCAGGCTATGTTGCTATATTTTAGTAAATACATGCCCTTATCCCCTTAAAATATCGATTCATATAGGTCCCAAAGAATAAATGCTTGAGGTTTTTGAAAATTAAAGGTTAGTTGGAACACGTTTATGGATAGGATGAAGTTGGATTTTCAAGACAGATTACCCATAGAGATACTCACTATAGCAGGGAAAATGTCGGAAAGGAAGAACTAGGGGTTTGTGGGAAAAAAACTAAAGCTGCCGAGCGGAGATCATATCCGGGGCACACACAAACACTGTCACGTGTTTTTTTTTTTGTTGCTTTGTTGCGCTGCCTGAGAAGAACGAAGCTGCTGACCAATCTAAAGATCAAACACACTGCACAAGCATGACGATTACAATATAACACACACTAGTGTGTCTTATTTTAACATCAAATGATATGTATTACCACATACACGCAGTGGATATTTTTTATTCACGTAAAAATTCACGTTTTTGCTGTTTTTCAAAATGGCAGTCAGCCTCTAGATAAAATAATATAATAACGTAGCTGCTTACATCCCTTAGACTCTCTATATAAACTATAAACGTGACGCTCTTGCTGCTACATACTTCCTTTACCTGGCCACTGTTAATACAGACACACCTTACAGTATATGAGGTATAAACCACGACGGGCTGTGCGGTTTCCATTATATATACCATGTCTTTGTAAAGTTAAGTTTAGTGAAATTATGATTGATTATTATTTCGTGGTCTGACCGTGATTTCACCGTAATCTGAGTTGATTGAAGTCCAAGTTGACTTAGGTCAAAGATGATTTATGTCCAATGTGACTTGGGTGAGACCGTGCTTGTACTGACCTTGTTGTGGACTGAGAAGATTGGTACTCTGTTACAGTGGCCAGTAGGGAGAAGCAGTTTTGTCTTGCTGAAAACAACAGACAATCAATTCAAGTTGCATTTTAAAAATGTTTCAGTAATTAATTCCTGAATCTGTACCTGACAAAACATGATTCATAGTATAGGAATACCAATGCACAGGGTTAAAAGGTAAACATTAGCGAGCCATCACCGGATAACACAATACTAAAATAACTTTGAAACCGCTATATTTTCTGCTTATGGTACCTTTCTGAACATTTTTTAAAATAAGAAGTACGAAACAAAAATAAAATTGCTATTTATGCAAAGCCAGCGACATAAAACATGAGACATAAATCTATCTCTGCAAGAAATATTACAAATCATTCTGTTTATTACAAAAAGTCCACTTGTACAAAAAAGAAACTTTCATATTATGTGTAATGAATTGGTGTATCATATACAAAATAATATCCACATAATTCCATACAATTTGTTTTATACAGAAATAGGTAATATATTATAACAACTGTACAGTACACAACTTTATCACTTTTGTTACTTGCATAAACTTTTAGCTTTCTACAAATATATCAATAAAACATTTACATGAAAAGCAAAAAAGTGCATTTAATTAAAGAGTAAATGAATTTCAAATTGTGGTGTTATTTTTAAAACCCATCTTATTCAAATAACATTCCCTGACTGTTTTTCCATGGTTTGTTACATTTGCATTGCTCTTAATATGACCCATGGTGTATAGTCTTATTTACCATGTTAATAAAGCATTTCTTTTTAATAGTACTCAGAAACTATATGGTATAGGCTTTGAACAATAACAATATGTAATTCATCGGTATATATAATTAAATAGGACAAGTAAAACCTCAATACTGTCAACCACTGACAAAGCGGGTTGCTGTGTACACCTGTAAATTCAAAGAAAAAACCTGAATTCTTATCAGCTTATTTCAATACCAGTAACTGCAAATAGGTCAAAAATAGTTATTTTCTCTGTATTTGAGTCGAGCTGAATCAAGCTTCTTACTGGTGCGGACCAGCTGTCACGCATGCTCGTGGCCTAGAGCCAACGGTGTACATTCCAATGTGACGGACTCAAAACACCTTCCATTGGACACTTTAAATTTGCATGCGTTCAGTAGTATGGAAAGTATGTGACTATACTTTCTATTTTTTTTTAAATCCCTTTTTAATTTGTTTGGAGACAATATGTTGGGCGGTTTTCAAGAAACTCAAAATGAGATTATTTTTAGCGACAGACAGTAAAATTGTATGCAGTACATTGTGCATTCAGCAACCATTTATGTTTCAATGAATGGCACACAAATAAAAGGTTTTTTTTACAGTATTGATAAAGCTCTTCCATGCTGGTAAAATCATAGGGCTGCCATACACTTATTGGTTTTCCATGAAGTCAAAATGGAGTTAATTATAAAGTAACAAACCTCTACCCTCTTTCTCTCCCCATCTAAATGTTTGTCCATCTCCCTCCAACATCTTTTAACCTCTTTAATTTTACAAACAAAATAGGTTGTAATTGTTGATTTCTGAATGAATTCAATCAAAATATACTGGCTAGCAAATCTGAACAATATCACTGAGGCTCAGTTTATTGGAATGATATGTGACAAAACCAGGAAAAACAATCATTATTATATTTAGAAGAGGGTAATCAGTGAGGTCTGGGAGTTTAAAAACAAATCTAAACTAAACCTGAGATACCGGTAGCAGGGACAGTCCTTTCAAAGCAATACCCATTAATAAGATGAATTTATAACACATCTAAATTGTTATATAGACAAATAAACATGGTACAGTGTACAGTTTTCTTTTCAAATCAAAGCTTAATTTCCTCTAACGGCAAACATTGCATAAACAGAACTGTCCAGTGTTTTGGTTCTCCTTGAAGAAGCAATATATTTCTGGTTGGATATTGAGTATGTCAAGGGTAAAAAGTACAGTACAGTATTCATCTATAAACAAGTTCAGTACATCAGTAAGTGCTGGATGTGTAGTGCAATAAAAAGAATATCTTATTTTTTTGTACTTAAAAAGCCCCCCTCCCCTTATCATTGCAATATATAATAACAGGGTCACTCTCCTGCACCACTGCAATGCTTACGTGCATTTGTATTTAAAAAAAACAAAAAAAAAACACAAGTGAATGTATATGCCAAATAATGTGAAAAGTTCTTGAGAAAGTGACCCCTTTCAGATGGGTTTTTCAGATGGGTTTTTCACCTGGTCCTGGAGAGCCCCTATCCTGCAGGTTTTCTAGGTGTTTTTACATCATCAGTGGCTAAATATCTGGAACACCTGTTAATCTTGACTAATTAAGCCAATAACTGGTGCAATTAAGTAACTGAGAACTGGGTTGAAATGAAAACCAGCAGACCCAGTCGCTCTCCTGGACCGGGGTTGGAGACCCCCTGTGTACATCAACAATGACCTGGTGATTAGACCGCTACTTGGTGGCACTGCAAGTTTGTAAAGTGAATTGATGTTACCACAGAATGGTTTTACATGTGGCCCTGGCCTTGATGTTCAGTAAGGTTGTCTTGGTAGAAGACTTGGTTAGGCTGTCGTCTTGGTGTCGCTTGTCTGTGCTGCTGTGTGTGGTATCCCAGAGTACCTTGCTGTTGTTGTTGATACGATGAAGGCAGAAGCAAAGCATCTGGTTGTTCGTTGTGCAGAGTGCTGCTCGACTGAATTTGCTGGAAGATAAAAACAATGTTTCAAAAAAAGAATATTTGAAAAAAAGGGTTGAATTCAGGATTTGTTTGTTGAAAAAAAAACACTTTATTTCCACATGAAAATGAAGTAAAAAATGATCAATATAAAATCTTCCTGTACTACAAAAACAGTCACAGAAGAAACAGGAATTCTCAAATCAGGAAAGGCTCCCTGTGTGATTAAATGAAACTATGCCCTTCTGTTCAGAACTCTTCACAATGGGTCTGTGAAGAAGGAAGTGATGTCACACTTTCCTAGCATATTAAAATGAATGTTTCTCTGACTGTCACACATAGTCCAGAGAACATGGAAAAAGACCATACACTTACCAGGAATAAGTGGTATCAATTCTCACATAACAAACAAACAAAAAACTGAAGAAAATGTGTTAAAAATCCTACACTGTTAATGTAGGAAACCATGTCAATGCAGTTACTGTCTTGGACTATGCAATGTTAATTTAGGTTAGATAGTCTGAGATTAGTGCTAATCGAGATCTGTGAAACCAGCTGTTGATGTTTAAGTACAATCTTTATGTCTGTGATTTTATAGTAAATAAATACGTTGTGTGAGGTTGTCGCAGTATAACAGAAATCAATTAGTCTGACAAGCCAGACCCTAACCCAAACTGCACCAGATGACAGCTCTTCTAATAAGAAGAGCACCCTACACACAACGTATTCACTTCATAAAACACATCAAATACAGCTGTATTTCACATGGGCTTATTTTAGAGTTTCCCATTTGAGGAGAACACTTTCTCAGTATCGTCTGTGGATCTTTTACTAAATGAATGCTATTAAGGTTTTCATATCTCTACCTGCAGGTATTGTTGCTGTGGGTTCTGGAGTTGCATAGCTATTTGCTGAGGCTGGTTAGGCTGTGTCACTGTGAATCCTGGGGGGATTACTGCTTGGCCTATGAGGACTGTGGTGGAGACCAAGGATGTGTTGCTGGTGCTGGTAGATGACTGGGCTCCTGCACCTCGGTGTAACTGGTGATTCTGAAGAAACCTTCAATCACAAAGGAATACTCCACTTTGTTATTACACATACTGCAGCTGTATTTACACTTGAATTCAATAATAATGCTGGCTTACTGGGGTAATATCTCCCACCAGAAGCATTCATAGAACACCATACTTTTTTTTACATTTTTACTCCAGCTTTATGAAAGTTGTTATTAAAGGATTTGGTCATTAAGGAATTAATATAATCGTGTTTGTATCCTGTAAAAGTATTTTTCATCTTTTAATTTTCACTTTGAAATCATTCAAATAAATGTCTGATTTTGTGAAATGTGTTGAAATGGTAGCGGTTTGTGCTGGGCTTGCCGAGACATAGTCCCAGGACCTCTGGGCAGCCCTGCCACCAAGTTTTTGCTCTCAACTACGTTTTCTTAATTCTAAACACAGTTTTATCCATTCTGCAAGTTCTTGAGTGCGCTAAAGAGAGACAGTCCGCTGCCAGGGACATTCGTACTTGCCTTTGACACTGGCTGTGAAAGAAGGACTGTGACTATTGTCGTTGTTTATATACAAATAAGCTTACTTGATTTGAAAAAAAGTCTTAAACGATACCAGCAAATCCTTACATTTGTTGGTTTGAAAGCTGAACATTAAAGAATAAAGAACAATGACCATTTTTATGAAAAAAAATATTGTGGCCTAATTCGCTAAAGTAAAAACGGGCTTCTGTTATTTTGAAATACCACTGCTTCAGATTATTACAACTGCTTAATAACCGTAACAACATTTTACTTACAGTTAGTGTTGAACTTAAACGCATTCTTAAGAATGGTATTATTGTCATTGCTTGCGCCCCAGCACCTTTTTCTGTACAAATTAAGCAGTGGTAGCAATGTGTCTTTTGCCCCTCTACTCACTTTGCTTGTTGTTCAGATATGCTGAGCTCCTGAGACTGTTGCCTGGCAGTACATGAACCAGGCATCATTGGCAGGATGGGCTGACTCAGCAACATTCTTTAGGAATAAACAAAAAAAAAACCCCGGTTACAATAAATACACTGTCTACAGTGAGACACAGTGCTGGAAGGCTTCTTTACACAGCTATGCAGCCGCACCCCAACCCTGACATGAATACCCCTCTTTTCAGTCCTGGTTTCTGTCTTGTGCTGTGGTTTGTAATGATGACGGACATATACTGGGCAAGGTGGAAACCCACATACTCAAGTGAATACACAATTCTAGCTGTACGAAAACAATAACGCACAAAAGGGAGTTCAAATATGGTCCATTATCTATCCCTATTGAACCCCTACCAAAGTGAATTGATTGTCAAGTGAATCGGGCAGAATGGCTCTTGCTGTGCTGGTATGGTGACATATTTACACAGGCTGGAACACTTGTTAGCCAATGCCATTGCTCCCTCTTTTCTTGCCATTTTATAAAAATCTTTTGATTGTAATTGTTACACTACTTAGTAGATTACCCTGTTTAAATGATTATACTGGGTTGTTTTTGCCATCCCTTAGGGGCATGAGGGTTGTTTAGGAAAGCGATGGACTGCATTGGTTTGAGTTGAGTTGTGTTTGTCACTGATGTTAGTGGTAATTATACTGGGAGGGCCAGACAGAATCCAACAGACCTCATTTGAGATGGAGACCCTATCAAGCTAAAATAGAGAAAGCTAGGGCCATTCCTGCCACAGCGTACATTAATAGTGCGTGAGCTAAATAAAGCTTGTTTTTTGGGCTGAAGCACTATCTCAAATTGTGTTTGTTTTTTTTGCTAAAAGACCTCCTGACAAGGCACCAGCCCCAGTTACAATACTAAACAGAAAATTATTTATTGGCCTTTAAGTATCTGGGTCAGTTTTACTGGCAAACATGTTTGGCTCTCAGATGTTCATATTGAAACAAATGGAGTTACTAAGTCTGTAAGCTGACCTACTAGGGTAGCCATGGAAACAGTAGAAGTGAAAGCTGAAGTTGTGGCCAGCATTGCTTGAACAATTACCTCAGTTGTCTGTGGCTCAAGTCAGATGCTGGATGATCCTGGATGTTGTCTCGTGACTCGGGAGTAACTGCTGGGGTCTGAGGAAGCATCATGGGATTGCTGTAGTGGGGTGTTAAGCTGCCTGAAGATTGATTTGCACTTCTCACTGGGTTCTGTGTCATAGATAGTTTATATGTACAGGGTGATTAGAAAGTAATCCAAAACATAATGTGTTATATGTCCCCACACGTTGCTACAACTGTTTAATTATCGTACCTGTAATTTTTTTGCAACTTTTTACACTTATAACTTTTAAAATCTGTTTCAAATCTCTTTTCAAAATGTCTGCTCTACTGTACTGGGATTTGAGATCTGTCCGCTAAATCACTGCAGGAAGAGCGAAACAAACCCCCCCCAAAAAAACAAAAACAACAACAACAACAACAAGTGCTCTGGATTTTTTGTTCCGTACCACATCATAGATCGTTATTGTTACTTGTTTGACAATGTGGACAATAATCCTTACACTATCAGTGCACTAGAGCGGACATTTTGAAAATAGCTTTGAAACAGACATTAAAGTTATATTTCGGAAAAAGTTGGTCAGAATGTTACAATGAAAAGGAAAAATTACAGGTACATTATTTAAACACATGGGGACGTGTAACATTATATTTTTCAGAATCCCGCTACTTACTCTTTAAGACCTTCTGCATACTGTGTGTGACCAAATTGCTATGAATATACCTTGTTGGGTATGACATCATGAACTTGGCAGAAAATATCCAAGCTTATGTTGCTTCAATGCCTAGATGGTGCCAGATATTTATATGGCCTCACTGAATAAATCAGTGGCCTTTTTTACAACAATTATTGTAAAAATCATTGAAAAAATAGTCTTGTCAATAATTTATTGGGGGCAAATGCAGTAGCTTGTACTTCCATTGTCAGAAAACAATAGCTTACTTCTTCATGTACCTGGCTGGATTTGACATTAGATTCCCCCACGTTCTGCTGGGATACAGATAAGTGTTGGCTTCCTGTCTGTAAAGATGCCAGTTGTGGGCTGCTGTGAACTTGCTGAGCAGTTATCCCCGATTTCTCCTGCTCTGGCTCCTGATGCTGAGGGGGCTGCTGCTGTAAGTTACTGAAATCGATGGAGATTGTGGATGGCTGCAGAAACATCTGATAAAATAGATAGGGAAACAAGGTTTGTTATAGTAGCATACAACAAATAAAACAACAGGCAACAGTGGAGTGAAAATGTCACCATGCTATAGTATGCTGAATAACAAATGTCCAGGCCACGTTTCCCCATTTTTAAGTTTCTTTATATATAGCCTTCATTAGCCTAACTAGTCCAGAACTCAAGCAAAAGGAAATGTGTATTGTCTTTGAAGACAATGGGGACTATTCAATTCATGTCAACAGTGGTTGCTCTAAATACCGCCACTGTTTAGATCATTAAAATAGGATTATTTGGGTTATGCAATTCAAAGATCTAATAGTGCACGTGAGTCTCTTTAGTGTACTTCTGTCTGTAGAAAAGGTAAATACCATAAGAAGCCTATTTGATGAGAGTCACAATATTTAGATCCACCGCTGCTTAGATAAATTGAACATACTCCAATATCTTAAAGCCAATTCATTTTTACTTGTTTACTCCCATAGTTTACATAGAGAATCAGAGAATACAGCTGTGAACTGAATTTGAAAGCAGTACTGTATAGTATGGGATCAAAATCACTGCCAATGGAAAAGTCACATAACAGCAAATATGGCAGCCATATTAGTTCACAGGTCAAAATTCAAGTTCACTACCACTTTATCCTAGTTATTCGTGTTACCGGAGGTTACAATAAATGTGGTCACAAATGGGTAATTATTAAATTTGACAAACTATGAAAAATAATCATTGTGAAGACACAATATCAATGCATGTAGTCTCTATCATTCATATGAGCAGAAGTAAAATAAATAAATAAATAAATAATTAAAAAACGTGACCATATGGATTTTCATTAAAGTGGACACATTTCTATATTTTAAATGAAATAATATATTATTACAGTCCTGAATAGCAATTGTGTCAGATGAATTGAGAGGAATGGTTACCTGTATACTGGAGTCCTGGACAATGCAGAGCTGCTTCTGGATTGTGTGCAGTTGCTCCTGTTGCCACTGGATGTTAGTCTGTAGAATACGTGTTCGCTGCTCCAGCTGGTCTTTAATAGTCTGGATCGCTCCAAACTGCACAGAAATGTACAAAGAAAATGCTTCTTACAGTTTATAATATGAAGAGGAGGAGTACGGAACAATGTGTAGGGCCAGATTTACTACAGTGAGCTTTTGTTCCAATTTGCACCAACTACAAATGAAAAACTATTAAAAACATACATGGACTGGACAAGAAATCTGAAACACCCCCCAAAACACAGTCAAACTAGACTATTCTAGATTTAGGTTCTGCATTATCATATTGAAATTTCTAGCACCTTGTAGACAACAATATCATAGCATCAAAGGGCATGAATACTTTTGAATGAGCATTTTTGGAGTTTTGCAAAATAATTGCTGAAATAAATAATTGTTGACATCTATTTCTTGTAACTTTTTTTCCTCACCCACAAAAGCAAAACTTTTGCTACATTTTTTTTTTTACAATAATTATTTGTTTTTGAGAAATTTCTAGAAATTATAAATTTCCATTGGGGTATGTAAACTTTTGACTACAACTGTATGTCTTTGTACCATTGACTCGATTAGATCCTCACCTGGCCTGAGGCAGTTTGCAGTCTCTGCTGGGGAAGGTCCAGCTGCACAGCTGTAGCAGTTAGCAAGGCAGGTGTGCTGGACTCTGCAATGAGCTTTGATGGGGTGGCTGCTTGGGGAAAAAGACGAAGGTGGTGTTAGGATCATACTGTAAATATTCCCTGCCAAGGATATGAACACATTCTAGGTGTATCATGAAAACATAGGTCGCAGCCCTTAAAATAGTTTATTCAAAACCTGTCAGCAGATTCTTGAGACATAACCTGAAACACCCAGCAGACACAAAAGTAGGTTAATGAATAATAAACCACTCTACAAAGCTGCACTGCATTTTTAAGGTTTTATAGTTGAAACCACTCTATCTCCTCCTCCACGCTGCATGCAGTGAACAGAGTGGAGTAGCTCTGGAGCAGGGCAGAAGTGTGAGGGTTAGGTGGAGGCAACTGTACTCAGAAGCTCATAAAAGAAAGGAAAGGTCTATGTGTAAACGGATTGTGTGCCTGAAACTAACCTGCCTATAGTTATATACTATGTTACCAAAGAATCCTGGAGAGATCACAATAAAATCAAAGATTTGCTGTAACATCTGAGTGTCTGTCTGGATTTCATGGGCCTTCACCTACAAACAAACAACCCTTACAACTGATAAATGTATGTGAATTCCCATTTTTGTAACAATTGTCCATGCAACATTTTATTCAAGCAAATGGTTCACAAAATACAAGAATGAGTCTTTTCACGGTTTGTGATTTTGACTTTTTCTTCCTAGTGTCTGATTGCAGCACCAATTCTTCCTCCTACTGTTCTTGAGTTCCTGACTACTTCTAGATGAGAAAACATCAGTGCAGTTACATGTAGAATCAGACAGAGCTGTCTGGGAGATCTCTGAAGACACAGAAGACGTTTGGCTTCTACTCAGCAGTGAAGTGGCAACATCCAGGGTGTTACTCAAGTGCTGCTGGGAGTTCAAACTGGAATCCTGCCGCTGCCGAGGAGGAAAACACAAAGCGTTAGGTTATATATCATAACCCTGGTTCCCTGAAATACAAATGTTATCCATTACCGATTGGCATATACCTCTGTGTAGCCCGATGTACCTGAGTATGTATGTCAAAGCTGCTCGAAATAGCTCCCTCTGCAGGCACGGAATCCTCAGTCCCTGAGGGAATAAAGTGCCGCGAGCAGAAGGGATCAGCGGCAATTTTCGATTCAGGCCAGCTGTGTTGGAGTTAGCATGGCGACCTCGAAAGGTAATAGATAACATTTCTATTTCAGGGAACCAGGGTTATGATATATCACCTAACATTCCCTTTCAAGTACGAAATGTTATCCAAGCTGTCGCAAGTGCAGTACTTGCAGCACTGGCAAATGTGCTAAAAAGGGTAGACCAGGAGGCTTCCTTAGCACTCTGGTCCCAAAGCCCTGGTTTTGAGGACCCATGACATACAGTTCACAGGACCTCAGTGTGCATACTGTAAAGAGCAGACTGGTTAGCTATCATTCGCATTCTAATAATAATAATATAATAATCTTTATTTTATAGAGTGCAATTCATGCAGCACATCTCAAAGCGCTTTACAATCTAAAAACACACTAACATAATCATAAATATAATCACACAGACTATACATATTAAAAATGGCGCACAAAACACACATACTATACAAATTCATAAGTTTTCAAGTGACATTTTTTTAATCCTTAATTGTCTGTGGAAGGGCATTCCATAACGTGGGTGCATAACAGCAAAATGTAGAAAATATCGCATTATCCTGAAGGGACTGACTTTATTCCCTCAGGGGCAAGGACTACATGTCTGACAGAGGGGGCTCTTTCGAGCAGCTTTGACATACGTGCTCAGGTATATGCCAATCGGCAATGGATAATATTTTGGACTTGAAAGTGAACTCCTGTTATATTAGTACCTTATAGGAAGTGTCTTTATTATAGGTGTTGAATTATTTTTCTATTACCACATTTCCATCTGCACAGTTACCAGTCAGTCTCATCTCGTAACAATATCAAACTGGGACGACCACTGCTCTAAAATCAAAATGTGCAACCGGGTGTTACACAAGGTCAAAGATCACCAAATCACTCTTTTGAAAATGTACCATTTCCAAACCCTTTCACCTATCTCCAATATTTCCATGATAGTAAAACTGCCAGCTTTTTGTTCAGCCTTTGAGGTTCAGTGCCTCTAACATCCTCTGCATTAGATAGCTCATTAGGTAACCTCCAGCCTGCCATCCACACTGGGGCTGACAAAGTCCACATACTGATGCTGAACAGGGCTGATTAAAAAAAAGAGTTTTAACTCTGCTCCAGTGGAATAAGACATTTCAACTGTTCATATCTTTTTATGTAGTGTTCATGTAAGTGCATCTATACATGCTTTATGAATAAGAGAAATGTATAATACCAACAACTGTTATTAATTACAGAGAGCAAATGGTAAATATAATAATATGAAGAATACAAATAAGAATGTGTATGAACCTGTATCATAAATGGCTGTATTAGTACAGTTAAACCTGTAACCTATAGTTTAAAACTGACTTCCTGTGAGCAGTTTGGGTAGTAAAAAGAGGTCTGTCAATAGATAAATAAAGTGCAAACATCCTTAGAACATGATACTATACAATGAGACACTAGGTCAATTGAACATACAACTTTATTTAAAAATAAATCTTGCAAACAACTAGCTCTATTCCAAAATATCAGACACGAACGTTCACTGATTCTGGCAGATAGCTGGGATGTTTGTCTACTGGAGTTTCATTCTGATTTTATCATTGCGTGTTTAAAGATATGGATTAAAGAAGATATGAAAAAAACTCCTGGTTACTGCAGGGTCAAAGACATATTCACTATAGTTTCATCTTGTTTTTTAATTCCCACAGTCACGAGGTAAGAATGAGTAGCCTTGACCCTTTTTCCTAAGTCTGCTCATACCTTGAGTACAGACGAGACAACAAGTTCAGTGGGGCTGTCATCCAAACAGAGTTCCTGCCTTCTTTCTGTTGGAACACCCTTGGCGCTAGAGAAAAAAACCTCTGATGAGCAATTACTTTTCCTATTTGAAAACAATAAGAGGAAGAGCACAATTAAAAAGGTCGCTAAAATATTAACACATTTTGTTGAGGACCCCATATGTTTTTTTTCCAAATCAATACTGTATGACCTTGCCAAATGACCTTTAAAAAGATAATCCAGAATACACTACAATGATAATTAAATGCTCCTATATTAAGTAGCAAATGTAACAACGACAATTAAATGAGACCATTTCTGTATTTTAACATATCAATGATATCACATTGTTACTGTATATGAATCAATACATACTGAGTATTCTTTGCAGTGCCATGGTACCATATCACTATGGCGTGCTACAGTACTAAATAAGGAGGACTGTCTAATATTTAATTTCAAATCTATTGTGTTGCCATTGCTGGTAATTCTGTGTTCTGCTAGGATTTGATAATAGTATCTCAATAGTACAAAAGTATACCGATATGGAAACACTGCCAAAAACAAAAAATGATACTGGCCATATATAAACTGTTCAATATATATGGTATGCATTACCTATTATCATAGTTTGTAGGTCATATGCTTTACTCAAATGTCTTAGAAAAAGTGTCAGTACAGTACAACACTGTAAGTACATGGAAAGCCACTAGTAGCAATCTCGAGCTATAAAAAGTCCCAGTACCTTACAACGGCATGATTGCACACGATGAACTCTGGCTTGGAGTTCCACTGGTGGTAGGTGATATAGTAATGGGTCTGCAGCCAGACCCACTGCTGTCCTTTGGTCAGAAACCTGTAGCAGCAAGATCTTCCCTTTCCAAACTGCATCACTGGTGAAACAAACAAACAAACAAACATGTCTCAACAGAACAAGTGCCTTTTCTGTAGCACCTCTATACTGTACAATTGCCACAATCTTGGTGTTACGTTTTTTAATACTGTACTTATGGCGATATGTAATATGGACTGCAATTTTTTTCAACATATTCCCAATAGCCTTTTTTTTGTTTTTTAATCACACATCATAGGTCAATAAACAAGGGAATCGGGAATGTTTGCCAGGAGAAAGAGATTTTTTTTTCTTCTAAACATCGTATTGTATCCAGTTCATGCTCCCTCCTGCAACAATGCTGGTAGTCTGATTGAAATGAGTGGCATATTGTGGAAACAGAAAAACAGCATTGTTGCAGGAGGACCTGGATACACTGCAATCCTTAGAAGACTCTTTTTTTTTTTTCTCCTGGCCAGCGCTCCAGAGTAAATGTTGAGAAATGTATTGCCGTTAATTCATGACCCATGATGCATTAAAAATGTAAAATATAACGCTGTGATACGGACAACATGGGGCAGGTAACGTAATGCACTTATTGGAAACTTTGCAGGGTCTGTAGGGTCTTTGTGAATAGGCCTCATTATTACAAAATAAGACAGTTCAGGGTGCTTTACAATTTTACAAATCATATGGCCGCAATTAGCTGGCAACATTCTGCAGGGTCAGAAAGTGACACAAGAGTGGTTGGTCATTTAAAATAACATTGGATTATATTAAAAACAAAATGTGCATATAACTGTACCTGTGGTGAACCTGGGAGAATAAAGTTGATATGGCACCTAAATTTGCTCCAGGAAACAGCAAGGTCTTTACATATTAGCCTTTCAAAAGCTTGTGGATGTGTTTTTCAATGCTTGACCAGTGCAAGATGCAAAACATATATACCAGCATTCATAAATCAGGTTTATCTCTTGGCTTGTGTAAATGTTTTTAGCCACATTTAAAACCTTTTTTTCACCCATATTCATAAAGTACTGTATGTTTATCTTTATATTTATGTAGGCCTGTTTTAAAATTCAGGACGCAGCTAAATTTAAATATGGCAGAATTTGTTAAACAAGAATAGGGATTGTTCAAGCCAAAATGCTCAGCTCTTATTTGTACCTAGTGAACAAAATGCATACTTGTACTTCCATTAACATAGCTAAACTATCCTTCACATTGAGTCAAATCTAGCTAAAGGCTATTTTTAGTCAGAAAAACTCAAATTTGTGTGTAACTTGGGTCCATGACAATTCGTCCCTACGACAATTAGTCCCTATTACTAGATGTACAAATTTATATAATATAAGAAAAAGGTATGTGTGTTTTTTAAGATGTTCATCGTGTAACCACATAGAAATTGTTGATCGTTCACTTGAACAAGCTATGTTGTTGATGAGACTGTTTTTAGTGGGGGGGGGGCCTTATTATGAATGTTACACTTCAGTTATTGATAATAACTGCCACGCCAGGAATATCCCATAAGTATGTTGGTGGTTGTCTTCTCTTTCAGGGAACCAGGGTTACGGTAAGTGACCTAACGTTTCATTAGCCTGTAATGTAACACACAACCCCTGGGGGTACGAATGAGGCGGAGCATGGCAGATTTTTTTTTTACAACACAAATCTCAAGCCAGTATTTATTAAATTAATAAGAAAAAGGGAATGGGAACTGGGATCAAATAATGAACAAATTTATTAGTAAACCCTGGTGGTCACATAATAAATACCCCAGATAACCCCCACAATCACACTCTACACATGCTCACAACATCCAGTCATTTAGTAGTTCCCTGCTAAGACCCCTCTCTCCCACCTGGACATAACTGACATGTACCCTGTAGTATATGGAATAAGTGCATTCCTAATACAAAAAGGGTGCAAGTTCTCTGTTCCATATATGGTAAAAAGAGCACCAAGAGTAAACATATATATAAGCCTGTACACGGCAAAGCCGCAGAAGAGAAATGGGAAGTTACTGTTAACGTGTGTATCTCTAGAGAAATAAAGGAGATTCTTTTTCTTTCAAACAATTGTCTGTTCTAGTTCTTCCTATAACAATCAGCTTACTGACACTACACTGCCGGATATTATATAATTTATTTCTGAACTCATATTCAGCCATCTGAATATACAACTCCCTCGCCCGAACAACCAACAATACCCCCAACACAGCAGGGTCCTCTGCCCAAAACACCCCCTCCTCCCGTTACATTAGTAATTGTGCTCCCTCTGTGCACAAAATCTTATAGGCTATAGTGTAATTATTGGAAACTAGAAAATATGGCGAAAACAAAGATCAATTGTCATTTTAATCAAATTAAATAAAAAGATACAATGGCATAGAACAACGTATCTTTACCAAAAATGTAGTATTTACTAAAGTATAAGTTATATAATTTCCAATCGATACTTTTTACAAATGCTGATAGCTATTTGTGATTTCATCTACTGATATTTACTGAACAAAACATTGAGATAGTAATGTAAACGCACGTCTTAAAAGAGTGTTTCTACATATGTTTTTTACAGATTTTTTACTATACACATTAAGAAAACCAGAACACTTTAAAAACGACAAATACGCAATTCAGAACTCACGTGAACCCACTAAAAACAGTCTCATCAACAACACTAGCTTTTTTCTTATACTATGACTCTTAAAATATGTACATCTAGTAATAGGGACGAATTGTCGCGGGGGCAAATTGTCAGGGCCAAATTGTGGTGCACCTGTGTAACTCTTAGCTTCATCTAAAGTTAAATGAATACAGCTCATAATTTTCCAACAGTGTGTATTCCACTGCACTCTCCAATATACCTACAGTGTTCATGGCATCTTACTAGTTGCTCCAAGTCATCCACATGGTAATAATCGTACCCAGAGGTCCCCAGGACTTCAAAAGGAAGATATCCTATTATTGGTGGAGCCCTTTAGAAAGAAAAAAAAAAACATCAAAAAGGAGACTATTAAGGCACATACAGTGTTGAAAACACTAAAAGGTTTGTTGGCAATCTTGCCATGTGCAATTCAGCATTGATTCACCATTTTAATCAACAATGCATGTGTACTTCATATTATTTTTTAGTAAAAGATGCAGAATTGTGAATGATGGCTGTGCAAATACTCTGATTTTCTGAGTATTTCCCTTTGACATGTTTACACACAAAACAAAGCATTCACTTGTTTGTCCACGCAATGATTGAGTACCGGTCAATAACAATCTCACAGTGCTATATTTAATCAGCTATTATTTGTGAAAGGAAAATATGCTTCCAAGTGTCTTTAAAAAAGTGAATTGCCATTGATTATTTATCAATTGTATAGGTGAGGGAATGGGAGTTTTTCTTGTTGTGAAATGAATAAGTTTAACAATAACTACCTACCACCAAAAAAAATAACATGTCAAAGAGAATTCCTCAGATTTCAATACAACTGGAACATCCATTACAACCACTAGTGGAACCAGGATAAAAAGCAAAATCCATTAAAAACAGTAGGAATGATAATGTTTTATAGTCTGACCGTCATGTGATTTGTGTATTAAACTATTGCTGTCTGCTCTTGGTCCCTTTTCTCGGACACTCTTGAAACAATGCTTCAGTCTCAATGTTTTTTTTCCTAGTTAAATAATAAATACATAAAATAAATACAATAAAACAGTATAACATCATTTCAAACCTGTGATCGAGGAATAAAAACTTCCACTCCAGACTGTGTCTTGATGTAAACTCTTCAAAGGGCTCTTCAGCTCTACATATTTCCTGATGGAGAAAGAAATCCCATTACTGAGAAACTGCAGATTAACTGGCTTAATACCTCACAGACAGACACACTTCACTGTCTGCTTTCAATAGCAGACTTCAACTATAAACAAGGAACAGAGATCTACTCTCACCTCAGCCCCAGTTCTATTATGAATCATACACTGTAGTTATGTTAGGGTTAGGGACCATGCAATTTAGATCCTAGCACTAAACAACTTGCTGTGTATGATTCCAAAATAAATAAAAAAATCAGACATTTATTTAAAATAGGAACCAGGTGGATAAAAAAGTAAAAGTCACATTCAAAACGAAATAAAAGCTAAAACATAATAAAGTATAAAAAAGTAACTAAGCAGAGTAAAACTAAAAAAACTTATTAGTAGGGTTAGATTTGAATTAAATACAGCTTATAAAACATACTGAATAACAGAACAAACTACAACTGTGCACATACCTGTGTATTTGATGCAGTGTTAGCATTCCATAATTCCATTTCAGTTTTTGTTATTTTTTTAAAGTTGCTTTTTATAATAGCAGAGTCATAATTACAATATAATCCTAGGGTAAGTTGTTGTTTAGGGTTGTTCTACTAGTAGTAAGAACGTTTTAAATAATTTGACCCATTGTACTAAGAGCCAACGATTGCAAACACTAAACACATGTGATGTGACAGTAAAATAAAAGGTTAAAATGGCATTTAAAGCTAAGGTTTGTGTGTTAAAAAGTCTGGTAAAGCATGGTCATGCTCCAGATGAGTGAAGCACAGAGTGGTTAAATGCAGGCGTTTGCTTAGGAAAGGGGGACATGTTCTTTAACATCATGTGCCCTTTAACAACATGCTCAGCTCACCAGATTCAGTCCACCCCATCACACACAGTATTCGGAAAGGACCTCTGACAGCCCCCACCCTCAAACTGAAACTGAAGGAGGAGGAGGAGGCCAGGAGAAACGGAGGGAAATAAAAGCAATGACACAAACCAGGAAGCAGAAAGCTCAGTGCGTCGCGCATTACGTTAGTACAATGAACTTGCCTTTATAAACTGAGGTGTTGCTAGTCGAACAGTAGCCACATAGCAGACTTGTTCACCAACAGATGATCTAAATGTCCTCTGAATAGCCCCATCAAAGCCATTGCAGGAGGAACTAGGCACTGAAATATAAAAGCAATACCTATGTAGCACTTTTGTATAAATTAACTGCCCTTCATGCACTGTTTTACGCAAATGGCATCCCTGTCGTGTATTCTGAGTATATACATGCTATATTTCAATGTTGCAAGTAAGTTGCAATGGGCGAAACAGCAAAGACTTCGAAAGAGGGCTGCTACCAAGTTCAGTCTGTGTGATTCTGGAGAATACACTTTGCTCAGACTTCTATTTCCAGATTCCCTAACATTATTAGAGGTGATATCATGAAGGACTGGTCATGTATACCTAAACACCTTGCAGACTAGTCATATTGAATTATTGCAGTCTGGCTGCCGATGGTGACTAAGTCCTATTAACAGTGTTATGGCAATTGTTTGCTGTTTTTAATCCATTCCAGTATATCTGCACACATCCTACTAAATTAGAAGTAAGAAATGTTATCAGAAAATCTGATAATGTTTGTACGATTATAATTTTTTTGCATTTATTTAATTAAAATAAAAATGCAGATTATATTTTTGCAGCATTAATGCAGAGGTACCCAGGTAACCTGATATATTTTAGCGTTACTTCAGATTTTTCTACTGGGCCTACCTCTAATAAAATATCTTTCCAAGCTTTTAAGCTCCCTGAGCAAGTTGTATCAAAATAGCTGATTCTGTGGTATACAAGGATTAGCCATGGCCTAGGATACCTGATATAAAGTAATATGAAGTAAATTATTTCAGTAAGAGTGAAAGCTTTAGCTGTGAAAACAATTTTGGATCATTGAAAGCCAAACAAAACAATTGCTTAGCCCCTTAGATCAAGATTAAAGCAAATGGTTAGAAAGAAGGGGTGATAAACAAAAACAACAGGAGCAGCAGAGCATGAAGGATGAAAATGTACTCTCTTGTGGCTAATCCCCATCCATTTTGCCATCGATGTATGTCTCACTATAGCTCAGCCTGGATGTACGCTGGCATGCTTGTCATTAAGAATGGCTAATCTGCAATTTAACATCATTGTATTTCAGCCACATCTTTTAAAACAGATTACAATCCCTTTGTAATGCTCGACTGAGAATAAGGAAATCTGTCAATCAGGAAACTTTAACCTGCTATGTGATTTATTTTTACAGTAAACTGTGAACATTTGAAAGGATGCAAAGTTTGGCCTGTTTCTGCCACAGATAGCAAAATAGAATTAAGGGAAAAGAGTGAATTAACCAGAGACTGACTTTGACCGAGGTGAACTAACAGTCCGATACTGACAGAGATTACTAGGGAAAAAGTGTGACCTTATCAAGAAGTTTGAAACAACTGCCATTGGGATACCATTATAATACTAGGGCATTACCCTGAAGAAACCCTACAACAAATATCTAAACATAGAATTACCAGCAGCGGTCCTGATACGGTAGCATGCTGGCACAAATATAGTACCATGATATTGCAATGGTTTATACTGTATTGCATATTGGTTCTTACTGTTGTGATATCGAAATATGACAATGTTAACACTGTCGTACGATTATAAGAATTATTTCCTCCATTGTAGCTGCCCTTGTGTTATCTTGAAGCCAATGATATAAATAATAATAATAATAATAATAATAATAATTTTGCCCAATCTATCTACCCTCATTGATGGCCTGAATTGTTTTGGTGGCAATAAACAGCTTCCAGTAATTTCAGAAAGTACTGTATATATAGTGAATATTGGAAATGTATTAGAAACTATTTGCATTCAGCAGCGCATTAGATTTTGAAAGATGATTTAAAACAAAGAATGGCAAAAGAGGTGACAAGGAACACTCCTTTAAACACTTCTAAACATTCTTATGGTTCGATAATGATCCTATCACCATGACAACACCCTTCCTCTGCGCTGTCTCCATAACAATCTGCTGTATGGGTTTGAAAGGCCAAGTGTTTTTCCATTACAGCACTGCGCTTAAATTAATAGAAATGTAAGAACTGCTTTAAACACACACCTAGATGATCATTCTACACCCAATGACATGCTAAGCATACATGGGGTGGCTATATAAACCTCTCGAGAAAAACTACTTGAGTTTTGAAGTGCACCACTGAATGGACTGGATGAAGCATTCAGTGCCCTTATTTGCATGAAAGGAAAATGCTTTCTTTATTTATTTAAAGATAATTAAGCAGGCTATATTTACTGAAATTCAAGTTGTTTATAGGTACAGTCCCGTTTCAAATTTTGGGAAACTCAGGACTGTTGTAGAATTAGCCGGGTTGGGTGGCGTTTAGGTTTGGGGAAGAGTCAGGCGAGATTCATCGATCTGTATTGAGCTTTAGCCCGTACCCTGGGTGTATTTTGTTAAATTCATCATGATTGAAGCATTGAAAAAGACTTTGAGGCGAAACTTTTGTCACTGAATGTTTGTTTCTTTTAGTATTACAGTATGAGCTGGGATAGCTCTCATTCAGTGGTACTTTAAACACAATTCATTTACTAACAATACTACAAGACTGCAGTTTGCTCAGTATTTTGCTGTAGTGTTTAATGCTGATCTAATTAATGTTTAATGCGAATCCATAGAAAATGAAAGCATTTTTTAACTGAATTTGCAAAAATATCCTCTACAGTTTAAAGCCCACAATTTATTATACTATTATAGCAACCATCACAAGCTGCTCTCAAAACTGTTACTGTATGGTTAACTTTAGGGCTTATGCTCAGAGTCACCTGCAGAGGTCAGCACTATCTGTTGCAGTAGTAAATCACACATGTGGTACTGCATGACCAGATGCATTCAGTGTTGCAACCTTTTTAAGGGATATACCATCTACATTTTTTAAAAATTATTTTCGTTTTGCATCCACTCTATATTGCTGTTTTGGCTTATGTCATTCTGTACCAGGTTTGCTAATTATTGTCTTCCATCTCAGTTCATAAATGGAGCTTTCCTGAAGCAGCCTCTGTGGTTACAGAAGGACATTCGTTAGTAAATGACGACCCAAGCAGAAACAACACAATTGAGTGATAGAGAACATACGTTACAGGATACTAAACAGGTAGGAAACGAAATATTCTGTATGTAGATTGCAGGAAGTTCCCCTGATGAAGTGCTTTATCCCATGCAGTTTGTTATACTGTACAAAGACATTATATTCATTGGCGAATGCAAAATGACTGTACTAGTAAAACAAAAAAAAATTGAAAAAAACATGACTCTTACATTTCTAGACAGTGTGTTTGGGAGAGCTAGAACTGGTGTAACAGCAGATGCTGTGGCTTTTCTCCCAGAAAAACTACTGTACAGTATAACAAACTGACTTGAATGTGTTAACGCCTCCAACCAGAAGCTGCATCTTCAGCTGGATTTTTGGTGAGTGTAAACATACAATTTTTTTTAATCCTTGAAAATCTCCATAAGCAAAACATAGTTTGAACGGGACTGACTGAATAATAAAATAAGAATTGCTTAGACTTAGAATCTGCTTGCTAAAGTGTACTGGTGAGCACAGTAATTGTACGGCAGTCGACAGCAGGAGCTTCCTCCATTTCCGTAGAGGGTGAGTCTGAGCTTGAAAAATTGTGAAAACTGAAGCATGTAAAAAGTTCACAGTAAATATGTACTGAAGCCTCCCTGATTTCCTCTGACTGTTCACTTTACATTTGTGTTGTTTTGTTCAAACGCCAGCTGTAGCCTCATCCCTAGAAATATGGAAAGTCTCCAATAACACAAAAAGAACATTATGTTCTGTAAAGCTTTAATGTGGATTCAATCTGAGCCAAACCAAACAGTGTCTGAGATGACAGCAGCTCATGCTTTATTCCAATGAGATGTCCCAGATATGGGCACTTTTTCCAGTGGTGGTCTGCTTTTAAAGCACATCTGTTCTAATGGATTCCCTCTCCTGCCCTGCTGATGCATCCAAACTCATTTTTTATTGGCTGCCTGTCAACAATTTAGCAGTCATCTGCCAGTCTGCGGACAGGGAAATTGAAATTGTTGCACAATGGTTTCAGAGGCAGTGTGGAAGAGCAAGAGACCTGCATTTAAATAGTGTGGGTGTTTCTGTGTGTTTTGGTGTGAGAATGTGGCTGTTCCTTAATGGAATAATTGGTATTTTTATTTAAAAACTCACTGTGATAGTGCCAGACTTGGGTGAGGGATTTTCTGTTTAATTGTTGTGTTCATGACTTGTTTTGTTTAACATTTTTATTTAGGCTCTTTGAGCTGTGTTTTGTTTTTTGATTTAAATTGAGGCAATAAGGCTTGCCAAACGGAAATTGTCTTTAGTAGATTACTGTATTAAATAACTACACTACCGTTACACACCTACAGCACATGTTACATTGCCACATGAGAACACTGGCATTGATATGCTAAC
The DNA here is from genome assembly GCA_030684275.1 of Acipenser oxyrinchus oxyrinchus. Classification (NCBI taxonomy): domain Eukaryota; kingdom Metazoa; phylum Chordata; class Actinopteri; order Acipenseriformes; family Acipenseridae; genus Acipenser; species Acipenser oxyrinchus. The sequence continues at coordinate 7,676,513 of CM060255.1, forward strand.
AGATGGAGGATAAACACAACTGTTAAAGTATTTGTACTATAGTAAGGGGAATGTTTTCATAAGGGAATTTCATGATTTTTGCTGATAAAATGTTGTCTACAAAATGTAATGGTTGTTCCTAAAAACATTCCAGGAAACGGGTACAGTGTGGTATTACAAACTGTGTGCATGTTGTAAAAATGTTAAAAGATGAACACAGTATTATTTACAAACAGGTTATCCACCTAGATTGTATTCTTGGATAACCATGGATCAGTGGCTGATGCATTCCACAGTGATCCCCCAGTGTGTAAAAGGCTCTCAATAAAATAAATGAATTAGCCGTGCCTTATCCCTTCACACTGAGGAAGCACAAACGTTTCAGCTCGTACTGCGATTCAGCACACTGATGAAGCACAAACGTTTCAGCTCGTACGGTGATTCAGCACACTGATGAAGCACAAACGTTTCAGCTCGTACTGCGATTCAGCACACTGATGAAGCACAAACGTTTCAGCTCGTACGGTGATTCAGCACACTGATGAAGCACAAACGTTTCAGCTCGTACTGCGATTCAGCACACTGATGAAGCACAAACGTTTCAGCTCGTACTGTGATTCAGCACACTGATGAAGCACAAACGTTTCAGCTCGTACTGCGATTCAGCACACTGATGAAGCACAAACGTTTCAGCTCGTACTGCGATTCAGCACACTGATGAAGCACAAACGTTTCAGCTCGTACGGTGATTCAGCACACTGATGAAGCACAAACGTTTCAGCTCGTACTGCGATTCAGCACACTGATGAAGCACAAACGTTTCAGCTCGTACTGCGATTCAGCACACTGATGAAGCACAAACGTTTCAGCTCGTACTGCGATTCAGCACACTGATGAAGCACAAATGTTTCAGCTCGTACTGCGATTCAGCACACTGATGAAACACAAACGTTTCAGCTCGTACTGCGATTCAGCACAGTGATGAAGCACAAACGTTTCAGCTCGTACTGTGATTCAGCACAGTGATGAAGCACAAACGTTTCAGCTCGTACTGTGATTCAGCACACTGATGAAGCACAAACGTTTCAGCTTGTACTGTGATTCAGCACAGTGATGAAGCACAAACGTTTCAGCTTGTACTGTGATTCAGCACAGTGATGAAGCACAAACGTTTCAGCTCGTACTGTGATTCAGCACACTGATGAAGCACAAACGTTTCAGCTCGTACTGTGATTCGGCACACTGATGAAGCCACTAACTGAAAGTACTCTACTTGACTTTGTTTCTCATAAGTTGCTAGTTCGTGAAGGAATGTTCTGTTTGTGTGACCTACTTGGACCCCACCCAGCAGTCTGTGAGAAGCTCTTTTCTCCAGCTATGTCTCATAATTATTTATGGCACAGTCTATAAAATCAGGGAGCGTCCTGTTATAGAAAGAAACAGATGGTTGGCAATCCTTCATGACGCTCCATAGAACTAGCTATACACTGTACTGTAGTATACACGCATATACAATACATTAATATCTGTTCAATTGCAGCCAAAGTGTGAGCCTCTTTTAATCTTGGCAAATGAAGGCAGTGCATTAGCTTATCTGAAATGTGTCAGTGCTCAGCAATAAATCAACTGTAGGAAGCATAACAATGAATTGAAAGGCGGTAGATTTAATACCTTGCAATTCAATGTACTGAGATTGATAGATATGATTGTAACCAATTAATCACATCTCTATAAAAATGAATTTGTTTAAAACGATTATGAACAACAATCCCAGAGCCTCATGTGTTAATACATTAATACAAATGTAAAATGTAAGAGTACAAATGAACATGATCGTAAGATGCTGCAGCTTTTTATACACTTTAACATCAGCTTGGCTTCTACTTACAAGATTATTTTGTTGACTCAAAATTCTCCAAAAGGAATAGGAATCTCCGAAATAAGATGCTACTGTTACATGCCCCTCTGCTGTAAAGTTAAACTGTAATTAAGTAATTCTATTTAGTATTTTTGCACTACATATGAGATCAAGTAAATGAGGATTGGAACCTGAATTCGAGATTTATGACAATCGTTATGTAGTGCTTATAATGTACCAGTGGTAGTAATTATATCTCAGCATTGCTGATAGCTTGGGTTACATTGTCAAGAGAATACGACGTAGCATGCACCTATCGCATGATCACACGCTACAGGAAGTGCACAGCCACAATATGATATGTTAAAAAAGGGTTGGAAAAAATCAAAAAGAACTCCAAAATCCATACCGTATGTTCATGAGAATTCTTGTTAATGACTAAACCTTGCTTTCCAGTAATAAAAAGACTACCAAGCAATTCTTTCTTGACAACTGAAAACTGCTACGAAGTAGACTTGGCGAAAAAAGCTTCTTTGACCAAATCAAAGTAAGCATATACCAGGCGGCTTGACGTTTAGATAGCGCTTCATCAAATTCAGTGTTGGGTTTTCTCCTTTTATACAACTTTTCAAATGTTGCCATTTGAAGGTAACTACTGAGCAGTTTGTCGAAGGGGCTTTATATTTTCATTGTGCAGATACTATAAACAAATGATTAGTTCAGATGTGGATCTTATCAACTTGCTGCAAGAGTTAAACAAAGATCCAGACAGTTACAAAACCTGTTAACCTATTGCAGATTTACTAGCCGTATATTACTACTGCATTTTTTTTTAATCATTTAACCAAAATGATCTGAGTTTTAGTCCTGTTTTCAGGATCAACATTGCTGATGATACCCAGCAATAGGAGCCCTGTGAAAACCCAACTCATTTTGGTTAACGATATTGAAAGATAATATGCAGCCAAAAATTTCCACGAATTATTATTTATTTATTTATTTATTTATTTATTTATTAGCAGACACCCTTATCCAGGGCGACTTACAATTCTTACAAGATATCACATTATGTTTACACAGAATTACCCATTTATAGAGTTGGGTTTTTACTGGAGCAATCTAGGTAAAGTACCTTGCTCATGGGTACAGCAGCAGTGTCCCCCACCTGGGATTGAACCCACGACCCTCCGGTCAAGAGTCTAGAGCCCTAACCACTACTCCACACTGCTGCCCAATATTAAGCAATAGCATATATTTTTGGGAGATACACTATATTCCATTTTTGTTTTATCCAAATTAAAGACATCTGAGTAACGGTATCATTTTGAGACTCATGCAGAAAGCTATTAAGCCCCAAATGTGAAGAATTTACAGGGTTGTAGATATTTGAAGGACAGGATGTTTTTTTCTTTTTCTTTCTAGCCAAAATTAGGCAGGCTACACTTGTGATTAGTGTTTAATGTCATGTTCTTCAACACAATCTGAAATATTTGTGTAAACCCCAGTTTAAGATAGTTGAACATGCATTTAAATTAGAAGTCGGGTACCTGTCGGGTTTTAAATTTCCTCAACGCTACCCTGTTCTCTTTTTACTACCCAGGTATCGATGTATTAATTTGAGAATTTAGAGAGAATGTAGAAAATATGACAATACAAGCTTAAAATACAAGTCCAGTGGCTTATTCAATTGGTTGTTTTGTGTAATAAAATGATATGGGTGTGTGGCAAAGTGCCCCCCCGTGTGTATTTTGTGTTACGTGTTGTGTGTAAATGTTGGTGTATAGTCATCGGTACACGGGATATAAACGGGTCTGTGTTTCACTTGTGATTTAAAAATGTAGATTTATATTTAGGCACGGAGGGCACAAATCACTTCACGTGCTAGTTAAAATGCAATGTGTGGTCACGGGAGTGCACTTAATTAATTCACGTGCAGTTGTACCGAGATTCCAATTGAATGATTGACTAGCAATCGAGTCTCGGTACAACTGCATAAAAACAGCATGTTTTCACTCACTCGGGGTTGGGTGTTCGAGAGTGGAGAACGGAGAGAGAGAAGGAGAGAAATATTTACAAACAATTGCTATCGCGTGCTGGTAGGACCAGCACGATACTTGTTTGTTTGTTTACTCACCGTGTTTGTGTGTCTGTCCGTCCACCGTTTGTTTAATTGTTAGTCCGTTTTGTTTATATATTTATTTTGGCGAAAGTGCCGTGTCCTGTTTCTGTTTTGTGTACAAACCTTTTATTTTCTGTTTGATTATTAAGCGCTGAGCGTGATCACGCGCTCAGCTTCACCAAAACCCCAAGTCTCTGTCTGTACTGTGTTTCCTGGCTCTGCCGTGGCGTCACCGCTCAGTCGTCTTTGTCACACGTGGTGTCAGAAGTGGGATCTACAGCGCCTCAGGACTCAGGCCAGAGCAGGAACCGCAATTTGGGGTTTAAAAAAAAAAAAACCCAACAACAACAACAACAAAAAAAAAAAAAAAAAAAATGGAAGGCTGGAACTGGAGAGATGGCTGCCAGGATCTGGAGGTCCTCCTCGGTGGTCTAGAGGACCAAGGCTGGTGCCTTGCCTGTGGGGAGTTCGGGCACCCGGTGGTGCGCTGCCCCTACCAAGAGGGAGAGGAGGAACTGGCCCAGGATAGGAAGGTGAGGAGGAGGCAGAGAAGGGGAAAGGGGAAGAGGAAGGCTGAGTGTCCACAGCCCAAGTGGGAGGAGCCCGAACGTCCTACGCCTGAGTGGGAGGAGCCCGAACGTCCTACGCCTGAGTGGGAGGAGCCCGAACGTCCTACGCCTGAGTGGGAGGAGCCCGAACGTCCTACGCCTGAATGGGAGGAGCCCGACGTCCCACGCCGAATGCCCTACGCCTGAATGGGAGGAGCCCAACGTCCCGCCTGAATGGGAGGAGTCGGTCCACAGCCCAAGAGGGAGGAGTCGGTGCGTCCACAGCCCAAGAGGGAGGAGTCGGTGCGTCCACAGCCCAAGAGGGAGGAGTCGGTGCGTCCACAGCCCAAGAGGGAGGAGTCGGTGCGTCCACGGCCCAAGACACGGAAGGTAGAGCGTCCACAGCCCCAGTCTCCACCAGCAGAGGGTGAATTCCTGCTGGGTCCACCTCCATTGCCATGGGAGGACTGCTTGCAGCTCCCACCTCCACCAGCAGAGGGTGAATTCCTGCTGGTCCCGCCTCCGCCACCTCCATTGGCAGGAGCAGAGCAGCAGGAGCTGCCTCTGCCTCCGCCACTTCCATCGGCAGAGCAGCAGGAGCTGCCTCTGCCTCCGCCACCTCCACCGGCAGGAGCAGAGCAGCAGGAGCTGCCTCTGCCTCCGCCACTTCCATCGGCAGAGCAGCAGGAGCTGCCTCTGCCTCCGCCACCTCCATCGGCAGGAGCAGAGCAGCAGGAGCTGCCTCTGCCTCCGCCACTTCCATCGGCAGAGCAGCAGGAGCTGCCTCTGCCTCCGCCACCTCCACCGGCAGGAGCAGAGCAGCAGGAGCTGCCTCTGCCTCCGCCAACCCCACCAGCAGAGGATGAATGCCTGCTGGTAACACTTCCCCACCAGCAGAGGATGAATGCCTGCTGGTATCACTTCCCCACCAGCAGAGGAGGAATGCCTGCTGGTAACACTTCCCCACCAGCAGAGGAGGAATGCCTGCTGGTATTACTTCCCCACCAGCAGAGGATGAATGCCTGCTGGTAACACTTCCCCACCAGCAGAGGAGGGATGCCTGCTGGTATCATTTCCCCACCGTCACGAGGAGAGGAGCAGGAGCTGCCTCTCCCTTCACCAGAAGGACCTGGACTAGATGCTGGCGGTCCTCGGCAGCCCTTGCATAGGCTGCTGAGGGAAGCACGGGAAGAACCGCCCGGCCGCAGAGGCCGAGAAGAGGGCCAACACCTGCACCCCAGCTAGTCCTGACTCCCTGCCCCGCCGCCCAAGGATGCCTGCCCGCTTAGCCCAAGGATGCCTGCCCCGCCGCCCAAGGATGCCTGCCCGCCGCCCAAGGATGCCTGCCTCGCCGCCCAAGGATGCCTGCCTCGCTTAGCCCAAGGATGCCTGCCTCGCCGCCCAGGGATGCCTGCCTCGCCGCCCAAGGATGCCTGCCTCGCCGCCCAAGGATGCCTGCCTCGCTTGCCCAAGGATGCCTGCCTCGCTTCGCCCAAGGATGCCTGCCTCGCCGCCTGGGGTTGCCAGCCGCTCCGCATCGCCTGGGGTTGCCAGCCGCTCCGCATCGCCTGGGGTTGCCAGCCGCTCCGCATCGCCTGGGGTTGCCAGCCGCTCCGCATCGCCTGGGGTTGCCAGCCGCTCCGCATCGCCTGGGGTTGCCAGCCGCTCCGCATCGCCTGGGGTTGCCAGCCGCTCCGCATCGCCTGGGGTTGCCAGCCGCTCCGCATCGCCTGGGGTTGCCAGCCGCTCCGCATCGCCTGGGGCTGCCTGTCGCTCCACACAGGGTACAGGGTACGAGGGAGAAGTGGAGCTCCCGCTGCCGCCTCTATGGCCAGGGGCTCCCCTCCCGAGTTCGCCTCCCGAGGGTCCGCTGCTGCTGCCGTCGCCTCCCGAGGGTCCGCTGCTGCTGCCGTCGCCTCCCGAGGGTCCGCTGCCGTCGCCTGGGGTCGCCAGGGATCCTGCTTCGCCTGGGGTAGTCGAGGGTCCTGCTTCGCCTGGGGTCGCTACACTATGGCCAGAACCCCATGAAGGGGAGCTGTCGGCCATGAAGAAAGGGGGAGGTCAGGAGACCAGCTCCCCAGCCGCATTTCCGTGGCAGGAAACACGGTGGCCAGAGCCCCACGGAGGGGAGCTAGCGGCCACGAAGGAGGGGGAGGTCAGGAGACCCGCTCCCTCGCAGCAGTTTCGCTGCCGGAAGTGGGTGGCCGGCGCCCCACGGAGGGGAACTGCCGGCCATGAAGAAGGGGGAGGTCAGGAGACCAGCTTCCCCGCAGCAGTTTCGCTGCCGGAGATTGTGTGGTCGGAGCCCCACGGAGGGGAACTGCCGGCCATGAAGAAGGGGGAGGTCAGGAGACCAGCTCCCCAGCTGCACTTTCGCGGCAGGAGATAGTGTGGCTGAAGCCCCGAAGAGGGAGCTGCCAGCCACGAAGAATTGGGGTGCCAGACATTTCACCATGGCCACCCCAGAAACAACTTGCTTCCCCTCTTCCGGGACTTTGGGACTGAGGGGGAGGTGGCCATTGAGGCCATGTGTGCTTTGCACAAGGGGGTATATGTGGCAAAGTGCCCCCGTGTGTATTTTGTGTTACGTGTTGTGTGTAAATGTTGGTGTATAGTCATCGGTACACGGGATATAAACGGGTCTGTGTTTCACTTGTGATTTAAAAATGTAGATTTATATTTAGGCACGGAGGGCACAAATCACTTCACGTGCTAGTTAAAATGCAATGTGTGGTCACGGGAGTGCACTTTAATTAATTCACGTGCAGTTGTACCGAGATTCCAATTGAATGATTGACTAGCAATCGAGTCTCGGTACAACTGCATAAAAACAGCATGTTTTCACTCACTCGGGGTTGGGTGTTCGGTGAGTGGAGAACGGGTGTAGCGAGGAGGAAAATTTACGATAACAATTGCTATCGCGTGCTGGTAGGACCAGCACGATACTTGTTTGTTTGTTTACTCACCGTGTTTGTGTGTCTGTCCGTCCACCGTTTGTTTAATTGTTAGTCCGTTTTGTTTATATATTTATTTTGGCGAAAGTGCCGTGTCCTGTTTCTGTTTTGTGTACAAACCTTTTATTTTCTGTTTGATTATTAAACGCTGAGCGATCACGCTCAGCTTCACCAAAAACCCCAAGTCTCTGTCTGTACTGTGTTTCCTGGCTCTGCCGTGACGTCACCGCTCAGTCGTCTTTGTCACAGGGTGCCATTGCAAGTTTTAGACATACTTGACTCAAACTCCAGTAACATGTGAAAAAACACTTCAGCAGATGCTGTGGTGAACAACAATCTTAGTAATACTTACCATTGTTGAAGGATCGGAAATGTCCTACAAATTTAATATATTCATATGTTGGCGGTTCTTCTGGGTCTGGATTTCCAAGTAGGAGGTGACAACAGAACGCCAAGTCATTTTCAGCTGCAAAAACACAAACAAACAATCACATTTTTCTTTGAAAACAGGACAGTTAATGGCCAAGCAGGATACAGCAAGAGCTACCTGCTTGTGCACACTTTTATTTTTAATTAAACAAACAAACTAATTAACAAAATACAGTCGGTCTTTAGACTTTAAACCTGGGAAGACACAGTTTTCCCTCGTACAAATACATTTTACCTAAGCTGTATCAATGCTGGACCAGCTTCTCATTAAACCTGTTACTACAGCATACCGCCACTAACTACTCTTTCTGCAGCCTTTTATCCACATTCTCACATGGTTGAAATGGGAAGCCAGAAACCAGTTTACATGCAATGATAGGTATGTTTGCCCTTAGTCATGCTAAACTAAACTAAAAACGTTATCATAACCTTGGTTCCAAATGCGTATTTACCTCCTAAAGACCCGAATCCTTAAAATTGTATACCAAAGCTGCTCTGAGCCTGTGACGCAGTCATGGCCACGTCCCTGAGGGCACAAAAGGACTCCGTTCACAGATCTCAGTGTCATTTTTTTTTTAAGCCTGCTGCAATCATGGACGCAGTGACCTTGAAGTTTAATGGTTACATTTCTATTTCAGGGAACCAGGGTTATAACAACAACCTAACGTTCCCTTTTAAGTGCGAAATGTAACCATTACCGAATGGGCGAGTATACCCAAGCCATCGCAAGGGCAAGATTGCAGAACTCCGGAATGCTACAAGGCTAAGCCGAAGGTTACTCTGTGCATTACCATTCAGAATCCCAGTAACAAGTAGCTAGGGTGAAAAAACTGAGAGAGAGTTTCACCTCTATGTCTGTGTTGTAAGGGTCGACTGGGAAGCCACCTTTAACACTCTAGTTCCAAAACCAGTGTTTTGAGGGTCCATGACATTCAGTCTGTAGAACCTAGTGAAGGTATGGGGAGTAGCCCACACCACTGCATTGCAAACATCCTTGACAGATGCACCCTAGAATAAAGCCCAGAAGTTGCCATGTCCCTTGTGGAATGGGCAGTGAGCTTCTCTAGAGAGGGCAAGTTGGCCAACTCATATGCAACTGACCGTGTCTGCTATCCACGGACAGTCGCTGCTTAGACAGGGCTTGACCATGGGACTTTGCCCAATAGCAGACAAAAATTGTTTGGACTTCCTCCAACTTTTTGACCTGTCAGCATAGTATACCAGGACCTGAACTGGGCAGAGCGTATGGAGCTGTCGCTCTCTGTCAGACTGGAAAGGAGGTGGATGGAAAGCATCAATTTCACAGATTGGTTGACATGGAATGCCGAGATAGTCTTTGGCAAAATGGCAGGATTGGTACAGAGTGTGACCTTTGTCCTGACCTCTGTAAAAATTAAGCAGGCTTTCACTATAGAGAATGCTTGTTCTTTGTGGAGGTGATGCCAAGCAAGAAAGCTGCTTAAAATGATAACAATTTCAGTTCAGCTGAATACAGGGGCTCAAATGGAAGCTTCATGAGTGCATTAAGCATCATGTTTAGCCTCCAGCGAGGAACAATGTCCTTCATAGGTGGCCGAAGATGCAGAGCCTGTTTTAAAAAATTACCCCGCTAGGAAGTGAGCTCCTGGGGAGACCAAATTAGTCTTAACATGGCAACCCTTGTCAAATAGGTCCTGCAAAAATTGCAGTATTACTGCCATGGGACAAGTAGTCAATAGTCGGCCACGGTTCAATGTGGGCTGAAAAACTCTGCTGCTGAACCAGGCCTGCAGAGGGCGTATGCGCCGGAGACCCAATGAAAGGATCTGGGAAGCTGCTGCCATCAGGCCCAGAAGTTTCTGGAACATTACTACCATGATCTGTTGAGCTGAAAGAGCTCCAAACAGGTGGCTATTCTGTGCACTCTGCTGTCCAACAGAGTGGCCAGCATGGACCCGGTGTCCAAACACACTCCAAGATAGGAGGCTGTCTTGGAAGGCGTGAGCTGGCTCGTCGCATTATTCACCGTAACGGCACTAGGAAGTCGCTGGAGTAGAACCCTTCCTCCAACTGGAGGAGGTCTATCATGTGAGACACCTCCTGAGACACCACAGCTGTGTCCTGTGAGTCCATGACTGATGTTGTAGTCACGCCCTGAAAGGGAGGGGGACCACTGCAGCGAGTAGCCGTTCTGAATGGTAGTAAGCACCCAGATGTCTGTGGTCCACTGACACCAATAGTCCAGATGGCTCCCTGAGAAGGCGCCCTGGGCCTGTGGCTGCAAATTCCTAGGGTTGCTGCTTAGCCTGTGGCTTGGCCTGCGGCTTCTGTCTCTGCGCATGATGGCGGAACCTATTAAAGCCTCTACGACGAGCAGCTGCGGGTCAGTCCCGAACATCACCTCTGCTGCAGCATCTCGTCCACCGCGGGACCAAACATATGTCCGGCACATGTGCCTGGGAAAGCCAAAGCTGCTCTGCTGACAGGGAGAGCTTAACCGCAGGGGACGTGCCGTCCGACTCCACATCCTCAAACAGAAACGGCAGCTACTGTTCACCAACCTCCTCAGAGGCGGAGATGGACAGTATGGACAGGGAGGGGAAGGAGAGGCAGAGCTCGAGGAGGATGAGGAAGACGGTTTCCTGCTTGGGCTACTTTCCCGAGTGCGTTGTTCGCTCTCCCTTGGCGCAGAGCCATGGGGTGAGGACAAAGCCACCTCTCTAAGAGAGGATGATGGGGGAGAGCACTGAGCAGGATTAAGGGACACAGAACGCTCCTTAAGAGTGCGCTTGGAGAAAGGGACACAAAATTTGCAGCTGTTATTAACCAGTGCCTCCTTGACATGCTCTGACTCCAGGCAGGAAGAGCATCTGCAGTGCTTGTCCTCCATAGGCAGACTGGCCTTGCATGTCTCACAGGGATAGAACCCGGGCATGCAATGTACAGTATAGGGTTGTACAGCTGCTGCCTCAATCTGCTTATATATCGACCAGGTGGGTCAAGACCTGAGCAGGACCGGTTCAGTACCGGACTGGTGACCTCGGCACCAGTCGGTAGCGGGCTGGAAGAGGGGCGGTACTGGGGTGGTTTGTTACTGGTTCGGAACCTGGTCGGCACCAGGTCGGTTTGGTGGCTTTGGCACTGTTCAGAACCGGGTTGATACCGGGACGATTCGGTGACTTTAGTCCCGGGTCAGTACAGGGACGGTACCCGGATGGCACAGAGATGGCACCGGGTCGGTTCGATACTTGTTTGTGTCTTTAGCACTGGTAACATCGGTACCGTTCAGTACTGGTCCACCGGTTCGCAGTGACAATGTCAGTACCCACACGAGACTGACGGAAGCATGCTTGTTTGAATGGACTAACGGCCTTCACAATGGTGATGCTAAAAAGCTGCCACCAGAACAGCAACAACAAGCCAAAGCGAGTATCTCAGTCCTGCGCAGTGCTACTGAGCCCAGCAGCTGCTATTGCTGCACATGTGCTGAGCACCACATTGCAGACAGGCCTACACGCAGTATCTGTAAAAACATATAAAACACAACTGGAAAAGACTTTCCCAACCAAAAACAGTCATTAAACAATTACATAAATAATATAAAACGTTTTGTATAGTGCTAAAAAGCAAAAGCGAGATATAAAATAAGCTCCAACTGGAGCTATGCAACCTGAGGGAGAGCACAAAGTCAGCCAACTTATGTTGCTAGATCCCTGGGAAGGAGACTCGAGCCGCTAGCTTCAGGATTTGGGTCTTTAGGAGGTAACTACCCATTCGGAAATGGTTACATTTCGTAGTTGAAAGGGTACAAAGTATAATAACAGTGTGACAAGAGAAACATCACCCTGCCACAAACACTTGGAAAGTCTGTAACCAATCATCATGAGCATGAAAGCTCTCCTATACTTTTGTTAGTTTTTGTAATATAAATTACATCAACATTGTATAAGGCTCAGGGTTTTAGTTTTTTTTAATGATCTTATCAATTGTGGAAATGTATAAACCTGATTTCTGAGTACCTAATTTCATTGTAATTTTATTGTAAGTGGTAATATTAATAGGTGGGTCAATTAATCATCCTAGGGGGAAAAACACCAGGGGGATTAATACACCTTCACAGAGCAGCATAGTTTATACTTTTGAGTTAAAATAGTATTGTATAGGGTGGAGACATATTTACAATTCCTTGAACTTCAGTATTACAGTACCTAATTTACCTAAATATTTATTAAATTCAGCAATTCCGTCCACTGTCCATAAATGACAGCCCAGCCTCTGTGACTTCTGTGAAAGCACTGCTACAACATGCATTTCATTTTACCAGAACTATGTGGTGAGCGTATCTGAGCCAACCCTAACCTAAAGCTAGCCAGGCCCAACAGAGCCAGAGGTCTTTATAAGACAGCAATCCAATTAGCTTAATCTAGAGCCAGGGGGGAGCAGATTAAACAATATCACTGTCACCAAGGCCATCGTTGCAGAAGCATTTTCCCTGGCCACTCTCAAGGGTGCTGAACCAGCCCTGTTACACGTACAGAATCAGTCTCCTTGGCGTGTGCTGAGCCAGCCATGTAACACGTACAGAATCAGTCTCCTGGGACGTGTGCTGAATAGGCGACCCTCTGGAGCACAGAAGCCATAGTTTATGTACCGTTCTATATTCTTCAAAACTTCTAACAATTAATGTTCAGAATCATAACCCAAAACTTACAGTTTAGGTAGTTTGCAGAGGTGGGGTGTTTCATTAATAAATGTGAGGATAACAGTTTGTAAACTTCTGAAAGTTCTTGTTCTGGGAGGAAATGTAATAAGTTCTGATCCATAACATCAGACTAGAAAGAAGAAGGAAAAACACAGGTTGTCGCATGTCATACATCCATACATCATTTCATATATGGTAACAATTTTATTCAGTAACTAAATTCCAATGATGAAATGTAACTTTATGAAAACAAAACACATGGGTCTATTTTAATGACCTAAACAGTAGCAAACTGAATCACACTGCCCTTTAAAGTGATTGCAGCTAACAAGTCATGCACATACATTTGCTTTTTTTCATTTTTTAAAGAAATCTTTGTTTGTAAGCCAATGTCTTGCACTCCCTGGGTCATTTCACCTGAAGAGTGACTCAAATGACTGACATGCTTTGCAGCTACTAAGATGCCTTGACACTGAAGACACTGCTGGGGTGAAATGACCAAGGAAGACTTACTGAAAGGCAAGTACTAGATGTTTAAAAATGAAAATACATTTATACGTTTATACGTTTTTTTTTTTAACTGCACATTTGAGATATACTGCATGACAGGTAACATTTATGGAATCATTTTGTTAGCTACAAACACTTTAACTTTTTAGTCTTGTCGGTTTTCAATATGTCAGTCAAGATGGGATACAGCTTGTTGGTTAATAATAGACTAGAAGGTCCTGAAGGAGTGGGGACATTATACAAGGAAGTTGAAAGCAAGGCTTGCAAACAGTGATTTTCTTTAACATAGTGTAGTGCCAGATATTTTTAAATGAAAATACCAGCATGCTGTAACATGAGTTTCATTCGAAAACTGAATATCATTTTAAATCTGGCAGCACAGATAAGTATATGCACTGGTACCTGGTATTTGAGCATTTAACAAACATCTAATATGAACCAGAATTCATCTTATAAATCTATTAAAAGATGCACTCACCGGTAAATGTCCTAGCAGAGGAGTAATACTGTCAGAAACATAAATAATATTTCCATCTGTAGTTACTGCAATGAGAAAGCCGTCTAATGCCTGAAATACAAATTAGCAAAACTCCTTAGAGGAGAACAGCACTACAAGAGGGAAACACAATTCATAAACATATACAAGCTTTTCAAGCTTAGATGTTGCAAGATCTGCTGCTTCGCGAGGTTTATTCATGCAATGCCAGAGGTTTTTTTTTTTTTAAAGTTTGTTGCAGAGTTTTGTTAGTTTAAAATAACTGAATGATTACACTTAGACAGTAGGAATCAAATCCAGTAACCTCTGCAATAGATTAACATTGTGTGACAGCTAGAACAATCAATTTAGGAGCGTTGGTTTCCTCACCTCTAACATAAGCTGGGTAAACTCCTCATTACTCAGAAACGAAGGCTTCCAGTCTTGGTTAATGTCAATTGTTTCAGTATTTGATGATAGTTCTTAAAAAAAACAAAAAAACAGAGATCATCTATTTTAAGTGTGTGAGTTCATTCACACAACCCCTATTTTTCAAGCATGTCCCAAGGGAGGAAGACAAGCAACACCCCAAAATACTAACACCGTCCAAAAAGCAGTTTCCTGTAATAATATACAATAGAGAGTCAATTATCCAGTCTTTGATCAACCGTATTGTCTAATGAACCGAACACACCTGTAATCATGTGATGAATTATGTGTGGTGTGTTACACAGCTTCTGCTGCTAAAACGTCTGCGGCAGACTGAGGCAAATGAAAGTTACAGCATTATTCAGACCACCAAAACCTTAGAGCAGTGTGCGCTTTAAATTGTTGCATTTAATCAGATTAAAACAGTCACCTTGTTCTTGAATTTTCTTCTATTTTGTCAGTAAGGGCTGGAGATCCTGTCTGTTATTGAGCAGCTAAGATCTTTTATTTTATTCCTTTCAATTGCACATTATTACAATGCTTTAACAGCAAGTATCAAAGTATAGAAACATTTTACTGAATTTTTGAAGTGTAATGATTCCTGAAGTTCTGTAATGTGTCAGAGTTGTACTGAATTGTATTCTTTGATTTTCAAAGTTTGGTATATGGTAAGTTTAATTACAGTATTTCATTACCTGAACTGGAGGTGTTCAAGTTTTCCTGAATTGCATTAATCTACTGATTTGTAAAGCTTTGTAATTTTGTATGCTTAATGTGATAGAATAGGTTACTAGCTATATATCATTAGTAGGTACTTGTGTGTGTTAACTTTATTCTATACATAAAGGTACAGTAATTGTTATTAATACCTGTTCAATTATCCATACAAATCCATTATGCGAAATAGTATCGGTCGAAGTTAGTTCAGATAATTGACACTACTGTATAATAAAGTAAACCATCAATAAATATTTGATATAAATCCATAAATCTGATAAAATAACTGACAACAGATTTTCAGGCCAATCAAGTTGTATGTTTTATGGCCATTAGCAAAAAATGTCCTATAACATATAATAATGTTTAATTATGCACAGTTCAAGTGTAAACAGATTGCTAGAACTCTTGGATTTGCTGTACCAAGGTCAGAACTAATGCTGTTACTAATGTTGTTACTAATGCGGTTACTAATGCTGTTACTAATGTTGTTACTAATGCTGTTACTAATGTTGTTACTAATGTTGTTACTAATGCTGTTACTAATGTTGTTAGTAATGTTGTTACTAATGCTGTTACTAATGCTGTTACTAATGCTGTTAGTAATGTTGTTAGTAATGCTGTTACTAATGTTGTTACTAATGTTGTTACTAATGCTGTTACTAATGTTGTTACTAATGCTGTTACCGCTGTGTTTCTGTAGAAAGTCAATGGTCTGTTCCAGCACTGTGGTCTTGTCCATTTTACTGGTATTTCCTGGAACCATCGTGCCAAGTTCTTTGATAAGAACATTGAACTGGTCTCGTCGCTTCTTCTCAGACTTGTTACGGGATGCCCTGAATTAAAAGGAAATCAAATAATCAAATCATTACAATGTTTCCGCTTATACAGTACAGCTATGGCCACAAGTTTTGCATCACCCGATGAATTAACTAATTTTGCTTCAAAAAGTCGAATGAAACTCCTCAATAATGTTACATTAACATATTGAATTACACAGAGCTTTGTAGTTTTCCATATACTTAACGAAAAACTGACAAAAATATGACATTTTGAAATCTAACATGAAATACAATACTGTTCTACTATTATGGCTTCCGGTAGACTTTTACAATATAATTTTGTAGTTTCTTTGATTACATGATGTTAAATAAAATATCTAAATTATTTTCATATAGTTTTTTTTACTTTGGCTACATTTTGGCGCTGTTATTCAACACTGTTGATGTCTACAGCAGTTGAAATGCTAACATTTAGATTTTAACCCCGCTCCAATGTTTGTTACTAGCAACAAAGTCAGTAAGGCTGTAAGACACGCAGGTAATAAATGTGTTTTATGGTTATCAAAGTTCAGGTATCAAACAGGTATCTAAGTGTGTTGGATTCTTAGTAAGCCTAAATTATCCCACCTCTTTGCCTTGTCCTTCTCATCTTCATCCATCAGATCGTCCACACAACTGTTTCTGTGACATAAAAACAATCAGCATGTAACTGAATGGCAGGGGTCATCGGGTCACGGTTGAGGTGCATTTGCAAAGTAGTGTTCATCAAAAATCACAAACACCAGTTATTTAATAATAATAATAATAATAATAATAATAATAATAATAATAATAATAATAATAATAATAATACTGTTTGTAGTTAATTTGGCTGAATAAATAGTTTGGTTTGAAGGTGGCAGGTTTTTTCCAAGTCCTTTGACAATTACATCATTAGACTTGGATTTCATACGCTTCATCTAACTGTTTACTGTTTTACTGTTCAAAAGATTTAAAAAAAAAAATGCTTCTAATTATATTTTCATTCATGTTGAATCCTATGACCTTCACCTAAATGTCAGTGGTCAAATGTAAAAAAGAATTACACATAATGAACTTGAAATATACTGAGAAATATTTGTGCAATACAACACATACAAATGGTCTTAACTGCTGCATGGGGACACACTGCATTGAAAACAATATAATATTGACAGTTGAAATATTCCCATAAAGTTACAGTAGCTAAAGCAGGTTGCTCAGTCATTGAATTTCCTTAATCGTTTAAATCAAATTACTTAACTGTGAAAGAAAGCACACAAACTCTCATTTGCATAATATTAAAGACTTCCGAAGAGATAAAGTTAAATTTAAATACCTTGGACAAAGCAGGCCTAATCCTAGTCTAAGTGGTGGATCTATAGCAAAGTCTGTCTGTACTAATGGTCTAATCCTAAATACCTCAAGCAAAACAAAGTAAGGACCCGCTTTTGGTTCTCACAAGTGTATTACGCAGTAGTGAGCTAGATATGGTACCAGGTGGCTGTTTTCAAAACTCATACTCTGCTGAGCACTGTGGAGTCAATACCACAAAATGGCCCTTGTTTTATTACAAAACTTTAGGTGAAAAAACAACACTAATAAATGTTTGTTGCCCTGGAGATATTCCTCACCTCAATGCTTTTTAAGCCTAGAAAATATTGGAATTCCTGTATAGTGACGAAAACTGGTATATTTGGCCTGGGGACTTCAAAAGTGACAAAAAAATAATTATACCTTAAGATAATTGTGGCGGTGTGTCCCGCCCCTATGTATTATTATTTGTATTTTTATTTGCGGCGCGGGTAAAAGCGCCGCGTCTTTTATTACTTATTATTTAAAAACCTCGTGAGGATGCATGACTGATCAGCTACTGATTATTTAACTAGCTGACAGTCATGCATCCTACCAAAGCGTGCAGACTCTGGCGAGGGTAATAAGATAATTAACAACTAGTTAACCCCTCGGCCAGAGTATAAGAACCAGCAGTTGTCTGTTCTGGAGGTGGAGTTTTGGAGTAGAGAGTGGAGAGAGAGCGGAGAGACGACATAAAACAATTGCTAAAACGTGCTGGTTTAGCCAGCACGCCACTTACTTGTTTGTCTGTTTATTCGTTTGGCCCTCGTGCCCTTTTGTTTTGTTGTTTTGTTAAATATTTTGTTTTGTTTATTAATAAAATCAACTGAACGCCGCTATGCGTTCAGTTTCAGCCCGCCATCCATTGTTGTGGTTTCAGTTACTTCCTGGTCCGTGACGTCACCACTGCGAGCCAGACTGCCACAATAATGGTAGTTTTTGAACAATGATTTTAACACTGCAGGAAAAGTACTTGCAGTCAGTACTTGTTACATTCTTTAAATAAAAGAACGTGGAAAATCCTGCACATTCCTTCAATATTTTAATGCGAAATGCTTTAGACAATGGTATACTGTCTTACAATGACAGCACACAGGCAGCACACAGTCATCAGGAACATTTTTTAACACAAATCTGACACTTTCTAGTAACTGTAAGTGCACTGAAGTCATTAATCATTATGTCAGCAGCATCTTGACATTAATCATATCCCACTGTCCCATTCCCAAACCAACCATGTCCAGAGGTGCTCCTGCTACTGTTATATATATAAATAAAAAATGAAAGGCAGTTTAATCCCATCAGATTCTATAGTGGGGCCCACCTTCACCCCCAAAAAGCTTTTCAAAGGAGGAGATTTCCTGGCATCGTGCCAAGCTCTTTGATGAGAACATTGAACTGCTCTCGTCGCTTCTTCTCAGACTTGTTACAGGATGCCTTGAATTAATAGGAAATCAAATAACTTTACAAAAATCATTACAATGCTTCCGCTTATACTGTACAGCTATGGCCACAAGTTTTGCATCACTCTATAGAATTAACTAATTTTGCTTCATAAAGTCGAATGAAACTGCTGAATAATGTTACGTTAACATATTGAATTACATAGCGCTTTGTAGTTTTCCATATACTTAACGAAAAACTGACAAATTTTAAATGTGACATTTTGAAATCTGACATCATGAAATCTAACGTGAAATGTTCATATAGTTCTTGTTTTATAAATTATGTCTCAATGCTAAAATTCTAGGTGATGCAAAGATTTTGGCCATAGCTGTATTGTAATTGTAGTCGGTGACAACAAAACTATATCTCTAAGCAGAGAATCCGCTTCAATGATTTATGATCAGGAACTTCAGGATTTTATTACACATCCCTGTCAGACATACTTTGATTTGGATCACTGTGCTGTACCTGGTACAGGACTAGACAAAACGACAATAAACGGGGCTCCCCGAGTGGCGCATCCAGTAAAGGCGCTCTGCGTGGAATGCAGGATGCACCCTATAGCCTGGAGATCGCAGGTTCAAATCCAGGCTATGTCGCTGCCGACCATGACCAGGGGTTCCTAGGGGGCGGCGCACAATTGGCCGTGCTGCCCGGGTAGGGAGGGCTTAGGTCGGCAGGGGAATCCACGGCTCACCGCGCACCAGCGACCCCTGTGGCTGATAGGGCGCCTGCGGGTCTGCAGTGGAGCCATTCAGATCTGTGTTGTCCTCCGGTATTATAGGTCTGGTGGCCTCTCTATGGATCCGCAGTGCGAAAAATGACGGATTGGCAGGAGCACGTTTCGGAGGACGCGTGTTCCAGCCGCCCGTTTCGAGTCGCCAGGGGTTGCAGCGGTGTACCAGGATACATTCACACAACCCCCCCTTTTCAAGCATGTCCCAGGGGAGGAAGACAAGCAACACCCCAAAATAGTAACATCATCCAAAAAACTGTTTCCTGTAATAATATATAAAAAATTAAACCATCAATAATCGTTTGATATAAACCAACCAGTATATGGAAAACTGGTTGGTTTATACTGTATCTGATTCCAGAGTTTAGCATTTTGAATCAGAGATTAGAGCCCACACCTTAATTTTAAATCCCTAACATTGTTTCCCATAGTAAGGAATTCTTCCAATTTACACAACACCTAAAAGCATACTGAAGACTACCATCTGTACAGTGCAGTGCCAGAAAGCTTGGCTCCACCCATCCCCCCCTCCAGCCATGCTAAACAGGATTAACTTCCCTGCTGCTGGCAGATAGAAAAGTAGGTCAGTTCACAACATTTTTCCATGGTGGTGATTGTAATGCTCTTTCACAAGAGAGTTAATATGTAACCTGGATTGATAAAGCAGGTAATGATCCCTTTGGTGGGGAGGGGGGGGCAGCATAGTATTTATTGTACATCTCTCTTTACAAACAAATATTATATAGTATATGTTTTTTTATTATTAAAAATAATAGCTATAGAGACAACGCACTTGATAGGCGCCATGGGAGCTTCACCTCACAGCTCTGCTAGTGCATCTTAATATGAAAAGAAAAACAGCCAATCGTACTGTGATGTGCCAAAATGTTATTTGTGGTAAGTGGTACAACGTCCAGTGGGGATTAGGTTGAGACCACCAAACTCCTGTGGTGACCCCATCATTTCTATTTAACACTACAGTGTTGTTCAGTACAGTAGCTGTTGACTAAACAACATTAAGGCAAAGTTGCAGTAGTGACATTAAATACATTAGGACAGATACACTGAGCATATACTTAGGGCCTCTGTTTTTCGGTTTTTATTCATTTCATTTTTCTGTGCTTATTTTTTTAGCTATTTTCGAGTTTTATGTAAATCGTTTTTTGGGCGCTTTCGCTTTTTCTATTCTGTATGAAATTATTGTTTTCGGTTACTTTCCAAAATTTGTCTGGGTTTTTATTTTCTTCTGTCACAATATTAACTTGACAGTACTTGTACATTTCAATTGCACCTTCTTTTCTTTGCTATTTTACACAATGAAATCCTTATGGTCACAGTGTTTAGGTATTTTTTTTTTTACATTTCACCACAATTTGCAGTTCTGTTTTAAATTCCACGAGCGTGTAAATACTAATCGAACTGTAACATAGCTTTAAATATCGTGAGCAAGAGCACGCCTTTGCTTCTTATAATCTCATTTTAAATCTTGCAAGCGTGTTACAATCCTCCAATAGAAATGTAGGAAGGCTGCCACTCACTATGTTTTTTTTTTGTAGGCTACTGTATTTTTTATTTTATTTTTTTTCACAGGGAAAGGGGTCAAATAAACGACTTGAGTAACCATTTCCAGTGCTTTTCTGGTGTTTATTGGCTATGCATTGATTTCATTTTTTTGTATCGGTGGTGTTTTATCGGTTTTAATAGGACTTTAAAAAAATTCTCAGTATGAAATTAAATAAAATTTTAAGATTATGTTTCCTTCATATAGGTTTAGAAGAAAATGTGTATAAGCACTCTTTAAAAAGGGGGGAGGCTGTGTGGTCCAGTGGTTAAAGAAAAGGGCTTGTAACCAGGAGGTCCCCAGTTCAAATCCCACCTCAGCCACTGACTCATTGTGTGACCCTGAGCAAGTCACTTAACCTCCTTGTGCTCCGTCTGTCGGGTGAGACGTAATTGTAAGTGACTCTGCAGCTGATGCATAGTTCACACACCCTAGTCTCTGTAAGTCGCCTTGGATAAAGGTGTCTGCTCAATAAACAAATAAATAAAATAAATAAAAAACAGCCCTTAAAAAAAACAACATAAACTGTCTGTACAAGTTTTGAATAAAACATTTTCTATTAAAATAGTACAAATGCACAATTAGAATAAATGTTTAGTAAATTTAGGGTATAGTATTTCTATTGACTGGATAAAATGTCACTTAAATAGTTTGTGGATGTACTGGGGAAAAAGGATGCAGAGCAGAGCAAAACATTTTGGAAGCAACAGTAGACCACAGGGAAGGGGTAGTAACAAATGAATTATATGATTTTGCATATTCAACAAGTAGCTCTGGAATCTTCCATTAGGAGATATTAAGTAACTCTAATGTTTCAAGGAAGGCTGCTGAATAATGCATATTACTGACTGAATTGCAATGTGGTTTCAGAAAAAAAATACTCAAAGCTGGAGTCTGTGCAACACTGATATGATTCCCAGCCTCTCTTCAGAAAATCGGGGACAATTATTAAAATTGACAAATTAGTATATAAACGGAAATCAATAGATAATTATACAGAACACACCTATGCATGGTTCTAAGTGGGTAACAAAAATAATCAATGACTGAGAGAAGACACAGAGGGACGATAGTCCTGAGTTATGTCTTTACACACAAATTGTTTATTTGAAAGTTACCCACAAATAACCATTGTGTTTTGTATTTACATCATGTATAATTACAGTAACTGATGTATAGAGGAAAGAAAATCTGATATGCATTTTGGTGACTTGGAGTTTAAATGGAATGAAACCTCTCATCTTCTAGACAAACAGCTGCAAGCTTTTGTAGATCTGGATGAGTCATCTGCAACCAATTTACATTCCTCAGCTGATTTTGGCTGTGAAAATGTTTCATAGCAGCCTTCAGACAGCGTGGAATAAATAGGACACATCACACCGCAGTAACTACATGCTTGTATGCAATTTTCACCCTTTTTTTAAAAACAATATGTTGTTTTAATTAAAGTAAAGTGAATATAGTCTATTCTCAATTACTCAGGAACTTGTGGTTGCTTTTAAATAATCCATTTTTAAAAAGAACCAAAACTCTTTTGTCCTTATAAGTTTTCTGTGGTAAATGTGCTCTGTAATTCTGCAGTTTGCCTTTACAGTAGAGTTTTGGTATTTCTTTATTAGTATTATGTTTAAGGAGAACACTTTAGGATACATTTCCACTTAATTAGGTATGATATAGAGCCTCTTGTAATCAGCATGGCCAGACACTACATCACTATTTCTGTAGAAAACAGGATCCCATGATTTTTATTGTAATGCATGTTGATGTAATTAAATGAGCATCCAGCTCAGAAAAAAGGACGTTAATTTTAGTGCGTGCATTAAAGTGATTATTTATTAGTGCATATGGAAACCAGGCTTTAACCGCGGATAGGCGCTCTATTTAAACCTCTTTTTCTGGCCTGAAAACTAGTGATGTGCAGTTCAATTCTTTTTACTGACTCGATTGTTTCATTCATTCAGTTTAGTGAATCAATTCAACAGATTTGTGTGTTTGATTCACTGATTCACTAATGTGAAATAAATACATCTTGCAAAATTACTTGGTTATGAAAATTTGTTTGAATGGAAAAATCTGGCAGCAAGGGCCATTTAAGTTAAGACTGTTCACTTGGTGTGCCGCACCGTAAAAAAAATAATATATATGCACATTGTAATGTACCTGAAAATGTCAGTCTATATAAATTGTACGTAAGCCAATATACTCAAATATACTACTTTACACAAAACACATTACCCCCACTGCACAATTCCTAGTCATCAATAAGTAGGAGGCACGTTTTCCATCAATTAATCAACATATTACTTAATGTATTTTATAGTACAGAAATAGGCAGACATAACTAGAAGCAGCTTTCCTAGAACACTGACAAAAAAACTCAATATCACAAATGTAATATAATGGAGGAAATAGAAGAGTATTTTACTTTCAATGGAGATCTCAAACAGTAAAAAGATACTGGCAAGCTGTGAAAATGTGAAATAGTAAACAGTACCGCTATGAAATGTACCTTTTCATGACTTCTGTCCGGACACTTGGCACTTCTTTTCTGGCACACTTGATAACAATGCTCATTACGTGTTCTAATTCTGCAACTTTTCCACATAATGCCTGTTGATGCAGAATCCAGTGTAAGAAAATGGGTACTTCTGCATTTCTTTATTTAATTTTTTCCAGCACTCTGCTAGCCAGTCCACTCTTTTGCTCAGTCATATATGGTGCACCCCCAGTTAGTTTCTTCCAAAGTAATTCTGCACTTTCCATGGCTTCTTGAAGTTAATAAAAAAGTCCTTTTCTGTGGTTGTGTTGTTCATGGCATCCTCAGCACTTTCATTTTTTCTTCTCACTTTCAGAAAAAACCTTTAGTTGAGACTCCATAGTTTCATTCATTTCAAATAAACAAAAAATATGTTGTTTTGTGCAGCGTGTCACAGTGACGTTGTATGTTATAATCTTTCATAACTGCAACCATTGCACTGCAAATCAGACATATTGCCTTGCCATCAAAATTATTCAGTGAACAAATAATCAATCATCTGGCTAATGATTTTGGACTCTTCTGTGTTCCGCCTCCACCTTTTCGCTTCCGTGACATCTCCAAGTACTTTTTGGCTACTGATTTTAAATTTTACACAAAGTAAAACAAATAGTTTAAACAAGCCTTTGCTTCGCTATCCTAATCAAAATGACGTGTGCTGTTCTGTTACACGTGTGCATGAGGAAACGGATCCTGTGAGCTGTGATTGGCTTAATGGGAATGTCACTCATATATTGCAGACTGCACATGTTGAATATGTATGTTATATTAAAGAGGCGGGTTGTTTTAAAGAAGAATTCCAAAACGATACAGTGCATCAATGCAATTTTAGAAACTAATGGGCGGGCTGTATGCATTAAAGGAGGACGGAAAAAGGCTTTTTTTTTTGCTTTTTTTACATCAGACAAGGAATGAATATTAAAATTAAAAGGTAGTGCAGTTTCACTTTACGTTGCCTCTGCCTGTCCCCTGCTGAGTGCTGTGTCTGTTGATCACTAATTTTCGGTCAATGTAAGCCACCTCCACCTTCACAATAAGCTACTGACCAAAAGAAACGCCTAGACTGCTGGGGCGCTTGATATCACGGTGGTCACGGGAAAGTTTCTGAAATGATTTTATATATATATATATATATATATATATATATATATATATATATATATATATATATATATATATATATATATAAAATCACACACATATACATACATACACATACAGGGCGATTAGAAAATAAGTTTACCACATCAATGCACCATATCTCACAAACGGTAGGGCACAGGAAGGTGAAATTGCATACAGTTGTTACGGGAACCATGGGGACGCAAATGCCACAGTTATTATTTTTTGTCCCAAGGGGGCGCCTCTATGACCTACCTCTGATGATCACAAGTGTTCAATATGTGCTCCTCCATAATCCAGAACGAATTGCAATTGTGTGACAACGGACGTTACGGCAGCATTACGCATCTCAGCAGGTATGCTGGCCACCTCCCTGACAATGGCATCCTTGAGGTCCGGAATTGTGCGAGGGTTCCGGTACCCCCATAACCACAAATCCGCTGGTGTAAGGTCCTGTGAACGAGGTGGCCATTCACAAGGAAAGTGATGTCAAATGATTCTATCCTGAAAGTGCTCCTGCAAGACGCATTTCACCTGGTTACCAATATGCGGAGGGGCACCATCCTTCATGACGACTGTAGCATTTATCACATTTCGTTGCTCCAGCATAGGAATGACATGGGTTGTCAGCATGGGTGGTATCGTGCAGCAGTGACTGGGCATTTTTGAGGTCCCCTGCTGATGGCTCTTTAAATAAGAGAGGTCCAATAACAAAGTTAGCTGTGAAGCCACACCACACTGTCACTTTAGCATCATGTGGGGGTCTCGCAAATGTTGCATGTGGATTAGTCTCCGACCAGATAACGGCATTTACCTTGCCACGAGAGTTTATTCCTTATATTATTATTATTGTTATTGAGGTTTTATTTTTTGAACTGCCTGTTTTGCCACGTGTAACAAAAAAAAGTTTATGTTAATACCCCATGCATAGGGTAATCATTAGTTGTAGTGATTGTGAGAGTAAAATGATTAGAAATGGAACCAGCATAACAGATTTGTGAGCTAGTTTTCCCCCTAGTTTAAGTCTGTATTTCAAATAGGTTTATTTGTAGCTTTTATTGTTGTCGTGGACTACTTGGGTGTCACTGTAGTTGCTGTTCTGTCTCGATGGCAGCTCGCTGTGTTTATTCATTTTAGAAAGGCAATACTCAGGAAAGAACAGAAATGCAGCACTGTGATTGGCTGAAACACTTTACACAATGGTGATGCAGAGTCGTTATCAGCATGAGATGGGATGTCGGTGTGGTTCAGTTGTGCATACCGTGTGAAAGATTTCTGGGGGCACGCCTGTGTACAACAGTAAACGTTAACAATACATAAAATAAATCATGGGTTGAAATCCCATCCGGTGTGAGACAGTATAATAAGAAGGTGAAAACTGGAAGGTTTAGCAATTATTGATGTTGCTGGCTATCGTTAAATACATTTCCCAAGCAAGCATACCTGTCAACATTGAGTTTTCAAAATAAGGGAAACTGAAATCTTAGTGGCCTAAATTGAAGTGAACACCTACATAAGACAAAGGCATAGAACTATTCCAGCCATGTGATGCTTCACAACCCAATGCTCTCTTGGCCCCTGTGGTTCTTATTGTACTGTAGGTGAAGGCGACTGACTTGGCAGCAGCCAATACAGTAAACAGGTCCAGTTGGCGTTGTTACTTTCATCACACAGCACACCTAGAGGCTGAGTTTGGTACTGCACATTGACCTCGTCATCAAAGGAGGAGCTATGGTGCCTACTTTATAACAAGAAAAACACTAAATTCAATAAGTCCATCATAAAAAAATATATTAAAAAAGCCAACCAATATACACAATGTGGTATTGCAACATTATTCATTACATGAGAATATGCTGTGGTCTAAGAAGCTTGACATTTGGATCAATATATATATATATATATATATATATATATATATATATATATAATTTTTTTTACCGGACCGGTGCAGCAATCCTCGTTGGTCAACAACTGAATCCATGCCTGCCACAGGGCTCCCCTGAATCCTAAACTCTGCTAGGTACAGACGGCGATTGCAGTAACCAGACAGTACATGCCTTTTGAAGAAATTAAAGGTTTGCTGAGATAAAGGGGTTTAACAGAAGGGTTTTGAGCAAAATATGGGCGGAAATCTGTCCTGGGAGTTGTCCGTGATACGTGTCCAAAGAACGGGAGAGTCCCAGCAAATAAGGAAGGGTTGACAGGTCTGAGCAAGGCGGTAAATGTCTGAAATAAACATAACGCTTTACTTCGGACATTTACCGGTAAATCTCAAGAATAACCAGTGCCTGTCTTTGTGGCGTTTTGTGTCATAACCAAAGTGTGATTTTCTGTTGAAAAAACAAAAGTCCTAAATGACTTAATTTTCATTTAACAGAATGTTATTTTTCATCAAACTACTACTTACTTGGAGTACAATATCCTTCAGCACCATTGTGAATTGTTTTATAGGCACATGATTTCCCAGAATGTTGGTTCTAGCATAAGTAGACAGGGCCGGCCTCAGTCTGTGTGGGGCCCTCGGTGGGGGCCGTAGATGGGGGCCCTAGGCGGTGACCCCCACCCCAAAATTCCAATTTTAAAAAAAACACCCCCACACGTTATGTCAATAAAACGGTAGGCCACTTTTCACCTTCAGTAATCAAGTAGACAAGCCGTACTGCATGTGTGCTGTCACTTAAGTGAAATAAAAACTGTTTGCTTTTTATATAAATATAAAAGTATATTTGACCGATCTCCTTATCAGCCATTTACCGGTAAAATTTAAGATTGACCAGATTCGGACTTTTACCGTAATAAATACATCACTCGGACCTGTGCTGGGTGACTGAGCCGTATTGGCATTAGCGAGCCGTCTGACACCGAATGCCAGTACTAGTTAATCTATAGGCAACGCACTCTTCAAAGCGGCCGGGATTCGGTGTCGCTATTTATTAAATGCAAATACCAAAATAAAATATTGACTTCACAGCTGAAACTGATAGTTGTGGTTATAATGTACACTAGTATTGACCATATTGTGCATACAAAACTACACACTGACAAAAACAATCACTAAACACACTGCACTTTTTATCAACGATTCCAACTACATCATGAAATTTGTATTTGTTTAAAAAAAAAAAAAGCATTTTAATTATGTTGACGATTTTATCAATACAGAGTGGATGAATGCCTACCACGTCATGGTTATGTTGCATTCTAGATAAATAAATGTAAAGCTTTGGTTAGAGTCAGTAGAGAAGAAGAAAAAAACGTGGAAGCAACAACACAATTCACCAATATGATTTAATTCGAGAGTGTTGTTTAGGTTTCAGTTATTAAAACATGTTTTGGACCTTTACCCACCTATACAAGCAATAGGTCCCGTCTATGAACATAGAACAGTAATGTGTTACCTGTTGCGGTCGAGACGAACCAGGGTAACTCCAGTCTGTGCTGCCGTCTGCCGAAGCGATGTGAGTTTTGTTTTTGACACAGGTTTAGCTGATACGATGCAGTTGACTCTGATTCTGTATCAGGATCGGAGAGCAAATTCTTATTGACACGTAACCCAGCAATCTCCTTTCTACTGTATCTCATCGTGTTAGAAAACACCACATCTCAAAGCCATAAGTACATGCCCACTTATAACAAAAAAGCTTTTTTTTTTGTGGGTGGGGGGGCACGTTGGAAAAAAAAAAGAAAAAAGCTGATGCGGTTTGTCAGACAGGCTTCTAATACTTGCTTTGCTGTGCTGTAATACCACGTTTCCTACTCCCCGTTGCTGCGTTTTAAATCAATAATAAACTCGTAAGCCGTGTAATGTGGGAAAAACCAAACAGCAAATCTTGCATAAAACGTGAAACCTCAGCAAGAGCCTTGCATTCAAAATGGGTCAGGGAACGCCATAACTCTCGGTTTAATTTGTGAAAAAGCAAATCAAGAGTTATTTAACAAAACGGAGACAACAGCAGTACTCCAGCGAATGCTCATGATCTGTTCCACTGACCTACATTTATATCCCACACATGCGAGGTCTCGTTTATTCTGTGGGAGGAGACAGGCAGCTTTCCAAGAAATGAAACACAGGCAGCGCCAACTAAGGGAGGTGAGATGCGGATTTAGTATAACCACAGCAACGTCGTCCACTGTCACTTACTGTAACACATTATATTAAACTGGGTACTCAAATATAACATTTTAAACATAGCGAGAACTCAGCATGCTA
The DNA here is from genome assembly GCA_030684275.1 of Acipenser oxyrinchus oxyrinchus. NCBI lineage: Eukaryota > Metazoa > Chordata > Actinopteri > Acipenseriformes > Acipenseridae > Acipenser > Acipenser oxyrinchus. The sequence goes on from CM060255.1 coordinate 7,704,982, forward strand.
AATATTCTTCGGAGAAGCTGCCAGGCGCCTCACGTGCCCACACTCGCCTCCCTTCCATGTTGGTTCGCCCTGCAGTGACAAGCCTCTGAAACTGTATCCGAGATACGAAACAAGAGGGTTTTTTCGGGAACTAGGTCAGCCGCTCCATTTACTACTCCAATTTGTTATCAACACGGTGGTAATCTGGCCAATGGAAAAGCAAGTAAATTTGCTTCATTTCAAGGAAGTGTTTTCCCGTTTCCTGTGGTGTTTGTACTCACGTCTAGGTGGTATGCACTAATCACACAAGCAATTACTGTGACTACCATGAACTGTAGGTCAGTTATTGCTGTTATGTGTTGCACATAGCCATCAATTTAGAGAATTACTAAATATATTATAATTATTAAATACAAGTCAAGAGATTGTTGTCTACACTCTAAGTAATAGCAATGCTGTATTTTGATGCCTTTTTTTAAAAAAAGTTTTGTTTTACAAGCTGGGTATCCAGGTATATCTTCTTTATTTGAAATAGATATACAAAGAACCACATTCTCAACAACAGGTTCCATATTAAGTCAAAGGTTCTAAATAAAACAATTAGAACCTAGAACCATCAATAGAGGATACATTTTGGATAATTCATATACATATGTAATTGTAGGTCATATTGCCTATGGAATCCATTTGACCATGTCTTGGAACTAAATGTCCTGTGCCATTACAGGAAAAACAACCCCATAGAAGGATATTACCACCTCCATGATTGACAGTAGGTATGGTGTTCTTTTCTTTGTACGTCTCACCAGACTTTCTCCAAAAGCAACAACTATCAGCATGACCAAATAGCTCGATTTATGTTTCATCACTCCACAAAAGCTTTGACCAGAACTCATATACATCATTCAAATGCCGTTTTACAAACTTTAAGTGATTGGCCTTGTGATGTTTTCCTAAGAGTGACTTTTTCTTTGGCCTGTGACCATTGAGACTTTCACCATGCGATACTCGACCTATGGTTGAAATGGAAACTCCAGTTACACTTGCAGCCAGTTCACTTTGAATAAATTTGGCAGTCAATCTCGGATTGTTATTAACCTTCCTCACAATTCTACGCCCTTATCTAGGGCAACTTACAATTGTTACAAGATATCACATTATTTTTACATACAATTACCCATTTATACAGTTGGGTTTTTACTGGAGCAATCTAGGTAAAGTACCTTGCTCAAGGGTACAGCAGCAGTGTCCCCCACCTGGGATTGAACCCACAACCCTCCAGTCAAGAGCCCTAACCACTACTCCACACTGCTGCCATATTGAAAAAATAGTTTAAATTTTCTTCATAATGTACTTCAGAATGGTTAAAGAAGAATTTGAAAGAACTGGAACAATTTTATGTTGAAGAATGGTCAAAAATCACTAAAGAATCATGCCATAAGCTCATTGACAAATATCCTAATCATTTCCAGGAGGTTATTATTGCTAGACGTGCCTCAGCTAGGTATTAATTTCATTTCCTTGTCAGGGTATGAATACTTTTGAATTAGCATTTTTGGAGTTTTGCAACTTTTTTTTCCTCATCCACAAAAGCAAAACTTTTGCCACAAAAGATTTTTCCTAAAATTCTTTGTTTTCGAGAAATTGCTAGAAATGATAAATTTCCATTGGGGTATGTAAACTTTTGATTACACCTGTATATACATATATATATATATATATATATATATATATATATATATATATATATATATATATATATATATATATATATATATACACACAGGTGGAGGGCAGGCACCTCTCGCACTGAAGCATAGTGCTGATACCGCTGTACAAAAGAGCCAGCTCTTCTGCAAGGAGAGTATCTATCTATCTATCGAGTATCTATATGTCCCTGTGTGTGATTACGTCACCTACCAGCCCTGCTGCTGCCTTCCCCCGTGCAAGCTGCTATATATATATATATATATATATACACACACACACACACACACACACACACACACACACATACATACATACATACATACATAATACAAATAAATTCTTCTAAAACTCTTTACCCAAATGTTCCATTCTGATTGTTAATCACTATTGAAGGTCTTGCTACAGCATGTGCTTATGTTTAACAGGTGAAAAGAGATTGGCTTGACAGCCATAAACCAAAAAATGATTCTTGGTGATAACTCTCCTTCCTGACCTGTGAGGACGCAGTGTAAAGGGAACAGTGTGCCCTGGACTGGATGGCCTGACAATGAATTCCCAGGGTTAGGTGGAAGTCGGCCATCTAGAAACGGATTGCAGCTGCGGTACATTAAGTCATTGCCCCAGAGGAAAAGCGATGTGGCAACCGTGGATTGGAGGAGAAACGGCTGCACTCACTAACCAAGGGGGCGTAGCTAGGTAAGTTGTTCCTTCGTTTATGGTTAAGAGAACGTTAAAAGATGAGAAGAATATAACTGTGAGTGTTTTGTTTGTTTTGTCGAGTCTAATTGTACTGCTTGTTATTATTAGATGGCTAACACGATCCAGAGCTGTCTCTAAAGGCCAGAACAAGCCCGGACAACACTGCACCATTGTTCACAGATTAAAATTGTATCTCACTATGAGCACTACAGCAGTCACTCTGGACTTGGGACCGTATCTGTGTTTAGTGTGTGTGTGTTTAACTGCGTCTATTATTTCGGGACTGCAACCCGTTGTTTATTGAGCTGTGCAACACACATCGTTGTGTATTGCCAGCCCCCCATTTCTTGTCATCAGACTTTGGATTATAAATAAACCACCATTTCACCAGTACTTTGTTGTTTGTCATTGCAAACCACTTTGCCACAGGGACAGTGCAGCCTTGTGAGCACCCTTATAAAAGTTTATCATAGTAAAAGCATAGCAAAGTGTAATAAAGCATAATGAAACATGGTAAAGCATAGGCAAGCATTGTAAAGAACAACAAGGTATGGTAAAGCATGTTAATAAACATAGCAAACCAGGCTAAACTATGGTAAATGCAGTAAAAACAGCATGCCAAAATACTGTGCAAGTTTCATTCAATAAAAGCATAAACACTACAGTGATCACTTTAGTGACAAACTCCCTTGTGTAAAATTAAAATATTATTTTTACAAATATAATTTGTTTTTATAGAACAGCTTTTGATTTAAAAGAAAATCTTACAGATGTGTCAGTTAAGAGTTCACTAGTTAGAACTGTTCAAGGTTTTATTGAGATACTTTATCTTTTTTCAGCATTATTCTGGAAGTCTTGCAAAGTGCCAATATCCTGTGATTTGTTATGAGCACACCAAAGGAAATAAAACCTGGCTTCTTGAGAAAATCTAGAGAGTGACCGACAGTAAAATACTGTTTCCTTTGAAAATGTTATTCTTAACAGATGATTGGAATGTTTTATTTAAATATTTCTTTACTTATGTGCAGAAGCAGTTCCCGTGCAGAATTTATAATGGCACATGACTGTGATATAGGAGTTCTCTAACCACAAATGCAGACAAGCCTGGCTCTTTTGCATAGTGGTTAAGATGCCTGTTTGCAGCATGCATGCATGTTTGCGACCAGCCTCCACCTTACAAAAGTTTCCTGGATCGTGCATCAGAAAGAAGCCTTCTATGAAAAGTCACACGACAGTTTCCATATGGTATGCTGCTTATGAATCACCCTGTAGATTTATAGATTTTTTTCAACCACTGAGGGCAACACCTTTAACTGATAAGAAGAAGAAAAAAACAACTGCATACAATGTGAAGGGATTTTTTGTGGTTTATCTTTTAAAAACAATGCATTTCTGTTCTTTATTTTATGAGACCAGTTTAATAATTTAGTTATTGCAAAGATTTTTTTTTTTTTAAATATAAAACAGGAGTATACAATAATGTTTGTAGTTTCTTAGCTGTAGGTATGTAAAGTGTACTTGTTTTACATGATCTACAAACACTTTACTATACTGAAGTCCTTTGAGAATATATTTTCCACCTTGGCAATCTTTTCTGTGTACATACGGTTAATTCAGTTGATATCACGTTTTCAGAGAAAAAATTTGCTAGTGACAGATGCTGAGTTTTGCCACACAATGTAGAGAAGGAAGGCATGAAATAGATTTTAACACAGGATCCATGAATGCCAGATCAAAGGGGTATCATGATTTAAAAATAAAATTAAAATCATTGTCTAATAGTCATCTTCTGAATCGCTATCCTTTTTTGTCGGAGCTGTGCACCTGATCGATGTCATCAGCTTGTCCTCGATTTGTTTTTTGGGGTTTTCCTCCAAATCTGTTTTAATTGCACCCGATTCTGAAAGCTTCCATTCCAGTTCTTTAAAAAAGAAACAACAAAACAAAACCAAAGTCAGTGATACCAGTGAAATTAGACAGAGATGATACTTTAGTACTGGGTGAATATTTTCAAGCAACAGAACCCAAAGGCGGTGGCTTTGCTGTCTGGTAAGGCCCACCTTGTACCGTTAAATGCCTGAGCTGAAGGCTACCTCTTAAAAAATGTGAAACATGTAAAAGATTAAAAGTACCGTTACTTTTTATTTTTTAATTAGGATTTCAGTGCATGTTCATGTATTTGTGTAAAAAAAAAAAGTTTTAGCAATTCAAAATATATACATGTGTTAATGCGAATTGGGCTGTTTGTTCAGTAACTTGTTCATAGTGGGTTCATAAAGTTTATCCAAAGCCTTTGTTAGTGAAGAGCGCACCGTGCTTGTGGTTATATGCTGAAATAAAGCCACTTAAATCAGTCTGCATCCAGTTGTTTGATTTCTACGTGTCATTCAAACTAGAGACTAGTTGCTATTGCTGTTGTGGTTATGCTTGAACGTACAGGACAGCGAGGAAGCTGACAGTGTACATTGACAGACAAAATTCAGAGTACAAGAACAGAGATATCCTTTCATCAAGCAGAAAAAAGGTGAATTGATTTGGAACACTGATTTAACAGTTTGAACAATAACATTCAAGGTCCTTTACAAGAGATTAGGGATCTCATATTGACCAATCAGGTTAAAGCACATCTCTGATCCATTTACTAATAAAGCAAAATGAGACATGTTCACAAGGCATTTGCCACTGTGCTAATTAGAGCCATTTTCCATGAATTAACCTTCCGAGTTATTTATTTCAATCATTTTACAGACCCCTATGTCTTATATAGAAGCATATAGTACATTTTCATTACCACTTACCGTCTATTTTTAAATTCATGCCCCCAAAAACTAGTGGACCAATAAACTGTGCTCTCATGTCGCCCTCATGGTATACAAATATAGTTGGCAGGTTCCTGTCAGGGTAGTTGGGTATACAGGTTGTCGAGATTGACTTCAGAAATTTTGTCTGTGGGAACTTCCTTGCTAGTGAACCGAGATGCTGATTTATCAAAGTACAGAGGGGGATGCTAAAAGAAAGAAAGAAAAACAAATAAGAGCCTAGTGATCACAGACCTAGATGAACACTAATCTTGTATTTACCTTTGAAATCAGCTGACATTTTTTTGCAGCTAAACCAAATTATGATAAAATCAGGTTTAAAACCATCACTGCAGATCATTTGCCACAGGATTTTGTTAAGAAATTAGATATAGGTCTTATCTTTTCTTTCTACACTAGGCTTTGATTCTGTAGCAAGGGACTTGCTGCAGCTCAGTTTCTGATGTTTGTACGATATTTAATACAGGAGTCAATCTGTAAGCAATTTTCTTTATTGCACAGAAAGTTATGGACTAGCTGTTCATTGCAAGTAACTGCAAAAAAACAAGAACAAAAAACTAAATAAACAAGTTTCAATGTCTGAAATGAAGAGAAAAGCATACAACAGTTCTATAGGGGTACACCCAAGTCTGGGACTGGTTAACTGGTCTGTCGTCGAGTGTTTTTCCCTAGATGACACTGCAGCCCATTTCAGAGGAGTTATTATCTAGACCTCTTCAGAGGTCTGCAGTGCTGAAAGAAATAACTAGTCCAGAAGTGAATAACAAACTACATCTTGGGTAAATTTGTGTGAAAATTTGATAAAGATTATATTTATGTATTGCAAATGTATATTCCTATCCTTCATAGCATAACATGAAGAACGTGTAAACTATATTCCAAATGCCAGATTTCAATATGGCTGCTAACAAAAGCAAATGCTGAACTTACCCTTGTTTGTAGAGGTGCAGGATGACCCAGGTGTCTTTACCAGCTTTGTTTACTTGTTGTATATATTCCTGTCCAGATATCTCAGTAACTTCCCCAAATACATTTTTCAACTGGGTGGCTTTCAATTCAGCTAATCTCTGTTGCCTGCAAATGATAGTACTCAAAATTGTTAAAACATAAGAAACTGAACTCCCAGACATAAATCTGCTTATCCATTAGAACATTGGGATTGCAAGATGTCCTTAATGAACAACACAGATCATTGTGGAAGGACATGATGAAAAAAAGCCTCTGTTAGATTTAGATTAACTACCTCTACTGGTTTATGTCTTTGTAATAAAATCATGAGAAATCGTTGTACTCTGAACTCCATGTTTCAGATGGGTTACAGCAAGCAACGGCGTTGCAATTTCTTGTAATATATTTGACTTTATTTGCATAATTAATATGCAAGGAAATGTACCTTGTGAAATGAACAGCAGTCGTCTTATTTATCAGATAACGGACCTAAAAAGTTCACTGACAAAGTCAATTTTTGCTGAGTCTCTTACAGGGAATGGATGAAGATCTGACCCCATATTCCACTTCAGTGTATCCATTATCAACACTGCCCAGTGTAGGAGACACCCTTTAACCAGACTGACCTGTACATCTCAATCGCCCGCTCATCCTCCTCACTGAACTCATCCTCATTCTCCTCCAGCTCACCCAGACCCATGTCCTCGTACGTTTTCACTGGGGAATCAAAAGGCATTTTCAGTAAATCGAAGTTACAAGAACATAAGAACATAAGAATAATAAACAGAATAATAATAAGAATAAGAAAGAATAAACAGACCCCACAGTGTAAAACTGGTAAGAACTGAGGAATGCTCCTCTTATGTTTATGTGTATGTAGCACTGTTGGATTGCCAGAGTACCAGTCAGGACAACTCACCCACTGACTGCTGCTGCTGCTGCTGCACAATCTGTTCCTCTTCCGGGTTTGGTTTCTCCTTGGGCGGAAGGATGCCCTTTCTCCGAAGGATGTCATTCCACTCTGTGTCTGCGTTTGGGTCCTAAATCAGATAATAAAAAATAAAATAGAAACGTATTATATATATATTGATTTTTGTTGTGCATCATTTGCAGGAGTGAAAAGAAAGGCTCATTAAGTCAATCTTGCTACTAATCAATTTGATTTTTTTAAAAGTGACATTTGAAGGCAAGTAGTTTTGGTAGGAATAAACGTCTATTAAAACCCAGAAGTGAAATAGCTGATATAGGCCTTTATTGTCTGTTTGTTTTTTGCATGTGATAGGTGAATAAAATATGCTGAACTCTGCCATTCTATTTATTTTGAGGTCTGATAAACCTCTACGCATGACTATATACTGACGGACATTACATAAGCAAATGAGATGTCCTTTTTTTGGAATACCATGTTCCTTCTCAAAAAGGTATTTAATATTAGCCTTTAGTAAAGGAAAACAAATGCTTTAATGGATTTTCATGTACCTACTTCAGTGCAATGTAGTTTCTTCATTGTAATAAAGAAATAAGCTTTTTTTTTATTAAATACATTTTATTTCTGTTCATAAATAATAATGTTTTATATTTTAGTGCCTTGCAGTTTTTTTTTTTTTTTAAGCATGTTTATATCAATGAGGATAACTTTATTAATGTTTTTTTTTTTTATATATAGCACTGGTAATGGAAATAAACAGATACAGAACATCAGGTAATGTACTATGTTAGCAAAAGACTCAAACACTGTCTATAAATGACAAATATTTCTGTACCATCAGCAGTAAGGTTTTCACTATTATCAATGCTTATTTCCAGGAACAAGCGTAACACACGTTCCACGGCAGGAAGGTGGAACGGTTTCACCAAATAAGATTGTCCAGTTCCGTTCGGTCTCGCAAAATTACACCTTAAGTTAATAATTTGTAGCTTTGGGATATCAATTAAAAAATATATACATATTTTGATAAATGTAGTGTGCCAATTATTTTAACCCAGAAGTACTGAAGGTTCAGTGGGCGCCCGCTTTTGAGCACACTGGGCGCTTGGCCAGCAGGGTTCGCTGCAGCGCGATGAGGAGAAACAGTCCCTCCCTATCACTGGAATCCCCATCGAAGACCAGTTACTTCGTAGAGCTTGTAACCGGATTGCCTTCTCTTTATCTTCAGATAATAATAATAATAATAATAATAATAATAATAACTTATATGGAAAGAAGACAAACAGAGTCAGTCAGTTTTTTTTGAAAATGAACTCAGAATAGGCTTGGAAGTTGTGGCAAAATCTAACCCATCTCAGTCTGGAAAGCCAAAGATGTAACTGTGATCACGTTCAATATATTACTGTATGTAACCCAGTTTATTTTAGTTGAATATTGAATATCACCAAAACTTTGAACACCACGTATAGTTTAATTCTAATACATTGGTAGTCTGCACATGTTCAGTAACACACACACAACTAGGAATAACTAGTAAGATGTACACGAGGAGGCTCGTATATTAATTTCGACATTAACGTAATATTTAATATCATTTATACACCCACCTGCATTGTATGTCCGTCCGACCACAATCACGCTGCGTTACTTTGCTTTAGAGAAGGAAGTGAAAAGGACCTTCCTCAAACACGTCCGACAACAAACGCAATGCTGACTGCTTCGAATACGTTAGCAACAACTCACATTTACTTACTGTTTTTAAATAATTGCGACCAAAAAAACAAACACACAAAAACGTCTAATTCTACAACAAACGAATAACTTCCGCAAGCATATAAAGCTGTAATCTTAGCACAACGTGCGTGTTGTGAAATGGCAATTGTTGTTGTGTGGGGGAGTCGTATACATGTAACACCAATTTCCTGTAAATGCACAGAGTAGTAGTATGTCCATAAAAGGAGTAAGAGTGAAACAGACCAAATCTGGGAATAGCAGCTGCATAGCAACGCAGAGGCAGCACACGAGCTGAAAATGAACTAAGAGGAATTTCACCAGATTAGACGAAAAAATACTGCAAAACTGAATGAAAACAGAGCACTAAAATATGTTTTAAAAACGAATATTAGCACCCAACACGTAATATAAGATGATTTAAGTACAACGTGTTAAATGCTTAGTGAACATTAGCCACTAATTGACATGGGAGGGGTCATACGCAAAAAAAAACACTATCATGTAATAATAGATGTATCCCCTCCACTCAGCCCCACACGACCAGCATGACAGTAAACACAGACACAATGAAGCGTTCTTATCTTTGTATTCCGGTAAGTTAATGATCAGCAGATGTGTCAGCTGCACGAAGAGCACAGCGTGGGGTTTTCACTAACTCTACTGTGCAGAATAAATGAATTTTTTTTCCATGTGTAAATATCAGGACTTTCTTCCAATGCATCGGGATGCGGGAGATTTGCTAGGAAATCGGCACTGTCCCGACCATATAGGGACTCATGTATGTGAATGTCTCCAGTTCCTGAACTGCTAGTCCCCCGTCCCCATATTTTTCTCCAGACATACATGCACAATTTCTAGTAGGTAATATATTTGGTTTGCTTTGAAAAAATCAAAACCTAACCTGCTCCCCCCCTCCTATTTCCAAGAAACCTGAATAATCTTCAGGTAACAAACATTTAATTTGAATCAGATGACATCAGTAAATGAATAACACCTCACCAGTGGGTGTCAGGCTATCGCCCTAGTGTGGGTAACCTTTGGCCAAAAGGCTCAACTGGATACAAAAATAAATAAGTCCATGATCAAAAAATGTGTACTATATATATATATAGTGAGGCAATTATCAACAGGAGGTAGAGGAGGATAAAAAAAACAATGTATGTGTGACAGAAATACAATGATTGTAAATCACCCTCCCGACCTGTGAGGGCGCTAAGCAGCCTGACAGTTCTTTCCCAGGGTTCAAGGGAAGTCGGCCAGCCAAGAAGGGGGAGAGACCCCGGAAGGGAAACGACGTGGCAGCCGCAGATTGGAGAGGTGGTTGCACTCGTTTACCAAGGGGTCATGTGTGACAGCATAAAAGGGGACTGAGAATCGTAATCTGTTCCTTCGCATTGGTTTGTGTAAATAAACTGAGAAGGGCTGTGAGAGACCCTGTTCCTAAAGTAAAAAGTACCGTGAGTGTTTTGTCTTGTAATTGTCTCGTCTTGTCTTGCACATTACCAGACAGCTAACACAGTTCCGGAGCTGTTGCCAAGGGCCAGCACTAAGCCGGAATGGCACTTCACCAATAGTCACTAAATAAACTGTATCACCCACCACGAGCACTACTGCACGCACCCAGGACTGGTGACCACGTCTGTATTATTGTGGGGAGGATATTGTGTTTATTAGTTGGGACTGCAATCCCATTATTGTTTACCTCGTGCAGTACACATTGTTGTGTATTGCCGGGGGATTATTGTTTAGGTCACCAGACCTGGAATATAAAAATAAAGTTCACTGTTCCAAACTGGATTACAAGGCTCTGTCTGTTTAATTACCGCACTGCATCACTCCTGCACCTGCTCCCACTCAGCCACTTTGTCACAGTATGTTATATAATATCAGATTCTGGAGTTACATGGGAATGCATTTCTGTCTTTACAGTAGTTTGGTTAGAGCACCCCCCAAAACAATGATGTGAAATCACAAGTTCAGCATATGGCATTTCATAATTGTAGTTGTATTATTTAAAAAATAAGAAAAATGTTGACTGAGGGAGGCCATTCAGCCCATCAGTTCTTCTCTGGTTTCTAGTTGCTGATTGATCTCAAACCTTTGTAAAGTCAGCTCTTACAGGATCCCAATGATCCAGTATCAACAACCCTCACCCTAACCTTACCCCTTTTAAAGATCGTGATTGTGTAAAGACGGTCGTACTGAAGTGTCTTTCGGGGCCCATGATCGGGTAAACACAACAAAAACGATTTTTGACTTACTGGGCCACCATACTGCAGAACAGGTTGGAAACTCATATCATTCGCTAGGGAAGGGGTCACTGACATCACTGAGAGGGGCATTTAAATTTTAAAGGGCAGTGAAAGTTTCAGCAGCACACAGAAAGAAAACATCAGAGGAACTTGTTTATAGATAAGAAAGAAACAGAAAAACACTGTAAATCCAACGTATTGACTTCATTATATTACAAGTAATTCTGTCTCATGGGTTTTAATATTTATGTTTTTACAACATTCATAAATATCAAGAAAGGAGTGGATATAAGCAGATGTTTCATTAACAAAATGTATATCAGTTACATTTTTTTAATTTTTACTGATTAACAATGAAATGAAGAACTATTATTCTATTTATAAATATTTATTTTGAGAAAATAATCAAGAGTAGTGTCCATGATTGCTAAAGATCCTGAGAATAAACTTTTATTATAGCATTGCAATTCTAGTATGTTTCTTTATAATAGTTTGAGTTTTTGTAGTATATTCAGCACTATTTATTGTGTTGTTCTTACTGTTTGTAAAACACTGCTTTGATAAAAGGATATTCTGTGTATATGTTTACTGTTTATGTACAGAAATTGATATGCACACAATAATAGAAACGTTCTCACTACAGTAATTAATTTCAAAATGGCAAGATGATTAGATGAATCATTGTTGGCAAACTGACATCTGATTCTGGTGACTCAGAATTTTCTGACAGTGATTCATTTATATAATATAGGTGTTGTTAGTATTATTGATTTTTAAAATAAATGTTCATGTATTGTGTTTGTTTTTTAACAAAAGCTCTAAATTCATAAAACCACACAGGTGAACGAATGTCTTGCAAGGGGTTAACCCAAACCCTAATCTGTATCTGTACATTCACATAAAATTATACAGAATGTGCTTCTGTATGCTTATAATCTCAGTTATTCACTACAATATCTTACTTATTAGTTCTATAATACTAATACACTCATTATTAGTAAAAATAAACAAAATGCTGCATGCAAGATCACAAGAGTTGTTTTGTTTACTGTCCATTTCCATGGAAACAGTACGTTCACTGCTGCCCTTATCATTGTTTAGTGGAACATTTCCTCGTTAAAGGTGTTGTTGCTATTGCTTTAAAATTACATTTCTTACCTCTGCCATTTTTACTGCTCCCCTTATTATTGAATGCTACCCTGCCCATTACTCAGTATCTATGCTAAAAGCCTAACCTGGTGCAGCTGAGTAATGGGTAGTATGGCATTTCCTGATTTACCACTCAAGTTCATTTAATTGTCATTTTTTGTCAGGCATTTCCTGACTTTTGTGGCTTCAAGTTTAAACCATAATATTTTTTTTTTTGTAATGAATTGATTTACTGAATCACCCAACCCTACATTCTATGGGAGGCTGGGTTTTAGTTTTGCTAGCATTAAGTTGGCTGACACCAGGGGGCATGTGGTGATTGGTCTTGAACAGTGACTGTGAGGGAGCTGTGAACAAGAAGCTCAACCCACTTTTGGCTAAAAACACTGTCCCTTACCACCTACAGTATCTGCTAGCAGGCACCAAAAACAAGCAATCAGAGTGTTCATTAAAGGGGTGATTGATATTTGCTTGTGTGTTTGGAAGTAGAGAAACAGCTTTTTAATATCTAAAACAGCAGATAAACATCATATCTATAACTTTGTTGCATTTCATTAATATTGCAGTGATGTAACAAATATTTAAATGTGATGTTTTTGGTAGATAAGTAATTCTGAATAACTAAGCTTGTCTATATAAAAATACCTTTTCATCTGTATTTTATTTCTGTGGCAGTTGTTGTTTTGCAATATTTTTACTTGCAGCTTTGCTTGGTGGTGCTGTATTTTATGCTGGTAAAGGTCTGTACAATCAGCTGCACACTTTGCTGCAGATTTCCAAACGAGGAGTATTGAAGTATTCCTCCAAAAGGTTTTAAACACCTTGCAGACTTTTGGATACCCATGGTGTAATGAGTTTTTTCCCAATGTACATTACAATATGTAAAATGCAATGCTTATATAATGCATATATAAGAGGTTTTAAGCACTGGCAAAGTCAAGGTATGCAACTTTCACTACTAAAACAGTACATTAATGTTCTATGAAACCACAACATGCAAATATTAGTAACAAGTGAATGCAAGACTAGGCATTTCTATGTACAGAATTATTTCAATGTAATGCCGCAGATTTCAACTCTGCTGTTGACATTTACACTCAATAGTGATCCCTGTCCATTCCTGAAGAGCAGCTGCCAGTGGACAGTCTAAGACTAATAGGGTATTTGTCTGTTGTTTTATGCTAATCCATCCTCCCCCATGTAGACTGCCTCAGTAACCCTACAGTGAGTTGTAAATGCCTGCTCATTCTATTCGAATGCCATGATGTAAACGTTTTACTCCAGTCATAATGAACGACACATTGCCATTAATTTGTCACTCGCCACTGCAATCATTCCAGCACACAAGACCGATAAAGTGGATCCATAAATTTAAAGAACATACTCTAGTCCTAAAACACATCAAAGCATTAGCAGAAATCCTGAGGGGACTGTGTATTTCAGTAGCATACATTCCCTGCCACAGCTGTAAATGATAAATTATTGTATATTAAAACAATATGCATTAAAAAGTATAGAAGAAATGGTAATTAATAGTTTAATGGAAATTGGATACGTGGTATTATAAGCAACTGGGTGTTAGAATCACAGTAAATATATATTACGTGACTGGTCTGCAGTGGAATAACTTCATATGTTATCAAGATGCATGTAAAAATGTACCTGTGACAAACAGACGGATGTACAGAGAGACACCACCATATATTCCTCAATCTGATACACTCAATCATTCCGATGCACTGAAAAATTCCATGAACAAAAAAAATCCTTTCCCCTTGGAATAACATTATATAATCTAAATAAAACGGAATATCCAAGAGCAATCAGAAACCTGCCTTTAACAGAGGCTCTCATGGCTGCACACACAACACGTTACAGCATACCTAGCAAAATATTTCAGAAATTAAAAATATAACCAATATCCAAAGCTTCCTGTTGCCAGCCTTCCTTTTCTTCTGCTCATAGTGGTCAGTTGCATCATCAGGGTGCTCTCTCTGTGGCAACTATCATGTCAATCATTTGGGAGTAACATCTGATACAATAATGAGTATGAAATGGGATGTTAGCTGTAGCGTCACTGGAATAAAAAGTACTATGGTAGTGTACGTAGGTGCCAGTGCATCACTATTAACGTCACTTTAGCTAACAGAGCTTTCTGCTGTACACGAGCGGCATAGGTCTTAGTCTTGTTAAATGTCAGATTGAATCCTGCTCTTGAAAACTTTTTTTTTTTAATGAAAAGGCATTGCTCACACAAGACATTAGCCATTCTTTAAAAACGGCACAAATATATAGCTGAGCTGAGATGAATTTTGCATCATGAGGGCTCTGTCACATTATTATGCGTAATCCAGTGCCCATGGAACACTGAGCGCTAGCAGCCAGCCAGTGTGAAGCACTGATGTTGAAGGTTATATTGGCTGTATATTTATGTGGTTGGGGACACTGGCCTTGTACATAAGAGCTTGTTCAGAGTATCTATTAACACTTTGAATGGTGAAACCCAGGCTTGTTGTATGTTTCCTTCTTTTTATGAATGGTTAATTTTCATAGCATGGTAACACAGTGAATCTAATTTTGAACACCTGCTGTTTTTACATTCTAGCACCAAAAAACTAGGAGACTGACGGTGTGAAAATTGGAATATGCTGTGAGATAGGCATAAGAAATAACCTCCTACTAACTGTCTTGGCAACTGACTCATACAGTCAAAATAGACTAATAAGGTCGACTGTCATAAACCTACAGTAAAAGCAGGACATGTTGAATGGGGATTTAATACTATTTAGAATAAATCCTTATAGATCTAAAGGAAAATAGTTATTTTATTATAAAACCTATATCATTTAATAGTGTAAATCACGGCTATAACAACATTCTCACAAGCCTTACTGTTTTGCTGTTGATATTTCTAGTGACCATAGGGGTTATCAGCACTGGAACTACAGAACATAGCTAATTACTGGGGTGATTGCTGCTGAGGTAAGGCAGGTAAAGCCAGGTATAGAAAAAAAAAGAAAATATTGGAGCATCAGAACCCTAAACCACATTCAATGATCGCAAACATCATAAAAAGACAAGAGAAAGGGTCAGCAAATACATGAAATGACGTTTGAATCTACTTTCGGTTAAAGAAAATGTATGTTATAATAAAGGATCCCTTTCAAAAAAGAGAATGACTGCAAATAAAGTGTTTGGAGAATTGACCCCTGGAAGTTAGTTTTAATAGAAAATGTTCAGTTGAGTTTTTTTTTTTGGTGAAGACACCTTTTAAATGTTTTATGAAATGTATCCAGTTTTCCATGTAGTTATAGAGCACATTTAAAGCAAACTTACATTGTGCTATCAGGCTTTTATTGAGTGTTGAAGTGCAGGAACCACAAGCAGGGATTTCATTTTCACATCTAGTAAACTTGACAAGGTACTGACAATTGTATTAACAATGTGATTGATTAACAAGGATCAATGTTTGTTTAAAAAGTCATTTTTCAGAATTCTATGGCAACTCCTAGTTAAAGCAGCTTAACATAGGATTATCAAACAATAAAAAAACCACTCCAATGACTGTAAACACCATACAAGGTTAAAGTTAAATCTGTTACACCCCTACCTTTAAGTGGTTTTAAAAAGTGATTTTTCTTTTTTTTCTTTTACAAGTAACTGAAATAGATTTTTAAATGTTCAACCAAATGCATTGAAGCTAAACAAAAAATGAAATCCTGTGGTATCAAAAAAAACTCAACCTTTCTAAATCCGACTTCCTCTACTTTCCTTCTGCTTCCTCCCTCCTCTGACCCTCCATCTCAGTCTCTGTTGACTATCACTCTTTCTCCATCTCCTTCTGCTTAAAATGTAGGTGTTATTCTTGACGCCTCTCTCTCCTTCTCTCAACACATCTCTTCCCTGACACACACTTGCCGCTTCTTTATTAGGAACATCTACTGAATTCGTCCTTTTCTCTCTACTTATTCCACCCGACTCCTGGTCCAAGCTCTGGTACTGTCCATACTGGACTACTGTAACTCTCTGCTTGCTGGTCTCCCTACAGCTCATTCAAAATTCTGCTGCTCGTCTTGTATTCTCCCAGCCTCGCTACTCTCATGCTACCCCTCAGCTTAGCATCCTCCACTGGCTCCCTATCTCTGCTCGCATTCAATTTAAGTGTTCTTGCCTACCTCTCTCCACCACACTGTCCTATCCCTTCCCTCCACTCTCCATCCTCCAGTACCCACTCCTTCTCTTCACAACCCTCTGTGGTGGAACCAGCTACCGGAGAACTTCAGGACTGCTCCATCTCTCACTGCCTTCCACCACCTCCTCGCCAGACCCATCTGTTTAGACTGCTCTTGTAGATCTGATCTACTCCTCCCTACCAAGCACTGGACTTGCCTGACCTATGTTACTGGATCCTCTGCTAATGTATTATTGCACCACTATGTCATTGGAGATATAACTTGTTGTAATCCTAAATTGTTGCATCCTATTTTATATTGTATTCTATTAGTATTGTTGCATTTACTGTAAACTGTACTGTATTTAAATAAGAATCGTGCATTGTAATCCTGTACTGCCCTGTAATACCTCTAAGTCACCTTGGATAAAGGCACCTGCCAAATAAATAAATAAATAAATACATACATACATAATAAAATGACAATGCCAAAATAGATTCAAGGCTATACATGTTGCTATACAGTAAGATACGGATTTAGGACCTTAATTTATTAAATAAGTAATAACAGTACATT
The DNA here is from genome assembly GCA_030684275.1 of Acipenser oxyrinchus oxyrinchus. Taxonomy (NCBI): domain Eukaryota; kingdom Metazoa; phylum Chordata; class Actinopteri; order Acipenseriformes; family Acipenseridae; genus Acipenser; species Acipenser oxyrinchus. The sequence goes on from CM060255.1 coordinate 7,721,948, forward strand.
ATTTATTTTCTGCATTGAAATGTGTCATTTTAATTGAATAGGTCCAACTAAAGGTTAAAAAAAGTTAAATAAAACAGTATCTTCTGTCACTTTTAATAAGGAAAAAACTTCCTTTTATTATAAAGGACTTTTCTCGATCTTATTCGATTTCTAAATAACAAGAACATGACCAATTACTGTGAAAGATCTTGGCTCATCAATAGGACACGGCATGACATTTTATGGGCGACACGGGATTCCAACAGGGTGCTGATTGGTTACACAGGAAGTCCTTTATAATAGCCAACGGTGATTAAAATTGTGTCTCGTGGGCTGGCTGCTATGGATTATATTACCTGGTCCGTAAGAAGATGTCGAACAACGGTTCGAGCTGGAGAGCACTAAGCACAAGTACGAACAACAACAAAGCACCGAGTATGAGAAGTCTGCATCAGGTGTATGTTCTCTTTGCCATGTACTGCCTTTATACAGTACCAACAAGTTCAGGTAAACAATTTGTAATATGTTGCCGTTTGCGTATAACGTGGTTCTTTTATAGAAAATATAAGGTATCAACATAAGTCAATTGATATCGTTAGCTCGGTGAAGAGAGTAGTAATTTTCTGCTCTGGCTGTTCTCACGGCATGTAACACTTGGTAAAGAACCTTGTATACTAAAAACAAATGTTTGAGAATTTAAAATAAATAATGTGCAACGTATTTTTAACATTTTAATTGTTTAATTGTTTGACAAAAGCACAAAAAGTACGTTTACTGTGTAGAACAGTTACAGCATTACAATAAAACGAATAGAAATAATAATAATAATAATAATAATAATAATAATAATAATAATAATAATAATAATAATAATAAAAACACACATCTGTCAATATTGTAAGCAAAGTTCCCATTGTTTAATGTTTAGACATTTTAATCTGTTTTTTTTTGTCTGGCACTGGTTTTCTGTCGTGTGCCGCACTTGTTTAATTCGTTGTCTTAACTATAGATTGTATCTTTTCCTGTACAATATCTTTATCATCCCCGGCGGGCTGTCTGCGCAACAATCTTGCTGGTCAGAAAAGACAGTGGTTGAAACCGCATGAGTGTGTAGCTTACTTGTCTGCGAACATGGATGATGCGGGGATGATAAGATACACGCATTTGCATGATATCTCGGTTAAAAATTGCGGATAGCTTTACTACGTTTCACATTCGTGCATATTTGAAATTAAAACGGGTCAAACCTTGAAAAGAACTGATCCTATTGCAAAGCACTGCTGAAGCTAAAAGCGCGCGTAGCGCAAGACTTTGCTCTAATTCATGTACTTCTTTTTTTAAATTATTTTAGGTTATGCGCTGCCGTACAAAGCCTATTCAGACGACCTGCCTTCAAGCGAGGTATTATTATAGTTACAATAAAACGATATGTGCATGTGACTGATTGAAAGTGTAATTGCTGAAATTGAAACGGAAACTGTAAAGTTTAAAGAATGTTTAGCACTTAATACCATCCACATAGATATAATTTTGTAGTTTATTTGATTATATGATGCTAAATAAAATATCTAAATTATGTTCATATACAGTAGTTTTTTTTGTCTTATACAGCTCAATCCTAAAATTCTAGGTGATGTAAAGCTTTTGGCCATAGCTGTACATTCATTGAATATTATTATAAAACTTCAAATAAAATAACGTGTTGACTGTGTATAAATAATGTTTTTCTTTGCAGAGATTGGTTTTATGTTGCAGTCAGCAGAGTTCACGTACAAATCAGCCAGAGGTAATTAAAATACCTCTTTCTTAAGGAAATACAAATGTTAGCCACCCGATTCTTTATACTTATTTATACTTTTTCTAATATTTTTTTAAAATAGTTTTCCATTACCAGTTTGATAACCAACCTTTGCGCATATATATATATATATATATATATATATATATATATATATATATATATATATATATATATATATATATATATATATGGAAAAACATAAAACATTACTTTTGAAATATACTAACATATTATTATCATTTGAAATATTCCAACATGTTTGACAACAGGAATATATTCAGGACGTGTACAAAAGGGTAAGTCACGTATTTAAAATGTTTTATGTATCAACATTATTCAATGTGTGCATTATTGGTGTATTACACTGAAACATTTTTCTTTTTTTTTCGTATAGTTCTTGTTTCATTATGCTAAGAATAAAGATACTCGTGTACCACAGGGTTCTGGGGTAAGTAAGTCACAAGTAAAACAGCTAGCACATGCTAATTAAGATTTATGTCGGAAGTTTATGTACATATGTATTTAGTTATAATATATAAAGTTAACCTACAATTACCCTATAAAAACGTATGGGCTTAACTGTACATGCATGGATACCTTAGAAGGCTCACTTTGGACAGATGGTCCTTCTATATTGATGGTCATTTACAAAAAAAACAACTATTACAAAATGATTGCTTAGTTGCAACTGTCACATACAGAAACCACTGGTAGTAAATGCAATAGCACTACAGTACTTAATTTCTTGTGTCCATAATAGTAATGTCTAATTTAGAGTTATTTAATTGATGTTCCTTTAATGGAAGTTCTCTGTGGTATAGCACAATAAAAGCATAGCAAAATGAACGCATATCAAATGCATAGTGAAAGCATGATACATCACAGATAAGTCTGGTGAAGCATTGTAGTTGTGGTTGACCAGGGTAAAGCAGGGTAAGTGCATTGTATCCACAGGGAGAGATTGCAGATTTACAATGGTAAAATTAAGGGTAGTCAATGCTTTGTATGTTAAATGGTTAATAAATTTGTAACTACAGTACCAGCTTTAGTACTGTGGTAGTGACTGCTTTACCAAGTTAATACCTTTCATACAGAGGTCTTTTACACTGATTGATTTCTGTATTTCAGTGTCCCATCACTTATCTGTTTATGTCTCAAGTAGTGACAGTACATAATTAATATTTTGTTGTCTTGTGTTTACTTCATTTCTTTGTTTTAGTCTTTCTCCGTACACCCCTTAATGCATATGGCACGAAAGCTAACAGGGAGGAGGAAGAAAAGGGTCTATGATGCAGTATGTATTTATTAGTTTTTTTTCTGTATATTAACGTAATTAAGTTTGCATTCCCTACCAATCCTGACCATTACATAGGTTTATTTCCTTTTGTTTTTATTACAATTTACTATAATAGCATGTAACTTCATTTTTAAACACTGTTGTCATAATATTCATACATTTATTCTTTTTCTTGTTTTGGAAACTTTTTAATGTCCATTATCATACCCGAAAAAGTGTTACTACCAAAAATCAGTATAATTCCTGAAGCAGGGTCATGGCAGCATTATGGTATGGGGGTGGATAGCATCAAGTGGCCATGGTCAATTTCACGTCATAGACAGTGATTATTACTGTAAAATACTGGGACAAAGCCTGATACCAAGTGATAAGAAACTGATTGGCAGCAAGAGTGTGTTCTAACATGGCCAAGACCCCAAGCATACATCTGAAAACGAGTGCATTCCTACAAAAGAAGCTCCACATACCCCTTCTCCACTGGCACATCTGACCCGTGAAGACTCGGTACGGTATGGGTACGGGTGGTTCTTCACTGGCTATTTGTCGAGCCGAGTGAGAACCAAACCGTGAAACTCCGGCCTCACAACAGAGTCCAGATTGCAACCCTATTGAGTATTTGTTGAGTTACCTCTAATAACAGGGTTGTGGGTTCAATCCCAGGTAGGGGACACTGCTGCTGTACCCTTGAGCAAGGTACTTTACCTAGATTGCTCCAGTAAAAACCCAACTGTATAAATGAGTAATTGTATGTAAAAATTATGTGATGTTTTGTAACAATTGTAAGGCGCCCTGGATAAGGGTGTCTGCTAAGAAATAAATAATAATACAAGAGGTCTGGCAGAATCTATCCCCACAAGTGATAACCAAGCTGGTTCATTCCATGCCTGAATTAGTAATAGTGTAACATTAAATGTTATGATTCTCTGAGGCATGAACACTTTTTGGTCATCAAAGCAGACAAGAAAATGTTTAGGCCAGAAGAAGAACAACTTTTTTGGTACATTTATAGAGATTACAACAAACATGGTTAACAATGACATTGTTTGTTGAATTACATGTTGATTCTGTCATTTTTTCTGAAAAGAAAAGGAACTAAATATATGTAATGGCCACTAGTGGTAGAGTATGGAGACTTTTTGCAGCTACCATACAGTATATAGTGTAGACTCTCTCTAATCCAGACAGCAATAGTACAAAATAACCTTTAATCGGAACCATGTCATCATAATGAAATGCAAGCTGTAGAAACTTCAATATCTTAATTATGTTATGTATAACATTACTGGTGTTCTCTCTATGTTTTATCAAAAAGAGTTATTACTGTTTTTCTTTTCATCTAGGTATAAAAAAACATAAAACTAAGACTATACATGGTGTTTTTAGTTGGTATCACTCCTGTAAATTTCAGTTTTTGCTTAGAATCATCAATTGAATGTCCTGTCAAAATATTGTGGAATTCAATAAAAAGCACAATCACAAAAGTCTTTAGACATGTTGCATTTTTCTACTCTAATGCATTATGAACATCAACAATTTACTCAAAGACCAGAAAGCTGTCTAACAGGATGAGCAATACTTGAAGATAATATCCTTAAGGAATAGAAAGAAGACAAATGTTGAATTGACAACAGAACTGGCAGAATGCAAAGGTGTCGTTGTCCATCCATCAACAGTCCAAAGCACCTTTGACCATTGTTCCATAGTCCAATGTCTGTGTTATTGTGCATATTTTAGCCTTTTAGTCTTGTTCCCCTTTCTTAACAGAGGTATTCTTACTGTAACACATCCTTTAAGTCCTGATTTCAAGAGTGACCTTCGTACTGTTGATTTGATGAACAATGAGACCATTGCCTTCTGCCAGTTCTGTTGTCAATTCAACGCTTGTCTTCTTTCTATTCTAACTCTAGCAGTGTGGAGTAGTGGTTAGGGCTCTGGACTCTTGACCGGAGGGTTGTGGGTCCTTGAGCAAGGTACTTTACCTAGATTGCTCCAGTAAAAACCTAACTGTATAATCAGGTAATTGTATGTAAAAATAATGTGATATCTTGTAACAATTGTAAGTCGCCATGGATAAGGGTGTCGGCTAAGAAATAAATAATAATATTCCTTAAGGATATTATCTTCAAGTATTGCTTATCCTTGTTAACAACTTTTTGGGTCTTCCAGTCCTGGGTTTGTCAATTACAGATGATGGTTCTCTGTACTTCATGATTATGCTTCGGATACCACACCTTGAAAATCGAGTGATGCGAGCTATTTCACTCAAAGTGTTTCCTTCTTTATGCAAGTCAAGGTTGTTATAATAGTAGAAAACACTAGTGGAGGCTTTGAGTAAATTGTTGATGCTCATAATCCATCAGAGTAGAAAAATGCAACATGTCTAAGACTTTTACACAGCAGTGTATATTCACACTGTAGGGCTCAACAACCAAAAACAACAGTTGTAGAAAGGAGGAGCGACATTAGTGTCCTGAGTAGTTTCTTGCTAGTTTTAGACAGAACTATTTTTTTCTTCTCTGAAAACTTGCGTTGCTGAAAAAAAGACAATTTCAATTCTGTGCTAAGTATTGTTTGTTTGATCATATTTACAGTCTTCTGAAAGAAAAAGTTCCTGAGTGTGAAGACCAACCTGCCGTCAATATACCATCCCAAAGATCCTGCCTATGGCATTTCAAGTCAAATTAAGTTGTGTATATAAATATTAAGTGGTCGACTAAATAGCTAGTGATATGCTTTACTAATATATTTTATTTTGGCAAAGCGCTAAATTATATTATTTTATATTTATACGTTTTTTTTGACTTGTAAAGTGTTGTGCATATTAAATAAAAAAGAAAACGAAATCTATAAAAAAGGAAAACATTGTTTGGTTTGGTTATTACATAAATACTGCTTATTTTGCTTGATGATAACTTGGGAGGTCATTCCTTAGATGTAACTTTTCTGAACCTAGTATGGCACCAGATATAGTTTTCTTACATGTTTGGTTCAAAACTCCACATGTGAGACCTACATTGCAAATGGAAGTACAAGACAGGTATGATTTATGGAATTATTGAATTAGCCATAACCAGATTCAGGTGGGGTCATATGACCAGTGTACTATAGAGTTGTGGAAGTTACTTTCAAAAAGTAATCTGTTACAGGTATAAGTTACTTGAACAAAATTGTAAGTAGTTCAGCAACTTTTTACTTTGTAAAATATATTGCTAAAGTTACAGTTAAAGTTACAGGTAGTTACTGTACTTCTAAGGCAGCATTTACATTTTGCAGAGATATTTTTCATGCACTGACTCCCCCAGCAAAACAAAAAACGGTCTGTTTGAAAGGTAAGCTCTAAACCAGACCTTATATATATATATATATATATATATATATATATATATATATATATATATATATATATATATATATATATATATCAGATGTACCATTATTATGCTAGTGTGCGTTGTTAAATTCACCGCTGCATGCACCTATGTAAAGCGGATTCACCAAACCGAAATTCAGCAGGAGTTGCTCAACGAACTGCCGTTAGATTCACCGGTGCGTCACCGCTGAAGCAGCGGATTCACCGGGGTTGAGAGTCGGTGAACTGCAGCAAAACCAACATGGCCGCTTCCACTGTGGCAGTTTGTCTTGTACGGAGACACTATTATCAATGTAATTGTAGATTCAGAGACGCCAAATCTTTTGAAAATGGGTATGGAGTATGTATTTTTTTTTTTAAATAAATATATAATACCGCTAATAAACATATTGATAATCAATCATTTTCCAACTTATCTAGAGTAGCAGCCGACTGAGCTGGTGACGTACAGTAATTCGATATGAGAGAGAACTGATTTTTTTTTTTATCGTGTATGTTATTTATCCTTTTATACTTCAAACAAATATGTTACAAAGTTGCGAAAAGTGGGCGAACTGTATTTGAAAGTGTATCCATTAATATATTAATATGTATAAATATTAACAGTTGCAGGCTAGCTGCTTTCTACATGTGAATGTAACAACAAGTTAGCTCCTAATTTGTCGGTTAAAAAAGATAACTAAACCTTAGTACCAATGCGCTTTCAGCTCGCACAGGTCAACCACAGCCTTGCATGCCGCGGCAGCAACCTTTCTAATGTTTTTATCAGCTATGTTGATTCACCAAACTGTTGTTAAATTACCCGCGCCCTTACATACAACTATGGCTCTCGTTGCGCTTAAACGGGATATCTTTGGCAAATCATATTTTTAAAACCTTTTTTTCCCCATCAACAGAACTAATTGAACTAAACGTAATGTTACTCCATCATTCACCTTACCCTATTTACATGCGCAACGTCAGTCCGTGTGACGTCATAGGCAATTTACACCAATTTACCCCTAAAATGAGTCCCATACATCTAATCCCTACCCCTAAAACTAACCTCCACCCCTAAATTTAACTGTCACTCTCAAACTAACTCTGTTACTATTATTGCAACACCTTTTCATTTGCGCCCTCTAACGGTCACTACATCCGACGCTCACCGCCCTGAACTGAAAGGTAATACGCAGTAACGTTTTAACCTATATTTCATAAATACATTAACAATGTCTGTATTTTCCTCTTTTGTATTTGTATTTCATTGAACAATTAAAGCTTCACTAGCAAAAATTTGGCAGAATTTTGTATTTTTTTAGTGTGTGAGCTCAGTGTACCCAAACCATTGTTTTATATTATTTTACATCTTATTTTTTATTTTGTTTGTTTGTTTATTTTTTTTAATTTTTTATCATTGGAATAAATAAATAAATAAATAAACAAACAAACAGTCTAGGTTTTGGTTGGGTCTTACAATTCTCGCTAGAGGGCGACTTTGATACCGTTCCAATTGCAAGGAGAGAAGAAACAAAACGGCGAATGCAAAGCTGGACTTGGACACATGAAGATGCGTATACAACGGAATATTTACAACATCAGAGAAGATACCATGTCGCAGTTCATCAAGTGAAACAGCAGGTGTGTTTCAAATCCATTACGTGTCTTTATCGGCTCTGGTGTATTATGCGCGGATGCTGTAGCAGTACCCTGAAACAGTCGACAAAGCCAGCGATATGAATGGAGTTTGATCGCCAGGATCAGACTGAGGCCTTAACTTTAGAGAATTTACAAAAGGGAAGGGGCAGGAGTAGAGATCTGGAGGCTTTGTTGTTTAAATGCAGTGCTGTTTCCAGGGGTATCATTGCTTGAGATGTAATAAACGTGTTCATGCATTTTACCGCACACGTTTCTTTTGAATGATAACACAGATGTGCTGTGTTATGCTGTTTATATGGACTAGGAGATACACCCTCTACTAACCAAGCCAAGCTAATTTAGTTCTACATTAGCTTTTTTTCTATAATAGCATTTGACATTCATGATCACAATAATGTAACACCGTAAAATAGAATTCCTGTTACATTGGGTAAGTTTAATTTAGAGACCAAACTCAATCTATAACAGCAGCACAGTATGTTGGTGTTAATTCGTTGAAATTTAAATAGAAACTCGCGTTTCAAATGAGCTACTGTGTACATCAACAATGCAGGTGCTGGCATCAGTAGCTTCTCATCTACACTGACACATCACTCAGCTTCTTGTGTTACACTATATTTTTGTATAATTCTTGATTCTTTATACAATTTAAATGAATACGAATGAAGTAGACGTATTGGCCGAAAAAAGTAATGCTGTAAAATGTCTCCTAAATTGTACTAAAAATCATTTCTTATGTTGCTGTCACATTACCATACATAACCAAAACATGGTACAGTACGGTGAAACTTTCGATTAAAATCTCTGTAGCTTTTTAAAAGATATGCGAAGCTGTACTTTTTGTCGTGATGTTAACCCTTTTTGAGGTCGTCCTTGGTATGTAATTAAGTTCAATACGCTGAAACAACTGCCCAGCTTTATGTAGCATCCGTTTCTATGAAATGGTCTGTCCTTCATTTGTTATGCAAATAGAATCCCCAAATACACTTTGTGTAATATGACACCCGAAGTCTCCACGTTTCAGGTTAGCTCTTACAGACAGTAAATGTGACAGATTCAGATAGTAAGCGCTCTTTTAGCAGGTGCTTGTGCATTACATGTGTTTCAAATGACTGGAACAGTCTCAACAGTGCAAATCAGTAAGCATTATGATTTGAAATTCCCTGAAGGAATTAAGAGGCAGTAGTTACTGAAGCTTTATTTTATTTTATTTAACATTTACCTTACAATCTGTTGTGTTTTTGCAATCATTCCAAGTGGTTTCTGTTGCACAAATATACAATAACACAGTTATTAATTGGATTGGAATGTCAGATATAAACAAACATTTTAAAATCAACAAACAAAAAGTCATCTAGATGTGTTATTTATTTCAGACGTTAGCCTGTTCATTGATTCCTTTTCATATCTTTTTGAAAATGTGATTCATAAATGTAGGTCTATGAGCATGGTCATTTTGCCACCATATGTATATTTTTTAAAATCTTTATTTATAGACAAAACCCCATTGTTAGCTGCATAGAAAATGTCAAGGTGGCTACAAAGTTGATTTTTTAAATTTATATATAATATAATAGACTTAAGCTGTATTGTGGACATGGAGCTGTAATTCTTCTGATTGGAATGAAATTAGGTGACATTTCCAAGTAATTTTAAAATAAATAACTTTCCTCCTGACATTTCCTCAATAATGTGACAATAGGACCTCTCTTTCTTGATATAAGACATTATTAATTTCTTAGCAGACGCCCTTATCCAGGGCGACTTACAATTGTTACAAGATATCACATTATTTTTACATACAATTACATTATTTTTATTTATTTCTTCATAATTAATAATGTAAATATATCCCAGTGTACACCACATTCCTTACCCGCTAGCTGAGTACTATGGTACTTAATATTCTTATCTGACAGGACTCCTAAAATAATAATGTGTAAGCCGTATTATACAAGAAGATATTATTACAGTCAGGCTAGAAGAGATCCGTGATACTACTGGTAGTATCATTGTTCAGAAACACCAGCCAGAGCCGGCCTGTCTGCCATCGGCAGCAGACTTGAATCTGTCGTTTCTCGTATTTGATCTTTCATGATAATGACACTGGTTGATTGTACTGCATTGCAGTCACTCAAAACTTTCTGCTACTAATGAAGAAAGTGTTCATGCATTACCAACACAAACATCTTTTCAATGACAACATAGATGCACCCTTGTGTGCTGTTGGGCTTTTTCCACAAGCTTTTTTTTCAGGACTAGGAGATATTTCCTCTTATGAAGGAATATAGAGTTTCCAATTAATGATTATCAGCAAAAAAAAAATGAACCAGATAATCACGATTATTTTAAATCGTGTTTTATTTTGCAAAGTTAGTAGTTATTTCTCTCTCACGCTTTTTCTTTTTTTCATCCCTACTGTAGGGGGATGAAATTAATTAAGTAATTATCTGATGCCTAGTTTAATTCTGTGCCACCATGCCAGCAGCTCTGTATGGACAAATGAGTTGTCCACAGGAAGTAAGAGGAACAGTTCCGCTGATCCGTGTTAGATTTGGATGACTGTCAGAAACAAGGTTATTGCCTGTAATACAATTATTAATAATCATTTTTCAGAACAGTAAGACTAAACTAAGTATTGATAACATCACTGTGGCAGGGTGGTGGGAGAGAGCCCTGCACATATGAAAGGGGGCAAGGCAAAGCCCTGCTGTTTAAATGTATTATTTGTTTATTTTAGCACAGGTGATTGTTATTTGTGTATGATTTAAAAGAATGTATTGTTTGGGAACGGGTTATTGTTAGTATTGGTTTGAATGTATTTTATGTTGATTTAAAAATACAATGTTTTGTTATTATAATTTATGTATAAATGTGACTGAAAAAGCCGTGTTTGTTATTGTTTGGCAGTGTGCAACAAAACCCCGTACAGAAGGTGACCATCTCCCTAGTTAATTCATTGATTAATTTGTTGTTAATCGGGAGATGGTCACCAGTATAAAAGCCTACAGCTCTCCCTGTTCAGGGTGGCTGTTCAAAGAGGAGGATCGTGTGTGCGAGAGCGGAGGATTAAAAGAACTCAAAAACGAAAGTAAAAGAAATAAGGATTGGTGAAGGCAACTGCCCAGCCTGATCTTAGGTCTGCTTTATTTTTGTGTTTTGTTTATCTGTTTATTGTGCTCTGTGAGCGTTGTTTTTGTGGTCAACCTTTTTATTTATTTTTGTTTAGAAAATAAAAATAACGTAGCAGTGCGTGTTTTTACCCCAGTACTGCCTGTGTTTTCAGTTCCTGTTCCTGGCCTGACGTCACCACTCATATCCTATAAGAAAAAAAATGTTTAGAGCCAAATTCCTGCCTGGCCTAGGACACTAAAAAAGGCCCAAAACCGTGTAAGATGAGTAGGAGGATGACAGATTAACTCAGAGAACGAGACACCAGGCAGTTATTCAGGCTTCCATTCCAGTTTAGGAAACATTAACAGTTGCTAGAACGCATGATAAACAATAATGTTGAAACCTAGAAACAGATTTTGTATTGTTACATGGCAACAGCACTGTATGTAAAATGTGTATTGAATCAAAAAACAAGTTGTATGATATACTGCAATGTACATTATGGAAGTAGGTAATTGTGAAATTATTTTTCATGAAACCGATGCCCGTAGCTCTGTAGTTTTTGTGTTTAAAGCCGCGGTGTATAATTTATCAGTGGCTCACGCAAACTCCTCTCTGTTCCAGGACACAGTTATCAGTGGATCACGCAAACTCCTCTCTGTTCCAGGACACAGCACGGTGTTGATGGCTGAAATCTGACACCATGCGGCACCACTGGCTGCTTCTTGGGGCATGTGGTTGGGTACTCTTGATCCTGATGTTTGCCAGCAAGTTCATCAACTTCTCCTTCAGAATCCCAGATGGTAGGCAACGTGCTAACAAAATAAAATGGCCTATTTCCTATTTTTTAAAAAGCAGTGGGGTCTATACAATGGACCTAAACAGGTAAATACTGCCACTGCTGATTAAAACAATGTATGTGAGACTCTTTAGTGTATTTCTGCCTCATTGAGTGAGGGTTGGCCGTCTGGTAGGTTTTGGTTAAAGAGCTGTGGTGCCAGGGCATTTATTCGCCTAGTGTAATTCGAAGGCTTTTGTTTAGTTAGCAGTGGCACTGTAGAGCTGCTTTGGGGTTGTAATGCTTCCTGGGAAGCGTGCCCATTCAACTGGTACAGTATGATGAAGCACAATGTGTGCTTGCCTGTTTGAAAATGACATTTTTACAACATACCTGAAACAGGAGCCTACAGTGATCCCTTGTTTATAACATCTGGACGTGGCTTCCATTGTCCTCATAATTCCATTTCACTTGCACTCCTGTTTTAAAATGAAAGACAAGTAGCACAGTCTTAACAATGTCTCCTCACTACAGCATTAGAAAGATAAATCTTGATTCCTGCAGTCTTTTGAAAATAAGTCTGTGATATATTTAAGGAGCACTTTCATGGGTGGAATTGTATTTCTGGGATTTAAATTGAAAATGAATGAAGGAATCGCTCAGGTAACCCAACAGGAGACTGGGTTTCTCCCAAAATGGAAAACGAGAGAACAAAAATGTTTTCAGGCAAGGTAGAATTGTTTAGAATTGAAAAAGTACGCATGTATTAATATATTCTCGGTACATTGTTCTTAGATTTACATTTTTTTGTGTCCATATAAAGAGGGATACCCTCTGATGCATTGTAGCCAAAACTAAATCTGAATAAAATTAAGGAATAAAAAACACATAGCTCTAAGAAACCTAGTGTTCTAAAAAATACCATGTTTTCTGTAAAGTACATCTACTTAATGAAGCATGCAAAATATTTAGCAATTCATCCTGTAATGACACCCTAACTACTGAAGCTTTTTTTTTTTTTGTTTGCTTATTCTCTACCTCAACACATATATACAGGTTCACGGGCATTATAGATTTCATGCAAAGATTTCAAGCCTGACTTCAAAACTGCATTTTGGTTTATGTTTTTGTTTGCTTTACGTTTGTGAAAGCATGGGAGGTTAAAATGGAGAGGACTTCTCTTTGTCCTTTTGAGTAGAAAGTCCAGTTGTACAATAAAGGAAGCAGTGAAAATGGTATTGATGCTAATCAATGTTTTTCATTCCTGCCTGGCCTACAACACTAAAAAAATGCCCAAAACCGTGTAAGACGAGTAGGAGGATGACAGATTAACTCAGAGAATGAGACACCAGGCAGTTATGCAGGCTTCCAGTCCCTGCAGGCTTTCTCATATATACATTGTCATGGGTTTATAGTATATACATCAGCCTCCAAGTGTTTTAACACTCCAGGTAAACAATATCTGGAAGGTTTATGTTGTCAATAAAAAGATTCCCTTAATATGAGACCCCTCGTTTTTAGGACTGTCTCCCAACACAGCGTGACGTTGTTGTACGTTTCATACATGCGTTCCACTTGCACGTTTACACATTCAGAAACCACTCTGAAAATCCAAAAGTCCAAATGAAGGACAGTACTTGTTAAAGGGTCCCATAAGTGACTTGTAAATTGTAACTATGAAAATGTAAATATTGAGCTTGGTCACCAATGTTTAGTCAGCTGTAGCCTTAAACACAATATACAATTCTGTGACGTTGTGAGAAAGTAAGTAAAGCTTTTGACAAAATGTCATCTATATCTGTGAAGGACGTTTGCTGTGGCAAAGAAAAACAGGTGGTCAGAAGCCAGAGAGGCAGTTTACAATCCTTAAGGGAGTTTCAGCTGCAGTCCTCTTTTCTGGTTGGGCCAAGTGGATAGAAAATCATTCATCTAGTATGTTTCACTCTGTAAAGGATCTTCACTGACTCACTGTCCTGAGGTATTCACATTTGTTTTGTGCAAGTCTCCTATAGTCCCAGGCTTATATATAGTAACAGCATTCTTAAATATGTACAGAACTGACTTGTCTCTTTCTTGCTTTTCAGATTATGGTGGCAAGCCTGAGCCATTGGGTTGGACAGTGATAGCGACAGGTGACGCAGAATCACCATCACAAGTGCCTAAAAGAAAGAGACCAGACACGGAACATCAGGTAACAGTCTCCACTTGCTACAGAACTAGGATCTTACAGGCTGAGTACATGAGCAGTGTACATGTATCTGTCAACATGTCAATGTATCCCATGATCATTTGTAGATTTAAGCATCCCTGTGAGGGGAGCTAGTATTAGTTTGCCAATCTGCTGACACCTCCTACAGCTAATATCTCATAAACCATTTCAGCTAAGATATTTGTTATGGAAACTCCTTGAGCAAAATCTAACCGCTTTCTTCACTTAGACCTGTTAACTAAGAAGGCTGCCATACGGGGTCATGTGACTTTGTTTTCCATGTATAGATACAGTACACTTTGTGTTATGGTTCTAATCTCTGGTACACAGCTGTGTTATTGGAAGTTCTTAGTTCCATTACCAGTGTTGTCCAGTATAAATTGAGCCTTTTACTGCCACTTTGCTTTAGTCTTTGGCCATATCAGTGATACAGACTATATGCTTTGACATCAGGTCTTTATAGTTTGTACATAAGGTTATATCCTTATGATTCTCTCATGTTCCATTGCAGGTGGTATCCAGTAGAAATTAACCTTTTTGCTGCCACACTGCTTGTAACCTCAATTATCTTTTTCCACATTACCTGTTTACAAACCAGCCCATCTGACACAACATACTCCTTAGATTATGCTACTGGATAACTGCCAGGTGGCAAGTTTCTTTATAAGTTAAAAAACACCCTGGCTGTACACTATATTGTGTTGTTTCAAATCTGTGGCACTGTATCATGTTTAAACAGTAACTGAAGCAAACTCTTGGGTCTGAAAAAAGAAATAAAATGTATATACTGCTGAGAGAAAGAAATGGTGACAATTACATAAAACCCACATTTTAACATAAAAGTAACATCAGATTAAGGCTGCTACACACCAGATGCGATGCGACAAGCGAAACTACAGCGATGTGACAAAATGAATAGAATCTATACTTTTGATAAGTCTCTTTTACACCACAGGCTACATGACGGGCGACACTGGAGCGACGCAAAATAAATAGACATTGTGCTCGGGAACTAGGGAATTGACCAATCAGAGAACAGCTTCAATGCACGTGATCTAGCAGGGTGAAGCAGTTACCAGTTTCCAAAATGGAGGAAAAAATAATACTTGCAGTGGAAAAATACCCAGAGCTTTATGACAAAGGTCATCGCAATTATAAAAATACAGATTTGAAAGGTAGTTTTGTCAATAGCAATATTTATAGTTTTATTGATCTGTCAGTTTTCCAATATGTTACATTGCCTCTGTATCACTTCTGGCGTGTAATGGTTATGACGCTGCAAAAGTATCCTGCCACCCCAATGAAGAATCGCATCACCTTCAGTCCTACTTTGTCAACAAAACAGAATTTCTATTATCAAGATTTAAACACTTATTTTCTCTGTCAAATTATAACATAAAAAAATAAATAAATATGGTGTTTGTATTTTTGCAAGAAGGTTTGATTAAACAAATGTCATATTTATTATATTAATACTGTGGCCTACAGTTACAACTGGACCACACTGCCTCCTTTACAAATAATCCACTGAAAAAACTTTTAAAGAATCCTGCTTCTCCTCCATATGACAATGCTGCTGCTTCAATCCTTGCTTATCCAGCTATGCCCGCTGCCATTTCTCTTTGTCCGCTTAAATGCATTAAACCTGAGGATCGGTTCAACTGATGAATCTGAGGCTGCTTTTGGACAGCCTCAAATTATCTTCCAACATTTTTATTTTATTTATTTTATTATTTTCATTTTTTCAGGAATCGTGCATCTACAGTTTCTTCTATTCATTCTTCAGTTCTGCCTGCTTTTTCAACAAGCAAAAGATTCTCATGGAAGACCAACAGATATTCCGGCGGCAGTCAGCTGTGCAATAATTTCAATTCGACATTGTGCATTTCCAAAGGATGCTGATTTTTACATCTGTGCAGTTTCTGCGGCGATGCTCATTCAAATTCCATCTGCCGTCTCATCTAAATGACAGCCCCTCCAGCTGAAGCAATCCTAGAACTCAGGTCTCTCTTATTGGCTTCTTAGATGTCTGGACTCCAGAAATCAAAAATCTTCCTCCTCAGCTCAAATTCACAGCCTTACCTGAAGTATTCCCTATTGTCATTGGGCCCATTTTCGCCTTTAATCTCTTGTGATAATCAATCTCGACTAGATGACTCGGTAAGCCAGGGAGACCTTGGTTCATCCTCCTATCCTTCCTTAGTTTCCCCTTGGGAAAAGTCCTCACTTCCCAGCCTTGGAGGTCGATCGGTTTGGCCTCACCTCAGCGAGGGTGGTTCGCAGAGTAGTCAAGGGGAAACCCCTATTCTGTTACTAAGTCGCAAGCACTTAGTCTTTATTCAGTAGTCCCCGACGCAGGCCTGGCTCCTGCCTCGTGAAGTGGTATTAAATGTTATAAATTATGTATTCACTGTATAGCCTAGCAAATTTGAAACCTAGCAAATTTGAGTAACGTTTGAGAGAGTTTGGAAAGACGTTACTGGGAATGTTTCAGGGTGAGACTAGGATGGAAATTTATATTCCTTTCTCTTCCTTCTCTTTCATCACTGAGTGCTTCTAGCTAGTGATCTGATTCAAGCATTCAAAATTCTAAAAGGTATTGACAATGTCGACCCAGGGGACTTTTTTGACCTGAAAAAAGAAACAAGGACCAGGGCGCACAAATGGAGATTAGATAACGGGGCATTCAGAACAGAAAATAGGAGACTATTTTTTACACAGAGAATTGTGAGGGTCTGGAACCAACTCCCCAGAAATGTTGTTGAAGCTAACACCCTGGGATCCTTCAAGAAGCTGCTTGATGAGATTCTGGGATCAGTTAGCTACTAACAACCAAACGAGCAAGATGGGCCGAAAGGCCTCCTCTCGTTTGTAAACTTTCTTATATTCTTATGACCACAGTAATTTGAACAATTGCTTGATCTTTCTGGCAAATTCCGGTTTATAAATGGGGGGTAGAATGACTACTAAATTGACAGTGTCAAATAGTCAAGTTAAAAATAGTTGACTAGTCACTACTTTAAAAAGAAAAAATGCTTTGCTGTTAAAAGTGCACTTTATTTAAAACTGTTTGGAATTTTTAAAACTATTAATGTTCTAAAATGTAATCGTGTTATGGATGAATGTCACTGATTCCATTCATCCATAACACCTATACAATTAAAACGTTAACAGCTTGGCTTATAGAAAAACCTGCTGCTACTGCTTTGAAATTCAAGGGTGCAATTAAATGACTTCCCGTTTCTGAGGTCTAATGTTGGCTTTCTATTCGACCAGTCAACTGTTCAGTGCTATTCCTATTTATAAAGCCTCACGGGTAATGATTATCCCCAGCGACACTGATATAGTGAAGGTACCTGTACGCACATAATTCACATTTAATAAAGGCTATACCTAGAACCATTTTCCCAAATTCTAATAAACTTGACATGATTATTGTTTTAGGAATTGATTTCATTTGGTACTTTTCCATGTACTCACTATCACCAGCTTGACTGAGTCATTGAAGGCTATATCTTGTGAACTGCATTTGGTACAAGAGATGATTCCACATTCTGTGAATGTAGGTGATAATAGCCAACTTTTTTATGTTACCTACCTGTAAAGAACAACTGTGTTCTGTCCAGGGATTCTCTGAAGCAGGGCTGGATTATGATGTGGACTGTCTTCTATTCTATTGCAGCTTGCTGGCAGTGTTGTCGCTGTGGATGAACAGGACTGGCAGGCAGTCCACACTGAACGCCTTGATCTCATCTCCAGCGTGTGTGGCAATGCCTCTGTGAAGAACCTCACCCATACTGCAGTCAACAAGTTCGTTCTGGACCGCATCTTTGTGTGCGATAAACACAAGATCCTCTTCTGCCAGACACCCAAAGTAGGCAATACGCAGTGGAAGAAAGTCCTTATTGTTCTCAATGGTAAATATATGATGCTGAAGGATACATGTGTGATTATATGCTTATATTACAAGAGTTCTTATTACAAGATTGGTATTCTGGAGATAAAGTACAACTGGGCATTTGTAGGGATTGGACACAAAAACTAGAAAGATATGCCATCAAAAAATACAGTGGCGAGATGATTATCCAAGTGTGATGAAACTCGATAAGGATGTTATTTAGCACGAGTCAGAATCCTAGGGATGCATACAGTAGATGCATTTATCCATCTGTCTGTGAATAGGTATATCATACTTATATTTTTACATGCACATACTGTACTGTGGATGTAGATTATGGTCGTCTATTTTCTTGATTCTGTGTTTTGGTGCTTGTTACTAACATACTTGTTTATTAAACAAATTGGTTTCTTGTTTAGAGAGCTGATTGCGGGCAGGTGGTTCCTTAATCCTTAGCCAAGACTGTACCAACAAGCATGCTCTATAGGCATTCATGTACTTCTTTTTTTATTTTAAGTTATCCGCTACCGTACACAGCCTATTCAGACGGCCTTCCTTCAAGTAGGGTGGACAAACCAGGGGTCTGAGAGTTCTGCTTCTATGGAGAGTTCTGCTATGTGCTACTCATGAACTGACTCTAATCAGTGAAGCCCAATCTTTTTACATTTTTTAGAAATATAAATACTCAGGTAAACATAAATAATAATCACAATGCTCATACTTTGACAGTTTTTGTTTGATTTCCCCGTAAAAAACCTCCATTAGAAAATATCGCCTGAAGCATTTTGAAACGGGTAAAAATGTAATAAAAATATAAGTAGTATCTTCTATATTGATCTCAAAACACTGCCTTGCAAAACGTGTCGTGATGACAGCGTGAAATGTCCATTTGCCATTGTAGTGCATCAGTAAAGTATGTACTGAATACATATTATACAAGACAGTGTAAGAGAAGTGCTATGGCAGAATATGTTTGAAACGTACAAAATATACTCTAACACTAATAATTTTAATTTCGAAAACTGAGCACCGTCCGCTGCTTCCCCCTCCACCTCGTGTTCTCCAGAGGCCACCCTTTAATTTCTTAATTCGCCATCTCGACAGGAAAGTTTTGTATAGCATAAGCTGTATTGAAAGAAATGTCTTGCAACCCCTCTGCTGTTTGGGATTTTTTTTTGTTAGTGCCCAGACGACCAAATAAAAAGTTGATTGCAAACTGTGCAAGCGACTGTTGATGTGTCATGGAGGCACATCCAATCTCCAGGTCACTTGGCAAGCCTAAGTTCATATTATTATTAATATTTTTAGTAGTAGTAAAATGTGACTGATAACCTGCTTGGAATGGTTACTGTTAAATAAAGCTTTGTTTTGCCTGAGTCCGCTGCACTTGTTGCTGCTGCAATGCAAGCTTACTGGATATATCGCAAGCAGCCTCAGTTACGTGTAAATAAACAATGTGTATTTTTATTTTTATTTAAATTATAAAAACATGATTACTGTTCTATATAACGTATTTTTAAACTACATGTGACGGTTTTATTACATTTATATGGATTACCTGTAAAATAATAGGATTTTCAATCAAATATAAAGAAGTAGCTATGGTGACATCACCAGTAAATTATGCAAATTAGTACCATTGAAGGTTCGAACCTTTAAAGGTCAAAATGTACCCTTTGTTGCAGCCCTACATTTAAATGTACAAGCTTTTAAAAAATTGACAACTGGGAAGCAAAGTGTTAGCAAGCTTCCTTAAAGCCACTCCCCGTAACTGCATCCCTCTGCTCTGAATGGATGGCTTAATAGAGGTCCATGCTATCATTGGTTGTTTCAAGTGCCCATTAAAAGAAAATTATTGATCTTATGAACTGGTGGTTCCACCTATCACTCACCATCTTTTTATAAAAAACTTGAAGCAGCCAGTGATAGCGCTAGCAGGGAGGGACTGTAGTTAAATTGGAAACCTACTGGAGATCGTTGACAGAGCCCAGAGACCCTGAGTCTCTGTGAAAAATCCAGAGGTTAGGCAGGTATGGCTCACCTTGCAAACGTGAGCACCCTCTCTGCCATTATGAAAAATGCTTTCCTGTTAAAAATGTACTGACAGTACGCCTTTGCGTCTTAAAGAACAATATGGAAGTCAGCATTTTTCTTTATTGGTTTGCATGCGTACCTGCGTACCAGTTATGTGAACCCCTGGCTATAATGCTTAGTCATTTAAACCAAGAGCCACCCATGCTTGGGTTTTTAGTTATGTGGGTGGAAATATGATCTACGTCATTTTACAACGGTGGGCTGAGGGAGCTTCACCCAGTGCTGCCTCTATGATGCAGGGCTTTTTAACCCCAAGAATATATTGCAAAAATGATTGAAGCACAGGGATAATAATATTTTCTTAATAGGCTAATACATCACATTTTGATTATATATTATGATATATAGTAAACAAAACATTGCATTGCACTCCAGAAGGTGCAGGGAAGGGCAACTAAGCTAATCCCAGAACTTAATGACATGAGCTATTAGGGCAGGTTAAAATAATTACATTTCTTCAGCCTAGAAAAAATAATGAAAAGATGGGTCTTGATTCAAGTCTTTAAAACCATAAATGGAATAGATAAAATTAACCCAAGACACTACTGGGGGTGTATGGCAAAGTGGTTTGTAGTGCACAGGTGTAGAGTTGATGCAGTGCTTAGTTGGTGTTGTGAATACACGAAACAGTGGTAACAGTGGTGCAGTGCAGTCTGGGTTTGATGCTGGTTTAACAGCGACAGCTCCCGGATATTTAACCGTCTACAATGACAAATAACAACAGATAAATAAAGTTGCTGATTGGGAGTTGGCTTCCCCTCCCAGTTTTGTATCGTCTGCAAATTTGCATAGTTTACTGATTATGTCTTGGTCCAAATCATTTATATAGATTAAGAATAGCAATAGTCCCAATACTGATCCCTGTGGTACCCCACTTGTTACGATACTCCAGTTTGATGCCTGGCCGCTAATTAAAACTCCCTGCTTCCTATCTTGTAACCAGTTATGAATCCATGTTGCTACTGTACTATTTTTTCCTACTGATTTAATCTTTAGATATAGTCTTTCGTACGGTACTTTTGTCAGCTGCTTTTTGAAAGTATAAGTAGATTGTCATACGCACTATACTTGACCACTTTAGAACCTCCCATTCAAAGTCGTTTTTAATGTATATTACGACCCCTCACCCGCTTTTATCGTGCCTATCTTTCTTAACTAACCTATATCCTTCCATGTTAAATTCGTCTCCATCGTTAGGAGTTAACCAGGATTCCGTTATCAATATATAATGTCACACTTCTGAGGGTTTCCATTGCCCGGTTATTATGAATTTTGTCATTTTTTTTTTTTTTTTTTTGCTGAATTGTATTAGGTTGTGTTTTGTTTAGGTTTTTTTTTTTTTTGTAGTAAATTGTTAGTGTATATGGTTTAACATTTTAGACGAATACATCCCTGATATTTGAAGTCGGTCAGTGAAAATTGACATTTAAGTTATGAGCCTGTGTAGTTCATGCGAGAGTCAACTCTTCACCTGGTTCATGGTGTTGTGTAGGATCATCATGCTTTCTCAAGCTAATATTGTGATTTGTATAATATTTCTCTGGTTTTTTTTTTCTCTAAGGTAACGTATGGGCAAAAACTAAATGCATTTGTAGTAATTTGTACTTTTAACTCAAAGAAAACCTAAAAGACAAGTATATTATGAAAGTATCCTTCCTAGAATTCTGTATAAAATAAGGATTTTTGTTTAAGCAAGACAATTATAACATGTTCTTATTAAACAGGTTAAAATTATGTTTTTAAATATTAAATGCAAATAAAACTGAAATTGGCTTAGACTATATCACAGAATACTATGTGACGTGAACTAAATAGGCAGATCAAGCCACATTGCTCATTTTTAATTCCATTCACCAGACCAATACTTTCATAATATTGACAGCTTTACTTTGTTCCTTTTGTTAAATACCAGAGTTCTAAATGATCACTAGCGCTGTTGTTTTTTTTTTGTTTTTGTTTTAAATGAGATATTGGGGGATGGTGTTACAAATCACATGTACTTGTCAATCAAGAACTATTTGGATGAACATATTCAAGATATATTGCTACGTGGAGTTTTTTGTCACAACATACAATATATGGGCCACATCACATCGATTCTTCCATGCACAGTGAATCCTTTCACCTTAGTTAGGTCATCATCTGAGCTCCTGGTTTATTGTCTCAATGCATGAAAGACGTTGACTTGGATGCACACTTATTATTAGCTTTCAATTAAATCTCATTCTTGCCTATCTAAGCAAGTGTCTTGAAGACAATATAGATTGGCCTGTGTTCTAATTCCTGTCTTTGCTTTTCTCTAGGAGCTTTTTCCAGTATTGATGAAATCCCTGAAAATGTTGTCCACGACCATGAGAAAAATGGCCTGCCACGCCTTTCTGCTTTGACTGAACCAGAAATAACAAAAAGGTCTGTGACACTAATCATACGCCAGTACCCAGCACTCATTTATGTGTTAGATTGTCTTTAGTGCCATATGTTTCCCCTGTACTTAACAGTTGTTTCATCGAGAGAGGTACCCTGGCCAAGATGGCTGCAATGCATAAGTAGTGATGCCTCTATTAATTGAATGCAATGCATGTGGATTTTGATTAAACATTGGGGTTCTCCAATTGAACATTGCTGCATTGTGTTAAAGTATTCACCAGGTGAAACTGATCTGTTGAGAAAAGTGGCAAAAGATATCTCCTAGACTTGCAGATAGTTTTGATAAGCCATCTAGAAGCTGTAATAAATACTTGTTTGAATATCTGAAACCACAGGCACAGGGTGTCAGTATGAATGGACACCACAATATTACTCTGGGATTCACCTTTGTCTTTTGTTTGTCATTTTTTTTTTTTTTTTTTTAGTTAAGTAAGTTAATATGTAGTTTTCAGGGATTTCGAAGAAACAGCAGGCATATTTTTCTCTTCATTATTAACTTCTTCACAGGTGATACACAGCCCCTCTCTGCACCTGTTTTAGAACAACTTACACTGTAGCCAACACCTAATTGCTTGATGTGAATACCTTTCATCTTGACAAGGACTTTGATAATTGAAGAGGTGTATCTTAATACTGACAGGGGTTAAATAACCAATAAAGAACTCTAGGTTTGCGAAAATCAAACATCTATGTCTTCTTAGTTTATTTCTAACTGTAAAAATATGAAAAAAGCTTTAAATTACAGAAGCATTTTGATCTCCTTCAATTGAATAGACTCCAGTATGGTGTTGTATTTGTGGTATGTAGTATTACCTTGACATTGATTATGGGTAAATCTGCCACGACCATTAAGCTTGTATGCTTCAGTGCACACAAGACATTGATGGCAGAATACAAAGAGAGCACTCTTCAAGGTATGTGAGAGTAATTTAGGTCTTGGTATAATATAAGCTACAGTAAAATGTGAATTGAATTGTAAAAATAGATATCAAAAACTATGTTATTTTCCAATGTAAATACGTTTCTGTTTCTTTTTCAGGTTAGGTACTTACTTCAAGTTCTTGATTGTGAGAGATCCTTTCGAAAGACTCATATCCGCTTTCAAGGACAAATTTTTATACAATCCTCGTTTTGAGCCCTGGTATAAACATGACATTGCACCCGCGATCATTCGCAAATACAAGAAGAACCGCTTGGAAACCAAGGGGCTGCAGTTTGAGGACTTTGTGCGCTACCTGGGAGACCCAAACCACATGCGACTCGATAGACAATTCGGAGACCACATAATTCACTGGGTCACCTATGTAGAACTTTGTGCGCCTTGTGAAATTAAATACAGTGTCATCGGACACCATGAGAGCCTTGAACGGGATGCTCCGTTTATTCTGAAGGCAGCAGGAATAGACCATTTAGTGTCCTATCCCACAATCCCACCAGGCATTACCTTGTACAATAAGACCAAGGTGGAGCAGTACTTCTCTGGAATTAGTAAAAGAGACATCAGGCGTCTCTATGCACGCTTTCAAGGAGACTTTGAGCTTTTTGGCTACAAAAAGCCAGATTTTTTACTAAACTAAACTACCTTAGAACTGTAAATGTTTGTATTTGTTTGTTTTTAAGAAATTTACTTTAATGCTGTGTGTGCTACATTCAATATGAAAAAGAAATATATCTCAGATGTATGTTCAATAACTAGTAATACACAACTTAGAGGGTTAATGGAAGGAGCCGGGAGAGCCTAAGTTGCTTGCTTCTACTATAGCTTTGTAATATTTAACAGTTGAATTCTTTTCATCAAACATGTTGCAAGTGGCACAATGGATTAAAGACCTTGCTTAAAGGTGTTTTATAATGTTTT
This sequence comes from Acipenser oxyrinchus oxyrinchus, assembly GCA_030684275.1. NCBI lineage: Eukaryota > Metazoa > Chordata > Actinopteri > Acipenseriformes > Acipenseridae > Acipenser > Acipenser oxyrinchus. The sequence continues at coordinate 7,746,411 of CM060255.1, forward strand.
CTTGGCCACATTGAATTTACTTTTTAAAATGTTTAATCAATATATCTTTAATATGTTTAAAACACAATGTTTGAAGACTACATTCCATATTATTTGTATTATTTTATATATATATATATATATATATATATATATATATATATATATATATATATATATATATATATATATAAAATATTATACTAATATGGACTGGAGATGAGGCGTATAGTTAAAAATTATTGTCCCTGAGGGGGATACAGTGTCTGAGAGGGGATTATATTGTCCCCTGGAGGACTATAGATCAACACGAAATATCAAATCCATATATGTTTTATTAAACACGATGGCTTTATCTGCATTCGGTTTCCAGACAGCAATGCAGAACTCTTGTAGAAGGTAGTTCATGTTTGAGGCTTGCATTTCTCCATGACTTCTATAAGTCTGTGTCGCTGAGAGATGGCGGTAGATGTTTTCGTTACTTTTGTGTTTTCATCGTCTTTTTAGTTTAGGATTTATTGAAGCTTATCTTCAGAAAGCTGGGGAAAACACACATCCGCCATATTTTTTGTTTGTGATGTGAAAGGTGAGCTTCAGTCTTGTTCAGAGCGGTTGGAAGAATTCAAGTATGTGTACTGTTAAGAATATACATCGTTGTTAAGACTTAAGGGGCTATAGTGCAAACTATAAGCTGTCTAGTTTAGTTTATTCACTTTGTCCCTGCAGGGCCAGCACAGACACATCTCAACAGTGCAAGCACTAATACAAAGAGAGACCTAAGTAGACCACACTCAATAAAATAACAATACATTAATATAATAATTCCAAACAATTACTATACTATACTTCATTCGTATTACATGCACATCAAACTTATTCCAATCATCAAAACAGACTTTAAAAGATTTTTTTTAAATAACTAATATGACTTTGTGAACTTAATAATACTTTGTGAACAGGGCCCATAATCAACTATGTGTGGTATTTTTCATATCTAGAGAGAGAGAGAATCAATAGTCTATATCAAGGTGTGACAGGATAGCAGCGAGACAGAGACTCAAGCCAGTAAGCTGCAGTTTGAGTGCCAAAGCACACATCTAATAAACAAAATAACACCAAATACAAACAAAAAGGGCACAAGGGCTAAAATAAAGGTTTAAACAAAACAAAAATGTAGGCTGGGCATTCGCCTTCACTACTTTACAAAAACAAAAATGTGCAAAAACACAGTAACAAACACAATACACACTCACCAAACTTCTCTTCCCAAATGGAGCACTGGGCTCTCCTTTTATCTTTGCTACCAATTAGCACTTAAACATTCAATTAAGGAGGAGCCACATTCTCACATGTTTTTGGCAGGGGCAGGAATTGCACGCAGTTCTGAGGTACATGGTAGCCTGGCTTTAGGTTTGCATGCAATAATACACTATAATACAATAGAAGAAAAGCTGATGTTGGGGCTCACTGCACTGCAGTAGCAACAAGAGAGTACAAAATGGGATCGGCACTTTATCTAGTGAAAGGAAATTACATTGCAGACTGTGAAATGTCAGATCTATACAACTAGAACTTGAAATGTACAGCTTCTATATGTGTTTACAACACAACATAACCTGCTTGAAACCATTTATAACAATACCAGTCACCAATAAGACTTCAAATATTCATTACCACATTTATTCCCAACCCACACACAAAAAAAGTTGTTTTAACTAGCATCTGTGCTTCCTGGGTAAAGCAAATATCAAGGCTTTATCTTTAAGCTGTATTGATATGCGTGACTGGTATGTTATTATTTTCATAACATCATCTATAATGCTGTTGGATTCCATAATCCCCAAGAAAACCATTCTCTGTTTGAAATGCAACATTTGAGCTGTAGCCCTCAGGTATTTAGTGATAACTGTTGATATTTCACTTCTGGGGTTTTTCTGCTGGTTTCTGCGAAGGTGCTGCAAAATTGAAAGGGAAAGCATTTTGTAAAATTTAAGTTAAATTAAAGCTGGGACAAAAACTTTGAAAATAAACGTTACTGAGTCAGAGAAGGTGTTGTTTCTGTAAATTAAAAAAAAATTAAAATGTGACTCACTTTTGTTTACCGTTTTATTCTGGCCTTAATAATGAAGCAGGCAGCAATGTTTGTTTTCTCTTAATACAGCCTGTGTCAATAAGAACTGACACTTTTTTTAATAGTTACAAACATCTGTACTTTAGTTTTCTGGAGGGCAGACTTTCATCCTGTATAGAGGGGTGAGACTCTGTAAATAAGCAGTGTGGAATAGTGGTTAGGGCTCTGGACTCTTGACCGGAGGGTCGTGGGTTCAATCCCAGGTGGGGGACACTGCTGCTGTACTTTTGAGTAAGACACTTTACCTAGATTACTCCAGTAAAACCCAACTGTATAAATGGGCAATTGTATGTAAAAATAATGTGATATCTTGTAACAATTGTAAGTCGCCCTGGATAAGGGCGTCGGCTAAGAAATAAATAATAAAAAATAATAACTAAGGTCATGTTCCGTACAAATCTGGCCTTTGTACCCAAATGCCTATCAATCTTCCATATCAATCAGTCTGTGGAATTTGAGGCTTTTCATCCTCCACCATTCCAGTCAGATGAGGAGTGTCGGCTGCATATACTTTGTTCGGTTAGGACGCTAGCGTATTATGTTGACAAGACAAAAAGTTGGCGGCAATCTGAGCAACTGTTTATATGTTTTGGAGCTAAGAACCAAGGTCTGGCTCTATCAAAACAGAGGCTGTCCAATTGGATCATGGAGACAGTCAAGATTGCTTATGAGCAAGCCAACTTGCCCCCTCCAGAGAAGGTCACAGGTCATTCCACCGGGAGTCTTGCTAACTCTTGGGCGTTGTTTCAGGGTGCATCGGTCTCTGACATTTGCGATGCGGTGTGTGGGTCACTCCTCACACCTTCGCAAGGTTTTACAAGCTTAATGTCCTGGATCCTCAGAACCCTACCTTTGGAACCAGAGTGCTGACAGAGGCGTCTCAGCCGGATTCAGAAGCACATGCATGAGGTAATTATGCGTTCTATGGACGTTACCGTGCCTTTATAAGCATGGCAAGCCATCAGTCTCGCCAAATTGGCTGTTCTGGAAGTCATGTCCTTGGGTATATTTACCCATTGTGTAATGGAATACATTTCGTACTTGAAAGAGAATGTTAGGTTATTACCATAACCTTGGTTCCCTGAAATAGGAATGTATCCATTACAATTCTTTGGTCGCTGCATACATTATATGCAGTAGACTGAAGAAAATGTATGGCACGAGCGCCGTTCTGCACGCAGCGTTGTCTCCTGTGGGGGCGCAGACAGGCGTGCTGATGTCAGGAGCACAAGACGTGAGTTTGGTAGACGTGTTCAGTTGAATCGGGTGTAATAGGTTAACCCATTATGATTATGGATGCATTTCTATTTCAGGGAACCAGGGTTATGATAATAACCTAACGATATACTGGATGCCACACTTACAGTTTTTAGATGTATCTAAGAACCAGGCTTATCAGTCAAATTATGATGTATTTAAATGTACACACAGATACATTTGATTGATGATTTTGTGTGAAAATGGGTGTGGGGGTGGAGAATGCTTTTTTGGAAGTGAAGGACTGAATGGTGTTCAGGTTAGGACTGAGGTACGGACGTGTGAGGGGAAACTCTCATGGCACTTCTCTGCACTGTGCCTGACCCAGTGCCACTGCCTCTCATCTTTCATTACAATATTCACCAGCTTCAAGAGGTTAGCAAATAATTTGAAAAGAAAACTTACTGTACCTATTTACTGAAATACACATGATCTTTGGACCTTAATTTATGATACCTTATTAATTCATCAGTGGGGACAGCAGAGAAGTTTTATTTAAATGCCTTTCAATGAACTTATTCAGTGATTACTCTTTTTCAGCTAACAATAGCAATTTGTAAATTACAGAAATAGGCCTAACATCTCAGGGGCACTACTGTCTAACATGTTTAATTTATTTTCTGAAATCATTACTAGTGATGGAGTTTTTCCTTCAGCAGAATTGCACTTCCATAAAGGTTATTTATTATGGTGCTAGTGAAGGCACGGGTGTTGAATTTGTATAATAAAGTAGTTCTGGAAGCATTTTTTCCATGTTTTTCTTCCTTCTGCAAGATAATTACAGAAACTGCATTTGTACTGTGTGTCGTTTGCATTTTCATTTCAGCAAAACATATTTTCAGCCGGAAATATAGAGGCGCATATAGGCATGTATGTCACTGATTTTCTATATATCTTGGTAGAATGGTGACATTCTTTTGGATTTTCTCTGGCATCTGATTGATTGCACTAATGAATGCTTGTGAACCACTGCTGGAAATCCATTTCAGTCAATCTGATAATGACTGTATGCGATTTCCACCCTCAGCTTCCCTAAAGGAATTCAAGGTGGTTGTCAATGATAAATGGTCATGTAATGAATCCCTTCAGTTACACCTACAATATAAGACTTTGCATGTTGAATCAGTGCTGTCCTGTCTGCCAGTGGTGCCCCTAAATGCTGCTGTGCATTGAAATGTTCTGTCCTCCTTTACTGGAAAGCTAGTGTGTATAAATATATATTTTACACATATTTCAGCTCATCCTATTAAGAAGCTATCACCAGAAGGTTCATACACTGTTACAGTTTAAAGTTGCTGCAGATGCTTCCTGGTTCCTAACACCTCTTCATGTGTTGTACTGCAAAATTACTCCAAACTACTAGGATGCAGCAATGTACCAGTTTTATTTAAAATATTTGAACACATAAAAGATTCTCAGCACAATAAAAAAGGGAACCAGTAATAATGATAACAATAACGATACAAAATAGTTTAGTTTATCTGTATTATTATTTACATTTACAATTTCTTAAACAATGCAGTATGAGTTAAAAAAAATAAAATAGAAGATTTGTCTGTAAGCTTCAGTAATCATGAATGTAATCATTACTCATAAGAAAATGCTGCGTCTTTGTATTGTGCCCACAATCTCCCCAGTGAGTGTGATATACATTATTGATACTTCAATTGAAGTAGGGTTGTGCTTGAAAGCATCAGCTCTCGGAAAGCATTCATGGTGAATAATATATTCTGATTTATATCAGAATTGCTGTTTTTAATGAACATAGAACTGTGCTCGGCCTGAGAGATTTCGATCATATTTTATTCAATAGAGAGACACACCAACATATAATTTTCAGTTATGAAATGTGACCCTCTATGTAACACTCACTACGCTTGGTGGCCCTGCAGCCTTATGTTTTTGTAAAATAAATCTCTTCTTTTTTACTTTGTTTTTCCCTTGAACCATTGAATGAAAAGGTGAGGTTAAATACATTTACTAAATATAGTGTTCAGACTTTCTTTGTTGTTCCAAATGCAATGTGAATAAAGTGAACAACTTATGACCATTTATCACACAGCTTTACCAAAATAAATCTACCCTAATCTATTTAGATGCCAGTATTTCCATTAAAGGTGAAACATCTTCCACATAAATATTTCATTTATGTCACTTGTAGGCAAAATTTCCATCTCATAGACCACTGTCCTTTAATATTCATCAAGAAACAAGGAAATTAAACTTGATTCTACAGTCAGGCACTGTGCTGGCCGTTGTTATGACCGCGTCCCCTCACAGCTCCTGGCCTCACATCCACCTGCCTGGGCCTCACTCAAGCAGAGACTGGCTATTGTACCTGATCATGTGGTTTTGTGATATGGGCTTATTGGTCTATTATTATACAGTACGTCTAGGTTGAAAGAAACCAAACTCACTGATGACCTAAGCGGAATTCCAATCCTAGCCACCCCTGTTTTATTATTTTTTTTTTTAAGTTTTAGATTACATTAAATATTTAGTTTCCATTTCCATCGGGTAAGACATATTTGTAATTGATTTTATAAGAAGATAAACATGTTTAATGAAAAGTGCTAAAGCTCCCCAGCTCTTCCTAGAAATAATGAAAAAAGGTATTGTCTCCTTGTTATTTGGCAAGTGAATTATTTTATCACTTTTTTTTATTGCATTCTGTTATGGTCCTTTGGGGAAAGGAACAGATTGGCTTTAATTTATAAGAGTCCAGTTTCACTCCCCTCAAGGGCTATGCTTTTGTACATGTTATACATCTTCTTGCCTGTACTAGCTAGGCAGTTTTGATCTAGACAAATTAAAACAATATATATTTTAGTCCAGTGCTGCATTTAAAGGTAATGTATAGTCTTCCTGCTTCTAGTGGCTTTTCCATGCAGCGGTAGGACAAACAGTAGACATAACATTGTCAATATGGCAGCCAACTGATTTCATCTGACAATTGTTTTGGAGACATCATTCCTCAATTATTATCACTCAACCATTGTTTTCATGAAAGTAGAAGGTGCACAGACTACTCCAGAGTGGGCAATTGTGAGACCTCAGTAAATGTAGGGTTCAGTAAGGAAGCAAAGCCCACCAACTATTAGCCCTCTATCAAAGTCAGTAAGGTCTACTGTTTTGCATACAGTCACTGAAACTGACATGTATCTTTTATACTGTATATTAAAAGTGTTACTCTTAATAGGGTGACCAGATTTTCAGAACCGGGACTTATTAAACCATTTAAATATTGGCTATTGAATAGTTATTTAAATAGCCATCCTCTCTTAGTATTATCTTTTTTTGTTGTTGTTTTTTTTAGCAGCTAGCTAATTTCATTACACACCCTGGTGTATAAATTGTGGCTAATTAGTTTAACTTGTCATTGTCTGTTGAAATCAGTAACTTCACCAGTTCTCCAGAAGAAGATTTCTTTCCAAAAAATGCGTCAGACGGCCATCTTGGTTCATGCACAAACACAATTTTTGAAAAAGTCAATTGTACTGACACACGCATGATGGTTTTCAGGTTTGGAGTTAATCAAGTAAACCGTTTTTAAACTGAAGCAGTTTTAAATTTAATTTGTCCCCAGGATGATGCCTACCAAGTTTAGAGTTAGTTGGTTAAACGGTTTGCAAACAGAAGCAGTTTGATGTTTGGGGCGCATTTTTATAGTAAAGTTTATTGCAGCAACTTCTGTTTCGCAAACTTGAAGCGGGTGTGGTTGCTGATGACATATGCAAAGTTTCAGATCAATCTGTTCACCGCTTCCCAAGAAGATTTTGAAAGGTTTTTAAGGAAATGTGTCAGGCGGCCATCTTGCTTTAAGCACAAACTCCTTTTTTGAAAAAGTCAGTTGTATTGACACAGGGATGATGCTTGTCAACTTTGGAAATCAACTAAACTGTGTTCAACTGATTTGGTTTTAAATTTAAGAACGAAACGTAGGTCTGGCCGTCATCTTGTTTTACAAAAGAACACCATTTTGCCATAGTAACCATGACCCTATCTGCACTCTGTAAGGAGTTATATGACAGCAATCATCCTATCCCTAACCCTTTTATACCCTCTGAGAATGTTCACCTACAATCCTGCATTTTCTAGACTTTTCCAGAATTAGGTTCTGCATTATCATATTGAAATGTTTAGAACTTTGTAGACAATACTGTCATCGCATCAAAGGTTATGAATACTTTTGAATTAGCATTTTTGGAGTTTTGCAAAAAATTGCAGACCTCTATTCTTGTAACTTTTTCCTCATCCACAAAAGCAAAACTTTGTTACAAAAGATTTTTAAAATTTTTTTCGAGAAATGTCTAGAAATTATACATTTCCATTGGTGTATGTAAACTTTTGACTACAACTGTGTGTATAAATTGCAAGTTGACATGTTGAGGAGGAAATAACAGGCAGATTCTAAATAAATTTGCAAGTATGTGTACATCATTCAGAGGACCAATTCACCTGTATATAATTATTAATAGAATCAGAAATTAATTTTCTAAATTAAGTACAATGCAACTTTTTGTAAATAAACAGGACACATAGCTCGCTCTTGTGGTTTATTTTGAAATTACAGTGTATTGAGGCTCTTTTTATAATTTAATATCTTGTACTGCCTGGTGGTGGCAGTTACAAACCATATATTGCAGAATACAGAATTAAACCTTTACCCACAAGTCTGACGTGTTTGTATTTTTCACACAATTATACAGTATATGTAGTTCTTTGTGAACTGTTAACATAAAAGTAGTAACACCCAAAAAGGTGTTTAAATATGGTATACAGATTTTGGAACATATCCTGGGGTGTGTTGTTGTGCTTATTGTTTGTAACATTTTATTATTTCAGATAGAATAATCATCATGCATCCCCAGCTACAGAAACTATATGCAGATTCATTATATATATATATATGAATGCCTACCAATATTTCATGATTTGTTTACTATACAAAACTAATGTTTGACTGATATTTATTTAAATTGCCTTAATAGGAATACACTTGTGTCACAAGCCGAGTTGGCTGTGATTACACTGTATTGTTAAGCTCCTTCCGGGGCTAGGGCTACAATTGGAAACAGCTGTCCATGATTAACTTTGCTGCAATTAAAACCGCTATAGGGGTATGTAAATGACTGAAAAGGCAGACGTTAAGAGAGGGCTGGGAGAGGGATTGACGTGTTGTTTTGGAGAGGGGGGTAAGTCTGTTCAGACGATTTTTTCTGCTTTTAAAATTGCGGTGAACATAAATATACACAAGGGTTAAGTTAAAATAATATAACATGGAGGAGGATGAGGAAGGAGACAATGACAGAGTATGGGAAGAAAAGTTCACAAAGTGAGCCTGAAGGTGAAAGACAGGCTAAAAGCAAGAAGTCTGTTTAAAAAAAAAAAAAAGTGGTTATTTTGAAATCTTTAGAGATAGGTCCATTGATAATATAAACCCACTTAAAATCACTAAATGGATAAAAGATTCTGTTGGGAATATTGAGAAAGCAAATAAAATGCAAGGAGGTGACATTATTTTTTTGTAAATCAGAAATGCAGGTGAAAAGGTTTCTGGAACTAAAAATGCTAGATAAAATAAAAGTTAAATGCCAATGACCTAATTTACTGAAGGCGTTACACCCCTATCACGTGATTAACTGAAGTAGAGAGAGCCAAGATGGAGAGGAGAGATGAGAACGTGAAACAAGTTTGTGCAATCATAGGTGTAGGAACCTATTGGCTTAGTCGGGCTATATCCAGACTAAATATTTGGACTTATGAATCAATTTTTTGGAATCACACTTTTGTATGCCGTTTACAGTCTTTCAAAAAAAACATTCACTTTAAAACTCTCCTGTGCCAAAAAATGCCCCTCCTCAACAATGCACAGGCAGCGTCCTGCGTGTACAGACCCGAACTGTTATCTCGGAAGAACGGACTTGTACGTCCAATTTTGAAAAACTCAACTTCACTAATAAGCGTTTTCAATGCATCACAGTGACATGGTGAGGAAACTGTAAAATATATATATATGTAGAGAGAGAAAGAGAGAGAGAGTCAAGTCACTTAAACATTTTTTTTTTTAAATTCTGGAGGGGGCAGCGGAGTTAGCGCCTCAACTCTGTGACAACCAACACCAAGCTAGATTAATAGTTTTTATATTAAATTTAATTACAGATTTTAACCACATGTTAATATCTCAAGGTAATAATTTATTATGAAGTATTTACCACAATATTACCATTATAATATGGTGGGTCCCCGTATCACGCTTAAATTGTATTAAATTTAGGCTAGAGCCTTTTCATTATGACTATGATTGCTTTTGGTTTTTCAGTTAAAAAGAACAACAATCCAGAGCATCCAGGTAATGTTCCATCATTGTTTCCACACAAAGCAGCAAAGAGCAGAGAGGTAGATGAGAACAAGGTCGAGGTTTGAGAGGGCCCTGGTAAGGAATGCCACTGTGGTAAACCCTAGTCTGGAATGCAGTAAGAAGTAGGTACCACCTAGTCCCTTGATCCTTGCATTTTAATCATTAACATTTTGCTCATTCTGTAGGCCTATTATATATTACAAGACTTTCGATATGCCATTTCTGTCGCAAAAAAATGTGTTTTCCCAAGTCCGAAAGTACGCGTAAGTGTGTAGAGTACGCAGACTGCTTTTGTTTCCTCCTCCAACAATGGCGGCCGCGCGTTGCTAGGCATTACGTCACACCGTGACACGGATTATACCTACACAAATAGCACAAGTAAACAAGTGTTTTTAAAGTTACGCCTTTGTTTAGTTTGCAATTCTTTTGGGGATACATTGAAAATCAAAGTATGGTTATTTTCACCATTTTTTGATTTAAAAATCAGACCATTTTTAATAATAATAATTTATTAAACTTATAGAGCGCCTTTCAAAAGAATCACAAAGCGCTGTACAATAATGAAACAATATAAGAATAAAAAGCATAGTAAATAAGCTTACAACCCTATAAAAGCGATGAAAAAAATAACAATGTAGTTTTAGGTCAGAATAAGAAGCATAAACACAGCAAACACAACCTTGTATTTTTTTATTTCTTGTGTTTTTAAAATGGCCTGATCTAGATATTCTGCTATGCTATTTATTGTTTTTAATAATATAATTGTATGTTATTCATTTTGTGATTTTACTGATTTGTTTTATTTCTTGATCATGATGCATACTTTATTATTTGTTTATTTAGCAGAAGCCTTTATCCAAGGCGACTTACAGAGTCACTTACAAAAGACGGAGCACAAGGAGGTTAAGTGACTTGCTCAGGGTCACACAATGAGTCACTGGCTTAGCTGGGATTTGAACACAGACTGAGTCGTACGTCTTTATTTTTCAATTGTCACGTGATATGGGCTGTAACGCCTTCAGTAAAGACGTGTTTTGAAGCTGCACGCGCACTGCCCACCACAGCTAAGCTCCTATAGCTAAGCCACCGACCTGCAGTTATACACTTTTGAGTATAGAAGGAAAATGTGAATGGAAAGTAAATGAGTATTCGTATGGGAGTGATCATTTTCCAGTTTGTATTAATAGAGGAGATTGTTTTACTGGTAATAGAAAAGAAGGTGTGCAAGGTGGAATTTTAAGACAGCAAATTGGGATTTGTATGCTTTTAAATGTGAGGAGGTCATTAATGATTCATTAGTTTCTAGTGATGTGTGGCAAATGAGTCAATCCCAATTAAGAAAAGTAGGAGTGTGGGACTGAATCCGGTGCCATGATGGAGTGAGGAGTGTGAGGATGCAGTTAAAGTGAGAAGTAGAGCCTTGGTTAAAGTTAAAAAATAGTAGGAATTTTGAAGATTATAAAAAAAGAAGACCATAGCACAGAGGGTTATTAAAAAGGCAAAAACAAAGTAGTTGGAGAAAATGGTGTGGTGAAATTAGTGATACAACATCCATGGGAGATAGGTGGAGGAGACTGAGGTTACAAAGTGTTTTAAAAAGATTCCGATACTAAAAGGGGATGAAGAGTGTGCAGAAGATGAGGAGAAGGCACAGGTGTTGGTTGAGGCTTTTGCTAAAGTTAGTAGTAGAGAGAATTGGAGTGAGGAATTTAAGGAAAGGAGGATATATAAATATAATAATATAATACACAAAATAAATAAATATATATAATGCCTATAATTCAACGCTAAGAAAGTAAGGTAGGGTAATATTTTTCTAATGCAGTATTGCATTGCACATGTTTATAAGCAGCATAAAAAGCACAACATGAATTTAAATGACTTTTATTCATTAAATCAGTTAATGTTCTACAATAATATGTATTAATCAATTGTCCACCTCCCCCTGTCTCCCTATATCCATCTCTCTCTGTCTGCCTGTCCAGCTCTCTGTATCTCTGTCCAGCTCTCTCTCTGTATCCTGTCCTTGTGGGTTCAGTGTTTTTTTCAGCAGTGTTATGTTGTTCCGGGAGCTTTTTGGTGATAAAAAAAAGGGTTCTGGGACATTGCGTCTTGTTCCGGCTTTTACCCCATCCCCATTTAGGGGGTAAGATAGCTGTTATCTAATCACATATACACAGAAGTTTGTTGTCTTTATCTTGGGTTTACCTCTGTTCTTAAGTAACCTGATAAGTGTTAACCTTATGTAATACTTGCATATAGTTCCGTTTAGGTAAAGCAGTAAGGACCTTTTTGTTACTCCTCCGAGCAATTTGAAGAACACGGTATTGCACTAATAATTTCAAAGCCATTTTTGAAGACCAGGAGCCGTGGTACACCAAATTTACAACTTTGCAGTCATTTTGGAGGAACAAGAGCAGTCATCTTGAAGGAACACATTTGAGTAATCTATTATTTATTTATTTATTTATTTATTTGGCATTTTAAAAGCAATGTCTATTTTGTGTGGTCTTGTGAAAAAAAAAAAGTTAAAATAAATAAACACTGTCCACCTTTCTAATATGGTGGAGCTACAATGACCAGGGGCAGGATAAAAGTGATTTGACATTGTTACCAAAAAAAAACTTGGCTGAATGGTTTTTTTTTTCAGCAACATGTTGACTGTATAAATGTTTTAGAACTAAATAAATTATCAGTTTGAAAATGAAGGTGTAATTTACCCTATTTGAAGTGTTGCATTTTTCAAAAGACTGTTTCAAGCTGTTTGCAATGGGTGGTTATACAACCTTTTGTAGTTACGTAAGCGTCACAGATACTAAACCAATGAGTCTGTGTCGATAGTATCACGTGCTTTAATATTACAGCCACTGGGAGCTTTTGAGAGGATTTGCATTTTCCAGCAAGAGCAATGCACGTTTACAAAGAGATGCAATTAATGATGGAAATTTCACAAAATTGAAGAGACCAATTTGTAAAAGAGAAGACTTTTTTTTTTGTTTAATGGGATAATGAAGATAAGAATGTTTTATTTTTTTTCTTAAAGAAAACATGAAATAGTCGCTTTCTTAATCCTGCCTGTGAAACAGAGGTACATGAATTTACAGACGCAGGTTGGTGGTTATGAGGTGTTGCTACAAGGCTGTCCTGTCTCACATGAACGCCTTGTTTTCAATACAGATTGGACAACTAAAAGTAGTCTAGTTAATGATACACTGTATAATGAGCAGCTTAACAAAATAAGCATATTAACCTTCAGCAAGTATATTTATTAATAGGGAAAGTTCACTTCATTTATTTTTTGTAACTCAAGTTAACAACACGTGGAGATATACGGCAATTTGACACAACCTAAGGATTGTCAGACTGCATAGACTGTAAACACTTCCAGATTGACGCAAGCCAACACAGTAGTGGCCATTGTTTATTTCTTATATGGAAATAAAATTGTTTCTTCCAATTAATATGACAGCGAGAAGAACCCGTGACTATATATTATGCTGGACGTCACGGATTTACATAGGCTTATTGCGCTGTGTGGGGATACGTGTTTGGTAGCCAAAAGGTGATTGACATTAACAGTATTCAGTACTTTTAACACTTTCTGTATTTACTACAGGAGTTAAAAGTTATCGAGTTTTTTACATTATTTACGACAATGGAGACAGGAACTCAAAAGCACTCTCAAAACTTCCTCTGCGACTTCACGAACCCCAGCGCCCCCGGAATATGCCCGGAGATGCTAGAGGTAGCCCAAGAGGCTTTCCGGGCCGGCGATTACTCTCTAGCAGCCGAAATTTACGGCTCACAACTGGCTGATCTGCAACATCCCGATCGGGGTCTGTGTCTCCGAAAAGGAGACGCCTTGGCTCGGGCTGGCCGGATCGGAGAGGCCCTTGACATGTACTGCAAAGCTGCCAATCTTAGCAGACTGCGGCCAGAGGAACTCCAGTCGCTGGTGGAGAGCATTGCTGACAGTCTCCGGGAAAAAGAATTGAAACTGTCGAGAGTGGATCGGAAGACAACCTACGGAAACCAAAACAATGGGAAAAGTGGCGAAACAAGCGATTATGTTAACAAAAGTAAATGTTCTGTCGACGACGACGACATAGAAAAGTTTGGAGATATGGACGAAAATGAAGAATCTCTGGACCTGTTTTCGTGTCGGGTGTGTACATGCTTACTGTCAGACCCTATAACGCTACAGTGTGGACACACATTCTGCAAACGATGCCTGGAAAATGACACGGTCACAGAATGCAAAAGCTGCAAATATAAACTAAATAAAAAGAACGGTCAGCTTTACCCCATTGGATTTAGAGTGAATGTAATTCTTGGAAGTTTGTTGGATAAATGGTACGAGACCGAAAGCAAAGCCAGAAGATTATATTTGGAAGGCGAGTCCCTCTGTAAAAAGCAAGAATTTGGGGCTGCTATGGAGAAGTATAATACTGCTATAGAACTGGGTACGTTTTTTAGTAGTGTGTGTGTGTATATATATCAAAATGAGGAGCAAACTCACCAGCAACTTTATTACATCATGGAGTAGAAGTTAATATAAAAAGGATGTGTAAAAGCAAAACATAATTAAATACACTACATTATTCTGTACAATTATGTTGTTATTTTTGAGTGATTGATTTTGGCAATTATTTTACAGAATCAAATGGGCTGGAGATTTACCTGCTCCCACGCCCTTTACAGGGTGGATTATCCAAGTACCTAATCTTCCATTTGTTCTGCCAGTTACCTGGATACTGCAGATGTAGCTCACTGTGACCTAATTACTATATTTACAGAATTCAAATAAGACTGTCTTGTTTTTCTTGTTTTCTTACTTATTTTTTCATGTCCTGGCGGTAGGTAATTTCGACTTGGCCCCAATACCTTTTAATGTGTAATTCCCTGGCAGCAGTATGTAGCCTATTTAAAATGAATATGGTGGCATGTTACATTAGAAAAATATTTAGATTTTACAGTTGCAGGATCCTACTGCAGGCAGGCCAATCTCCGTTAATCCCACTGTTCAATTGCCTTATGGCCTTAATTCTTTTCTTGTCCTAATCCTTTTTTAACTTGCCTTTATAGTTCCACATGCTTTCATTCTTTTCAGATCACAACCTTTTCTAGTTCATTAATTAATTAATGTTTAAACAGCAGAACATCAGTTGAAATACCAGAACAAAGCAGATTTACAGTAAATTAGATGTCATTTAAAGAATATTTAAAGAACATAGTTTTCCAAATAACCCCAAGGTTATGTGCCTTAGCCCTAACTATTAAAAAAAAAAAAGTATTGTGCATTTTTATTTGTGCAAAATTGTCTGGAAGGTGAAAATCTGGGCTTGGTGAAATATTTCCCTCTGCGCGCCTTCTCCAGTTACAGTACCTGGAGTAAGTATTCTTTGTGCTTTTGCTATCAATCGTCTGTCTGTCAAGATTTGTAAATGTATTATTAAATCTGAAATTTTATATTAAGGCTTAATATGGAGACTTGCAGAACATATCCTAAATAGTAGTTTTATAACTTAATAAAAAAAATTTAAAAAAAAAAAACGGCAGAAAGTGGAGTTGTTTTTATTAAAAATTATAATTGATCTGAAAGCAAATTCGTTCTAGTTGGCACACATGTTGAGGAAATAGTAAGAAGTGCTTACTTATGTCGTTCCTATAAGGTTGTGCACAGACAGCTTTTTTATGATTGCATCTGAAGTATTTGCTGATGTTAGTGATCTTACATAATAAACACTGAGTCTCAAATAGTCGCCGGTCTCCAATAGACGCCGGGGCTACGGGCAAATATTGTAAATAAACGCCAGGGCGTTTATTTAAAGTTTTACGGTAGATAGAATTTATTTGCTGAACAAACTATTGGTAATTTCTGTGTAAACAACAATAGTTATAATAATGGAGTTTTCTTTTGATGAAGTACTATAACTTTATTTAAATGAATAATATAACTTTATCGGTAACTAGATAAATTGATTTGTGTAAACTGATCAGTGACTGAAATCTGATGTTCATTTATGATTTTTTTGTTTTGGAAAAATAAATTCAACACGAAATAGAAAAGCATCCCTTGGACTACACATGTTTATTATATAATTATGTGCATCACTAGCCTGCTTTCTGTACGTTTTCTGAAACGTGGGTTTACATGACATAAATTGTTAGTTTTTTTTAAATACTTTTGTTATTCTAGGTGGTGCTTTCTGAAAACTCACTTTATATCGGAATAAAAATATTAATTCAGAAAATCTCAGAATTCTTATGTTCATGTAAACTCACTGATTGAATATGTTTAGCAACCTAAACTTTGAACGTTTGAACGGGATGACTAGTGATTGTAAATAAGTTAGCTTCAGTCTCTGTATGATCAGCACACAATGCCTACATTTGACATTGCCATCCCGAGTTTGATACAGTATGTAGATTAAAAAGTGTTTCGAGCACTTGATAACCCTTATTTAAAGTTGCATTGGATTGTTCAGCTACTCAAAAACAATATTTATAAAGTGATGTGTTTTTGTGTGTGAATCAAAAGGCTATTACTGAAAATGGACTTTGTGAAGCTGATCATTTATTATGAAATGCCTTTTTATAGTGGATTGACTTTTTTGTTGGCAGATAATTTTCCAGTAGTACACTTGAAATCCCAATTCAATATTATGGGTTTTCTTTGGGCACCACATGCTCTCTACACTTGTCAGCTGACATTTTCAATTTATGGCCTGAACTGTCTGGCTTCTTATTCTAGCTGTTTATGTTGCCTAACGGAGCATGTGCATAATTGTGCTATTAATCGTAATAATTCCTGTTCTCTGTGACTGTACCCAGTCAGTAAACCGCAGCCCAACTGCTTTAATTTCTATGCATGCGCACTGATGAAGCAATCTCTTTTCCGTGTGGAAATCAAGATAGTCTTTCTGTACCATGCCATTGAATAAGCATTAGGAACCAAAAAAATCAGTCCCGACTCCCTACGTGCCACTGCTGATGGTACACGAATCAGAGTCTCTGTCTCCGATAAACGTTGCATATTTTAAATGTTTGCAGGTTCAAATCGCGTGTAAAGAATACGTTGTCTAGGCCTTAATTTACCACAGTGAATGAACTACAAAACAAAGGATGCCAAATAGCAGTTCAAGTTAAACGTTGTTTTGTTTATTCCCAAAATAAATAGTACATAAAGTTTACATTGCATTATTTTTTCATTCATTGCCATTGCTCTTTCTTCACAGTAAAGTGGCAATCCACATTCCCGCTAAGCTTTTTAGATACTGAGAAACTTGACTGAGAAAGGGTCAATTACCAGTGAGAAACCTTTACCACGCATTAACCCTTATAATATATTATTTTTGTTGCATTATACGATTTTGAAACAGTATTCCAACACAAGTTTCTCAACAATTTTACCATTTTCTTTACATTTTTTATTTTTGTGAAGCATATATTTAGCTTTATGAAGCCTGTCCTGAGATCTTATCATTACTGCATCCCGATCAGTTGTTATCATAGATATAGACTGGTGCCCTGCATAGAATTGCTTTATACTCCTGTATAACACACTGGGGTCTGCACTACCTTTAATTGAAACCATAGGGCTATTGATTTTTCCATTTTTGGGAATAGCAAATTTTGTTTTTCAAAAATGGCCAGCTCTGTCCCCCCACACACACTTTTTATCAGTGTATTAATCATTAAATGTGGCATTTGAACATAAATATAATTAAATAATCCTTTATTTTTATTAAAGCCAAGATTTTCAATCAGACTCTTGTTGCTGTAATAGTAAGTAAAGCAACCTGTCATTATGCATATAGACATCACTTGGCTCATTTCTGGCATTAAATAAGCAGGAAAACCTAAGAATTATATTACAACAGTTTAGAAAACCAAATGTACAGCACTGTGGTGAGAATCATATTTACAGTCTTTCCACTAACCCTGTAGTTCAGTCTACAAGTGAAGGTGTTTTATCTTATTGCTGGCATTACAATAACACAGTAAAACATTTGAAAAGTTTAGTAACAGTCCAGCAATGTCATGTCAGAGTAATCCTGTGTACAGTACTCTACACATTAAGTTTATTACTGACATTACAATAACCAGGATAAAATGTGAAACAAGGCGTACTGTTGACTGACGTGTTTCTCTAAACAGGATCAGTGCTGTGTATCACCCTAGTCCAGTTAAAATAGCACCTCTTTTAATGTAAACGCCTAATTAATCCTCAGAATTGTTTATTTGCTGATTCTGCCTTGTTATTTGGTAAATTTAATACGAGGTGTGTCTCCGAACAGAATGTCTTTATGAAACAAACGGTGTGTAGTGTAGTGACTACATCCTTTACACAGTAAAGTGATCCATTTCCTTAAAGGACAGATAATATCATTTACATCAGAAACGGCCATGGTTTAATATTGCTAATTTATAGCTTTATAAATAATTAAACAATATTTAAACACGCATTACAGTACCTTAGTTTTTCTGCATAGAAGAATGCAGTGCTTTGCCATTGCTGCCGTCTTATTTGCTTTCTTCTTTTCTACGTGCTTACGACAGGCATTGTGATCTTTTAATGGTCTTTTACTGAAACATTGCATTTCTTTTTCACGTGAGCGAAGTCGCATGATGAATAAACTCAACTTCCAAAAAAAAAAAAATGCAGATGGTATGTCTTCAATTACTATACACGTTAAGTGTGTATTTTCGACTAAATTAATATTTTGATTACATTTTTACTAGTTTCAAAACGCTTCATGATATTTCTGAAATGGTGTTTTTTTTTTTAAAGGGAAATTAAACAAAAACCATCAGAGTATTGTGATTTTTAATTGTTTACCGGAGTATTTATACTTCTAAATACTGCAGAAAGATTGTGCTTCACTGATTAGTATTCAATTATACGACGAGTTCAAAACTGCAAAGTTCATGAGCAGCACCGAGCGAGCTCTGCAAGAATGCTCTCTAAATGATATGTTTACCTTGATGTTGGAGTCTCGATTTAAGGTTGATATTTATGATAATAACTTGTGAAAATTAGTAAATGGAGTGCGAAGGTTGTGCATTTTAGCCTTCGAGGGAACGGTGGTGGCAATAGACACATTTTCATAAAGTAATAACATGAGGTTTACTTGTGCTTTTCTGTAGCTGAACAAGCAAAAGACAGTATTTACCCGCAAGATGCTTTCAAAACAAGACAAATCTGGCTAGAAAAACTGCCAATGTGGCAGCACTGACTGGGGGAGTAGCCTCACATGCATTACCTAGTAAATGTTACCTCAAGCACAATTAATAAATAAAACGCAAATTTCTATCATTTTTATCATTATTTTATTGGCGTTCCTGTACTTTCAGATTTAGGACATTGGACCACTGGACATCGGCGCTTGGGATTTTTCTTACAAAGTTGGCATCTCTGGTATTATGTAAGCATGCTTTGTTGTAATGTTTGCCAACTGACTCTGATAACCTGCCAACTATTGAGCTTTAGCATATCCCTGTGTGTTACTAAATATTAACTGTCCTATTTTACAGCTCCTTTTGACTACATCATGAAGGGAGAACGTGCCAAACTCCACACAGCTATGAACAATTACACCCAGGCTGTTCAAGATGGGGACAGCGCTTGCAGGTTAAAACCTCTATGGCCCAAGGTAAAATACCATATAGTTTTGAATATCATTGCACGACTGGGTAGGATAAGCAGTAAGTAAAGGGATCCCACCAATAGACTCTTTCCATCCTACCAGATGGCCGCAAGCTACCAGCCTCTGGAGGACATAGGCCAGAGGGCCCTGTGAAATTTTCCAGTGAGATGTCGGCCTCCTCACACACTGCAACAAAATCTTCAACAAATTCCTGTCTGCTGTCATGGTTTGTAGTGCTTGGGAGCCTCGCTGATGCTCTTCATACTTGATGTCATTCTTTAGATGGATTTTTAACATTAAATGATCTTTGCAGGCATCTTTTCAGGCCGAGTCAATTGAATGCTGACAGCATTTGCAGACCATCATACCACCTGATTCGTAGAAGTCACTGGGGAACTGACTTACCATACTCTTAACTTTTGGTGTTAGTTTTTCATTTCTAAGGTTTTTCCATTTGTAAAAGGCCTTCTGAAAAGCTATTACTAATGAGGTAACTTCACCTGCAGCGTAGTGAGAAAAAACCTGCTCTACGCTGCGTCTTTGCGTCTCTTAGCAACGACCAGCATGGTAGGTGCCTGCCCTGTACTGTACAAAATGTGTGCACATTTCCAGAGCTTCACAATTTCCCTTCAAATATGTAATTTCAAGCTTAATGCTCTACTTCCAAATGCATTTTTCTTTCAGTTGTTTTAGGCAGTTTTATCCATTCCTAGTTTTAGTGTGAGCTTACAGTATGTATGTTGAGGTTCTTCAAGCTGCTGATTCAGTTTAACAGACAGTTCCTTCTTTTCTTGTACAGGCACACTATTTGAAGGCTATTGCACTGACCAAGGTTGGCAGAAAGGAGGAGGCACTGAAAGAGTTTCTTTTTTGTGCGGCTTTAAGGCCTGAATGGAGCTCAGTAAAACTAGAAGCACAAAAGGTAATGCCCACTGAGCACTCAGTTATAGCCAGGTAGCCACAATCCCTTTTGTGTCCATTTCAAGTGGCAGAATCTGCAATGTGTACATGTTCTGTTTCAGCAGTCTATTGCTACCAGGGAAATGCATGTGTAACAGCAGTGCAGGAAGTGTGTTTGCTACAACTGCTGTTGGCACTGAAAGTAGCACACATGTCATTCTAAATGTGGTTGTAATATGTATACCTGGAAACCCCCCACCATTAGTGTTATGTGTTCTGTATTTAAAGAGTAAGTTGTTACAACTGTTTAAATAAAATACTTTCTTTTTATTTACCATCCTGACAACATTTTACACTTATAACTTGAAAGCCTGTTTCAAAGCTTTCAGGTACCACAGACAAGAGGAAGGGGGGCACGGCCAAAAAAGTTTGAGAACCACTGCTCTAAATCACTGCAGGAAGAGCGATTTAAAATCAAAACAAAAAAAAACAAACCATAACAAGTGCTCTGGCTTTTCTGTTCCATACTTCGTTATTGCTGTGTTACCTGTTTGACAATGTGGGCAATAATCCTTACACTATCACTGCACTGGAGCAGACGTTTTGAAAAGAGCTTTGAAACAGTCTTTAAAGTTATACGTTAAGTTGTCAGGATGTTAACAATGAAAAGAAAAATGACAGGTACTTTATTTAAGCAGTTGTAGCAACACGTGGGGACGTGTAATGCTATATTTTTCGGAACCCTGCTACTTACTCTTTAATGGATAGTAATTCCCATTGTCAGTTAAGCTTATGATGTGCTTTGCAATTTGTTTTTGTGTTAGGCTTCATTATGAACTATAGGGAGGATTTCCATAGAAAGCTATATATTTCCAACTATCATTTTTGGTCCAGGTTTGTGGTCTGTGAGGACGTGCAAAAAAAATCTAGTCTAAATGTAAACAAAATAAAAGTAAAATTAGCGTAACAAATTCACTTGAAGATATAGTATTTTTTTGTCTTATTAATAACTCAGTGTTGTGGTGAATGATTGAGTATGACCAAAAAATCGAAAACCCAGGAAAGTGTAACTCTCACCACCAGTGTATCTGTTCAAGCAATACAGTACATGTCTTAAACAAGCTGTGAATGTGTTACGATAATGAACTTTAATAGTTTTCTGAATAATGGTGTGGCCATGCACAGGAGGTTTGACAGTTTGTTTTAAATGATGGTTCCTGATCGCTCCAAACAGTGCCTGCTCAAGCGGTGTTTTACACACGTTAACAGGGCTTTGGAATTATACAAATCCATTCTGGAAATCTCTGTCTTTTGTACGGGTTGAACAATAATTGGTCCCAGAGGCTGTAGGAAAAAGGTGCTGTGTGCTGGTGATAACCCCTATTGCAGAGTTCTAGTTACATGCGTTCTGCACAGTCACCCTAATTCTTATTCCTGCTGTCTCGACCCACAGATCCTGTGTGAGACGTTTTCGTCAGCGTTTGAGAACGACAGCTTTCCAGCTCCTCTACGACCCCAGTCATCATACACACAGCTCAAACCCTCCCTTAACTCCATCAACTCGCCTCTTACAGATGAGAGGCTAAGTGATGGGTGTTCAAAAGTAATGTCACGTTTTGTGAAGTTTATCTTTAGGAGAGAACTGATTCTACTAAAATACTACACTGTCTACTGTAATTCTAACTAATCAGAAAACATAAATAATGAAATACCTAAATACCCCTCTCCTTCTTTACATTTTTAATTCACTCACAATCCTTGGCCTCCCTTAAAGATATCACTTGGTCCAAACTATTCTTGGGGGTTCTACTACCTCATCCAGTGGCAAACTGCTCAAATGTAGTTGTTGGGGTTTGTCCTGAATTACTGAAGTCTTATTGTTGTGGCTTGGAAGGGATTTTGAATAGGCACATGTCACCTGGTGGCCAAATGTATTTTATTATTTTTCTTAAATTTTAAAGTTACCAGTAGTTTTAATTAAAAGTGAATTTGTTTTCTGTTACTTTATGAACTGAAGTAAAACTGACATTTCATCCTCCAAAACATGGTAAAATTAAAATACACTATAAACAAAAAACCTGGAACCTCTGCAACTGGAACTAATTTTAAATCATCAATGATTTTTTTACTTTTTCATTGGTTTGTTGCTTGCACAGTATAAAAAGAACAGCATTTTTTTTTTTTTTTTTTTTTTTAGGACTCCCTATTCAAAGTATTCAAAACGGCACCTTGCGACAGTAGTGTGTTTACCACTGTTGAGTCTGTGAAGACTCCACACTCTTTGAATAAACTTGACTTACCCTTTGAGGACACAAAGACTCTGGGGTCAGTGCTGTCCAGTCTTCCAGGCTCGAGCCTCAAGAGGAGATGCCCCAGGGACTCTGGGCCATCTCAGGGTTTTGAACTCCCCTACAAAATTCTTAAACAAGGTTTGTATCTTATCATATCCCAAGAGAGTTGTTTTTTCAGGATTCTCTCTGAATAGTACAGTGAGAAGTGCATTATATCTTGCAGTGTATGGGTATAGTTTTTTATCAGTGTTGGTGTTTATTTCATTATTTCATTTGTGCTGTACATGGTATGCCACCAGAGGGCTCAATTCAAATAATTAGTGTAGAAAAAAGGGTTTGAAATTAACAGATTGCATGGGTTTTATTTTTATTACTTCACTTTTTCTTGGTGTTTTATTGTTGTGAAAAAACTGTTTTTCACAGCTAAAAGTTAATTGAATTGGGTTGTATAGATTCGGTTTAAATATTTAATTTCCTGCAGATTTCTCAAATTACATACTGGAGAAGCAGTGATAATTTGAATCTGTAGAAAAATCTAATCTGTGGAAAACAAATTATGTCACATGTTAACAATACAATACGATAAGCATGGAGTGGCAAACAGGCCATCTACAAACAAACTGGCAACAAAGAGGATCAGTGTTCTCAATGCATTATTATAAATCCATGTATTCAGAGGCAAGTGCAGCAATGCTGCTATTAAAAAAATGCTGGCTTTGAATTGGGAAAACTGAGGTATCAAGATTGCACAAGAGTGCAAATTGCAGGACATACCTAATGTTGCATAAGGAATGCTGTTCATAATGAAGTAAAAAAAAGCTTGGATGATTGTATTCCTGTATTCTTGTTTTCACAGATGGGGAGTGTTCACCTCAGAAAACTGCAGTCCATAAAGGGTCACGGGAAGTCCCCATTCATCTGGTGGACTCCTCTGATCTGGAGTGCTCTCTCTGCATGAGGTACTCTGCAGTAATACTGTTGAGCTGTGAAGACACCTGTGTGACCCACATTCAACTGCAAGCTGGGATCTGAACAGTCTCAGAGTCCAAACTTGGGCTGCATAGGATTTTATTGTAAAACATGTGTTGGTTAAAGATGAAGTGCTGATTTTGAACACTAGGTCATAAATTAGTTAAAACTATAACTCCTAGTTGACACATTTGCCTTCATCAGAGTTATGTTATGTTATGACACAGATGAAGGCATTAGCTGAAATGTTTGCTTGACTTCTTATAGTTTGACCTTGCCATAAGAAAGTTTTCAATAACAAGTTGACATAATTACTATTTCATAAATAGTATTTTTAATCAGAAACCAATTATAAATAAAATATATTTTTTAGAAATCTTAAATTTCTATTTCTGCTTTTGGTTTGAATATCAAGAAATGATTTATTTTCTTTTTTTTTAGATAGATAGATAGATTTAGGCCTGATTTTTCAAACTACACAAATGCAGTTTTCATTTTAAATGTTTTTCTTTTTTTTTGTGAAAATAAAATAAAACTGTTAATGTTACTGAAAAAGTAACTCTGGGGATAAAGGGGGAGTAGACACTGCATGTTAGTATAAATGCATTGCTAAATCATACCCTAAATGTTTTAATGAGCAGTCCTCATTCTCTGAAATTCTCTTCCTACCTGGTCTCATTATGTGCTTACAGGTAGGGCACTGTACATCCCTGTGTTTATCTACCTATGCCCTCTGTGACTGGCTATCCATCTTAATCTTTGAATTCTCGCTGACAATCCACAGGTTGTTTTATGAACCAGTCACCACTCCATGCGGACACACCTTCTGTCTGAAATGTCTTGAGCGATGCCTTGACCACAACCCCAGCTGTCCACTCTGTAAAGAGGACCTTTCATTGGTGAGGAAATTAACTTGTTTACTTCTTTTAATAAATGAACACATTAAATGAACCAAACCACACATTCTGGGTGTTACTCTGGATGAAACTTTGGTTGGAGCATGAGGAAATGTTCTACAAAACTAAACAAAGGGATCAATTACAGTATATAAAGTCACATGTAGTTTGTTGGTCAGTTGGCCATGAAATTTATAGAAGCAAAGATTTAGCAGAGTTTGAAAGCTGCCTAAGAGTGCATGTCTGAATACTCATTCTTTCCAGACACATGGTCCTGGACTCGTCCCATAGGATAGTGGTGTGTGTGTGGTCATGGTGACTGGTGACTGATGGAAAAAGATGTCTTCAGAATGCTGTGGCCTACGGGACACTCTTGTACTATATAGCTTTCCAAATTTGGGGCAAATAAGTCACGTTCATCATTTGTTTTAGTGTCTTAAATCTCCAGAAGTGGCCACTTAGGGGATTGTCATGGTAGACCGCTAAAACTCATCCATGTATAAGTTGAGGAATGTAGATTTGATTGTAGCATCCCTGCATTTCCTATTCCACCTTGCAGTATTTTCATCTGTAACATTCACTTGGACCCCATTCAGGGCCTCCTAGGGATCGCAGCATATTCTGGTCTGCAACCCATTCACAGGTATAAATATTCATTTTCGTAATGGATACTTCACTCAGATTGCAAATGACCAGCAGGTTGTACATACAAGGAGTGACATTCACAAGACATGCTCACGACTACCACCTAATACTACTGCTCCCTCCTAAGGATAACATTAACAATAGTAATCACAATAACTGAAATATTACAGTGAAAATACAAATTGTTACTCTTTCAAATTATAAGCAAGTTACAAGCTTACCAGTGCCATTAATCAATAAAACAAATAAACTTAGGTTTTTTTTTTGTTACTTCAAATAGTACAAAACAGCACATTACCATTGATGTGAAATTCGTCCTTGCCAAACTCGGTGATCCGATCTTTAGGGGTGATTGTTATTGTTTTCGGCATCTTTGAACAGCTCTGGATACTGATTGGAGTAAACTGAAGCCCCATTCAAAACTGAACTTGAATACCGGAAGCAGTTTTATTAGACAGGCATGTTTATGTAAATTTAAAGCAAAGTTGCCTGTGTTAATGTTTATATATGGTACGTGTATTGATTTGGTTATTACCAAACCAACACAAAAAGCCTTGCATGTTTTTTCCCCCTCTTCAAATGTAAAACAAAAAATCTCGACATCATAGAAAATCATGCTTTTCCCTGTTACCATAGAAAATCCATGTTTTTCCTTGATATTCCACAGCAAACTGATTCCTAGGATCCCTGCTACCGAGCTACATAATCAAATTGGTAATGTGAAAAGGCGGCCCTAAGTCTGCTTTGCGTTCATATATATATGTAAAGGCCGGCCCTGGTCCTGGATTGCAGACCCTGGGCCACATCGAAACGATGACCTAAATCTAGGCCGACCCCGAGCTGCCTTTTCTTTTCTGGAGTGAGAAAAGGCGGCCCTGAGGCTCCTTGGGCCTTTTAAATCGAAAGTGTGAATGGGGTCGAAGATGCAGACACATTTCCCCTCTGAATGGTTTGTAACCTTGGATCAAATTTCTCCTCTCAGACCCAGCAGCGGGTATCATATGACAAAGTGCCAAATAAAACATTCAGCCACAGAAACAAGTGAGCTAGCTGTATATAGTAAGCAAGTAATTCTGCAGTACAGATTGGGGTCCTTTTACCCAGTTTTGACCTTTGCTTCTACAGTTAACATTTGGGTAAATGATCCTTTGCACTCTGTGTTGAGTCTTTGACTTCTCTCCCTTTTTTTAGTATCTGGCCACCAAAATGTACAACAAGACTTTTGTAACAGAAGAAGTGATCAATCGCTACCTATCAGAGGAGCTGGCTGAAAGGAAAACAGTCTATGAGGAGGAGATGAAGGAACTGTCCAAGTAAGAGCTCCTTTTAATATCAGAGCAGAGGTCTCCACTCCTAGTCCTGGAGGGCTGGTGTCCCTCCTGGCTTTTGTTCCAACTGTACCCTAAATTACTTATTAGAAGCCTAATTGATCCAATTAAGTAATTTAGGGTACAGTTGGAATGAAAACCAGGAGGGACACCGGCCCTCCAGGACCAGGATTGGAGACCCCTGAGTTAGAGGGATCACATCATAAGCTAAGCGGTGTATCTCCCAAATAGCTCACCAAGAAGACTAGCAAATTGTTTTTAAGATGTTCATGTAAAATATTGCCCTGCTTGTTAACAATACAGTGAGGGAAACTCATATGTAGGTATCCTATGTATGTCTACCTTTTGAGTTGTACAATATATGTAGTGATCCATTTATTCAATAGTGATCAAAGTTGGTTGGTACTTTCACTAGCACAGGAGTATCAAAATCTGGAGATATAAGGAAGCGTCTACACACATACGTATGTCACTTTTTTTGTTTTTACTGGCACACACTGGATGTAGGTTATGGTGGCCTACTTGTTCACCATAGTGATGGCTCTAACTTTGTATTTAGAACCGTCGGTGGTGGGAGATGATTGGAATTGACCTAATGCTCAGAATAGAATTTAAGGGCCATATACATAAAGTATGTTTATCTCTTAGACGTGTGTAAATTTAGCTGCACTTAAGTCCTGTAGTTATTTTGAGTCGTTTATTCATAAAGCATGTTTATCTCTGCATGTGCTTAAGTCTGGTCTACAATTTAGATGCGGTTACTCAGAACACGATAGAATTTAGGAGGCTTTGTGGTCCAATGGTTAAAGAAAAGGGCTTGTAACCAGAAGGTCCCCGGTTCAATTCCCACCTCAGCCACTGACTCATTGTGTGACCCTGAGCAAGTCACTTAACCTCCTTGTGCTCCGTCTTTCGGGTGAGACGTAATTGTAAGTGACTCTGCAGCTGATGCATAGTTCTGTATGTCGCCTTGGATAAAGGTGTCTGCTAAATAAACAAATAATAATAATAATAATAGGGCTTGTGAAGTATTGTTTTAAGCTGTTTTGGGTTACATTTATGCAAAAACCAATACTCTTTCTTTCATTTATTTATTTAAATAATCACTTCAAATGTATTATTATAAAAAAAATAAATGATTTTATTAAAAATAAAAATTGCATAGTATAACCCTTTGACAGTGGCAGTGAGGTGCAAACGCACCCATCTCAAAACCTCACTGTATCGGATAACTGCATTCTTTACAATGTCCTGCTTATTACCTGCTACAGCTCAGTATTCAAAAATAGGATTTTATAATTTTTTCTGTCTTTCATCAGTTGCAGAAAAGATGCAACATTTTGCATGTTAGGTTTCCATATACAAGATAATATCTATTTTTGTGTTTGTGAGTTTTTCAAACCATTTACCGTTGATAGCACAGTATTGTTTTTGTTTGTTTTAACTGGTATTTTGCCTTCCATTGCATGTATAGTTTACTTGTATCTGCATGAACATAGCTATGCCATGCCTATCTTCACATTGAGACGCACATGGCTAAAACAAAACGTGGCTCTTTATGAATACAACCCTAAGTGATCACCACTAGTCCGATATCAATGACTTATCAGTGTAGCAAATCATATTTAATCAAATCAAATCATATTTAATCATATTTATATGATTTGCTATATTTAAAAAAACTGTCCATGGTACAGCATTTAATATGGCATCGTATTTTGCAGCTTGAATAAGGAAGTGCCCATTTTTGTATGTACCATGGCATTTCCGACTATCTCGTGCCCTCTACATGTTTTTGAACCACGTTACCGCCTCATGATCCGGAGATGTATGGAAACTGGCACCAAGCAGTTTGGGATGTGCATAGCGGATGAGCACAATGGGTAAGGCATCTAAACAGTACAAGCATGTGGTGTGTGTTTTAAAGAAACCGCACGGTGCAAATCAATATCATAAGAAATCCAAGTCTGACCATTTTACACACCACCAGTTGAAGGAAGTGTATTTCTTTTAGTGGAACTGAAATACACATCGACTGAGTTTGTAGTTTGAATAGATTCACTTTCAAATCTAGAATAGGCAAATACTGCCCCCAAAGATCATCAGGAAGCTTCGATTTTAAAATGCTTCACTCTTAAAAGCCTTAAGTTTGAGGGATTTTTTAAGGGCAAAGTTTGATATTGAATCCAAAACTGTTGGCTGCATGAAGTCAGGAATTGTTATGTAGCTGAGCACACTTGCTTTGTATTTCAGGTTTGCTGACTATGGCTGTATGCTGGAAGTTCGAGATGTCAAGTTCTTTCCAGATGGCCGGTCAGTTGTGGACACTATTGGAGTGTCCCGGTTTAAAGTCCTTAGCCATAGCCAAAGAGATGGGTATAACACTGCCAACGTAGAATACCTGGAAGACAAAAAGGTAAACCTTGCACTTCTACAATTGCCCTTGTAAAGAGCCAGTATCACATACATGTAGGTGTAAGGTGAATTGGACCTTGCTGTGCTGTTCCCTATCTTCCCAGAAAGCCTGTTGGTTTTAGACATGTTTTATTTTAGCATTTTTCGACACCATTAAAACGTAGAACACCTACTGCAATGGTAATTGCATTCAGTAAATCAATTACCAAGACCGTTCTGGTTGTGAGCTGAGGTCAGAACCAGTGTTCGGTTTTCATCTAGATCACTGTTCCTAATCAGAAGCTTAGTCATTCCCAGCTGTCATCCTGGCGTTTTGCCTAGGCTTTTAACTCCATTCATTCATTCATTCATTCATTCATTCATTCATTCATTCATTAAGTTAATGTCACGGTTAGGTTACTGTAGTAATAGAAAAAAAATACTTGCAAACAAATGTTTGAATTATTAAAATATCAACCAACTCTGAAATGTCACTACAAGTATATTTCTGTATATTGTGGCAGCAAGAAATGAAATGGAACAGCATTTCACTTTTTTCTTTCTTAGAATGTGTATTGTTAATGTTGTTATTAGGGCTACAGCATTGTAATAACTGTCGCTTTGACTTGCTACCTATTCATTTAATGGAGCTGGATCTTTCTTTTATAAAGACACTTTGGCTGAAGAGCAACTCCTGAAATTAAGTCAAGGGAAATTTAAACCACTTAATGATTGCAAACATAATAAAACAAGATAAGGGGGCTGTGATTCCAAGCTACTGTACTGCTTAAGCATTAACAGGGTGTCATGACACTTAGGGGCAGATGTACTAAGATGGCCCAGTCGCAGCGCAAACATACCGCAATTTGCATTTTTATTTTTTTATTTTTTTTATTTTAATTATTATTATTTTTAACTTCGCCTACTTAGTAGCCTAGACAATTATCACACAATAGATCATGGTCCATACAGATGCTCAGAATGAGCTGGAGGGGTTAGTGGCACATGTGTACAGCTTATTGCTCCCAACACGCTGTGAAAACCAGAAATGTCATAGAAATTTGTTTTCAAGGCTTGTAAGTACACCCTGACTTTAGTGAAAATTAGGTACTCAAAAATGTATTGAGCACAACTGGCAACGCACGAGAAAAAGCGGACTGGGAAATGCAGTTGCGACTGTTGAAAACGTGCTTTCAAACGTTCTGAACAAATTGATGCAATTGTAAGTGTCGCTACTGTCTGCAGCTTTAGTACATCTCATTATAATATTTGTGAACTCTCATTTACATATTCATCTAAGGTTGAACCACAAAGAAAAACTGCTGCTGCAAAGCATTCCCTAAAGGTCGCTAACAGCATTGCGCTTGTCTAGTACATTTCACCCTAGACTTCCGACTCATTTGCGACTTTTGCGACAGGCGCAACACTTCAGTACATGTACCCCATAGTGTTAGCTTTATCTTGAACGCTTTGTTTAATATAGACGGAGGGAGAGGAGTATGCTGAGCTTGTGCGACTTCACAACTCTGTGTATGATCAGGCTGTTGCATGGTTTACATCTCTGAAGGACAACATGAAGAGTCAGATTCTCAGCCACTTCGGATCAATGCCTGGAAAGGAGTCAGACCCTCAAGTAAGTGATTTTAGAACATATGAGAATCCAAATGTGTCCAGTACACACCAAACTGCAGCTAGGCAAATATAGTTAGCCCTGTGTTTCAGTTTGCATTAAAAATAAGCTCAAGGGTGTGTATCATAAGCTCATCAGAAATCTACATATAGTGGTGTGGGATGAATATGTACACTACTATGGAGATTTCACTGTGCCTGTTTTCAGTTCTAGATAGACTAAGACAGAGCATTTGGGTGCACAAGGGTTACTTTATAGTTAAGTATATCGACATTGTGAAAGTAAAACTGAAAGAGATTAGTATGAAAGTAAAGAGGCCAACAGGTTTTGGTTTATGGAAAAGCTGCTCTTTGTGAAATCACAGCAGGTCTCTGCAAATTTAAGTGTAGTTCCACATCAAACCACTTCTGCCATTGACCAATTCAATTTCATAGGATTTGTAGAGACCTTCGAGGCACAGAGGATGTTCAGCTCTTTTATTTAAAAAAAAAAAGTATGCAAATTGTGAGTAGTGTTATACAATACAATAATACATGCCATCCATGATCGTCATCACTTTCCTAATTGTTGCATTGGTATGTCATTCCTAGACAGGCTTCTTGCCATGGGAAGTGTCTATATAGTCTCAGTGGCACCATTAACTTTTTATTGTGCACTTTCCCAAGGTGCCACACTTCACTTCACCACCTTGTTTTCTCTATTGGGAAAGCATATTTTACTTTTAAACATTATAACTATAAAATTGTATCTGCATTGTGTTATATAAGCTGGTCTATTTTAACCATTTTGGGGTGCTGCATTTAATTAAATGAATGTTTACATTGATTTTGTATATGAACATTTCAAATATGTAGAAATCAAATTTACATATTTAAAAATATGTCAAAGTACTGGACTGTGATATACAATAAATAGTAAGCACTACCCATCAAATCGACCATCTAGTGAGCAGGGTGTGTGTGCGTGTGTGTGTGTGTGTGTGTCAGAAAAGATACACGTTTAAAGGGCTGGTTCCTCTTAGGAAAACTAAATTCACTCTTTCTTGTTTCTCTAGGCCAGTCCCAGTGGACCTGCTTGGTGCTGGTGGTTACTAGCAGTACTTCCATTAGAGAACCGAGCCCAGCTGACCATACTGGCCATGACATGCCTGAAAGAACGACTGATTGCCATAAGACGTGTGTTAATTTTTGTCACCCGCAAAAGATCTTCATGACGATGATGCAAACTGAAGTTCAGATAGTTGGAATATGAACTAGTAGCTTTATTTCTTGCCATTCATAGTTCAGCTTGTGCCCGATGATCACCTTAACAGATCCGAGTCCATTGTCCTATTTATTTATAATTCAGAAGAGGAAAAATGGTTTTCTTGAATGATCCTTTGCCTAGGATTCAGTCTGACTTGAAGAGCTAGAGCACCTTAAGTAACCTATCTTGGAGTACAGAAGTGTGTGTGTGTGTGTGTGAGCTGTGCATGGGTGTTGTGTACCTGTAAAAAAAGTTAGAAGTTTAACACTGAAGAGCAATACAAAGTAGAGGATGTCCACCTTTCTTTCAGAAGCTGCTGTTTTTGTCTGTCATCTCAGAAGATTTGTGTCCTTAAAAATCATTACCAATTTATTGTGAAACATCTCATACAACAGAACAATATTCATATGAAACCGCTAATTTATAGATTTTAATGGCTTGCTCTCAGTCTTCTGGATAGCACAAAGCTAGTTTCATTAACATCTATACTGAGGGGTTTTGTCTGTATTTAAAACATAGTGCCATTGTACTGTGTATAACTCTACTGCTCCAGTATGCTAATGTTCAATGACACATTTCCGAAATAAGATGCAAGCTTAATCTATATGTGTCATCGCTATTCTGATGTTCTGAAGTACTGTGATTGCTGTATTTAGATTGTTTGTTTTTAAAATGTGAATTCTGGAGATGCAGTGTGTCAAGTTTCCATGTGAGGTTCTTTACATCGCGATGCATGCGCTGCACGCTTTGAGAACAGCACAGGATTGTGGCTGAAAATAACGTCCACAGAGAGGGTTAGGGCTGATCTCATTTACTCGTGAGCATGATGTAAAACACAGGAAATCTTGTTCTATGTCCTTTAAACCAGCGGTTTTCAGCCATGGTGATCTGCAAGCTGAATTGCAGTGTTTCATTATATAGTTCTGGGTTAATTATTTTCTTTTTTCTTTAATTAATAAGTCGTGTTATAAATGAGTTGAAATAGTATTCACTGCTAATGATATGCCACCCCACCAATGGACATGTGAAAAACAATTTTGGCAAGAGCAGTAAAACACATTATTAAACAACCAGGCACAAGGCATTTACAAATCACAGTTTATTACATCATCTTAACACTGTGCTTTAAGGAGTCTGTGTGGTGCAGAGGTTAAAGAAAAGGGCAGTATTTATATATTATTAAAATACTGAAATTATTATATGGTATGTTACAGGCAATCTGCCATAATGAATTGGTCCACCTTAACTCAGCAATCTTTTAGCTTTTCAGGGTCTGTGAAATCAGCTTTTAAGTCTCTAGCAATAAAGTAAACCACAAATCCACTAATTTCCTATCAAATAATGAAACTACTGGAGATTGGTATAGCATTTTTTTCAAATGCTTCTTTGTTAGTTGCCTGTAAAATGACTATGCAAACAATTTGTTTGTCTACATACCATAGCAACAAGTTGACAAGGTTTTAAATTATTAAACGTCTCTGAGGGCCATTCAGTTATTCTATAAGAATTAAGAACAACACTGTTACTTATGCTGATTTTCTTAAAAGATGAAATGTTCTCAACTAAATGAGCATTGCTTCTTCCATTAATTAGAAATTTGTTAAATTACAATTCCCCTCAACTTGTTGTTCTTACTTACTTGTTGTGTGTGTTTTGGGATTTAAAGATGTAGTGTACCATATTACATGTTGAAGCCTGTATTGAAAATATCTGCTTTATAGGTGTTATATTTTTAATATTGTCAGTATAACAAAAAAAAAAAAGTTCAAATAGCCATCTTCTGTTGCTAGTAATTGGAAATGTAAACAAACTGGACTATTGGCAAGGTCTGCTTTTTAGCAAAAAAGTAAAATTGACTGGCGGTGAAATTACACTGTAGAAGTGTCTAGTAAACTCAACACCATTTGTAAGTTGTTGTGCATGTGTTGGCAACAAAAATATAACAGATTTTTGGATTTCCCAATATGATGATTTGAACCTGTAACTATACAAAGAAAGTTCACTCTTTTATAGAGAAGTGTAGCATGAACTTTCTGGGTGCTATTGATGATTTCTTTTTTGTTTTATGATGTTCTGTTTGATGTAACTTACTTCACACTAACAGTATTGTTATTGTTTTGTTAGCTTCAGCGATCTTTTTAAGAAACAATGTACTATTGAGGCCTTAAAGCTTTTCCGTAAGACATTCTCTACTTGATTCATAGTCTCTGAGCATCTACTTGTTGTGTTGTAGTTGTCTTTCATGGTGTCCAGAATAAGGCTGGATATTTCGAGTGTAGGGTCATCACAAAATGCTGCATTTATCACTTAATGTACATTTGTATTATAAAGAGAACAAAGTATATTTGACATCTGTTGTATTTGAAATAAAAAAGATAACAAAAAGGTGTACATTTTTAGGTACAGATAAATACTGCAGAAGAGATGTTTCAAACTTTTTTTCGGTTGAAAGCCATGTCGATTACCAGAAATGAAATAAAAAGACTAAAACCTTTTAGTTAGCTAACATTTTAACAAGCCAAGTAAAAAGCTGCAAAGACCAATACAAAAGATAATGTTAGCTCTCAAAAGAGACATATTCAACAAGACTTATAGTATGGCTAATGAGCCATCGGTTGAACATACCTGCTGTATAGGGAAAGAGTTTTGTATGAGAACTACTGTGGGCAGTATTTGGATTACAAGCTGCTAATGTTCATAGAGCCCATAGAAGTAAAAAAAAACCCAATTATAACCTGCATTGATTTTAATTAGGGGTGAGTCCGAATATTGGGAGTAATCGAGTATTCTAAATAAAATTACTAATCGAATACTTTGAGCAAGTTTCAAATGCTTGTTCATTTCTAAAACAAATGGAAAAATGTGCAAACATGGCACTGTATTTTTGAGAGGAGGAAGTTAAAAGTGATCAGCCACTAGAAATGTCACCTCACTGATAATTGATAATTACTATTGGATAAGGGAGTACATGAGCAATGAAAATGGCATCTTAAAAAAAAAAAAAAGCAACGTGTGGAAGTACAGTATTTTGAAAAATGTTAAACGAGACCACCGTGTAAGGTATCTCTGCAGCACAAGTATTCCGTTTGAGTTCTGCTGTTATTGTTCTACTGATATTGTCTTGTTGATGTGTTTATCTGTGCATCCTGATGCGTGGTTGCTGCAGTACGTTCTAAGGACCTGTCACCAGAGGGCGAGTATTCGGGTATTCAAAACTTTTATTCTTGGTATATTTGAATATCTTATTTGAAATTCCCACCTCTAATTTTAATATTAAGAGAAAATTAGTTCCCAACACTCTTAGGTGAAATGTAAAAAAAAAAATTCAATACCTGTCCTCTCCTCCTTTTTCTCCCATTGCTTTTTGCAGATTTTTGCAGACCGCAGGGAGTTTTATCCACGCATATGTGTATTACAGGACACGACCATAGTATATTTCCATGTTTTGTCAACATTGTCGGCTCTGTAATTGGATACAATAAAAATGTAGAGATGTACAGAACTTGTTAGGAAATGTACTTTGAATCGACGAGGAAAGGTAGCAAAATGTTCCTACATGTTTTTGGTAGTTCATATACTATTTTTCATATAGGCAAGTCTTGAAGCTGTATACTGTATATTGTCCAAAATATTTCACATGTACAAAAACAAGTCAAGTTAGACCAAGAGGGACCATTGAAAGATGTGATATCTACAAAAGGGGCCAGGTTTGTAAAGATGTAATGTACAAATAAGATGCTATTGGGGCAAGCTTGCAGCCTTATTTTTTATGGCAGTATGAACTAGTAGCAACATGAATAAAAAAAAAAAAGTGGGGGCCAAGTCTTTACAGAACTGGTGCAGTAGTATTTTGGACTTAATGGTAGGCTTCAAATGACATACAGGTAAATGTGTAAGATATTGTCAAAGCCACTAGATGGCAATCAAACATTGACAAAAAATGTAAATGCTAGCAGTGCCGTTGAGCACTGATTCAACATAATGCTAACAGGACAGAATTTATTACATTGAAAGACATAACAGTGTACATCACGGGCACTGTTTAAAAAAATGACAGCTGTCCTATTTCATTAATTATTATCCGGTTTGCTAGTTTAAAATGTGTGTTATGTTTTGGCTGAACAAAATTGAACTCCTGAATGAGTAGCAGAAGTCGCTGGCTTTGGTTTGTGTGTTGGTGCATCATGCAGGGTCACTCAAGATTAAGAATTCACTACTGTAATAAACATAATAAGACACAGTGTAATGATACACAACCAGTATGCCTAAATATAAAAAAGTATTTTGGACAAAGTAACGTTTAAGTAGAACTGCAGATGTTGCAGTAATACTGTAGTTTGTGTCTGAGGTGGGGAAAATATATATTGATTCAAAACAAACTTTATAATTTATGGGCTGGATAGAACAGCTTGGCAGCACTCCATGTGAAATATTAATTTCTGTACCTAGAATTGACATTTACATTTGTACTATATCATATGTTTTTTAATGCACAGCAAAAATTAAACACCGCCTTTGCTGTGGGGAGCTCTGAATTCAATGCTTGTCAGAGCCGCTATTGTGATGTCACAGCTGGTCATTGAAATATGAGAAATAAATGTGCATGCGTAATACAGTACAAAATTACAAAACACTTACCTTAAAATGAGCAAGTGGGCCTACGTAGGGTTTGATACACATGGAAAAAATATGAATGAGGCAAAAGTACATTTCTGCAAATATACCCGTGGTAGCTCCATTGTAGCTTATATTTGGATGTCACTTGAAGGCAATATTCCTTTTACTTATTTATTGAGCGCTTAAAGTAATATAATATATCTGACAAAACCTGCATTCCAAGGACAATAAAGATGCAAATGTTTCAACTAGAACAAAATAACATATTGTTTGTTAAAATGTTTTGTGAATATATGTTAATGTAACACAATTATTCCTAACACTTTAATAACATTAGCTGCTTTGTTTTCTATTTAAAAAAAATGTGTAAGCCTAATAAAGTTAAATGAACTTTGAGACAAAGTACAGCAAATCCTTTATGAAAATCCACATTAAGAATCAGTATTTACATTTTTTCACTGCAAATTCCCTGACTTAACTGCTTGGGATCTGAATCACAGTAGGTTTTTTCTTTTCTTTCACTGATGGCTGAACAATATGGGATACGTGCGCTGGATAATTGTAAACCCGTTCAATCTCTGTGCTTTACTAGGAAGTGGCAGCAACAGCAGGCTGGCCAGGCACGGCTGGATTCTGTCATTTGATTTCAGTGCTTTGCCAGGCACCCCCCTTTCACCCTCTCTCCACCCCTTGAGTGTCCTACACCACAGCAGAGACAAGGCCCCGGGTGTGGAACCAGATATTAAAAAAATGGAAGGCTAGCCACTTGAAATGTGAGAATCAAAATATCCACATTTAGAAAGCTGTTGTAACAGGGCATCTTGGAGTGTATCCGTGTGTGTGTCTGTGTGTTAGAGCTGCAAATGAGGCCTGTAAGCTGCACGGGCCTCCCTCCCTCCCTCCCTCCTCCTTCCTCCCCTATATGTGCACTCCACAATCAAAGAGGACATGAAACGTGCTACCGGCTCAAGTTTCATCTCAGCCACTCTGAAAAACCGGGTTTAAGACTACTTTTAACTGCATGTAGGTCACAGTATGGCTTCATCACTGTCAGGGTAAGTTCAGTGCTTGCCTTTTAAAGTGTTTTAAATGTTCTGTTATGGCTTGTGAGGTCACAATACTCTAGTAACTGTAGGAATGTGTGAGGCTTTTCAGTGTCCAAGTGAATGTGTTTTAGCCAGTCAGGATGAGAGTGGCAGTGACTCTGTTATTTACTTCAGCTTTCTATAATTGGATCCATCAAGTAGTTAAGAAGAGAGACCGGAGAGGAGAGTGACAGGTAGTGTTACTGGATATGATTAGAGTGACGTGTATGGAGGAGAGCAGCGTCTCTTCAAAGCTTTATATAAAGGGAACAACTCAGGCCCTTGAATAAATTATCTGAACTAAAATTACCTTTGGCGACTACAGCAATGAGGCTACTGTCAGATTCAATTGATGTAATGTCATGTAACCTGCCCCTTTTAAGCCCTGGCTAGTGGTAAATGTTATGTAACATTGGTGTTGCTTTAACGCCTGTGGAGAGGTTTAAAAGATCAGCATCAGATTTGAATTTGTATGGTTTTGTATTGTATTTATTTATGTATTTATTTATTGAAAATAATTAATACAGGAAGGAACATTGAGATGAAATGGCAGATAATGGCAGAAGAATAGAAAAAAACTCAGAACATTATACTTAAAATCAATGAACACAACTAAATTACTTTAAAAAAAAAACCATTTACAAACATTTCTAAATGCAGAGACACAAATCATGCAGGTGCCAAGTTATTCCAGGTGTAGTATTAAAGCACTATGAGAGGGTATTGTGATCAGACTTGATTAGTAAGGGGCATGCGAGATACTGATCTTGAACTACAATCATTATCTATATTCACGTCTGGATCTCAGAGAAGACCAGTTTAAAGTCTGAAACATATCACAATGGTGAGAACTGAATTCACAAGGTAGAAAAAATCTGTATACTCTATAGTACAGTCTTGGTCAGTAATGTGTCAATAATCAAGCAGAGAAAGACTCATTTGTTTCACTATATATACTGTTTGTTTTTAAGTCATAAGCAGTAGAGGCGATTATCTTTTTTTTTTTTGTTAGAAACTAAATTACATTACTAATATATTTCAAAACTAGAAATAAACACATCTGGTATTTATCGAAAACTGTTTATTTTTCATTTTGTAACTTGACTAGGCCTGTATTTTCCACTGTTGGCAAACTACAGACAAACTGCCCACTCCATATTATGAAGCAGGCAATTTGCCCATGGTGGAAAATGTCTTGAAATCTTACTGTAGCCCAATGTATTAACTTTATAATTAGGTACTCATTCTGTCATCTCTCCTTAAATATTATTATGCCTCCAAGCCTAATAATTAAGGTCTTAGGTCACATGGTGTGGTGGCCATATTGGATTTTTCAAGAGAATTTTTGACAATTTAACAAAATCATCTTCTTATTCAAACGTATTCTTCTCTGAAACCGTTATGCCGATTGAAGCCAGACTTTGCACACATAGCCTTGGCAAAGTTGTCTATCAAATTTGTGCAAAGCAACTCGCTACATAAAAAAACATGGCTGCCATGAGCCAATCAAATTTCAGCTATGGTGAAACTGCACAAATTTGCACATATGACCTTGCTAATGTAAAACTTGTTTAGAACTCCTTTGAAGGTTTGGACAGTGTCATAGTTACTATATAATACAACCCATATATACTCTATTAAAAAAATAACTTGACCGTGACCTTTGACCTGTCCTAAAGGTCAAATCAAAAAGTAGCTTATAACTCCTTACAGAGTGCAGATAGGGTAATGGTTACTATGGAACACATATAGGAACCCATAAATGCTCTATTGAAAAATTGCCTTGACCATGACCTCTGACCTTTCCCTAAAGGTCAAATGTAAAAGTTGCTTATAACTCCTTACAAAGTGCAGATAAGGTCATGGTTACTATGGAACACATATATGAAACTACATATGTGCTATCAAAAGATGTATTTGCCTGTGACCTCTGACCGCTGACCTTTCCTTAAAGGTGAAATGAAAAACTGGCTTATAACTCCTTAGACAGTGCATGATTACAGATCATGATTACTATGGAACACAGATAGGAACAAGAATGCCTTGGAAGCCGTCAAGTTGCTTGCAACTTCTAGTTTATATTTGATCTTTTAGCTGGATTTGAGCATAGCACATTATGCCATGCTGAAGCCAAGGATGTCAAGAAGCTAGTAAATTCAAAAGTTTCTGTAACCTCTGTTTTCTCATTTGTTAACCAGTTTCATGTCTAAATCTCTATGGTTTATTAAAAAAACAGACCTCCACCCAAAAACTTAGTTATACTTTGCACATATAAGATGAGGTTAAAAGCTCTAAAAACCACAAATGCAGAGGAGCCCGGCTGTTTTGCAAAGTGGTTAAGACGCTCGCTTGAGGTGTGAGGGGTCAGTGGTTCTTGCATTGCTGTCATTTTTTTAAACCAGAACAACTGTACTGTATGTCTAAAGATATGATGCACTGAGATGTTTGCTTCTCTTTATGAAAACACATCTGAAGCACTTCTAGTATAAATGTGTTCCCTATCGGGAAATATTTCAAATTCTAAACAGAGCCTTTTGTTTTCATTCAACACCATTCTATTCCCATTCTAAAACCCTCCAACTCGAAATGCTGCTACCGAGCTGCATTTGAAGTGTGAAAATCATAGTTTTTGTTTAAAAAGTCAAATTTGAGACTTGTGTGAAAGCAGTCAGATCTGGAATTACATCAACGGCATGCAGCCAAGACATTTCCTGTTCAAATGCAGCATATTCTTGATACACAGTTGTGCTTTGTGCTGCATGTTATTTGGTAGGTCTGAATCTGTAGTTTTGCATATGGGGCTGAAAGGTAGGGAATGCTGCGGTGGTGAATGTGGTACCAGCTTTGGAAGTCCCAAATGCAGAAACACGTTTTTTTGAATAAAATGAGTAACACTCAGTTGATCTGCATTGATAGAAAATGAATAAAAACAGGACAGGTTTTTTCATGTTTTGGTAGACAGAGTAGTACCCTAACTAAAGCAGAATCATTGAAATCGACAAAGCAATGGCAGCACAAGAGATTTGAACACAATTACTGTAAGAGTATGATTCATATTCAGTTAAGAACTCCCTTCACTGAAAAGTATGTATAGCAGCTGTGATACATTATTGAAAGTACTCTTAACTCCATAATGAGACTTAAGGAATAAAGGCTATGTACAGTCTGGTCGACAGGAATGCATATTTTGCTAGCTCCCCGGTGAACTCTGTTGAAAGGAATATTAAAAGACTACTCTGAAATGCTGAATTTCTGAGCTGTTTTTCAAAGTGCCCACAAGGGGATGTCATCTCTGCCCTCTTCAGCTCTGGATAGGAATGTAAAATCTCTCTGACAGTGATGAACAGCATCTCATTCACAGAGAGGACAGCTGCTCATCCAGGGTGATTTTTTCCCCCGGTTTTCTCAGAAGCAGACCCAGAGGTTAAAAAGGGAAAGGTTCTTGATGAAATAGTTTAGATTGAAGCAGAAAAAAAGATAGAAAATGATAGAGAACACACATTATGGGATATAAAATAGCTAATATGAGCACTTATAGGTTATTATAGGCTTTGCATTATGGTTGAGAGTTATGGACAAAATGCAGCATTTTCCTAGGGAAATACAGCACTCTTTGGCAGATGGCACCCCACATGTGGCTATGTAGTTAAGTGGACACTTTGTGCTACTGTTGTGTGAGTAATCCACTGCAGAGAAATGACACATGGCAAGTGTTCAAGCAGGATAGTAGTAGAGAGCACTGAGAGCACTAGGCTGTGTGCGATATCCCTGCACTGGGTGAATCTTCATTTTGTTTAATCATTTTGTTTGTTGAATTGTTTAATAAAAGTGTGTTTAATAGGCATTAACCTGCAATCGGGTAGGTTTGACACTGTCATTATTAACTATCATCCTTGTCCTTGATGCTAAGGGAATGTGTTGTAAAAGATTATACTGTAGTGTATTGGAAAAGAAACAGACAAACTGGCTTGGAACTTATTCAGACAGATTTAGCATTTGCTGATGCAGTAAAATACCAGATAGCAAAAGGTCACTTTCTGTACATATGATTTCCCCCTCCCTTGATAATTAAGCTGAGGGTGACATGTACCTTGAAAAATATCTTAAAGTGCAAAACATACACAGTGTGTTTATTTGAGAGTATTAATCAAAAAAATACATGATCTAATTAATCCATATTCTGTTGAAGATTGATGATCTCCAGGTGGATTTTTTTTTCCAACAATTTTGCTCACATTTACAGTATAGTTTATTTATTGTCTTCTTTTACAAAGTAAATGTTTATTCACAGACAACCCACAGTTTATTATTGGTAATTCATTTAAAAATGTATTTTACTTGTAAATCTTCTGGTTTGAAAGTCCAAATATATACTACACAAAACAAACCAAAGGAAAATAGCCTGCACATTAAATCTAAGAAAATGATACATGACAATAACTATGAAACAGAAGTTGCTGCATTTTTACAGGACTGGTGGTGCAGTAGTCTTTTTCTTTAGCTTATCATGCCTGGGGTTTTGAATGAAACGGGATTGGTAGACACCTAGCCCACAGTGGAAATAAGTGCTGTATTTTCATCTGCCTCTGATGAAATCAGACTTGTTCATTTCCATCAGCATTTAATCAAATCAGTTTCAATTGGGACTCTGTAGGTTGCACACAAAGGCTGTGAGTATATTGTAGTGATCCTGCAGATAGGACTGCGTTATCTGTATGCTTGGGCTCACACCCAGTTGGTCCATTACCCAGTTCCAGTCACTAGGTGGCAGTAGATGCGGTTGGAGTGTACTGTAGATGAACTTGTCTGGACCTGAGCTGGGTATAGGCCCAAAAGAGTTTTATTCCAC
This sequence comes from Acipenser oxyrinchus oxyrinchus, assembly GCA_030684275.1. Lineage (NCBI taxonomy): Eukaryota > Metazoa > Chordata > Actinopteri > Acipenseriformes > Acipenseridae > Acipenser > Acipenser oxyrinchus. The sequence continues at coordinate 7,788,638 of CM060255.1, forward strand.
AGTGAATTTTCCTCCAGCTTGTACCTTTTCAATAGGGAAATCATCACAACATTTTTTAGTCAGTTAGGAGCCAGTTTCAGAAAGAGCCTTAGTTTTGAGTTGATTGCACCCCAATTACAGAAAAGGTCTGTCAACTGTTTCTGAAACTATGATGGGTGACGATCATTTTTAACTTGGGTGTTGCTCTGTATTCAATCGACAAATATTATTTTTCAGCACCCTTGTAAGGGGAACATGTATATATTTGTAAATCAGCTGCTGAGGTTGTTTCTTCAACAGCTCATCAAATATAAACAATTTGTGATGCAGTCTTTGTCTTTGTGATGCTGTGATGTTTATTATACTCCTTTTGGAACATCTAACATTATCTTTCATGTTGACCTGTAACCTAATATAACTTCCATATTGGGACCATGTGAATTTTTGTTTGTGGACAGTGAAAGACCTAACACTGAGACATTGGATTCATAGTCAGTAAATATTCCCAAGCTCAAATTATATTGTGGATGTCACATAAGAAACATTATTTATGTCTTTGCTTATACAGTTGTAAAATAGCAAGAGAGACAGACACACTTCAATTAACCAACCACCATATACATGCTCTAGACACCTTTGTTCTAAGAGAACGTTCTGAATTGTTTGTTTGATATCCAGTTCCAAGGTTATTTTCTGTCAGTTTTGCTCAGTCATGACATCATCAATAAATACATTCTGTGGGTGAAACAGTTTATAATATGTGGCAATGACATCATCATCTGTCTGGTCTCTGAAGAGACAGAGAGCAACATAAAAACAGCAACAGCAATGCATTAGCACTTGTCACCACCACAATTAAAAAAATAAATCTAAAAAGTGACCGCTTGAAACACACATTTCCGGTATTTCTATCAATGTGAGAACCTTAAGCAAGTTTTTAAAAAGCTATTGCCAAATATTGGCAAACTTTCATGTATATCTTTCAGAATGTCAATTGTTCCTACTTCTTATTTTGTGCCGGGGTACAAAGTGAAGGTGGGTGCATGTATATTTCATACGTTTCAGGTCTTTCTGTATGTCATTTAGAGTTTTGAATATTGCTAGTAAAATTGTGATGCAACTTAAGAAGCACCAGGGTACATGGAGGCTGTTTGTCTGTCCGACTGTGTTTCTGTATGTTTTGTGTATATCTGTAGTGATGAAACTTGCAAATAAGCTTCTTTAGCACAAGTTTTTGGGGAGTTTATCTGTTTGTCCATCTGACAGTGTGTGTCACATTTATATATATATATATATATATATATATATATATATATATATATATATATATATATATATATATATATATATATAAGCCCTGTTATAACACGAAATGTAACATATAAAACGAAATGCAAATATAAAAGAAATAACACCAAAAAATCATTATAAAACAAACAGTGACATTTTTATTTTGTGAGGTTTATACAGAAAATATTTTAAATGACTACTTGCAATCATAGTTGTCAAGGCTCAGCCGTTACCCATAGACACGGTCTGAAGGGAAACGGAAGCTCTGACTAGCACTTGCACAGATGTATAATTTGGGAATTAAAATTGTGATGGAAAATGTTTAAACCGCGCATAACAATTAAACAACGCTGCAAATTTGAGTACGAGAGGATATATGCAGCTGATGTGCAGATTTTGCAGCTGTCGGCTGGAATAGGAGTCGAAAGATACCGTCATTAAGCATCATTAGCTGTTTAATGCTTTTGGGGAAAATATGGCTTGTTTGCTTGTACAGTAGCTTGCATTAATATGTTAATTCTTTGTTTTATTTCAAGTGGTGCAAACTGGAGCAAATGCTGTTTTGGTTTTGAATGGATTTGAATGAATGAATCTGTTTTGCTTTGTGATTAAATACTGAGAAACCCCAAGCTTGTTGTATGCTGCATCAGTGCAATGGGATTGAAATACAAATCCTATGTTTCATTAACCACCAATTATAATTCAACCTGAAAAGGACATTCATGAGCACAGGTTAAAAGAATCAGAATGGGGGAATAAGTATTGCCAGTTGGGATGTAATGATAAGCAAGGGTGGTTTAACCAGGTGTACTTGACCATAGATCCATGTAGTTCTGCTGAACCAGGTCTTCCAAATGCAGGAACACAGCAGTCCTCAGTGCCATCCCCGTCTAAAATTGCTGATTGAACAACAGCCAGAGAATTAAAATTATTGCCATGTTCCCCACTGCTTCTGTGACTGCAGGAATTACTCAGGCCTACACTATTGATGTGCCCTGGCATGTCCATGGGAATGGAAAATCCCTGGCCAGTGATACAACCTGTTTTAAAATCCAGCTGTACTCCATATTTTGTGAGAAAATCAGTTCCAAGAATGACAGGTGGCACTAAGTTTTCTACCACTAACAGTTCATACCCTGTAGAGAACTGTCCCAATGTCAGTATTAAAGACATCATGTTTTTGGCAGAAAATTGTTGCTTGGATGCTGTGACCATGCCTATGCCTATAGCTTGCCATAGCCGATGGCTGCTGTGCTGTATTAATAGCAATCAGAGAAACAGTAGACCCCAAATAAAGAAAAAATAGCCAGATTTTGGCCTCCTATTTTTGCACTTGCCTGGGTGGACCACTTTTTTCCTGTCGCTGAAACTGGCAACATTTCAAATTGGGTCTCCTCTATTGTCGATTCCCTCCACGTGGGGTGACCCCCCCCGTCTGTGTTGATGCCTCGTTTCCCTGTTACTGCATTCGCGAGTGACAGAGGCGATTGGGACATTCATGAGCTATGTGCCCATATCCTTGACATTCATGACACTGGGGGCCTCTGGGCCTAGGTTTGTTGTTGTGATTTACAGCAGCAACTTCATGGTCAGTGTTAAACATTCGAGTTGTTGAGCTATGTTTGCAACAGCTGATTCTAATCGGTCTAATCTCTCTGTTTCCCGAGAGGGCAACAGTGCAGCAGCAGAGCTAGTATTGGAATAAGCCATACCATTCATTCCTAATGGTAAGCAAGTTCAAGAGTCTTCTCTACAGTTTTAACATTGGGCTGTGCAGGTATATGGTTTCCAACAGACTCGGGTAGACCGTCAACAAAATGGTGAAACAAAATTTTTCCTTTAGCCGGTGGCTGCAAACCGGGTAGCGCTTTGTCAAGTGTTTGTCGTAAATTGTGCAAAAACATTTGTGGTGACTCACCCGGTAGCTGTTTCTGAGCCTCAAAAGAGCGCAGATAACTGGGTCGATCCGCTTCCAGTAAAAACACAATATCCGGTGCTGTCCAAACATCATTGTACAGGCTCTTCTGTGCAGCGGTAAGTTGAAGAAAAACAGCTAGGGCTTCTCCCTCTAGTAGTGTAGGAATGTGCATGGCCTTGGTTTCATCATCCCAGCCATTTGCAGTGCTGTATATTTCAAATCGCGTAATCCATTCTTCTGTATCCTCTGAAGCAAAAGGTTTAGGTAACGTTATGTGAGTAGTATTATTAGTTGCCATTTATCTGCTACCAGTGTAATAACTTGTTGATTTTAAATAACCAACTAACTTTATTCCACACATCAGCTTGTGTACATACAGCAACAGCCTCAGCCCTAAGCCTCCACTAAAAAAACTCTCTCAACCCCTGAACTGAACTCTGAACCGGAACAACTGCTCCCCCAAGCCCTGCATGAATATTTGTATACACGTAGTGTTTAGTGACACTACATGAGCATTAGACCATGTAAAATGTGCAGAGAAATTTTCAGATTATCAGGAGATGTTTTCTCATTATCATTGATTGGTACTGGAAAACTGCACAGACAAGGTCATCATGCAATTAACACATTTTTAACCGGTTCCTTTCTGTTTTAAGTGGACTGCTTAAAACATGTTAAAAAGGAAATTTGGAAATAAAACTATTTGGAGAGACTTAAAGGGATCGACCCCAACCCCCGCCCCCCAGTAATTCGGGCCTTTGCCTATTTTGCTGAAGGAAAAGCATGTTTTTATCAATGTGTTTTCCTTCTATTAAACTAATAGCAGTGATATATAAAATACTTTTATATAGCTGTCACACTTCTGCAACAGATAGTATTAATCTAAAGCCCCTTTCACACTGGCATGCTCTACCCAGGTCAGGACCCGGTCATGCGGGTCGGCTTCGATTTCACACTGCTTTTGATAAAGCAGTGTTGACCTGGGTGACAGACACAAGTACACAATGCGCGTATCAATGCCCCGGAAGCAGCTTGTTACAGACGCTTCCATCCAAGCTTCTCTGGATTGAACCACCGGCCCAAATGTTGATTAAAGCAAACGTTTCTTCATCCCTGCTGCAATCTGACTCAAGCTGTGTCTCAAGCAACAAAAATATGGCTAAACAGAATAAATGTTCCTGGTGGAAGTGAAACCTTCACGCAGGCGTGGCTGTTTTGTTATTTCGTTGGCTTACAAATGGCTGTTATGCATTTTGTCTCGCTCAACCCGGGTCAAGCATGTCGACCCACATCGTGAGGTGGGTCGCTGGGACCCGGGTCAACCCGGGTACGACTCAGGTATGTGGTTCCACACTATGTGGGATTGTGACCACCGGCCACAGAATGCTACATCCCCTACTACATGTCTAAAACATTGAGTTTTAAGGGTGGGTAAATACAAGGACAGTACACAACGCTTTCTTATGCAATGTTTTTTTATTGTGTATTTGTCTAACGTTATCTTGGTTTTTGTTTTGTTTCACTTGCAGTACTTCAACACAACCTAAAAAGTTTGTGGAAACCCAGTTTAAGAAAGCTGTACGATATCAATAGGCCAAATTGGAACTCGGACACCCTCCCGTATTTTAATATTAATTAGGTTATTTGCATTTAGAAGGAGAATTTCTCTGGCTAAGAGAAGACTACATGGAAACACACACAACCCAAAAGTACTACTGAAATCGAATAAGACATTAAACATTAGACTTTTCTTTTTCCATGGAAACTGCCCCATTGACATAAAAAGACAATTTTTTTTGTATCTCCCATTGATCTTGTTTAATCTGGTGCTTTGAAGTATAATTTACTCTCATTTACATATTTTTAAGGTTAACATAATTACAAGGGTAGCTAATCACCATCGGGATAACATATTTTTAATTTGAAATTAAATAGGCTTAAAAAAAAATCAAGAATAAGGAAAATTGCAAATCATGGAGGCGAGAGATTTTCTTCTACTGTGCAAATATAGATTTGCTGAGTGCTGTCGACTTCTTGAGACAGACTGTGTTGACCGTGACAGTTTCAGATATGTGCGCAATTTAGATATTTTATTTAACATCATGTAATCAAAGAAACTACAAAATGATATCGCAAAAGTGCACTGGATGGTCATAATAGTAGTAGTATTTCATGTTGGATTTTGAAGTGTCACATTTTTCCATTTTTGTCAGTTAAGTATACTATATGGAAAACCAAAAAGTGTTAAGTAATTCAATATGTTAACGCAACATTATTCAGCAGGTTTCATTCAACTTTATGAAGCAAAATCAGTTAATTCTACAGGGTGATGCAAAACTTTTGGCCATAGCTGTAAATTAAAGATAGGAAATTGCATTCCTGTTTTGATTACGGTACACAAAAGAGCAAAATAATGCATGATGCAGTCTTAAGGTTTGCAAACAAGAGATGAGACAAGACAAGATGATTCAGTTCTAATTCTTTTATTCAGTCGACATGACTGACAGCTGTACACAATTCTTACAGCCAGCACACACACTGCCTACACACTCTCCCCTGAGGAGCTTGCAGGCTCCCCTTAAGTTGCCCCTAGCCCACCAACAACACGACAACATTGGATCACATTTTCAAACTCACAGTCCCGTCCATCCCATCCTGTCCCTTGTAAAATTGACAGGACATCCCTGTAAATATATGTTGTGTTCCCATTCATGTAAATGTATTCAAATAAAAAAAAAAATTAACATTGAAACAAATAAATGATTACTTCTCTCTTTTTTAGAAATTAAAATGAAAGTTATTTTTTGTTTGTATAAAAGGTTAACAAATACAAAGAAATTGGTGTATGATGTGCTAGTTTGCGGTCACTGAATGCAATGTATAATTTGACTGCTATTGAGGACAGTCTTTTAAAGGTTAGAATGTGTTCTTTGTGCTGCAGCATTCAGCTTACAAGGCTGATTTTGGATGTGAAAAGCACACCTGTCCCATTACTCTTCTGTTTGATGCTATAATAAAGGAGGCAGTTTTTTAAAGTATGTCATTGCTTCTATAGGTCACTTGGAACTTGATTTATCAGATAACTGATATTTAGAGTGTACTTTGTATTTTAACATTGCAACTAAGTTTGCCTATTAGTGAGGTTAAATAACGCATACTGGGCTCTGAAAGTTACGGCACAGTCATTTGTTCCCTGCAATGATTTATACCATTGAGTCCTTTTTACCCTTATTAAAATGCTTCCAGTCAATAAAATATGTTTGTAATTAAAAGTCTTGCTGTGTTAGCTTTTTCAGTTTTGTGATGTCCTTGGACTTCCAGCCCACAACAGCTTGGTTAGTGTCATGCTAACTGATGGGATGAACTGCTCTAATTGGTTTTTGTTTAGTTTTTTTATAGCAGGAAGTTACTACAGATGGGGTATTTCAGCCCCTAAGGGCAACGTTTTCTGTCATTGCCTCATGTTAAGCAAGCTGTTGTGCTTCCATTTCAGCACTTCCAGAACGTACCAGATTTGTTTAGGGCTTTGGCAAACCTTGTGTAAAACAACTCCATAAAAAGATGAGTGTCCAAGAATAAAACTCATTCTGAGTACAGTCAGACCCTTTTAATATCTCTTCAAAGTGGCTGAGCAAAGGGAGTTCACCAGTAACCTTGCATCATTTGAGGAAGGAGAATCAAATTACAGTTTCAACAATTTATTTACTGTTTTCTGTTTTAAATCATTCTGGGTAGTTCTTATTGCATCAACATCAAAAGGTAACTGGATGCAATTAGGGTCATGGTTATGCACTTTCCGAGGAGTTATAAGCTAGTTTTACATTTGACATTAATGACAGGTCAAAGGTCAAGACCAAGGTATTTTTTAATAGAGCATACATTAATTCCCATAGACCTCCACCACTCAATGAAGATTCACGAGTCTACAACATTGTACCTCAAATGAATACCGCAATATGTGCAAATATGAGCAAATTGACCATAGTTGAAATTTGATTGGCTCACGGCAGTCATGTTTTTTTAATGTAGCAACTTGCTGTGAACAAACTTGATAGACAACCTTGCCAAGGCCATGTATGCAAAGTTTTGATTCAATTGGCATAACTCTTTCAAAGAAGAAGTCGTTTGAATATTTTTGACAAATCCAATATGGCCGCCAAACGATGTGACCGATTGACTTCTCTTGAGCAACCATAAATCTAGGCCATGAGGGGAGTATGTGCACCAAGTTTCAGATCTCAGCTGTAAATGCTTTTGGAGAAAAAGATTTTTTTAAATTGGCCAAAATTCTTCAAAAAATCCAATATGACTGCTAAACCAATGTACCTATGACCTTCGTTTTCACTCTGACACAACTTCCCATAGGCCTCTACCACCGTTCCATTCTGGCTGGGATGCCTAATAATAATAAACTTGTAAATAAAAGCAATATGTAAATGACACAATATGGCAAGTTAAACAAATTATACACCCAGGAGTGTACTGAAATTAGTTAGCTGCTTAAAAAAAAAGATACTACTAAGAGTGAAAGGATGGCTATTTAAATAACCATTAAAATAGCCAATATTTAAATGGTTTAATTTGTCTTATCAATTATTTAACAAGATGTCCTGGCTTTGAGCTTTGTCCAGTCATCCTAAGTAACAATCACATGAAAGCTAGTGAACAGAAGACATCCAGAGCCTAAAAACAGGAACATAATTGTTTTTTGACCAGTCAAATCAAATGTACCTGGAATCAGGTCCCATCCTGGAAACCTAGTGTGGGCGTTTGGGTAGTTTTACAAAGGTGTGCCTAACTCTAATTTATTATGGAATCTGGATGCTCATGATTAGTGTTCATGTGTAAAAAGTAAATTACCGTTAACACGGTGATTCACTGATCTGCAGCTTTCCCACTACATATTAAACACAGCACCCTGTGTAAATAAACAGATTGCATGCAGAGGTGTTGATGAATAAATGACACACACACTGTTTTTCAATGTAGCTTTTGGTTCTTAGCTGGTGGGAGCTAAATGAATAATTAATCTGCATACTCTACAAATTAAAGAATTAAACCATTGAAATGTTTTAATTGCCTGCTTTACACAGCCAATTAACAGTTAGTAGGTCAAGCTGTTAAGCTCAGTATTGAGTGGATGGATGAGAAACATCATACAGGTTGTCAGCAGCTTCTACAGTTAATTCCCCATCCTTAATCTTTTGTGATAATCAATCTACTGTTATTATTAATGGCCGTTCCTCTTCCCCTCTAATTATGCAACTTCTTCGCCGGCTTGTCTGGATTTCAATTATCAATAATTTTATTTTGAAAGCCCAACACCTTCCAGGTATCACTAATGATGCTGGTGATGCTCTTTCTTGTTTACAGATTACACAGTTCAGACATCTGGCTCCTTCAGCTCAACCTTTCCCTCTACCCATTCCTCCATTCACCTAAATGGTTTTCAACTAAATTCATGAATTTGCAATCTTCTGTCTTCAGCTGAAGATTATATAGGGCAATGCCCTCACTCCTTCTAGCCGCTCCTCTTATTCAATCGGCTGGTCCACTTTCACAACATCACATCTCCCCTTCTCCCTTCAACCAGGATTTCATTCTACCTTTTCTCGTTCATGCAAAAGACAAGCTGCGTCTCTCCCTGGGAACTATCAAATCTTATCTAGCTAGAATTCAATATAATTATCACCTATCGTGCATTTCCTGTCCTCCTCTCTCATCTATCCCTGCTGTTCGCCTCCTTCTACTCATCTTTCCTCACTCTGGTCTTCCTTATTATTATTATTATTATTTATTTCTTAGCATACGCCCTTATCCAGGGCGACTTACAATTGTTATAAGATATCACATTATTTTTACATACAATTACCCATTTATACAGCTGGGTTTTTACTGGAGCAATCTAGGTAAAGTACCTTGCTCAAGAGTACAGCAGCAGTGTCCCCCACCTGGGATTGGACCCACGACCCTCCGGTCAAGAGTCCAGAGCCCTAACCACTACTCCACACTGCTGCCCCTGTTGTATTCCCTCCATTCATTCCATATACGTGCAGCAACATCAGGAGCCCAATTTAAAATCACCCAGGCCTTAATTTAAAAAACGGGACTTTGGTTTCTCTGCAGTGGAATCTTACATTTGCTCTTCTCTGCTTGATATTATTTCATGCCCAGAGTGGGGGCCATCTCTCTGCCAGGGCCACAAGAGGTTTCCTCCTACAAAAAGGTTTTTTCCTCTCTGCCAAGTGGTTAGATTAGTTTAAAAAAAAAAGTGTAATTAATTTCCAACTACCATTTCTAACTAAGATTTCTCTCTTCTTTGCATTGCTGGCGAAGTTGCAGAGCTGGGGGTTCATAGCGTTGTCTTGTCATCCGAGAGGAAGGTTCCCTCTGGTCAGAGGAGACCCCCGGCCAAAACTTTTCTAACTACATTTTGTTTTCCATTCTCCTGCTTAAATCTATTCATTTGCACCCATGTCAGTCTCTCCCTTTGGAGAGCAAAGCTTGCTCCCAACTTTCGAGCTAGTCATTGACTCAGCTTATCGAAGGTGGCTCTTACAGCTGGGGAGAGACCCCGGGCCCTCTTTATGTGTTTATTTCTATTCTCTTTTGCAGCGCTTTTGTTCTCACTGCATAGATCGCAAGACGCTCCATGTGGCCTGAGACCTCTCTCAATTACAGATCTCAGTAAGCCAGGGAGACCTTCGTTCATCCTCTATCCTTCCTTAGTTTCCCCTTGGGGGAAGTTCCTCGCTTCCCGGCCTTGGAGGTCAATCGGTTCGGCCTCACCTCAGCGAGGGTGGTTCTCAGAGTAGTGAAGGGGAAACTCCTATTCTATTGCTGAAGTCACAAGCACTTAGTCTTTATTCTACTAGTCCCTTTACGCAGGCCTGGCTCCTGCCTCATGAAGTCTTCCTGCACCAATTTAGAGGACAGATCTCAAACCCCAGTGTAAAAAGTTCTCAAGATGCTAACAATGAAAAGAAAAATTACAGGTACGTTATTTAATCAGTTGTAGCAACACGTGTGGATGTATAACCCTATATTTTTCGGAACCCCGCTACTTACTCTTTAAGGGGAGCTTGCGAGCTCCCTCCAGGCAGAGTGTATGGAAAGCTTGCAGTGAGGCTTGTTGTACAGGTGTCATTATGTGTAGTGAATAAAAGAATTGCTGTTTGGCCCTGAATCATCTCGTCTCATCTCATCTCTTCTAGCCTCTTCTATTCCTTATTCACTCCGGAATAGCTGGTACGCTACAGTAGGTTTTAATGTAAAAATGTAATATGGGATTTACATACTCATAGTATACATTTTTCTTTTTTCACTGTTAAACTGTAATTGTACTGCAATGTACAGGATTTACTGCATTTTGCAAGGTTTAGTATACTGGTATGGTGGATACTAAGAACCATAAGCAAAAGGGATGTCAAGTTAAAACAATGAGCAGTAAGTTGCTGAACCAATAAACCTAGTTTTTATAAAGAACTCGATTGTTTTGAATGTGTTTACCAAAACGTACATTCCAAAGTTTTTTTTTTATTTTTTTTTTACATACATCAAGCAGATTGAGAATAAAATTATAATTAGATTGTATTTTTTTTTACTTTTTAAGATCTGATTATGGCTGCTGCTTAGCTTTGAACGCTTTAATAAATGACAATCTTGTTTTAAAATCTGTTTTGTAACCTAGTTCTTATTGTTCTCTTTTAATTATTATTTTGGTTTTCTAAGTGGTTGATGTAGGTCCATAGGGGTTCAGACTCCTTTACTGTATTTTGTAGCTTGATTTTGTAAGCGAATAGACTTAAAACAGACTTTATTAAGTTAGAAAAGTACAGTCTGGAAAATTAAATCCGTGACTACAAGACAGCCTTTTTCACTGCCATCAATCCTGATTCTAACCTTGCTCAGCCAGGGAGTCAGGAAGTGTTTTGGTTCTAATTGCAAAGTAAAAAACTGAAGCAGCCATACATGGAGATTCACTTTCTGAATGCTGAAGTCTCAAGGTAAAATGTATTCTAGATTTCCAACTTTCTATTTCTTTACAAATATTACCAATACTATTTATACTTACAGTACTACACCTAGCTGTCTTCGTCTTTATTTTTTTTTACACTACACTAAAGGACGATTTTGATTTCTGTATCCTGGTCTTAGCGATAGCTTTCAATTGAGCTCAATAGTGGTGGATCTAAATACGTCCACTGAGAACACAAATGTGACTAACGTTATGAAAATCAAACACCTAACAGTGCAGTGCATTTCTGCTTGTGAAAATATATAACATATCAGAGAGGTCATATTCAAAGGATAGTGGGTTTTTTTTTTAGATCTGCCAATGTTTGGATCAGTAGAATAAACCCCTCAATCATAAGATACACCTGCAAAGTAAATTCAAAATGTTGACATCACAACATGTACGTCATCCACCTAACCATATTGAATTTTGTAACTGATACTGTATTAACAGTAAAGCAGCATATAATAGAGTTATTGGACAGTGAGCGCATATATATATATATATATATATATATATATATATATATATATATATATATATACAGTACTGTGCAAAAGTTTTAGGCAGGTGTGAAAAAATGCTGTAAAGTAAGAATGCTTTCAAAAATAGACAAGTTAATAGTTTATATTTATCAATTAACAAAATGCAAAGTGAGTGAACAGAAGAAAAATCTACATCAAATCAATATTTGGTGTGACCACCCTTTGCCTTCAAAACAGCATCAATTCTTCTAGGTACACTTGCACACAGTTTTTGAAGGAACTTCGGCAGGTAGGTTGGCCCAAACATCTTGGCGAACTAACCACAGTTCTTCTGTGGATTTAGGCAGCCTCAGTTGCTTCTCTCTCTTCATGTAATCCCAGACAGACTTCGATGATGTTGAGATCAGGGCTCTGTGGGGGCCATACCATCACTTCAGGACTCCTTGTTCTTCTTTACGCTGAAGATAGTTCTTAATGACTTTTCGCTGTATGTTTGGGGTCGTTGTCATGCTGCAGAATAAATTTGGGGCCAATCAGATGCCTCCCTGATGGTATTGCATGATGGATAAGTATCTGCCTGTACTTCTCAGCATTGAGGAGACCATTAATTCTGACCAAATCCCCAACTCCATTTGCAGAAATGCAGCCCCAGACTTGCAAGGAACCTCCACCATGCTTCACTGTTGCCTGCAGACACTCATTCGTGTACGCTCTCCAGCCCTTCGGCGAACAAACTGCCTTCTGCTACAGCCACATATTTCAAATTTTGACTCATCAGTCCAGAGCACCTGCTGCCATTTTTCTGCACCCCAGTTCCTGTGTTTTCGTGCATAGTTGAGTCGCTTGGCCTTGTTTCCGCGTCGGAGGTATGGCTTTTGGCGCAAGTCTTCCATGAAGGCCACTTCTGACCAGACTTCTCCGGACAGTAGATGGGTGTACCAGGGTCCCACTGTTTTCTGCCAATTCTGAGCTGATGGCACTGCTGGACATCTTCAGATTGTGAAGGGAAGTAAGCATGATGTGTCTTTCATCTGCTGCAGTAAGTTTCCTTGGCCGACCACTGCGTCTCACGGTCCTCAACGTTGCCCGTTTCTTTGTGCTTCTTCAAAAGAGCTTGGACAGCACATCTGGAAACCCCTGTCTGCCTTGAAATTTCTGCCTGGGAGAGACCTTGCTGATGCAGTATAACTACCTTGTGTCTTGTTGCTGTGCTCAGTCTTGCCATGGTGTATGACTTTTGACAGTAAACTGTCTTCAGCAACCTCACCTTGTTAGCTGAGTTTGGCTGTTCCTCACCCAGTTTTATTCCTCCTGCACAGCTGTTTCTGTTTCAGTTAATGATTGTGTTTCAACCTACATATTGAATTGATGATCATTAGCACCTGTTTGGTATAATTGTTTAATCATACACCTGACTATATGCCTACAAAATCCCTGACTTTGTGCAAGTGTACCTAGAAGAATTGATGCTGTTTTGAAGGCAAAGGGTTGTCACATCAAATATGGATTTGATTTAGATTTTTCTTCTGTTCACTATCTTTGCATTTAGTTAATTGATAAATATAATCTATTAACATGTCTATTTTTGAAAGCATTCTTATTTTACAGCATTTTTTCACACCTGCCTAAAACTTTTGCACAGTACTGTATATATATATATATATACAGTATATATATATATATACATTTGGTTTATATTGACACATGTATTGTGTAAAGAGATACCAGCTTTTAACATTTGTCAGTTCAGTTCTGCTCAGGTTGATATTCCATCATACACAGACGTACATAGTCCTATAACACAATATTAAGCTATGCACAAACACAGTTATATGACAGTGATGAAGGAGCTCTTTGAGTTTACTGAAACCTCCACTATACATGTATCTGTGAACTTGAGAGCTGCCATCCTCAGCTTTCCAGGGCATTCTGTATGCAGAAACACAGTAATCGGTGTGAAACCATTTTCAGTAAGATCCTGCTTTCGTTACCCCCCCATCACATGCTAATGATGACCCCCATGAACTACACTCCACATAATGTCAAATTACAAGGCAGATTTTCTTCCTTTGGTACAGGGAGCAAAATGCATTAATGACAGGGGAAAAAAGGATGCTGTGATCCGAGGCTGCAGTAAATTCCAAACCCTCAGACAGCTAAACTATACACACAAAGGTTTTATGAGGATTGATCACGCGGCAACACATTATGAATGATGCATTACGGGAGCACTCCATTTTTTAAGCTTTTACTTCTGTAATATTTCTACATAATAGCCCTGGCAATAAATACAGAGTACAATTGCTTTTTGAAATGTTAGAGCAAGCACTGAGCTGCACGTCATCTATTGTCATTATTGGGTTATATGTACTGTTTTCAGTGCAGTGTTTTATTAGCGTGGTTGAGGGGGCATGCATTAGTCCGACCAGAATCCACACTCTTTTTATTCATTGGTGAATGAGGCAATTGGAAATCAAAGAGGCTTGTTAGTCCTAATCTAACCATTTAAATCAACAGTATTCAGGAGGAGCTGGAGTAAAGGCATTGGCAGCATGTTTGCATTTTCAAAGAAGCAGCTTCAGGCACTCTCTTGTTCTTTTGGTTCAGAATGTGTGTAGCTCACACACACACACACACACACGCAGACAGACAGGGAGTGATTAACGACTGCAGTGCTGTATGTTCTGTATGTCAGGAACACGCATATCCCCTGCCATGGCCAATCTCTAGATATATCTAAAAAAAAAGTATGACGTGCAGTACAGTATCCTGGGAAAGTGTTGGACCACCTCCAGTATGGTGCTTCTGACGCACAGTACCACGTCAAGTGGTGCAGACTTGTAAATTTAAAGGTTGAGTCACCACCGGTACAGCCTAGTTTAACGCCATGTCTGACACTGTGGGAAATGTAATGGGGGCACCAGAGTTAACTAGACATCAGGGGGCTTTAACACAATGCATTATTTCTGATTAGAAACCTCTAAACTTTCATCTGCCAGTCAGGAAGCTCCATTGGAGGGCAGAACCTCGTAATAGTTGACCAAGGAACTTTACGTCTGTGAAATGGAAGGAAAGCAAAACATTCTGAAACATTTATAAAGCCGTTTCTAATCACAGCCAGTTATGACCTCGAACCATTGCTTGAGTAACATATTCAGAAGTCAGAGGCCTGTCTTTAGGGCATGTGATTCCTAGCAGGTTACCATGGGGACCAAGCTACATACTCCCCTAGGTTTTGCTGGTTAGGAGATGGGAACTGCTTGCCAGCTGCATGGTAAGAAATAGGTAAATATTCCCACTGAGCTAGCAACTACAAACGTTCTCCAGGGACCCATTCAACCCACCTAAAATCCACTTACTACAATACAGGAACCCTATCAGCTCCATCACCCATGAGCTCCACTGCCCCGCAGCGTTTCTTCAGATTGTCATTCCTTGGTGTCTGTTCCTTGGCACCTAATATTGTCTTCCGTTATTTAGCATTGAAAATGTATCTTCAGAAAGAAGATCCGAAGAAACTGTCGGCATGCAATGCAGAATTTTTTTATATACAGTATATAAATGTATACCGTACGGTACTCACTGTACACTATCTCTGATGCAGACTTTTATTTTATTTTTTTTATCTGTCACAGCGACGCATTGCAATTCCGAAATGTTGTGCTATTTTATTCCTAGTAACTCCCGTTTCAGCATTGAAAAGATCTCTGTTTAAATATAAACCCATTGTTTAGAAAGATACTGAGTAGGCATATTAGTGCACTACAGATTTGCATTATTGTTGGGTAATTTACAAGTGAATTTGCGGGTTTACAATAAAACAAACAAACAAAAAATCTATTGGTTGTTTTCATTTGCTCAAATAAATTATTTACATAATGCGTTGGAGCATTTCGTTGTTTACTTCCAAGAATGTCGGCACCTTTTTGCATTGGCGCTGTCCACATGACTGACGTTGATGAAACTTTGATCAGGGCGGGTAAGCCTATATATATTAATATTAATATAATTATTTTGGAAATTGGTAGTAGTAGTAGTCAGCCTTCCTCAAATTACTGTTTACTTTTGCATTTCCTATTTTAGTCAAGCGTTTTTAGTTTAATTTTAGCTGTAAATACAACTCAGATTCACTGATGTTTGCATATGCCCTTGACAGCAAGCATGGTCTGTGTCAATATATTTCCTTACTGTAGTCTGAGGCCTGGCAAATGTAAGAGCTTTTCCATAAGCTTTCAGGAAACCATGTAATCCATGTAGTCATGTGTCACTTCACGCCACTCCATCCTGCAATCTCCCGGGTTTCCATTGAAATCTTCTTGCTTTTCAATGTGTAATTTGTTTTGTGATTGTGATACTTATTTACAGCGCGTTGAGTTTTTTTTTTTTAAGTAACAGTGGAGATAACTGGATCAATTGACCCCTGAGAGCAACTTATTTATCACTTCAGTTGCACTTCAGTGGCAAAAAATCAATACCCTGGTTTATATGTCATTCTGGTAGTTTCCAATAAAAAGTGACATTCCATGGCTGGGCTGCAGAGGGTTCAAACTGCATTCCATGCCTGGAGTACTGCTACATGCACAGGCCAGGGCTTGTGGACTCTTTCTTTATACTGGGTTTTGTTGAGACTCCTAGTCATCCCCTAATGTCTGCTTGGGCTGCCTACTTCTTGCACCATAAGTAAAATGAGCTGTTTGTTAGGTGGTCGTCTCTTTAGTCTTACTGTGCCTGCTCACCAGAACTCGACGCCTAGGCATGATTGGAAAGTCCCTTAGCCAATCATAAATGAGGTAAAACTAAGACAAGTAAACAAACATTTCAGCTAATGCTTTCATTAGTATTATGATGAAGGTAGTAGAGAGGAAACATTTGCCGACCTACTTGATTTAGTTTTTCAAAATTGTAACTCAGAACTTCATGTTTGAGCTGTGATCTAATTCCTAGCATCTTTACATTTGTTTTTCTTCAATGGTAGCTGTCATAGAATGCACCACGAAAACTTCAGAACACCCACGCACACACACACCCACACCCACACACACACACACACGCATTCCTATATTTGTGGGGACTTCTCATTGACTCTCACTATATTTGCATTTACTATTTCTAACTCCAGACTCCACACAGGTTGAAAGTCGACAACAAACTAAATATTTTGGCACTTTTTTTTTTTTTAAGTCATATTTAGTTCTTAAAAAGGTGTTTTACAAAGTGGGGATGTCCCCACAACGTTTTTTCAGGAGTTACTATCTTTGTTGGGAGATTTTCTCAAATTTTGTCCACACATTGATAGTAATACCAAATAGAGGTTTGTAAACAGAGAAGAACACTAAAAAAGTGGGGTATTTCTAGTGTTGCTGTCTGTACACTCTGTGAATACCTTTCACACTGCCCACACAACCCCTCTTACTCAATGACTGTGAACTCTGAGTTGATCATATAAATGAAAATGGGCTTGCTCATACAGTAAGTAGGTTAATGTTTCTGTAGCTGCCTTGCCTGCAGATTCAAAGAGTTACTCTCCTAGGGTAAATTAATCAGTGTCAAAGATGGAATGGAGTGAGCCAGTAAAACAGAGGAGCTAGGATTGAAATCCATTCAATAAAATAGAGGAGCTAGCATTGAAATCCATTCCATAAAAGAGGTGCTAGCATTGAAATCCATTCCATAAAAGAAGTGCTAGCATTGAAATCCATTCAGTATTTTGACCTACACTGGAGTTTAGCCAGGACATCCCTGTTCATCTTCAAAAGATGTCATGATTATCTGCAGTTTATAAAACTGTAGACCGGGCCTCAGTTTAATGTCTCATCACGACTAAACCTCCTACACAACAATGCCCCTAAATAGCTAGGTCATTGGTTTAGCTCTAACTCAAAACTGAAAACATCACTTCCTGCAACAGTTTTCTTTAGAGGCCACCCATCCATTCTAAATTTCAACCTCGAAGCATCTATGGCTACAGGATACATATATTTTTTCTCTTATAAGAATCGTAGTAGGTTCACCTGGCCAATAACAAGATAATAAATAAAATAAATATAGCCACATTTTATATAGCCACATCTATCCATTCACTGCAGTTATTGTAAGTTTATTAATCTGTTTATATACAGGTCTGTGGCAGGATAGCTTGAGCGGTGATGTCAGCCCTGGAAGAAGATGGACACAGACAGTATTGCAGGGTATGAAATGCGCTGATGTGCTGATTTAATAATACATAAAAAGATTTAACAAAGCACAAAACACTGAACAAAACAAAACGGCACGATGGCCAAAACAAACAGACAATAAACAAGCAAGTACCGTGATGGTCGAAATCCATCTCAAATAGCAATTGTAGTTATTTCTCTTGGTAGCTTTACTCGCATCTCGTTCTTACTCCCTGAACACCCAACACTGTGCAGCCAAAGCTGCAGGTCTTTTATATTATGGCAGAGGGATTAATTGGCTATTCATTATCTTTAACCCCTCCGCCATAGTCTGCACGAGTATAATAATTCTGCGTGACTGTCAGCTAATTATATAATCAAATTATGAAAACTAAAACTTTTTTGTTTAGTGGACTTGTCACATACAACAGTAAAACACCACTTATCTTACATTAAATGTATTTGCTGTTTTCCAGAATTTTCAAGGGATCACCTGGGCAACTTTTACAATGCCCCAGAGGTCCCCAAACCCTAGACAACCATTGTCCTTTGTAATTGATCCCAAATTGCTGACTATTAAATTTAAATATATTTGCCTGAGCTATATAATACATCTAACAATTTTGCTGTAATGTCTACTCAAAAAAAATATTATATATTTGGATGTGTATACTATTCTAGAAAGGCAGCAATGCAAATCCCTGTTATAGCCTTTCTTTAGCTAATCAGTATACATTTAAAAATAACTGGAACATTTTTGGGCAAATCGTTTTATATTTAATAGGGATTGATTGACTGCCTTTGCTGTACATGAAGTTAAAAATGAAGCTATTTGTGGTTAAGAAGAGGTCTGTGACAGTTATTGATTGTCTGTCAAGTGCACTGTGTTGTAGAGGCCTGAGTCATCTCCTGGGTGCTGGACACACAAGCCTTATATCAGAGGTCAACTGTGCCAATTCAGCTTGGTCCGGTTCAAAAATAAGTCTATCCAGAAATCACGCATTTAGAACACTCAAAATCGCTAATGGACAACCCTTTAAAATATATATTTTTAAACATATCTTAAAGAGTAAGTAGCAGGGTTCCGAAAAATATAGCGTTACACGTTCCCACATGTTGCTACAACTGTTTAAATAACGCACCTGTAATTTTTCTTTTCATTGTTAACATCCTGACAACTTTTTACACTTATAACTATAAAGTCTGTTTCAAAGCTCTTTTCAAAACATCTGCTCTAGTACACTGGAGTTTGAGACCTAAATAAACAAAAAAACATAACAAGTGCTCTGACTTTTCTGTTCGTACCACATCATGGATTGTTATTGCTGTGTTACCCGTTTGACAATGTGGGCAATAATCCTTACGCTATCAGTGCTCTAGAGCGGCCATTTTGAAAAGAGCTTTGACACAGACTTTAAAGTTCTAAGTCTAAAAAGTTGCCAGGATGTTAACAATGAAAAGAAAAATTACAGGTATGTTATTTAAACATCTATAGCAACACATAGGGACGTGTAATGCTATATTTTCCGGAACCCCACTACCTACTTTGAGTACCTTCAAATTACATTTTCATACAATAGTTTTTATTATCCCATTAAAGTTTGCCATCATCCTAAGTGGTTTGTATAGGAATTGCTCAAAGCCATAGACATGTATGTTGACAATAGAAGGAATCACATGACACTGGTTCTTGCTACTGTCAAGACACCTTGACTGCTCTAGCCTGTGTTACATACGTCTATGGTTGGAAACTAGCCTTCTGAACTCAGGTCAAAGCACAGAAACATTTAAAAAGTAATAATAATAATAAAAATAATGTTTGAATACATTGGAATTATTGGAAAACATCATAAAAAAAACATGTCATTTGAATCTACTGCTCTTCTGCTAAATCAAATCCAGATGAATTGCATGCAAAAGAATACAAACTGCTTTATTTTTTTTTAGGAATGAAAGAAAAATTTAATTGGGTAATACTGGGGTATCCCCAATCATTATTGAAGCAGACTGCCAATTAGCAGGTGAGATTTTGCTGGACTTGATCGGATTTTGCCTATAGACCAAAAAAAAAAAAAAAATACTGAAAATAGCAGCTCTGAAAAAGAAAAAAATAAATAGGCACAGAGATGACAGATGGCATGTGCTGTGCATGCTCAGCCACCTCTACGGTGATGGAAATGGATGATCAGCTCCAGGATAATGGGGACAGGTTATCACAAAGCTAAGCTTTAGCCTGGTGCATTCATTTTTTTACTGATGTAATCTCAAGGTTTTCTTTATGTTGACTCAAAAAAAAGTAACCATTGTGAAGGTCAAAGAGAAGTGTGGTAGTTAGGAAAGTTTATTACTCAAGCATTTGGCCATTTGAAGTTGTCTGTATAGGGGTAAATTCCATCACATGTCATTGTTTGTAAGGTGCTATTCAATCAATAGATTCCATCACATGTCCCTGTTTGTAAGGTGCTAGTCAATCAATAGATTCCATCACATGTCCCTGTTTGTAAGGTGCTAGTCAATCAATGGGAACAGGTAACAACCAACACACAAGGTGAGGACTCAAAGGTGTATCTGTGCTGTTTGTTATTAGCTATGTACAGTAACATGAACAGTAAAGACCCAAATTTATCGGTCACTATCTGGCTTCATAAAACAAAACAAAAAAACCCAATTATTTTACGCAGCAGGAATCATACATTCTGTGTGATAGTCAAACAATTAGGTTTTCACCACACATATAACAAAATACAAACTGATTTAGTCAGGTTTATTACATTAAATGAAGTTTTATATATATATTTTTTTTTAAAGGTAGCTTTTTTTGTCAGAGGGCTTTACTGTTAAGTGTCTTGGGATGTATTGCAGCCTGTATGAGGTAATCTGATTAGTACAGCCTGGATCTTATAATGATCAATTTGACCTGTGTACAATACCTGAACAACATCAGAAATATCATTAATATTGATCAACTGAAATCTAATTTGAAATGCAAAGTGGTCACAGATGATCTTTTGCGATGTTTGATCTTTATATCAATGCTCTGTTATGGTCACCCCTTATTAACAGGCAATATTGCTTTGCAGTTTTCAGAAAAGACAGCTCATCTGTACAAACACATAATGATCACAATTTCCAAACACATACAGTACAAGTAAACCTCTCGGATCACAATCTTAGCTTTACACTTCAACAGTATTTCTAGGTGATGCAAACTTTCTTTCACTAATGAAGTTGCTACGAAGACGCCCATGGATTAGGTGTCAGGGAAATGCAGGGTTGCCATTGGAGCTGACACAAGAGGCTGTGCCAGCCCCAGAACACCCCAGAACTGACCATGAGTGTGATCCACTGCGGTATACCATGCTTTACCATGCATTTCTGTCATTTACCTTGAATATGTCTGCTTTATTATAATTTCACTCTGCTTTTACTCAGATAAACTATACTTTTATTATTACTTTATTACCTTGGTATATCACAGTGAACCTGTATAAGGACTCAACATTGGATATGTTATGTTGGCTATAGCTCGATCATAAAGTTTGGAGATAAAATACTGTTTGTATACCTGTTCACTCTATATAGGAATGTTGCCATGTAAATGTAAGCTACGTTAATATGTACAGTTGACCCCAGTTCTAATGATATAAGAGTGCCATTGAGTGCAACTTAGACCCCGTTCACACTAATGGGCTGGCCCAGGGCTGCCGCATATTTAGGTCTGCAACCCTGCAACCCATTTGCGGTTTAAGGCACCTTTGACATTCACATATGAAACATAAAAGCCAATGGAGGTTCAATGCTTGTTACTACTCAGATTTGGCATGACAAATGACAAATGATTAGTATGATTATTATGGAATGATAGCCTGCACTCAGTGAATGGGGTCTAAGTGCCGTTCGTTTTCCAACAGGGAAGTCTAGTGGGTATATTTCCTGACTCCCCTCGCATGAGATGATGTCATGAACATGACTAAGGTGACTCATCAAAATTTGACACCAAATCAAATGACCCTTTTTCTTGACCTTTTCAGGATCCTTCACTTTAAGAAGCTTAATAAACATGTTGACCGTCCGTTGAACTTCACTGCAGTCCAAAATACCAAAACACAATGAAAATAGCTATATAATATTATCATTGCACATATTCATAACATACACCATAAAGCCAAAGACAGTATCAGATGTACAACAGCTACAACTGTACTGCATCCCTATATTAAAAAAGCAATAAAAAAAAAACCTGTGTGGACTCCACTTGGAGAACTGCTGGGAATTAAGCTACTGCGTCTGTTTGCAAGAAATAGGCATAGGGAATCTGCTCATCGGAATAAAAACAGCATGCCACGAAGTTCCCCTGGATTTGACTTTTGTTTAAACAACGTTTGGTTCAATACACCCAGAGTACATTGCATTTGTAAAATGCAGTTTTTGTTCAGTATAATAAGTAAAATAAATATATAACTAAGTGAAAGTCAGTAACATACTGAAGGTTGTTATTACAGCGTATAAAGTAAAATATAATTCATAGGGCACTCTCCTGGTCCTTTTATATCACACAGAAGAACAGTTTTGGTGGCCCTGACTCTTACGCTTTTCATCACCAGTGATATTGTAAATCAAACCAATCAGCTTCTACTTAAATGCTTTGCTTTATCGTAATGAGAACTGGGAAGGACTCATTTTATAAAATCTCCCAACATTCAGTTTTATGGTAGACTTCTTGTCATCAAGCTGGCTACGCGGTTCACTTTAATATTTGTACCTTCAGCTTCTATTAAGAACTGGGGAGTGATTTATAGTGGAAGGAGTCAGAGAGAGAGAGGGAAAGAGGGGACCAGTCATGCCAAAATGAGCCACATCGCTCATGTTGTTTTCTTTAACATTAATCCCATTTTCTGCTGCCAATTACCCTGGATCTCATCCAGAGAAAATGTGCTTCTTAGAGATGTGTGTTGTGTGCATGCTCCAGCATAAATCCAGGTCAAGTATCAGGCCTGATGTGCTTCCTCCTTCGTATAACAATTCTTTTTGACGACAAAGAACTAATCATTTGAACTAATTTAGGCCATGGTTAGGCTCTGCATTAATGGACGGCGGAGAGGATGTTGAGTACTTAATGTGTACTAAAGTTTGCACTTCATTAATTTAAAGCTAACTGAAGACCTGTCAGTTGCACACTGAAAAATACTTCCACAGTACAGGATGGTATTGTCGTTGTAGTAAACAATATATTTATGGCAGCGTTCTGAACATTTTATTTATGTAACATATCATTTTTGACACATTGACTACTGTTCATAAACATTATTGAGATGTCAGGATGCTGTTAATAGTTTAATGGTTTTAAGATGACTTAGGAACCTAATTATAAAAGTTACTGTAGATGGTCTCTGTGTTTGTGTATGTTTGTATATGAAAACTGTGTTCTATTTGACCTAAAGTATCAAACACAGTTTTTACATAGTTCTCTGGCTTGTGGGTGTCTTACTAATTAACTCCCTGGAGTGCCATAATTCAATTATAAAATGACATTTATCGTTGTTACTTACTAACACACTAAATGCTCTAGATAATGATTTTCATTGATGTGTCCTTCCACTGTTTTTAAAAATAAAATGTCCAGGTGTGTGTGTGTGTGTGTGTGTGTGTGTGTGTGTGTGTGTGTGTGTGTGTGTGAGGTACTATATTTATTATTTTACACAAATAGTAATAATAACTATCAATGCCATGTGCATTTTTAATAGATTTTTTATTTTACTGGAGAATATTGGGTTAAGAACAGCTGCTAAAAAAAGCGATTGCTGTAATGATGCTGAAAGTGGATGGTGCTGATGTTTGTGTAGAGGGTCATTTCTAGTGTGGAATTGGGATGGATCATGGATATGGGACATGTGTTTCTTTCTTCATGGCTTGCTTGCCAATAGCTTCTGATGGATGTTTGTGACCCATTATGGACATCATTTACCATGTTTCAAGCCCAGTGTGAACAGCAGTAGATTGTATTGGATGCTTTGTATATCCGCTGATTTGCTCAGTTTTGACATCATTGAACCAATGTAATTTATACCCATTTACTTCAGTGAGTAGATGATGTTGTGGGAGGCACGAGGATGTAAATAAAAAGCAGGTGGGTTTTCAGGCATTTTTCGATATATGTATTTGTGTAGGGAAAGTACAGGTTACAGTGGAATATTAAAGTCCATGTACATCATTCCCTGATTTCTTTCTTTGTTTCAGGGTGGGAGTTATGATTTTTTTTCTCACTGAATGGTAATTTTGCATATCTTTTTCCTGACTCGTATGTTTTTATTGAAAGTTGTAAAACACGCTTTATTATAACGGGAGGGGGTCTGGAGTTCCTGTTTTCTGGAGTTCCCGTTTTCTTCAATTTCCTGATATATTTTTTTTGTTTTTGTTTACCTGTTAGTGGATTAATATTAAATTATTTATATTTTGTGATGAGGCTCCAGCTGTGGCGATGGTGTAGAATTTTTCAGTGGGTGGAACATGTGATTGACCAATCAGAGAACAGCATCTTTATCTGCCAATTTATCATTAGTTTATTTAGCAGACGCCTTTATCAAAGGCGACTTACAGAGACTAGGGTGTGTGAACTATGCATCAGCTGCAGAGTCACTTACAACTACGTCTCACCCGAAAGACGGAGCACAAGGAGGTGAAGTGACTAGTTCAGGGTCACACAATGAGTCAGTGGCTTAGGTGGTATTTGAACCAGGGACCTCCTGGTTACAAACCCTTTTCTTTAACCACTGGACCACACAGCCTCCTATTTATAATTCACATTAAAGAAATTGACACATACAATAATTAAACATAGAAATATTAAATGAGGATTTTTTTTTTAACAGTCTCATTTTTTATGGATGTCAGTCTGTTTTTTATTTGACCAACTATCGCCAAGGGATTGACATTGTTTACAGTGTTCACCAATCATGTGCAGCATTTTTGTGCTTTACATGAGTTTATCAGAGAATAGAAACACTTAAACATCAGCCCTGGATTTCCCTTTGAGACCATGGAATATGCTGCTTTGGAAACTCCACTGACAGTACAAAAGAAACACCATTCAATAGCAGGCATGAAAACAAAACAGAAAACTGCTGCTACATCTCGCACACGGTCAGATACAAATCCTCAAAGCTCTGCCACTGGTTATCATTCTTCCTGCTATTTTGCAAAAATGGTGGTCCAACCTTAACCTCTAGTGATAGCTTTAGCCACTATTGCTTAATTAAACTGTTTCTCAAGAGTTCTTATTTATGTTGACTTTTAAATTTAAAATGGGACATGAAGGAATGTTCTAGTCCAAGACATTGTATGTATAGTTTCTGCCAGGATAACCTCACGAGCGAGGGCAGGCGTAAAAAACCAAACCCAACCCAGAAACGCAGCACTGGGATTAATTTAGGGATTCCTCTGTGGACCAGGCTGGAAACTAGTGCCCAAGCTCCCCCCAGGCCCGCTGCAATAGTTTTCAAAACAGAAACCTAAAATGGAAAGCAGAACAGAGGGCTAGACTTTTAATGCATGGACTTGAATAAAGTATAAAGTTGTTCTTATTCTTTTTAGATGTTTCATTTGATGTTTAATTTTTAGATGTTTAATTTTTCCATTCAGAATTATTATTTTTGCAAATGACGATTTGGAGTAAATAGTCTAATTTGTTTACAGGATTTACAAAAATCTTGCCTACACATCTTTGGTAGGCCAGAAAAAACATATGGGCCTTATATTGCGATAAAGCCAGTTTTTCATTAAGTTAGAGATCTCCTGCTGAGTGGTGATTCCTGCAAGCCAGTGTTTTAGCGTGCACAAACAAGGACTGGAGCCAGGATGATGTGCTGTTGGGTAATCTTCTCAGCAGTGCAACAGTGATCTCGTAACACACACACACACACACACACACACACACACACACACACTGCAATTCCTCTTTCCTAGAGTAATTGCTTACTTCCTTATTGGCAATTTTGCAAAGCAGCAGGATAGCAGTAAACCCATTTTGGCAGGCGGAAGAATCGTACCGAAGACATGAAAGGCTGCCACTAGTTTTGCCCCTGATGATTTCCGAGCAATCCTCTGCGGTCTTGATAATCTAAGATGACACTGGTTTAAGCTCCTGTTGAAATAAAGGTGCAAGATAAGGGGGATCAAATAACAGTTGTAAAGCAGCACACTTCTTATTAGATCCCCTGGAAACTGACATGCTTCTCCAGTCTTGACCTTTGCAGATTAAACACGGAACAGATTCGAAACCATTTTTTTTTTTTTTGGATATACTTATTATTCTACAGACGCCTACACTGAGCTAGTTATTAGGTCAGCTTTTCTTTCTTTTGTTTGTCTCTGCTTTTGCTATTTTAATCACTTCTTTACAGTTGATTAACCTCTAGCTCCTTTAATGTTCCAGGGGTTAGCTTGTCAATGAATCGGTCATTTTTAAAGTAGACAGTGTATATAGAGCTCTGGTTTATGGTATTCTTTATGATATACTGTTAATAAATATAAATAATGATCTTTTTAGCTGAATTGTTTTATTGCAAGCAAGTGTTCTGAACTCTTGATTATTTCATATTTATAAGTATCCTGCGAGGGGAGTTTTTATTTATTTCTACTGCAATTGCTAATGTATCATACCAGTATTTTTGTGATATCAAAATTCCTCTGGCAAACAGTGCCCTTCACTTTGACCTGTGACCTCAGATGCCTGCCGCATTGGGTTTTTTTGTTTTCCCAATGAAAAACACCTAATGCGTTCAGACATTGGCTTCATACTTGGTACAGTCCTGTGTTCTGTGTTTCTATAGGTCAAGTTTGATTTGATCTAAATTGTTTTTCTATTACCGGTTATACAAAAGCGCAATAAGGTGGACCATTCCCAGACGATTATCTTCCCTAACCCTGGGCGAGTGCAAAGCCAAGACCTGCAAAAATACAAATGGCATTTCAACCATGCTTTCATGACTTAATCTTAAATTCACGGTCCTGCAAAAGGTGCAGTGGTATACTGCATTGAGAACAGTGATTAAATTAACAAATGAGCGATTGTTTATAACAGTAGAGAGCATTTTAGCAGTATGCTCTGCTGATATGAGCTCTATTCTGAACTACATAAACCTACCAGTATTTTTTTTTGTTAAGTCAGTCTGTCCTGTGATATAATGCTGGCCTTGAGTAACTTTATACCGGTACTTGATCATGCAGTAGAAGTCAGAGAGAGATGATTGGCAGTGATGCTAAGTGTCAAAGTCATGTGCAGTTATCATACCTTATAAGTATGTTGTTGTTACGCTTTGGTGTATTGTAGTTGTAATGTTAATTCTATGTTTCTGTGTATAGCCCCACTGGCTGCTCCACTGGTTAAACAACATAGGTTCCTATAATCTGTTACATAGAAAGTGAGATATACTGTATAATTGCTTGAGTACCGCATGGGCTTAAACTTGCATATATACTGTTTTCTGTACTGATGTCTTTGTTTTTTATTTTTATATTGGCCCACGAATGACATAATGCTGACATATCAATGGCATGGACTGCAAGATGTGTCTACGATATTTATTAATTTGCATTTCCACATTATGGTATTTAAGTTGTGATCCTCTCCTCGCCTTGTGGGCCCTCTTTATAATGTATCTCGCAGGATTCATTTACAGGAGAAAGGCTTCTTGTGATTGAGTACAGATAACACATCATACCAGTTACCTCAAAATAACTCAATGCCACTTTAAAAGAATAATGGTTACTCGACCTTGTACCCTTCAGCTTTAAACAAGGCAGTTTGATCACGCCATGTGTGGCTGGAGCTTAATAAGAGAGTGTAGTACACTACCTTTCTGACTAAACAGCAGGGCAGAGTGATTGGTAACCAGTTTACCAGCTTCAAGGCGGTATGCAATATATATAAAGCTCACAAGTGGAGCATTGCTCTTGTTGTTTTGGCTGTTTTCTAAATGTGTGAACACGATGTAAAACATATTGCACTTCCTAAGCTTCCTAAGTTTAAAACTAGTGGTATGTGGATGATTACAGCTGATCAAGCAGATACATAACTGATTTAAACAGAGAGGGTGGCACATCTTAAAGCAGAGGTGCACAATTCAACATCATTGGCGATGTTTCAGGACTTCTATTAAGAAGCCGGTCAGCTTGTAGGTACATAGACATGACATAGGACAGGTTTGTCAAGTGGGCTACTTTGCATAAACTATGGTCTTATGAGTGAGCTCATCAATTTGTGCATGCTTGCAAAATGTTTCATGGCAGTCTGGTCTCAACTTGATGTATAAGCTTCCCCAGCATGTGTTGTACTGTATATAGTCACCTCTTTGTGCCAAAGCTTCTTCATCATTGCTAGAGAAGTCATGTTTATTTTGGCCATTCAATTACAAAATAGTTTTAAGTGAACCAACTGTAACACATTTTATGTATTCCAAGCTGTTTTTGAATGATTTATTACTTTAAAAGTATAGAAACAGTGAGGTTACAACATAGAACAATAAACTTATCAAATGAGACATAGAATATACCACTTGTAGGATATCAATACAATGTCCAAAGAACAGTGCAATTGTCAAACAATTTGACCTTAAATGTGTTCATATTAAATATTAGTCCAATACCAAGTGGTACCGCGTCCTACAGAGAAGGACACACATACACAAAAGGAATAAAACATAGTAATGTCATAAAGCAAGAAACCACGCAGAACAATTCTACTGGACCTACCAATTTGTTTAATGTTAGTTTTATAATATAGATTTTCTGAAAAAAACAGGGGCCAAGTTTGCACAAAATCTTCAAAATCTCCCCTTAAGGAGAGGTTCAATATCTGCATCAGAATACTAAAAGGGAATCGCAAAATCTGTTTGCACATTTTTAGCTTGAATGCACAGTGTAGTAAAAAAAAAATTAAAAAATTGTCAAATCAAAAATGCACAGGGGCTGACAGACTTTAAATTGTGACCTTCTACCCCTCCCTCCCACTCTCATTCCCTAGTACCAGATGTGGTCTTTATCTCAGTGCACTGCTTACATCTCCCCAGCGGCAGCCTGTGCTCTGCATGGTAATTAGCTCATTCGTATTATCAATGATGCGCTGCTTTTTCTTCTCCTAGCTGTTTCCTGAGCTGTCAGTGCTGCTGTTGCTCTTGAGCTCTGCACACACGCTCTTCCACTGCCGCTGATGCACGTTGTTACTGTTGAGGCTGCTGCTGCCACTGTGCACACAAGAGGCAGTGAGGGACCCTGACTGCAGCAACGTGTTCTTCTTCTGCTCTCCTGCTCTCCTGCTCCCTGACTGAGACATAAAGGTGATGGGCAGGGAATTCAAGGAGTGAGGAATAATCATGCCTACCGTCTTTGAAAAGGAGACCAAAGTTGCCAGCATCTTTTTGATGGTTCGTTTAAGCAGTCAGGTGAGAGTGTTACGGCAGGTTTTAAATAAGCCAAGACCCAGCTGGTTGGCATCTTAACTGGAAAAAAATAACCACATTCAACAGTCTAAAGGGGTTTGGTTTCTTTGTTTGTTGAGTTCTCTAATAGTTTATTGGTGTTTTTGGATGTAAAAAAACATATTCGGTAATATTTATATTTGTGGAGTCATTATATAACATGCTTAGTGTTTTTATGTTCTTGAATTAGTTTAATATAATTTTGTTTTTAATGCATATTTTAGCTAAAGAAACTTGGATATAAGAAACTAGGAATTGTACTATATATATATATATATATATATATATATATATATATATATATATATATATATATATATATATATATATTTTTTAAAAGGGTATATTTATTTAAAAAGTGGCAGGTTTCAAGAGGGTAATTGTTTTATAAACATTATACACTATATACTCTATTCCAATTGGAATTAAGTGTATATTTGTCTTTGGTTGGGTAGCTAACCTCCAGTTAGCTAATGTACCTCTTAATAACTACAGGTTGTTAAGTGATAACTCACTTGGTTCATGTTTAGTATGATATTGCTATATTAGTATGATAATTTAAACAGAAAACTACAGACATTATTCTACATAATCAGAGGAACTTCAAGGATAATACAATATATATATATTTGCTGGGAAAATGTTAAAATTGCTGCTGAGACTGTTTCTTTGCTTTGAAATCGTCTGGTAGCAGTTTGTGTATGACATGCTGGAAATCAAACTGTAATAACTTCAAGATACTTTACAATGTTTTTGTTTTATTTTACCGTGTTTGTGTTGTTTTGGTGCTCATGAAGGGTGCTGGACTGTTAGTACTAGCAGCGAAGTCCTCACTGTTATCCACAGTGCAGGCATCGCTCAGCATATTGCTCAGTAAGCATGCCTTGTGTCCTGGAAGCACCGCCCCTTTACGCAGTGAGATGTCTCAGTTCTTGGCCTTTTGTGGCGGTTTTGTGATGTTGACAGCTCTTAGGTCACCCACACGTAGACTCGATTCCAGTCATCCAGGAGCAGGCAGAAATGTATGTCTACCGCATTTCATATTGTTGTAGAAGGGGTCATTGGTTGAAAGGATTACTTTCATCCTCTTAATAAGAAAATAAGAGCAGTTATGAATGAGAGGAGGAGATTCGTCCCATCAATGCTTGTATGGTTCCTAGCAGATTGATCCCAGTCTATTTGGTTCTGAAGGGATCCCATCAGCACCATGGCTTGCCTCGTTTCATACCCTCACCACTCGCTGTGTTCAAAATGAACCTCTGAGTCTGTCTCCGCTCAATTTCTATCTATGTCCTCTGATCCTGGTTCATGTGCTGTGCTTGAGTTAATGGCATTTACTCCTTTTAGGATTTTAAAAACTTTAGTGACCAGTATGCCAAGAAAGGAAGAAAGAAAGTAGACCTATGCTATGTTTAGCGATTTGAGAGAAATGAAACTTTAATACTGGTTACTTTATGCACTTCCTGATTTTTCAAATTAAATGTAACATTGAGAAAGAATGTTAATACCTGTTCAAAATTAAAATGTGTTTAATTCATCTTTTTCTTATTCCAATCTGTGATGTTATCTCTGCTAAACTGCACATGAGGTCATTTGTCCAGCATGTTCTAGATTTTAGTCTCCCATTCTTGTCCCCTGGGGCACACCACCTTCTGCAATTGTTGAAATAGACAACAACAAACAGGGGTGCAAAGATTGAGAATGAAAAGATTCTAGCACCACGATACTTCATATAGCGCCAGCAACATTAAATTCTGGCCCCAGTAGACATGCTAATTATTCTACATTTATTTTTTGTAGTTTCTCATTGGGTCTGGACTAGTCACATGACCCACCCAACACTCATCCACATACACAGGAGAGTCATGTGGGAAGTTGTGAGGGGGCTTGATTAGGGTGGGGTTTGTTAATTTAGCATCAGTAGGCTCCCTGTTGCTAAACTTTCAAAACAGTTTAGCATCAATTTTCAAAACTGTTTGCAGCCTTGAACAAAACAGCTCACATTTATAAAGGATGCTGAAGGCGAGGTTATTAAATTATACAGTATTGTTGCTTTTATTATTCAGTTGAAAATGTAATCAGAGCTTAGTAATGCAAGTTCCAGGACTTCAAACCAGTTCAGTGAGCGTATTCCACTCCAGTGCAATTTAGGTTGCATTGCTTCTTTATTTATACACTGCTTAGCACACTCATGTTATTATTATTATTTGTTTACTTAGCAGATGCCTTTATCCAAGGCGACTTACAGAGACTAGGGTGTGTGAACTATGCATCAGCTGCAGAGTCACTTACAATTACGACTCACCCGAAAGACGGAGCACAAG
Organism: Acipenser oxyrinchus oxyrinchus; assembly: GCA_030684275.1. Taxonomy (NCBI): domain Eukaryota; kingdom Metazoa; phylum Chordata; class Actinopteri; order Acipenseriformes; family Acipenseridae; genus Acipenser; species Acipenser oxyrinchus. The sequence continues at coordinate 7,820,280 of CM060255.1, forward strand.
GAGGTTAAGTGACTAGTTCAGGGTCACACAGTGAGTTGGTGAGTGAGCGGGGATTTAAACTGCGGACCTCCTGAGTACAAGCCCTTTTCTTTAACCACTGGACCACACAGCCTCCTACAAGTCATGTGTGCATAACAAATATCTTGACCAGAAAATGATACACAGTATGTGCAGATTTCTGCGCTGCATTCCACACCTCTTTAGATGGAGTGATAGGCATAAATTCATGCACGCGTCTTCTCCAGAGGTGTGAAATGAGAAGAGGCCACAAGCAGCTATCATCCTTATTGTAATTCATTTGTGGTTCTGGTGTATCTACAGTAAGTTAAAATGTGTGGCATATACTGTATTTCTGTGCTGAAAAACAACTTACATACATGTCTGTCAGAAATAGTAGCAGCATTAAAAAAACAACTGTTTTTCAGCAGGAATCAGTCTTGCTAAAAAACAAATCCAATAAGTTGCATGATTGAGCCTTCATTGCCAGGTTGTGAAAGTGTTGTGTGGTTAGTTATCGTGTGTGTTCATAATGGGAAAAATGACATTGCATAAAGTATATTTAATGAAATTAGCCTGCTGAAGGTGGTATATGAGCTATGCTGTAGAAAGCCTGCTATCCTCATTTTTTTTAGTCAGGTGACTGTAAAGCTATATCTGAAATCTTAGCATTGGAGCTTAGCTATTATGACACACAGGAATACATTCTCAAAGCAATTTACTCCAAATCATCATTAGCACATTTTATGTCTGAAAGAAAAAGGCATTTCTAAAACGAATAATAAACCACTTTAGACTAATCACAAGCTCCTAATGAAATGTATGAGTTGCTTATTTCCTTCTCGCTAACAATATTGGGTGCGTTTCCACTGAAAAAATCATGTTAATGACAATTTGGAGTAAAAGGCTTTGAGAATCCGGCCCACAGAGTGAAACTTGCTGGATGAGGGAAGAGGAAATGTAGTTTCCTTGGTTTTGTTTAATTTGAAGTAATACCTGTTTATTGCTGTTACTCTTTTTTACAGCAGAGTGGGATTGAGGAATATGGAGCTCTATTGTCTACTGTGCTGCAATGATAAGGCATGACTTATTTAATTATGAAAGGTAAAAAATGAGGTTCTAATCACACTTTCTGTAATTACACCTGTTCCACATGTCCTCCATGTCCCCTTTAGTCTTAAATTACATTTGTTTTCCTATTACATGTACCCTGGGTTATACTTAGGGCTTCTGTTTTTTCGGTTTTTATTAATTACATTTTTCGGTGCTTATTTGTAGCTATTTTGTCGAGTTTTATGTAAATCGTTTTTTTTTCAGGGCTTTCGCTTTTTATATACTGTGTGAAATTATTGTTTTCGGTTACTTTCCAAAATGCTTGTGCCATTTTTTCTGACCAAAATATGTATAGTAGTAACTTGACAGTACTTGCACACTTAAGTTGTACCTTCTTTCCTTTGCTGTCATCCACAATGAAATCCCTATGGTCACGGGCACATTCTTCTGGGGTTTTTGTGTGTAGGCATTTTTTTACATTTCGCCACACTTTGCAATTCTGTTTTAAATCCTCAGTATCTTAACTGTAAGACAGCTTTAAATCCTGCTAACAAGCCTCCATTCATAATTGTAATCTCGTTTTAAATCTCGCAAGCAGAGTCTCCAATAGAAATGTAGGAATATGCTGTCACTCTGTAATTGGGGTGGGTTTCAAGTATTCAGAATGAATCAATGATAGATGCAAGTCAGGAAGGTGGGACATTGCCCAGCAGCACTGGGAAATGTATTTATTATTATTTTTGTAGTAGGTTTTATTTTTTAATGGGAAAAGGGTAAAGTCAACGTGAATTAATTAACCATTTCCACAGTTTTTTTTTCCGGTGTTTTCCGGCGTTTATTGGCTAGCCACTGATTTCATCTTTTTTGTATCGGGGTGTTTTATCAGTTAAATCGGGGTGGGGTGGTGGGAGGTTGTAGTAGTTTTTTTTAATGGGAAAGGGGTGGTCAACATGAATTGAGTAACCATTTCCACTGTTTTTCTGTGTTTTCTGGTGTTTATTGGCGATACACTGATTTAATTTTTTTGTATCAGGGGTGTTTTATCAGTTTTTATCAGTTAAAACCAAGAATCAGAAGCCCTAGTTATACTGTATAACCTAAATGAAGGGGCATTTTCAATACAACGTTAGTAAGAAAAACTCTGGGTCATGGAGCATGGCACACAAGAACTACAGTAAGACCCTTGAATGAAATACAAATATCCTATATCCCAGTCCCCACAACTGTATACTACACAACCTTCAAACAATTCTTTCAAACTTGTGGTGTCTGGCTAACTAGTTTGAGAGAACTTTTATAGATGCCTGTATTCCTAAATACTACCAACAGGACCAAGTACCAAGAAAACAGGGGTTGGTATGCTTATAATAAAAGTATCCCCCATATGAACAACATAATCTGACAAATCCATTCAAATGGATGTGCCTTTTTGTTCCATAGAACCAGCCACGTTGCCAAGCCAAGTGAAAGCACAATGGATGCTCACTGGGTCACTTCATCCATCAAAGCATTCTGGCGAAACCTATTTCTTCCTGGTTGAATCCAAACTGAATTGGGCTTGGTCTGCTCTCAATGGAAACACACTGGATGAATTTCATGTACTGTAACAAAAGACTAGCTGGTCTTTCCATTCTCCTGGATTTTTTCAATTATTACTTTTTTTTAATCAATGTTGTTAAGAAAAATAATTAAAAAAAAACATTACACATACTTGCAGTTAGCCACTTTCCTAGAGCTTCAGACTTACCGACACCTCCACCTACCGTATACTCATCCCCTTGTTCATCCCATTTTAAATGCATGGTCCTTAATCTCTGTGTCTTGTTTTACAGGTCAGTGGAACCAGAGACAACAACTGTGTTGAGGAAATATTGCAGGTAAGAATATTTTTCAGTTATTTCACACCAATGCTGGTTCTATAAGATCCCTAGGAAGCTGTAACATTAGTCAAACATGCTAAGGCTGTGGCGGGTCACTTTTTTGCATTTATGTAATCAACCATCTCTGTAAAATGAGAGATAGTCAATATTGTATTTACAGTATTAGGGTATACTATTGTGGTGCAGGTCCTTTCCTTTTCCTTTTAGAGAATATGGGTGTGGCAGGGCAGCCCTGCTGCTGTTAATAGTGTGTGTGGGAATGTAAGGTTGGCAGAGATGGGGTTAAATTATCAAATGCCAGCAATCAAATGTGTGGCCATTCCCCAATTAGGTAAGTGGTGCTAATTGGGAAGTGGCCACATGTATACAAGGAACCAGAAATCCTTTGTTTGTTTAGTGGAGTGGAGTAAGTGAGTGAGTGAGTGGGTGAGTGAGTGAGTGAGTGAGTGAGTGGGTGAGTGAGTGAGTGAGTGAGTGAGTGAGTGGGTGAGTGAGTGAGTGGGTGAGTGAGTGAGTGAGTGAGTGGGTGTGCTATAATATTTGTACTATGTTTGTACCATTATTTTGGCCCTTCTGCCATGTTTTGTTTTTTCCTGTGTTTTGTGTTATTTTGTTTAAAAAGTACGCAACAGCGCATGAAAACTGCAGCTTTCAGTCTCCGTGTTTATTTCCTGCCGGTAGCCAGCCTGGGCCATGATGCTTCCCTGTCGCAATGGGCCTTTTAAAATGAGTTATAAAAGTAAAACATATTTGTTTGCAATCACAATAAAAACATATCTGCAGTGCCTGCTTGCCTTTACTTGTTATAGCTAACTACATGCTGTGCTGCAGGTAGCAGTGAACTTTTCAAGCAAAATGTGTGCAGTGTGATAGAAACACAGAAAGGCTCTATAGAAAAGTCAGTGGCATGTTTTTCCTTTTATTTCTAAAACCTGTGTGAAATTTAAACTGGGACCAAACCAATTCTACTTTAGTTTCCTTCTCCTAAACTCAGTCGGTGTCAAGACCCAGATTATAAGGTTTTCGGTGTATCTTTGTGGGGATCCATTGCTTTTTAATGGGCCATTTTACCCGTGTGGAACTAACTGCTATTTTCACAACTGCAGGTTCTCTAAAACAAGGAGGTAACAACTCCTTTAATGAGTTATTAAATTGGGCTGTTGGTCAAAATGATAACTGTGCCTCTGAAAACAGTTTACAGTAGCTTACATCTTTTTTTAGATTAGTGCTGTTACATCTGACCAACAATTAATGGTAACACTTTTGTTTAAGTATCCATTATATGTGATTATAAACAATAGCAAAAAAAGTGGCAAAAGTGTATAATAATAGTTGCATTATTTATAGACATATTATATCATTATTAATAGCTTAATTAATAACATGTTTATAATTACTTAGAATGGATACCTAAACTAAAGTGTTACCCAATTAATTATACATGGTAAAATATACTTATTTGCATTTTCCTTATTTGGCAGCATTATAAAATAGTGATATTGTTTTTTTTGTGCGTGCATTGTACTTCTATATGGCTTGTACCATCCATCAGGCTTTTCTACACCTCTGTAATCTGTAATCACAAAACTGTACCTGTGCTCAACAGCCCAGATCAGTGCTGTTTTAATAATGGCACCTTGCGTATTGGCTTCTCTGAGCACATTCTGCAACATGGTGTGCTTTACTGCCAGAAGTAAAAGATACTAGTGACACCATAGCTCTGTCTCTTGCAAAACATTCCGGAAGCAGGTGTTTTTCAAAGTACTCCTGAATAACACAAGTGTCCTTAGGGAAGTTGGTCCCTTTTACTTAATTGGATTGTTGGTATATCTTGTATATAATATACAGTGTATGTGGCAGTGCTGTGGAGTTAATCCACTCCAGGAGTCACCTGTTATTCATTAAGCATTACAGGTCTGATCTCGATTGAAGTGGATTAATGCTTCACATTTCTTTTCTTTTTACGTTGCCTTACATTTTATGATGTTAACAAGTATTCTGAGTAGTTCTAACTTCTGTTGCTGCAATTCATTTATTCATTTTCTCAGTTTCAGAATCCACATGACATTATCCATGCCTTTAGAATCCTACTTTTCGTCTCCTTTTGAGTTCTTCTGTAACACCCCCTAGAAAGGGGGGGATGTACAAAATGGGATAGAATTGTGACCATTTGGATTTCATTTTGATATGTATGTAGATTACAGCAGTTCAATACAATTATACAACAATTGAGAAATTCCATCTTAAAAAAACAAACAAAAAATGCTGCAGTCCCTGAGACTTACCAGGTAAAAGCATGACCACATGGAGTGCAGGGTGAGTCTAAAGCCCCTTTCACACTGGCACTCCTACCCAGATTCTGTCTACCCGGGTTACAATCCTGCGTAGTGTGAAACCATGTACCTGGGTTATACCCAGGTTGACCCAGGTCGGCAGTGACCCACCTCAGGATGTGGGTCGACACGCTTTGACCCAGGTCAAGTGAGACAAAATGCATAACGGACATTTGTAAGCCAACGACATAACAAACAAAACCAGTAGGCACATCACGCTACAGCATACCCTTTCGGCCAGATGCCTGGTGAGCTCAAGAGAACAGCTACAGGGCTGGCCATTCTCCTAAAGAGGCCAGTAGCTCTCATCCGCCCTTGAGTTCATGGGTGTAAAAGAGGAAATTAAAATTCAATATTGGACAAACTCATAGAATAATTGTAAACATCATAAAAATCTGATGTAAATGTAAAACAAATAAACCAAAAAAATATTTACATCACTTTACATAGTAGTTCCACAATCATGTTTAATTCGTGCTTAGTTAAGCAGAAATATGATTTATTAGTAACTCTTTAGTTTTGCTATAGAATTTTTAACACAAAACTGGCATAGCTTCAGTTAACAAAAACTAGTAAAAGAACAGATTGCGTTTTGTTATTTGGCAGATAGTCTGAATTATTTATCATTATGAGTTGGGGTATTTCCTGGTCTGTCAAACGGCTTTCAGTTTTTGGAAAGCACATACTGTACTCATAACACTGGGTAATCATAGAGATCAAATTCCACTCTCTTTCCTAGTTCATTCCTGAGGTCCGCTTGAATTCGTAGCCCTAATACAGAAATCTAGAATTATGATCAATTATGTTTATTATGATGAATTTAAAAGCATTCATTTTTTAAGAGTCGACAATTATATTTTGTATTTTCACCCTTCCACAGTTTGGTTATTCCTAATCCTAGCGTTTTATTGAACTGTAGAATCTCAGGACAGATGTGCCAGTTTTTTATATTATATTATGGTTTATTGTGAAGGCTGGTATTGCTTTTAGGCAAGTACCAAGCACAAGGGCAGCGGTATCACATGTCAGTGGTATCACATGTCAGTGGTATCACATAATGAACTAACGCACACTAGTAGGCCATTTCAGCACCATCAGTATCTGTGTTCTATCATATGCAATTTGTGATCTAAATCCTTGCACTGGCATTGCTGGCAAAGCTATAGTCTACTAAAGATTCTGATAGATTCAACAATTAAAGAGTCCACAAATGCTCATTATGCTTATTATTGTCTGCTCATTATCCTCTGTAGAAGTAGTAGGTTTACTATGTACCATAGCTTGTGAAGAAGATTGTTTGTAGCTTCTTTAGATCTGTATGATAGCAGGGGGGATCAACTTGATTCTGTTTTCATGTAGCCAGCATACAACATGTGCTCTGGTCTTTAATGTGATTAGTATTTGCATTCAAAGGCAAAGAGAGAGCGCAGCTTTTATAATAAACTCTTCAGTCCCTTAAACAAAGTACTGTTTAATCATCTTCTGTCTGCTGGCTTTTACATTGGGCTTTTAAGTGTAGCCAGACACTGGGTTTTGAAACCATCACAGATGATCATAGTAGCAGGGTTTCAAAAAGTATTTAACGTATAGTCACATGAGTTACCACAACAGAGAAGTTAATTGTACCTTTCTATCAAAGGCAGACATATAGTAATCATTCTGAACCACTCCATTGTGATGGCTGCGGATGTCGCGTGCTTGCCTCTGGTTTTCTACAAATTGTCTCTCATCACTATGCAGTGCACATTGAGTTCTGACAGCTCTACAGAGAGTGTTGCCATTGCCTGTGAGCGTCACAGAAAGAACGCGTAGCCCCCGTGGAGGCTAATTGCATGAACTATTTAATTGGTTTGCTGAGGAGCTAGCAAGGCAGCAGTTAGACTTTGTTGTTGTGTGTAGAGGCCTGCATACATGAGGAAACATGTTTTTTCAAAAATTGTCAGGAAATATTGTAGGAAAACTTTTTCATTCCAGCTGCACGTTCCAAAAATGGAGGAACGCCTCATTGCAATGAGTGGTCCTGCACTTATATTTGCACTAAAACTCTGTAAAATAAGGGGAATCCTAGATTCTGAGATGAAAGGAGCGTACCATAATCTTTTAAACGAGTTATGCTTAAGTTATCACAATTTTGTTTGTTTGGATCCAGACATTTTTTAGGTGCCGCTGAGGCTTTTAGGACCAAGAATAACCAGAAATGCAGGGTTGGGCAATTAAAGTGCACAGATAATAAATTAAATTAAATTCAATTCAATTAACAATTAATCATGTTTGCAGTGTTAATTATTTCAATTGAATTAACTGTACCCCCATTAACAGTTAAGATAACAGTTAAGAAATTGTATGTAAAAATAATGTATGTAAATAATGTAATCTTGTAACAATTGTAAGTTGCCCTGGATAAGGGCGTCTGCTAATAAATAAATAATAATAATAATAATTTTTTGGTTTTTTGACTCCACCGAGCCATCCTGTCACAGTCCCACATTCATGTTCAGTTAAATCCTTTTTTTTTTCTTCTTTCTTTATTGCTAACTAACCATGCTAACCCCCCAAAAAAAGCATCAATACACACCACCTTGTTAGAATTCAGACTGCTCTGTTGGTAAGCAACAGTGAATTCTAAAAACAACACGTAATCAATCTAAAAATGCTTCCTGAAGCATTTTAAGCAAATTAAAGTGTATTCAAAGAAGCTACAGAAAGACCTGCAAACAAAGCCTTTACAGTAATGTTATCTTTAATCTACAAAGGAATGAGCAGCTCAGCATCAACTCAGAGTCCATAATAGCATGTTACAATCCTATGGTGCTCGGACATAGGAGCTGTAATTTGAAAAGATTACTGTAGATTGGAAGTGACATAAAGCAACGTTGTGAGCAAACCCATAGCAAGTCAATGGTAAGGGATGCTAACCAGGTTGTTTCTAAGATTTTTTTATTAGATGGGAGTTTACCTTAAACAGCAGATCACACCGATGTGCCAATGATTATACTCATAGATCAGTTCAGTAGGTGGGTTCTTGATGTGTTTTATAGGAACGGTTTGTTATAAAAATCTGTAACTATACCTGTTTTGTTCCCCCACTGTTCTGAAGATGTACAGTATTCCATAAACAAGCCTCCAAACATTCAATACAATGTATAAAACATCCACAAATACATATAACAACAGTATGTGTCGCATAATTGTAGTTTTAACTGCTATCAGTTGGAATACTTTATACCCTCTGAATTGACATAACATTTTATTGTTTATCTGTTTATCTGTTTATGCTATGATGAGTTTGTTAAAGATTTGCAACGTACTGTTTTACAGGGAAGAATTTACTGATGCACACTAAGAACACATATAGTGGGATTATAAACAGACACAAAATTCAATATTATGCAAATTCCAGGGGTATAAAGTATTCCCTTACTTGTTATTACTATAAAAAACAGACTGTAAAAAAGAAGTACACAAGGGATTTAAAAAATAAATGAGGCGGCTTGAGTCCCCCTTTGAAATATCTTGTGTCAGATTTACTTTGTAAGCCAAAGTCAAACCATATGGAGTCCTGCCTGGTCATGCACCAAGGAGAAGACAGGCTCCAGTATAGCATCTTCATCCATCCTTGTCAGCCCTGGTCATCTTTTCCCAGTCCGAATGACATTCATCTTTATCTTGTACCCTTCAGTGCCTTGCTTCCTGGTTAAAATCTTGCTGATGCCTTGCAGAAGTGCCACTCTGTCAGGTCTGTAAAAATGCTTCATGTGAAGGTTGAGGCAGAAACTGCTTAACACAGGAACTGATGGATATTCCATGTTCGCTATATTAAATGCACACTGAAGTTGTTGTTTATGCTTCAGTAGGTAAAATCAAACTCAGCACATATGTAGTTAAGTATTGTACTGTTAAGTTGGGGTCGCTTTAGATAAAATAAAATCTTATTGGAAGTTTACAATATTAAAGTTATTTAAGTTTAATACTCCAAGATACAGACTACTAAAATCTTTCTATAGCCTAATTTTTTTAAGAACCACAATTGTGTTGCAACTTGGTTTAGTCTTTCCTCTGAAACAGAAATCGTTTTTACTGTGACTCTAACAGGAAGTTTGGAAAACGCACTGAGAGAGTTTGATCCGGTGCGTAAGGCTGGGAAGATACTCTGTGCGCAATTCCCTTTAATATGTGGTTTGTTGGCAGGTATTAAATGAAACCGTACAAGCCTGTGAATTTCACAAGAAATGCTGCCTTCCCATCACCTTTACAATTGAGTACCAATCAATCACAATTTACTTCTTATAAACCACATGGAAGCAAATTTTCTTTCTTCTGGGGTGCTGATATTTTTACTACATACCAAGGCCATAAACTAACAATATGTTGCAAAACTAACAAATATAAGTGATTTGTCACGTCCACGTAATCTTTCCTTAGCCTTAGCTTTAAAGTTACCTCTATGCAAACTGGGAAATGTATTTCTTTGTCAAGTTTAATCAGAGATTACATTTTGCCCAGGACTTCAAACCCACAATTTACTGCTGAGATGATGCATTTCCAAGGAATCAGGGAAAGTGAAATCAAAATGATTTTATATCAAAAGGATAAAAGAAAGGTTCACATTGTGATTGATTGATTGGTTAGAGCACTTTGTATTGTGTAATATTACCTAACAACTTTAAACATCTTAAAGAAATGTTTATGCATTTGGAATGAAATTTAGTATGGAAATTCTAAAGCACGAAATATTGAGGATATCAAATTAAGAGTATTTGGTGCTGCCACTGTGGTTATATGGGCAAACCTGTCCATCTGTCCTTTTACATGTGTAAGTATGTCACATCTGCAATTTTGCACACATTTGTACCAATGGTAGATGTACTGTAGGTGACAGTGGTCTATATTTCTTTTTAGCAACTACTTTGACGTATGTACTAATACAGTTTGTTTTATTCCTCATTGTGTTTTTTGGTTATGTTGGATAGGTACTGTACCAGTTCTCCCCCCTCCAAACAGTAATTAATTTTGAGTCCTGCAGGTTGCTCTAGACCGGAGCTCTATTTTTAGCTCTTAGTGTTGGTAGTAGCAGGCTGATTTCAGTGAAGTATGCAGCTCAGAGTAGAAGTGCTGCCCCAGAGGATTCCAGATTTATTAAGGTATCCCGCTGACAGCACTGACCAAGCCCTCCTGTGAGCAGCCCAGCAGACTGAAAATATGAGTCTCCTGAAGCACAGCATCTAAAGGAGGGGAACTTCACTGGGTTTTATTGGCTTTTGGGCTGTTTTGTTTTTTTCCAAGAATGTTAAAACCGTTTTGAGTAGTGCTGATCAGGATTGCTGTAACAACGAAAACAAACTGTATTCCCACTGTATAAGCATGTGTGCGATGTTAACAGAACAGTCTTTATAAGAATCATAGGTTTTGTGTCTGTTATCAAAAGGGGGCTACGTTGAGACCATCAAAGTAATTTTGTTTGTGGCCAGGTTCAAACCCAGGGCTTCAGAGGTGAAAAGAAAAAAAAAACTACCTTGGATCAATACAATTATATAGAAGACATGGGCAGAAAGATGTATGTAATTGCAACACTGTGGATATTTCTAATCAGCCCTGGCCTTTCTACAGCAAAGAATACACAAGATATTCCCAATTGTTTAATTTGTTGTTGTAGAAAGACCAGTGAAAAATATCAGGTCCTTTGTGCCAGAAAGTGAATAATAAAATTGCTGAAAGCTGCAGGCTAAAATGTATTAAATTAGCATTTGCTGTCACGGAGCCCCAGGCAGGTGACTTTGTTTTTCACTGTATTCCAGAGAGGCAGGTTATCAGGTGTTTTGCTGTGCTGCAGTTGAATGCGTTTGCCTTTCACGAGATTTCACTGGTGTAAGGGAGGGTGTTCACGCTGAGCCCCCACAGGTCTTGTTAAGAACTGCATTTACAGCCAGGTTTAGAATCTCTGTAGCTCTGAATCAGAATAAAGAATAATTGGCCCACTTGCTGTAGGAAAGGATGGGGAATCAGTGATGTATAACAGGGCATTCTGGTGCTGTACCTGACCTAAGAATAGTCTTGAGTGCTCTGATAATGTAATTTTACAATGATTTGATAATACCATTAACAGACAACAGCATTGCCAGAAATGGAAACACAATGAATTGGAACAAATATTCCAGTGTATATTGGTTTAACAACAGTCTCACATTTCTATAGCTCCCTGCATACATTTTACAAATACCGTTTGTCGGAAAGAAAAGTCTTTGTTTTAAAACTGAGATAAAGTAGTAATGTGCGCCTGTGAAAGAAATACAATGAGTCTTGGTTGTAAATCTCCCTCCCGACCTGTGAGGGCGCTAAGCAGTGAGAACAAAGTTCTTTGGACGGGCTGGTCTGACAGTTCTTTCCCCGGGCCGGGAAGTCGGCTAGTCTGGATGAAGGCGAGACTCCGTTGCAAGAACGCATTGACCCGGAAGGGAAACGACGTGGCAGCCGCAGATTGGAGAGGCGGTTGCACTCGTTTACCAAGGGTTAGGGTTAGGGTTAGGGTTAGGGTTAGGGTTAGGTCATGTGTGAAAGCATAAAGGGGACGGAGAATTGCAATCTGTTCCTTCGCTTGGTTTGTCTTTTAACCCTAGAAGGACTGTGAAGAAGAACGTAACAGTATTGTGAGTGTTTTTTGTTTGTTTGTTCTGTCTCTTAGTAATTGGCTTGTTTGTGAATCACCAGACAGCTAAAACGATTCCGGAGCTGTCGCCTTGGGCCAGCACAAAGCTGGAACATCACTTCACCACTGTCACGAAATAAACTGTATCACCCACCACGAGCACTACAGCACGCACCCAGGACTGGCACCCAGGACTGGTGACTGTGTTTGTACATTGTGGGAGAGATACATGTATTTATTATTTGGGATTGTAACCCGAGGAGGAGGCTGTGTGGTCCAGTGGTTAAAGAAAAGGGCTTGTAACCAGGAGGTCCCCGGTTCAAATCCCACCTCAACCACTGACTCATTGTGTGACCCTGAGCAAGTCACTTAACCTCCTTGTGCTCCGTCTTTCAGGTGAGACGTAATTGTAAGTGACTCTGCAGCTGATGCATAGTTCACACACCCTAGTCTCTGTAAGTCGCCTTGGATAAAGGCGTCTGCTAAATAAACAAATAATAATAATAATAACCTGTTGATTTATTTCCAGTGCATTACACATTGTTGTGTATTGCCTGGAGTTATTGTTTGGTCACCAGACTGGGATTATAACCAGTAAAACCCGTTTCCAACTGGATTACAATGCTCTGTTTGTTCATTGCACACTGCATCACTCCTGCACCTGTACACTATCAGCCACTTTGCCACAGCGCCTTATGTTCATTGAAAGTGAATTCCAAAGTGGAGGAACAAACTGAAAGACTGTTCTCCAAAAGTGGACATATTGGTTGAAGCAAGCTGCTGACTGGTGATACACCAGCTTTAAAGTTCCTGGACACTGTGGTGTGGTGTTTTAGCTAATACCATGTTAGTTGCTCTTTGCTGATGGAAGTGCCAGAAATTACCAGCATTGTTTGAATTCTACATTCCTAAATAAATCTATTTGGAACTCTTGTCTTGGATTTTATATACCTGCTGACTGGTCAGAAAGAATAATAAAAAAAATTGTTCAAATTCCAAGGGTGGCTGATCACCACCTCAGCAGCAGTTGCTATAATTTTCAGCAGGCTAGTGCTACCATTGTCTGCAGGTACAGAACCATTACATTGCCATTATAGTGTCAAGAAATTTCCATAGCACTTCATACAGGAAAGATGTGGGAATTATTAGTATAACTCTTTTGCATCCTATAAAAAGTCAGGATTTTAAATAATGTGTAAAGCAGCATACACTACTTAGTGACACTACTATTATTATTATTTTTATTATTATTTATTTCTTAGCAGACACCCTTATCCAGGGCGACTTACAATTGTTACAATATATCACATTATTTTACATACAATTACATTATTTATAACCATTTATAACCATTGCACTTTATCAACTCAATAGAACTTCAAAATGGAAAATAGAAAACCCTGTCCCTGGTGTCACATCAATACTTGTTTGCTACACTGTAGTATCCGGACCATTTTGAGTTCTGTTGCAAATCCATTGTGTTGCCAGTGATATCCCATGTAGAACTTGCAGTACTTTTGCAGTTACAAATGTTTTACGGTTTATGGTGCCTTACCATGGTTCTGGTAGCATGTTTTATGGTAGCATTTATCTTGCTTCAACATGCTACATGCCCATTTTTTCCACTACACTTTGCAATGCTTTTACCATGGTATAATGTTTTAAGATGTATGTACTGTATGAAATGAACACTGAGTCAACAGAGAACAACTACTGAAAAGTTTGAATGCGTAACTGCAGCATGTCTTTGCAGATCATTCATAGGCAACATTTTATTTTCTGTCACATTTTCAATCGCTCCATATCATTTTTCTGTTGCTTAATTCAATGGCTGTCATAATTTATAGTTAGTAATTCCAGCGAAGTAAGGAGCATGGTTCAGCAAAATAAGCAAAGGTGAGCTAATTGACATGCAGTTAGTTTGTAATGTGCATATACTGGGTCCGTGTGGAATGGAGATCTAAAAAAAAAAAAAAATGTTAATGCATTTAGCTATTAGCGTCTGGCTGACTTTTGATAGCTTGTTTATGTAATCCCGGTAGCTCACTTCCCATATATCGTCTTTGTGAGGCAGACTGGGTGACAAGGAAGCTGCTTAAAAGTAAATGTTTAATGGTGCATGCAAACTCGAAATTAGTAAACATTTGAGTGACAATGATGCATGCACTTTCAGTCTCTCTATGTCACCCGCTGTGAAAATGCACAAGCTCTACCCAGCACAGAGTCATTATCTTTATCTGGGCACACAATGTAGCCACAAAGGGCTTATCCTTAGTAGCTCATTGTAAAATCCTTCAACAAATCTTTTCCCTTTGAAAGGGGATACTGATCACATCATTCGTAGCTTAAATTGACTAAGACAGTGTGATAGCTGCACTCCCCAATGAGCCCTGACTGAGTCAATTCATGGTGAAGCAGCTTTTAATGTGTAAATCTATGAAGCTGTGTTGTGCTGCTGTGTTTTAGACTCACATAAAGTTCTATAAATATAGCAGCGCTATAATGCCATTAAATAAGGAACCAGGGCAGCTGTCATTTTGATTTAATACAGGTTGAACCAATTTTTATTAACTTTAGACACATCTTCCCTTACCATCGAAAATACAGTGATAATGCAGTGGATCTGCACTTGGGGGAATGGTAGCGCAAGAGCAGATACAATGGTACAGGCCATTGGTAAAATGGTGCAAAGGTACTAACATTTTCTTATTCAGAAATCACAATGATATGAACTAATATATACTTGGAATCCATTTCAGAACCACAATACATCAGTGTGATAGTGCACAAGCCCCTGTATAAAATGTGTTATTTGTTGTTATTCCAGTTTGGCAGGGATAGGGTAATACTATACCTGCCAAATACATGTGCAGACTGTGGCTAGGACTTCATTGATTAATTAAGAGTCAATTACGCCCAGCCACAGGTGTATAAAAGGAGCAGTCTCTCCACTTATGAGTTGGACAAACCCAGGGCAAGGAGCAGAGCACATCACAGCAGCAGAGCAGAGCACAGCAGAGCACATCACAGCAGCAGAGCAGAGCACATCACAGCAGCAGAGCAGAGCACATCACAGCAGCAGAACACATCACAGCAGCAGAGCACATCACAGCAGCAGAGCAGAGCACAGCAGAGCAATCACAGCAGCAGAGCAAAGCAGAGCAGAGCACATCACAGCAGATCACATCACAGCAGCAGAGCAGAGCACATCACAGCAGAGCACATCACAGCAGCAGAGCAGAGCACATCACAGCAGAGCAGAGCACATTACAGCAGCACAGCAGAGCACATCACAGCAGCAGAGCAGAGCACAGCAGAGCAGAGCAATCACAGCAGCAGAGCAAAGCAGAGCAGAACAGAGCACATCACAGCAGCAGAGCAGAGCACATCACAGCAGATCACATCACAGCAGCAGAGCAGAGCACATCACATCACAGCAGAGCACATCACAGCAGAGCACATCACAGCAGCAGAGCAGAGCACATCACAGCAGCAGAGCAGAGCACATCACAGCAGAGCACATCACAGCAGCACAGCAGAGCAGCAAGGCATAGCACAACACAGCAGCAGAACAGAGCACATCACAGCAGAGCACATCACAGCAGCAGAGCAGAGCACATCACAGCAGAGCACATCACAGCAGCAGAGCAGAGCACATCACAGCAGAGCACATCACAGGAGCACAGCAGAGCATATCACAGTAGAGCACATCACAGCAGCAGAGCAGAGCACATCACAGCAGCAGAGCAGAGCAGAGCGCAGCACAGCAGGAGAGCACAGTAGAACAGAGCAGAGCACAGCATAGCGCAGCACAGCAGCAGAGCTGTGAGATATTTAAAGACACAGTAACCATTTATTTTGATGAACATTTGTGTTGTTTTTTTTGTAAATAAATATGCACAAGGATGCATAAACTCTTTGCCTCTGTCTACTATTTTTAAAGCCATCAAAGGCTGCACCACGATCCTGCCCATTCCCAATCATTATTATTATTATTATTATTATTATTATTATTATTATTATTATTTAGTCCTTTAGCAGATGCTTTTATCCAAAGCGACTTACAGAAACTTGGGGGTGAACTATGCATCACAACTGCTGCTGCAGAGTCACTTAAAATAATTTCGTGTTGACTTTGCCATTTCCAAATCCGCATGCTGCACACCCTTAGTAAATGTTACCAGCGGGGTTTCTACTGTGTGTTTATTCCAAGTTGATTTAAAAAATAGATCATCCTTGCCAGCATGTAGAGTAAGTGTTTATGATGTGGCAAATAATTTCTGTCTGTGGGGGTGAACGGGGCTTTATCTGTCACTAGTTAAAGCTACATTATCGGCCTATTAAATATCCCTGCATTGTGGATTTGATTGTGATGCACATTATCTTAACAAACCTAAAAGTGTGTAATTGTCTTGTACTTGGTGTATAATATAATAAAGCAGGCTTAAGCAGGGATAACATCTTCTTTATGAAATTGCCATTTAGGAGCTCTCCAGTGTGTTGGGAATAATCTCTTTTTTTACTGCTTTTGTAGCTGAAATTAAATTTCTGTAAGTAACAAAGATTGAAAATTTGAAGGGCAGAAAAAAGCTGGAATAATATGGCTGTTCATGCAAACAAACAGAGATGTTTAACAATGTGTTAAATGCAAATATATTTTTGAATGCTTACTATGTTAAATCTAATTATATACACAACACTTTAACCATGCTTGTTACTGTGGTATAATGCTGTCAACATTTAATGTATAAGGGAATTACATGCATTTGTATGTATCAGTTTTTACAAATATTTTGTTGATATGCTATAGAAAACAAAAAATACTGGATCAGCCATGTTTACCTTTTCACTGTTGTCGAACCACTACAAATACAGCTATGGCCAAAAGTGCATCACTTAATTAAAACAAAACAAAACATATGAACATAATTTAGATATTTTATTTAACATCATGTAATCAAAGAAATGATATCGCAAAAGTCTACCGGAAGCCAAAATAGTAGTACAGTATTTCATGTTAGATTTCGAAATGTCACATATTTCAATTTTTGTTAAGTATTAATTATTTCTTAGCAGACGCCCTTATCCAGGGCGATTTACAATTGTTACAAGATATCACATTATACAGATATCACATTATTTTTTACATACAACTACCCACTTATACAGTTGAGTTTTTACTGGAGCAATCTAGGTAAAGTACCTTGCTCAAGGGTTACAGCAGCAGCGTCCCCCACCTTGGATTGCACCCACAACCCTCTGGTCAAGAGTCCAGAGCCCTAACTACTACTCCACACTGCTGCCCAGTATATGGAAAACTACAAAGCAGTATGTAAGTCAATATGTTAACGTTACATTATTCAGCAGGTTTAATTCGACTTTTTGTTAATTCTGTAGGGGGGGGATGCAAAACTTTTGGCCATAGCTGAAGGTGATATTCAGAGGGTGGCTTTTTGAGAGGCAGAAAAGATCTGCATTGAAACAAGTTTGGCTCAAAGTGCCAGAGCCTATGCATTTTGTGATTAATCAATGGTTATAGAAGGAAGGAATTTGATAGAGAGGGCTAATTCCAAGGCTGTTGTGGTTCAGTGCAATGAATAGTATGGCTGGAATTCCTACATCAAAAGAACATTTGTTAAGCAATAAATGCAGAGATGTTGATAACAGAGCAAAACGATGACTAAAGAGGAACGTTGTAATGGTGCCATGTTGCATAACAGGGACTTTCACTTCTCTAGCAGGTGCAGGAGCAGGGGAGATTATTTCTCTGCTGTACTGTACCTTTATGCTTGGGGGTGATTTTTGCGCTGAACTGACCTAGGTGTACACGCTTGGCTGATTTCACTCCTCTTCGTTATTTGCAGGGGCTGCCAGGTTAACAGTTTATACCGAAGCCTGCAAGACATGATTCAGTTATCTGATCTTTTTGCAGGAGATGACCCATTCTTGGCCTCCCCCTCTCACTGCTATCAACTCCCCTGGAAATGTGGAGCCCAGCAAGTTTACATTTCATGCCAAGGTGCGTGTCCTCTCCCTCTATTCATACATTTCAAATACTAGGTGGTTGTCAAGTCAGTGTTGTGGGGCCCCTATGAAAATGCTGAATTTGGCTGTCTTTAATGCTATCTTGTCAATGGAACCTTACTGTGAGACAAATTAATACCCATATTAAGAAGTTGATGGAGTAACACTTACAGTATACGTTGGTGTCAGCTACAGGACTTCTTGTATGGTCCAGTGGTTATAGAAAAGGGCTTGTAACCAGGAGGTCCCTGGTTCAAATCCCACCTCAGCCACTGACTCATTGTGTGACCCTGAGCAAGTCACTTAACCTCCTTGTGCTCCGTCTTTCGGGTGAGACGTAATTGTAAGTGACTCTGCAGCTGATGCATAGTTCACACACCCTAGTCTCTGTAAGTCACCTTGGATAAAGGCGTCTGCTAAATAAACAAATAATAATTGTGTCCTGCCGCAGTAGGCCTGAAATCAGGTTCCCCTCATTTGTTGTCTCATCCTGCCCATACAGTAGCTCACTGGTGAATGTTTTCTTTTTCGTAACAGAATCCCAAGATAGCCATCTTAAATATAATTACCTTTTATATTTTTTAATTTTTTTTATTTATATCTGTATTCAATATATCTGTGTAAATTGTTGGTCTGTTTTGTATTTTAGGATCTGAAGCAGCACACTGTTGGGTACAGCAAACAAAGTAAGTGTTACATTTCTGTGTTGCTCCACATTCTCTACCTCCTGGCAAAGATCCATCCCTAGTCCTACGTCAGAGGCATCAGTCTGCAGGATAAAATGTATGAAACATGCTCAATTTACGCATTTATTTATTTCGGTTTTAGGGCCAATTTAAAAAACCTGTCGTGTCTCAAGTGTGCACCGTATGCCTCTGAACATTTTTTAAACGTTCCTTTTTAATTAGGGGGTTGAAATTTTAAGAACGAAAGGCAGGTAAAGGTGAACGTATATAATGCGGGAGGCTGTCCTTCTGCAGCCGGCAAGAAGGTTTGAAATCCATAGCGTTTGTTTCTTTTCCTTTTATAGCTAACCAAAAGTTTAAAACAAAAAGAAGTAAAGGACAGCCAGAAAAGTTATTCCCTTTTTTGTTAAACTACATTGTTTTGTTCTATTGCATGCAATGCTACTACTGGTCCGTAGAAGGGATTTATGAACAGGTTTGGAAAAAAAACACACTGTTGCTGCTATTGAATATATATTAGCTGCTGGACTTTCTGGTAAACTAACAAAACCACTGACCCGTTAACCCCAGTGGATGCTATATTATGCCCTTGCTAATGCTTTTGTACTTTACTGCCTGGGACTGAAGCATTTGTTTTATGTCTGTGATCCATATTGTGTTCTATGTTCCCACAGATGTTTGAATGTAATTAAAATTATCATTAACAACAGTGAGATTTAATTATTATCACTCACATGTGATTTCTGTCGTATGGTACAAGCAATAACGCCATAAATAGTTTAACAAGCCTTATACCTTGAGTACCCTGGTTGTTGTGGAAGAGTGATATGGCTTGGAATAGGTCCTTAATGCAGGACTAACCAATATGCCATTAACGCCATTCAGCATAATATGCATAGGGTCCCCAAAATATGGGTTAGTGTAGGGCCCCCACGTCCTTTAATCCGGCCCTGCTCCAGTGTCCAGGCCCATCCAATCACAAGCCTCGCTGACAGACTGGCTGCAAAGGCTTGTGGATATTTACTTTCTCCTTTTCTCTCAAACTCTTAGTGCCCCTGTTTTCTTTTTCCTCTCCACCTCCCTATCTTTTGTAGACACACATGGAGTTACAGGCTATTGTGCATATGCTGTTTATATTACTGATTAGTTACACTTTGTTTCCATTAGCTTCAATTAAATGCCAGTCTAGAGTCTGTCTAGCTCATTACATTTTTCCTCTGAGGCCTAATGGGAATTCATTATCTGTGTATGTTGAATACATTCAGCTGTTATTGTGAGTGTACATATTTATACAGCAGGTTCGTGCAGGGAAAGCACTGATGCTACATATGTTTTGTTATGCGGTTTGTTTTGTCACGCTGGTGATTTCATCTGATTTCTCTCCACAGAGAGGCGTGATGTTCCTGCAAAAAGCCCTCCCCAGCGCAAGCTTCAGAAATCGTAAGTGGCTTTTACGACGACTTATTTTTTAGTTTTTGCAGGATTTCATGCATTGCACGCGGTCCTCATGTACTAACGGGGGCAGTAGAGAATAAATGACTGCATCATAAAAAGCATTGTGAAAACAAAAAAGGTAGACATACCGGTACATACTATACATACTTTTATCCTGGATCACCCCAGTGGTTTCAGTATCAGTGGGTGTTACAGTATTACAGTCTTTTATTATAGTGGAACTACTGAAGGGGAACCAATCAATCATGCAACAAAATTGAGCCTGTTTTGTGATATAAGTTTGAAGAAATTGTGGGAAGTGTGGGGCTTGGTGGCGCATTTATAATATTATTTCAAATTCCTCTGAGCTATATCGCAAAGGCCATAGAAATTACAAGTACTTTATTTTTACTTTGATGTCGTTGAATGTTTAAATTTATTGATTATGAATAACATGGACATCATGAAGAATGATGAATATTTGAATCTTTGTAATTCGTTTACAGGTATTGTACTAAATGACTGTGTAACGCAATCCTGGTTTAAAACATTAAAAAGTGCTTATAAAGTGTGGGTTAACATTGTGTGAATAAATGATAATGTTACATAGCCTATATTGTTTTATACAGTTCTGCGGTTATGCCCCAATACAGCGCTGTGAACACGGTTTATATTTTCTGCACTCTTAAGTATAGTTCATACACTACAGGGTGATCCGTCAGCCCCATTGAGACTCACTCATATGGGTTTGTGGGTTGCTTTGAGCGCCCTATGAGATATTTGGATGCAAACAAGCCCAGTATAAAAAGAATTTGATACGAATCATATGCAAAGTGTGAAATAGGTGAGTACACCTTACACGACATCTTAAGAACCTGTTAATTGCAAGATGATATTTCCTAACTTTTACTTTATTTTCAATTCATGCATGTTTTCAGTACCAATCAATAATAATGAGGAAGTGTCTTCGAATTGAATTAGATAACTTATCTGAACACTTTATATAAGCTTTTTTGTTTGGTGATCATAGCTGGGCATGAGGTTAAACTGTGTATGCCTTTATTGCTTTGTACCATACGACAGAAATCACATGCAAGTGATAATAATAAAATCTCACTGTTGTTAATGGTCATTTTAATTAACATTCAAACATCCTTGGGAACATAGAACACAAAGTGATGCAATATGGATCACAGACATAAAATAAAAAGCTTCAGTCCCAGGCAGTGCACAATATGCACTTCCATCTTCACACATTTGTATGCATATGAAATGTTCTTATAATACTGCAAATGTTGGGTGGCTCACGGTTATTTTAATTTTTCTCCACTCTTTATTCTAGATCCAATAGTGAAACTATCATTCTTATATATCTAGTACAGATTGAGACTTGGACTGGACATTAAATGGACATTTTTTAACATTTTAAATCAGAAAGGTAAATCATATTTCTTTATGTTTCCTATCTATAGGATGTTGGAGGATGACCTGAAAATCAGCAGTGATGAGGATGACAATGTCAAGGTAAGCTGTCTTTATCTAGCCATGACTATGGGAGGTTGAACACACTGACAATATTTAAAGCAATGCTATTCATGTGTGTCCACCAGAGGAGCGGTGGAGCACAGTACTGCCGGGAGCTGCTGGTAGCGCTCTGCTCTAGCCCTTAAATCTTCATGACCAAACACAAGGACATTTGTTGAGTAGAAACTTCTGAAGTGAATGCAAGGCTTGTGGCTACTCAGGCTTCCTTACGTTGTTTACAGTTAATTAGGTGGAGTACAAAGTTTCCTGTAATAACAGTTGTGTAAAAAAAAACCCCCAAAAAACAGCTATTTTTTAAAATCCCTCCTAAGGATGAGGCTGTGCTATTTTTATTCTACTTTTTATTTTTCTTCAACCATTGTTTGGGTTCAATGTTTTGGAAATCTACAAGATTTTGTATTATAATGAAGGTGGTTTTTTAACGCAAGATGGTCCTGAAAATACCAAGAAAAAATCCAACAATTTGCAAAAGAGACGAAAGACAGCAGAGCAGTAAAAACAGATGTATCTTACACAAAGCTGCTGATGGTGATTTTAATAAAGCACTGAGTGACAGTCATGGTGAAGGCAAAATTATTGTACCAAGAAATGTATCTAGAGTTGAGGCAGATTTCAAAGCAAGTAAAAAAACAGTTGTTAAATGTGTAACTTCCTTTAGTTTTCTTTCATGTGTTTTTTTTTTGTTTTGCGGTGCGATTTCCAATAAAATGACACCTCCCACAAGTCTGTAGCACAAACCGTTTTTGATAAAAGTTTGGGTAACTTTAAGGGGCGGGTGGTGGGGATTCCCATCAACCACATGTTGACCTGATAAGTCTAAAAATTTTAATTTGAGCTTGCTTGCCTGAAACAACCCCAAGAACCAAATCTGGTGTAAATCGGACATAGTTGGGTGATTTGTCATGGAATGACCCCAAGATCAAATTTTGCAAAGTTATTAGAAATACAAAATAGTCTTCACTGTATTTATCATGTTACCATTTACTGTACTTTAATCTCAGCATACTTGTGTGCCATTTTAAATGGTTTGTCACCACTTAAAGCCGGACTACGCCACCTGGTGGAGAAACTACGGAGTATGGAGGGATTGTATGCCAAAAAAAACCCCCACGATCCAAAACATGGTAAAAAAAATAACTGGATTAAAAAAATTGTCCAAACCAAAACAACTAAACAAAATATCCCAATCACTGCTTATATGTAGTCAGTTCTTCAAAATTCGTGGAAGAAAAAAAACACAATTGCGATCTTATGCGTTTTTACTTTTAAACCAATCAAAGTTTATTTTTCAAGCCAAAAGAGGCTGCATGACTAAAATAAAATAAAAACATGTTTAAATCTGTGTTTTTGCTACAGTTATACAGGATACTTGCGTGCAAAACCCCCATAATGCAGCCATAAAGTCTGA
Source organism: Acipenser oxyrinchus oxyrinchus (assembly GCA_030684275.1). Taxonomy (NCBI): domain Eukaryota; kingdom Metazoa; phylum Chordata; class Actinopteri; order Acipenseriformes; family Acipenseridae; genus Acipenser; species Acipenser oxyrinchus. The sequence continues at coordinate 7,843,283 of CM060255.1, forward strand.
TTTTACCGGTCACTAAAAATGCGGCGTATGTAAAGAATGTGTTCACCTGCCGTTCTGCACCCGCTATCAAATTTGCACTTTGCCATCATTAATCCATTAAAATGATATTGAAATGCATTCAAATGAAGAAAAGACCATGGAATTGGGCGGGATCTGGATACTAAGCGGGGGCGTTATTCTTATAATGTGATGTAAGGATTTTGCCTTGCGCTTAGGCAATTGCTGACCTTCCAGAAACTTTACACCTCTTCTTACAAGGTGCAAACCATTGTAGAAGCGAGTAATTAAGAGCCATATAAAAGCACACATCTGCAGAGACCTGTCATTAGCTTCAGGAGGGCTGCTGTGGTACACTTCCTGATGTGGCGACACTTGGCTCTTGTTGAGGAGAGGCAGGAACACCTTCGGAGAAGAAGGGCAAGATGAAGAAGACCCTCAATCCCAGGGTCACTTTGTTTGGGATGCCAGAGGATGCGGTGCTAAAGCATTATCGTCTCACTCTGTAGGTCATTCTAGACCTAATGGCTGAATTGAGGGATGAGCAACACCGACCGAGAGCGAGCAGAGTGAGTTTAAACAGAAACTACAGGATCAGTGAAAGCGATTGCCCAGCCTGAGTTTAAACAGAAACTACAGGATCAGTGAAAGCGATTGCCCAGCCTGAGTTTAAACAGAAACTACAGGATCAGTGAAAGCGATTGCCCAGCCTGAGTTTAAACAGAAACTACAGGATCAGTGAAAGCGATTGCCCAGCCTGAGTTTTGTTGTGTTTTAAACAGAAACTAGTGTTTGCCCAGCGATTTAAACAGAAACTACAGGATCAGTGAAAGCGATTGCCCAGCCTGAGTTTTGTTGTGTTTTATGTGTTTGAGATTTGTTTTTGTTTGAATATTTATTTTGCCCTGTGAGCAGTGTTTTTTTGTTAAAATATTTTACTTAGTTTTGTGTTTGAAAGTAAATGGTCCAGCAGAGCCTTTTGCACCGCAGTACTTGCCTTCTGTTTCGTTCTTGCTTTTAGCCTGACATCACCACCTCAGCCATCCCTGTCACAGACTGCTATCCCTGCACATGTGAAAGTGCTGTGTTCTCTGCACTACTTAGCCTCTGGTTCCTTTCAGACTACAGCTGGAATGTCTGGAGGGATAGCCCAATCCACCTTTTCCAGAGTGCTAGGCAAATTTATGGATGTCATGCTCAAAAAGGGCAGGCCAATACATAAAATGTCCTAAAGATACTAGCATAACTGATGCTGGCTGAGGCTTTTCCAAACAACTCCTTTTCATGCTGAGTGACCTCAGCCATAAGGACTCTCAGCTCCTTCTCAGAACATTTTTATTTTATTTTCCGTGCGCCAAGAGGACTTTGCTGCCCTTCCTCTGACATGATTTTTTTTGGTTTGTATTTTTGTGCTCCACAAATGTCATACAGCAACTACTGCTCGCCTAACTCTGCAAGTGCAGCCGCTAAATAGACTGATGCGCTCACTAAGACCCTCATTAACATAATTGCAGATCATTATTTGTACGTGTTGAGTAATTTTCATTACTGTTATGCTTACATAGGGTGCAGTGCAATTTGAATTTTGCATCCGCAATTATTTGCTCTGCGCATACTTACATCACCCCCAAAATGTAGTATTTTCCCACGTATAGTACAATTTTAAAGCCTTTCAAACCATAACAATATGAGGATTGCATTACTGTGCTGTATCCTTGTATTATTTGACAGATTAAGGCTATGGATAGCATGTTTTACATTTATTAAAACCATTGAAAACTCCTTTTCAGAGCTGCAGACATTTCAGACTTACAAACAACCACCATTTCCAAGGTGTTAGTAACTCAGTTTCTACTTCAGTGTTTTCTTTTATCTTTAAGATTGTAGTCATTTTATTATCTGCTATCAAGAAGGTCTTTTTTTTCAACTTCCTTAATGCTTTAGATTTCAGTGGTGATTATTTTCCTTGCAGGGTGTGAGAGAATAGATCTTAGGTTCATGCTGTCACGGAACAGGTAGTTTTACAGAAGGGTTTAAATGAAATACCATTTAGATACCAATTAGCATCCCACAGCATAACTACCAATAGCACCTCAATGGACTTGGAATAACTATTGCACAGCAATCCTAATATGTTAGCATACTTGTACTGATATGGTACTGGTTCATAGCATAGTAACACCATTTTGGTACTATTCTAACAACAGCTCTGCAGCCGCCCTTATGTTACCATTGTCTCTTTGTATAAAACTATTGCATTGTCAATGTAGTGCTACTGAATTGCCATTGAAGGCCATTCTGTTTATACATAAGGTCACCAATGAAATAAGCAAGACCTATATCTGTTAAAGGTGGGTTTCAATGTTTTCTGTATGTGCCTCTTAGACATTCATACTCCACATTGCAACCAGGCAGGCACAATTTTTGGGAGTAGCTCTTTGATGTTTCCGAGGGGACTAGCCCACTCTGACTCTTTAGTCTGAGCTGTTGACAGCCAGATTGAGTGGCGTTAGGCTGTCAGCTTGCCAGAGCTTCTGATATCTCAAAGTCCCCTGTGCTGTATGTATCAGCAGTCTACAAAGCAAATCAAGTGGCTATTAAAATTAACAACTGGATACATTTATGAACCAAAACTTTCAGCTCCGCGCTGCTTGGCTTTCTCTATGACTCTTAATTGTGGTTGCCTGTGGATCTGAAAATGTATTACACACTGACTAAATCAGTATTGAGGCTGCCAACTCTGACTAAATGAGCCCTTTGTACTCCCCTGTAACACGCAGCTATAATTTCATCCTGTCAGCCTTGCCTTCGCATCCTATGGGATTGATATGAGTTGACTCCCTGGTGTGTGTGCCTGCGTTCCTTTAATATTTTGAAATGCACAGGAGAGAGAGTCAGTCAGGGTGGTATTTTGCCGACTGCTAGATTTAAATTTGTAATACAGGTTTAAAGCCCGAAAATCAGTGATAATTCACCTATTAAATGGGAAAACTGGTGTAGGTTAAAGGGATACTGTATCACCTACATTTCCATATATCCTATTACTGTATGTGAGTTCAGTATGAGTCTCATGCTTACTAACTGGTCCAGCTGATTGTGAATAAGTGAAGTGGGGAAGCATATTTGTTGGGCTATACCCATGCATGACAGTTTGCTTTACCTAAATCTGCATTTTGCATTACCATAAGTCTATTTCTTTAAACTTGAATTTAATGACATATTCTCATTCAAAAGTATGACCACATAACTGGGAATTAACCATAGTTATATCATAGCTTAACTCTCAACCATATCTAATGTTATACTCCATGAGAATATTATAAGTTAGATGTAATTTCAACAGCACAACTTGACCCTTTTTCGTACAAATGTGAAATGATGGGCAGCTGTGAATTTGTCTTTGAAACTTTACCCAGCAAGAGTAGCAGATGAAAGATGGAGTTAAGCCAGGCACAAAGAGAAAGACTGTCTGCAGAGTCACAGTGTGGAAAAGTTATCATTAAGATGGGGGGATGGGTGGTGCGTGTATGTATTACCATTCCTATAAACTGACCAATTAAACTGCCAGTGCCTGGAGCCAATTGAATCCATTTGGTCCCTACCAGCATGCATAAAACACAACTGGAGATAAAAATGCATTCAATTGGGACAGATACCTGCAGTGTTCAGTCACTTACTATGTTATCACTACAATTTAACATAAGAGGTGCACTTTCAAATTTCTGTAATCTAATTGAAACGTCAGTTTAAAAGTGTGGTGCCATTTTCTCTGATTTCATTATTTTTGAGTAGGGTAGCTTTTCCTTTTTTATGTGTTTTCTTCACTATGAAAGTCTCTGAAAGTACAGCACTATAAAGCACCATTTACTAGAACCCTTTCAGTGCCTCTGACAAGTCTTGTCTTGAACTCCTCAGTTGCTACAGATTTCCCTCTTTGAAGATCTATGTTGTACCTATGTTAAGTACTGGTTGTAAAACGCTTTACCAAAGTTTTTAAAGAACAATGTAAAAATGCCATTTTTAAGAACACAAATGTTCAATTTTAGTGGCAGTTAAAAGGCTAGTTTCCTGTTAGAGGCTCTTGGAAATGTATTTTTCTTCCTGTTTAGATTCACATTGGATATCATTAACTGCTTCAGCCATCTCATCCTGGTGTCTTTTTGACCTCTCTTTAAGTTCAGCTGGTACACCAGAGTTTAACCATTAACCTGTCCCCTCCTGCAACACTCTGTTCCCATTGGATTTAAAAAACATCACATTTGCTCTGCGTGTGAGTTCTTACGGATTTCATTTTTACTTCCACTTGGGGCAGGTGGGTGGGAGTGTTGCAGGTGGACAGGCTAATGGTTACATTTAAAAATGTTTGGACAATTACTGCAAAAGAATAGACTGATAAAGACACACTATTTAAAAATGACCACTTATCAACAGCTTTTGACATTTTTACAAATGATATTGACTGAGTTTTGCAACCTTCTGATCAACTCATAAAGATAAATTCTGATAGTTTGCTGTGCAACTCCTGTAACTCCTGACAGCAGAGGAGCTTTTCTGTAAAGGATTTTGGAAACAGCTTTTTAATATACACTACTGTACTGCCATGCTTTCTATGGTATACAGTATAATGACTGTACCCTGTTACAAGTGAGACAGACTTTGATAGAGGGCTGATAGTAGAAGATCAGTTGGCAGTCTCAAAAGTGATGGCTCCACCGCTCTGTATAACAGACTGCTGCGGATTTCACCCCCAACTTACAGGATAGAATTAGAGGTGGAAATCATTGAAGAATCGTCACATTTCATTCCAGTCCAATTTCAACACAATACACTTGTCATGTTGAATTAGTGCTGTTGTAGCTGTATACCCTATTGAATATTGTAACAAATACACTCAACTGCAGTATATTTTTACTCTGTTCCCACTCCTCTTCCAGATCAACAGTAACCACAAGACTGTCAGTTTGATTTAACAGGGCGGGCCTGTATTTTTATTGGACAATCCAAAGCCTAAGGTGATAATCAATATAGGGTTCAAACACAGTTCAGGTTCTCATACAATCCAGGTTAATCCGCCAGAAGGGTGGTCAAAACAGTCCAAGTCATGCACAGAATTTTTGTCTTCTTTTTTCCTTTTAGTTTTAAATCAATAACTCTAACCAGCACTTTTTTTTTACTCTCTCTCTCTCTCTCTCTCTCTCTCTCTCTCTCTCACTCTCTCACTCTCTTAAACACCTTGTACTCCTCTCTTTTCCGTGCTGTGACCCAGCCCTTTTATAGGTGGATGATTATGTCTAATTCGGGGCAGGTGTGGCTACCACACCCTGGGCACCTTGCATTGTGGGAATTGTAGTGTGCTGTGGGTGGCCATTTTGTGACATGTAGTCCTTTCCCTGCTGCCATTTTGTGATGGTAGAAAGTGCTGTCAAAACCTCAGCCCTGGCGTATTTACCATCTATAACCACACCCTTTGCTTTATCACAATATGTTAAGGCAGGTGTTGTTAATCGTGTACTGTAGTGTCACAACCTATTTTCTTATCCTAAGATGTTTGTTTTTCCATTTCTTTCTGGAATCTAAAATTCAATCTTCAAGCCCAAAAGCAGCATGACAATATCAAAATAATTTTCAATACCATCCCAACCAGTTCTGTGCTGGTATTCTTACTAGCTCATCCGGTCCCAGCACAAACATGAATGGATGTTGATAATGCCAGTGAGCACCAGTTTGCAGCAATAAAAAGAGAATGAAAAAGTGTGCAATCTCCTGGGGGTTAGGGGTGGGGGGCAGGAAGATGAAAATGATTACGACAGGCAGCCAACATTCCCCTTTCCTTTCATGTCAACGGGGGGCAAAGCTGAGATTTTTCATAAATGATAAATGATTTGTACACAGATCAGCAAGCCTATGCCCTAAATGTATCAATAACCTATTCTGCCCGGACAGACCTGGCCCTTTGTGCTGTGCCTCCCACAGGCAGCGAAATTGAGCAATTTATCTAACTTAGCATGATACTTTTTTCTACACTTTCAATTTATGAGCCAATTCATTTGTTTCTTTTTAGGTTGTTTTTTTCTCCTCCTCACTAACATTCTTATTTGCTTCCATCTCTTGGTTGCCTTGCCTGTTTGATTTCTTTTCCACTAGTATTTTGATGTACATTCATTTTTTTTTTTTTTTAATTTTTCTTCACAAGGCAAGTGCACTGTGAAAGGCAAGACTGCTACAGACTTACAGGTGTGCAGTTTGTGTTGTCAAGATATTACAGGGGCTTAGGTGGGAAAATAGTTTCATTTATTAAATACTGTAGGTTCAAATTGCCAAGTTAAGATTATTTTATTCTTGTAACTGTCTGAAAATGTTCATGTGCACTGTGTGCATTATTTAATGTGCATGTTCACAGCTTTCTTATATTTTGATTTTACATGTACAGTAGCTTTTGTTAACAATATAGTAATAAATGCATACCTAGTGCTACAGTAAAATGTATCAACACTTATTCTGTGTTTTAAGCATATTTTGCCAGGTTATTGGTGAACTCTGAGTCAACTCTGCTTATTGTCACTATATTGAGCAGTCCCTTTAAGTGATACATAAATGATTTCACTGTAATTCATACCACAAATTATAGGACAAGTAGAATCTCCCTGCTGTTCAGTTTGGATAACTAAGCTCAAAGATTTCTATATATTTTTTTCAGATCAACATTTTAAACACAAATTTATACTGTACATAATTGTAATATTATAAAAAAAACAACCCACCTATTTTGTTTTGTCAGCAACTATGTATTAAATGCTGAAACTGTTTGTCAGATACATACTGCTGTTTAAGTCATAATTCAAGGCTACCCTCAAGGTGATGTTGCTTACTCAACTGAATCACCCAGTGAGTTACCTAATGAAGGAGTCACAGCAGACTCCCAGCACTCTAAACCTGCCTCTTCCAGGGATGTGTGAAGAGTTACCTGGTTCGAAAGGCCTACGTGGATGTCAGGCAAAGCTTTACTAGAAAAGCCTCACTTATATTAAGGTGGTTCACTACAATATATGATATACTGTACATGGAAATGTTTTATTATTCAGTGATTTATATTTTATTTGTATTATTGTAAAAAAAAGAAGAAAAAAAAATTCTATAATTGTCTTTAGGAATTCATACATTTGTGAAAAGTGATGTTCATCACCATGAAAAACACACGGAAATACCAGTTATATAGCACGCAGTTGAAAAAAAAAAGTAAATAATTTAGGATATTTTTGGTACTAAAAACATATTTTTTGGAAGGTGTGGAAGCTTTTTGGAAGTTTTCTTTTTTGATAGTATTTCATATATAATTTCATATATATCAATGTGGAAAATAAGCCAAAAAGAACAGGGGTCCTCCATGGTTATAGATAGCGCTTGCATTTTTCGTTTTGTATTTTTTGTTTAGTTCAGGGTTTTTTTTTTCAGTTTTTATTATCGTTTGGCAAAATCGGTTATTTTTGGATATTAAAAATAAACACCACTCAAACACATACATTTTCAGTTTCTATATTAAATATTTATTCAAAGGTTAACTTACTGTGCTGAAGTGAGGATGTCCATATTGAGGATTCCGGCAATGCATTTTGAATAGGAGAATTGTGAGAAGTAACAGATTTAGTTTTATGCCCATTACCACCCGCATATCTATCACTCTAAAGTTCATGTTTTTTTTTCAGCCCACCCTATAGCTATAGCGTACTGTAGAAATTAATCTCAGCATTCAAGAAGTTATTTACATTTTTTCCTAAAATTAAACATTCATCACAATTTAAGTTTGATATTTATGTAACTATAAGAAGAAGAACTGATGATTGGTCAGTAGCAATGTCTTTATGTAGAAAGAGAGAAGTGCATGATTGACATTATTTGAAAAATTTTGCCAAAACACAGGTTTATCGGTTTAAAAAAAAAAAAAGGATTTTCTAAATAGGTCTTGATATTGGTGGGGTTTTTTTCGGTTATGATCGGTTAAAACCAAAAACTTCAAGCCCAAGTTGTAGAGATGGTATTGGGCGATTGGCAGTAGTGAAAAATTGAGCTTTGGAGGAAGAAAGTTGAAGGAGAGGGGAAACAGAAAAGATAAAACCCAGAGGAATAAGAAATGACAAGGCTTTTAGAAATGCTTGCCGGCCACGTACAGCAATGTGCTCCAGGCTCTACAAACGGCAGACACAGCACTTGTTAATGACAGAGGGTCACTTATCCTATTAACTATGCAATTTCAGGCAGACCATTATAACCACTAATCACATCAAATATTAGCTCAGGGTCTACCGGGCCACCCCTTTATTTTGTAATTTTAATAATTTCCTAAGGTGTAATATGAGTTATTAACCTATGTATTACTGAAGTAACTGTATTAGATGTGTCCTCTCATATATGAAATGTGTGCTCTCCTCTCTTTAAAAGTGTAATAATCAAGTCTTAAAAATCCTTTCCACACAACAACTTGTGCTCAAGTTCCTACATATACAGCCACCTCACTATAAATTGACTTCCTGTGCAGCAGTTATTTGGATTCTAACTGACCACACATTGAACAAGTTCTGAGAAATGTATGTAACATGTAAAGCATCTACAAAATTATTTTTTCTTCCCCTAGTGGTGCTTGGGATATTACCGTACTTCTAGCTTCTGGTGATGAGGGTAGATTATCAATCTACTTCTTCTGAAACCAGGACCTATTGACTTTACAGTTTGAGATACGCAATGGTAGTTTCAGCAGCAGACTCATTGGGGGTGGGGGTTTGAGGAGGGAGGAAAAGGTGGAGAAAAGTCGACAGGGGTTGTTAGTGGAGGACAGGATGATAGATTGATAGTAGGAGTGTTTGGTAGAGGTGAGGGCTGTCGAGAAGGAGGAGAGGAGGGAGCGGTAGTGGTCTAGATCAGAGGGTAGCTGGGATCTCTTCCATCTCCACTCAGCAGTGCACAGCTCATTACAGGATGAGCAGGGTGTAGAGACTGGCCAGGGCTGGGGATGGGGAGGAGCGAGCAGAGCGGGAGACAATAGGACAGAAGGAGTGCAGAGTTGCGGTGAGAGAAGAAGAAAATGTCATGGTGGCCAAGTCTGCTGAAAGCTGTGAGAATGAGTCAATAGGGGGACGAAGGGAGAGACCACAGGAAGTAACAGTGGTTGGGCAAAGGGAGCGGAGATTGCAGCGAGAATGCAATTCAAAAGTGCTGACGAGATGGAAGAGAGAGCAGAGGGTATTGAGAAATTCCAGGATGGAGAAAGTTGGAATCCAGTTCCCCGGCCTCGTCCCGAGGAGCAAGGAGAGTTAGAGAGGAGATAGAGAGAGGAGAGAGCAGCTGGGGCAGCAGTGTTCTCAGGGGGGATGCATGTTTCCTTAAGGGCCAGAAACTGGCCCTTATTCTTTTAAAAACTGTCCCACTCATCATTTCCAGTATCAGAAAGTATATCTCAAGAATAACAAAGTGCCTTTACCAATAAGCTTCGGTAAATGTCCAAAAGCAATATATTTCTTCATAATTCCGGACATTTACCAATAAGATTCGGTAAATCATAACACTAACCAGTAAATGTCCGAAAAGCAATATATTTCTTCATAATTCTGGACATTTACCACCTTACTTGGATTTACCAGATTCAAACTTTTACTGTAACAAATATACCAGCAGTATTAGTAACAGAGGTAGTAGGGGGCACAATACCCTATGAATATACAGGCACATTTATATTGTATGAATATAGCCCATAGTTACAGTAGCTTTACTCAGTTTATTCCCCATTGAAGTGGAAAATGTGTAATCTGTCACTTCTTCTTTATTCAGGTGTCAAAGGGGTCGGTTCTTCAGGTCATTCCCGACAGGTACGTTCTTCTTTCATTCACTGTATTCATTTAAACATCGTATGACCACACAGAAAACCTAATTACTCAGCTCCTTCATTTTGCCATTCAGATTAGCACAAGCCATTTAGGGTGATTAAATTCAGTAAGTAATTTGTAGTGTTTTTGATGTTATGGAAGAATATCTTTTTGGTATTTTTAAGGCTTTACAATATATTTTCTTATCCCTTTTTACTTTATTTAAGCAGACATTTTGCTTTTTTCAAATACAGTACCGCACTAGCGAAGTTTAAGACTTGAAACCTTTGTGTAACATGAAAGACTTTAAACAAGATGATAGAATTTGGTTTTATAGAAGGGTGTTTGTCTAACACAGAAAATCACACCAAGCTGCGCTTCCAAATGCTTATGCTCATAGACCTGCTAATAAATCGAGTGGGAGGGTTTGGGGGGTCTTTTAGGAACGGAGTTTGTTATAACTTATAGTAATATGATGTTTTAATGCAATAACTATCCAAGGGTTTCACAGACTGTTTCACAGACTCTAATTATGAACTGCCTAAAGTTACCTTATTAATTTATTATTATTTATTTCTTAGCAATAAGAAAGGTAGTCCAACATTATTGTTACTCTAGGTCTATGAAACCACCAATATATTTAATGAAATCATTATTTTACACAATGTTATTTTTAGTTATTCATATGCAATACTAAAAGAATCTGGTAAAATTGGCATATGTTTCAAGTTGACACTTACAAAGCCTAATTTCACTACTGTAGACTTGTAGTTTGTCAAAAAAATGCAGCAACAGTTAGGTGTCTCGAGCTGCAGGCAAGGGCATGTAACAAAAGTCCAGGTCAGTTATCTACAAGTAATGACAGCCATTAATGCTGTTGAAAACCGAATAAATGTTTTTGTGTTTTAAGGTTATATGTTGGTCTGAATCACTTAGGCTTCTTGACATTTATGTTGTTGTTTAAAGCAAGTTTCAAGATTCTAAAGCCCTGTTTTTAGAGGGCATTAATTATGATAAAGTGATTTTAATAATAGTTATTAATAATGAGATTTTTTTTATAGGGTGTCCGTTTTAAAATGCTGTTTACTATGTGCCGTCCATCACCAAGCGCCTTTGGGCAGCAGAGAGGGATGTGCTCTAGATTTGTACATCTTGAGCAGAGCAGACAGGCTGATGATCCTGCCCTGAAACGTCCTGCACAACATTGCCAACAATAGGAGAATTAATGCAGACATCTAAACCGAAATATATATTTTACAGTTACGGTACTAGCATTTAAATACAATTGAGAATTGATGCTGGAGTATTAGAATACCTAAGCCTGTTTTCCAGAGGAAGACATTGAATACAGACATTTTGTATATGTTAGCATTTTCGTGGTAAGATGTTCTGGCAATGTACTGAACTTCCTGTGTGTCTCCTCACTGCAGAGTACCTACCATGGGCACTTTTTATTATCAGTATGTTTTGCTGCTTTTTTGTAGCTTTGCAGATCAGAATCAATTACTTCCCACTCAGTGCTTTATAAACACGACACAACCTCTGTGGCTTGAGGCTGGAGTACTTAATATGTAGTCACTGCTTCAGTATCCCTTGGGGGTAAGGTCACCCATTCCCCATAGCTATTAGATGACATTGATTTTATGACCATATATACATACTAGGCCTTTGTTCTATCATGTTTGAAAAAAATATATACTACAAGTATTATCAACTATTTCAAATAGCTGGGCGGTATTTAGATATGTAAAAGTTGGGCCAATGTACTGAGGGGTTGACCAAAGGACACATTTTGCCTTAAAGCTAAGAATAAGAGGCGCGATGGGTTACCAAGTGTTGCTGCTGATTCATTGGAAATTCTTCAAGAGGCGCCTGGATGCAGTCCTGGGATCAATTACCTAAAGGGAACTGGACAAGCATTAATGGGCCGAATGGCCTTGTTCCTAACTTTTCATTATGTTATTTTGTCATTCCACTGACAGAGCCAGGCTTTTTTCAATTAGCATGTTGGTCTATGCTGATGTACCTATGCTGTAATACAATGATCCCAGAAAGAGTACATAGAAAAGAATCATCTCAAATATGTTTTTTAAAAGACAGTCCTCATTATCTGAATTGCAGGGCTTGCTGTAAAAGGTCTGTGCTGTTAGTATGACATCATAACATGCCCATTCAAACAAACTAAAACGGTTACCAAGACCAGAAACAAAATAACCTGCCCATTCAAACAAACTAAAACGGTTACCAAGACCAGAAACAAAATAACCTGCCCATTCAAACAAACTAAAACGGTTACCAAGACCAGAAACAAAATAACCTGCCCATTCAAACAAACTAAAACGGTTACCAAGACCAGAAACAAAATAACATGCCCATTCAAACAAACTAAAACGGTTACCAAGACCAGAAACAAAATAACCTGCCCATTCAAACAAACTAAAACGGTTACCAAGACCAGAAACAAAATAACCTGCCCATTCAAACAAACTAAAACGGTTACCAAGACCAGAAACAAAATAACATGCCCATTCAGACAAACTAAAAGCGGTTACCAAGACCGAAACAAAATAACATGCCCATTCAAACAAACTAAAACGGTTACCAAGACCAGAAACAAAATAACCTGCCCATTCAAACAAACTAAAACGGTTACCAAGACCAGAAACAAAATAACCTGCCCATTCAAACAAACTAAAAGCGGTTACCAAGACCAGAAACAAAATAACCTGCCCATTCAAACAAACTAAAAGCGGTTACCAAGACCAGAAACAAAATAACCTGCCCATTCAAACAAACTAAAAGCGGTTACCAAGACCAGAAACAAAATAACCTGCCCATTCAAACAAACTAAAACGGTTACCAAGACCAGAAACAAAATAACCTGCCCATTCAAACAAACTAAAACGGTTACCAAGACCAGAAACAAAATAACCTGCCCATTCAAACAAACTAAAACGGTTACCAAGACCAGAAACAAAATAACCTGCCCATTCAAACAAACTAAAACGGTTACCAAGACCAGAAACAAAATAACCTGCCCATTCAAACAAACTAAAACGGTTACCAAGACCAGAAACAAAATAACCTGCCCATTCAAACAAACTAAAACGGTTACCAAGACCAGAAACAAAATAACCTGCCCATTCAAACAAACTAAAACGGTTACCAAGACCAGAAACATACTGTAAGTATACCATGACCAGGCCCCTCTTAAATATTTTTATTTCAATGGAACCTTCTGGTTAAATAAAGGTGAAATGACTGGATCTCCTCCATGATTCCAGAAACCAGGAAATTAAGCAGGCAAAGCATGGGGCATGCTGGAAACAGTTCCTCATGATTTGAAGTGCACTTTTAGAGCTGTAAGAGGAAGCTCTGTCTGACTGTAGTCCGCGCTATTGACCCTCACCTTCCCTGATTACTAAAATCACAAACACCCAGAAAAAGAAAAAGCTGACTGAAAAACATCTTTAAACTAAAACGTTATTGGTTTCCGCAAAGCACAGCATGTGTATTGAGTATTGATTAATTAACAAGGTACAAATTCAATTTGACAAAGAAAGAACTGAGTATTAAAGAAGCAAGAGGTCAAGCTGACAATGTGGGGCATGTATTTTAGTAGAAAATTGCAGTGAGTGTGTTGTTAATTATATACTTGGACTAAATCCATCAGTCTCTGAATGGCAGTCAGTAGTTTTCTGGCTGTCATTACTGCAAGCTGAACATTATGCATTAGCGTGAATTGTAAAACATGAAAGGTCAACGGAGACTCTCACCAGCCTGGAATTACTGCGTATGTGACTCATTAGAGACATTGTTTAAGTGCCCCAAATGGTTTTAAAAATATATATTTTTTATATTTTAAGACTTTTTTTCCTTGATACCACTGCGGTGATAGTTGATATTGTCCGATATGCCACTTGGATACTGTAACAGGGGGAACGCGGGTCATCGCTGAATAATAATAAGTCAAAATAAAACAAATCACGAACACAAAATAATAAATACAGGTCAGGCTGGGCAGTCGCTGTCACTGTTCCTGTATATTTTTAAATAAAGTTTTGTTTTTCTCTCGCTCCGCTCGCTCTCTCCTCTCTAACACCCACACCGAATGCAGAGAGCTGCAGGCTTTTATAGCGTGGCTGAGGGGTTTAACTGGCTAGTAATTAGTCTATTACCCCTCGGCCACAATCTGCACAAGTTTATTCACGCTACTAAACAAAACAAAACAAAACAATCGGCTACGCCGTCCTAAATACATAAACAAAACAATAACAAATCCCACGATGTTTCGCCGTCATATTTACAATAAATAAATCATAATAAACAAATACAAAACAATAAACTGTACAGGGGCGGAGGGGGAGAGCCCGTTCTAAAAATAAACAAATACATTTAAATCAGCAGGGCTTACTACCACCCTGCTACAGTCAGACACAGAGCATTGGGTGTTGACACACCACATAGGCACGCAGATTTATGAACACCCAGGTGCTGCCACTAGGGTACCAGCAATGGTAGCCCTAGTGTCAGATTTAGTAAAGAAAGCTCAACAGAGATCAAAATAAAAGTTTGCCACACAAGGCTCGAGCTGTGGCGCAGACTCTTCTTGAGCTGCGTGCAGCCTCCCCGGGCACGCCCCCCAGCCAATCAGGACCCCCAGATCAGCAGGGCCGGGCGAGCCTACCTGCTCAATTGGTTGCCTAGCAACGCATCTCCTGTTACACATCCCAGCTGCACACATCCGCGCAAGAACCAGCGACAGGGTCCTCCCTGTCACAGATACCAAAACTTTTTGTCTGTATCTTTTCAGATTAACCTTCTGTAGTCTGTACTGACAAAACAAGAGGCTGGTTTTGTATCTTAGATACAGAGTTCTACTAAAAACATGCAACAAACTTAATTTGTAAATGTATCCGGGATTAAATGTACTTAAATGTACGGGGTTAATGTGCTAAAAATATCACCTGAACAGATATTTCCTTGAAAATGCTATTAGTATAACAAAATCACATGTTGGGGTGTTGTAACAGAGCTTGAAGATGTAATTTATATACTATCCCTATCCGCTGGGGAGGAAATCCCCTGTGAAGGGGATAAAGTGGAGGTGGTCGTACCTACGTATTGGGGATGGGCACGTGTAATCGTTTATGCAAAAAATTGATTTGAAAATTGTTAATCATTTAGACAATTAGTAATCGTATAATCTATCTTGTATTGTAATCTATCTGAAGAGACCAATTAACCCTGCTAAACCTGCCGTTGCAGCCCAAGGTATTACTTTAAATACATAATAAATAAATCATTATTTCTTTCTATGGCTCTGAATTACTCAAGCTCTTGACAGATAAAAATAACAGGCATTCGCAGGGTGATACCAATACTGTAGCTATGGGGATGGAGTGGTTGGAATGCACCATTGCACATATTAAAACTATATTTAATGATTCAATTTAATTAATACAAGAGACTACAACAGTTATATTTCTTTAAAAAGGGATATCATACAATGTGGTATTGTTGGCAGTCATGGTATAATTATTTATACTTAAACCGCTGTGGTTAATATTATTATTAAAAAAGCCATAACACAAACGGATCATAAAGGAGGTTGCAGCCACTTTTAAAAGAAATCCCCCCCAAAAAAAATGAAAAATGAAAAAGTGTTTTGTTTGGGACATTTTACCAAAGTAGACACTAAAAACTATGAGCTTGGTAATGTTGGGATGTGTCACATAGAATTCCATCGAGTTGCTGGCTTTGTTTTACAACGTATAGAATAGTAGGAACTCGATAATATTTTGGTTTGTTTGGTGAATCTCTTGATGTTCACTTTATGCGTCACTTTTCTTTTCATTGTTAAAATCTTGACAATTTTTTACACTTATAACTTTAAAGTATGTTTCAAAGCTCAGGCTTTTACATTAGCTTGCTGCTTGTTTAACAGTGTGATGGCAGGTGCTTCTCATTTTTGCTCAAGTCCATGAATAGGGCCTGCAAATTCAATGTCTGAAATCAATATAAAACACTGGGTAATGCTTTATTTGAACATTATTTATGTATTTGTTTGAGTGTCTTCATAAAGGCTACATAACACTTTATAACTGTGTGCATAATCCTTCACAACCACTTTGAAAACCAACATGCATATCAGTATTCATAACAAATGTGTGTCAGATGTGCTGTCATTTGTTACCATAATGGTGCAAAAGGTGTATTATTTCGTAGATCTCATTGAGTTGCAGTGTTATGAAGCCTTTATGAAGGTCCAATTCAAAATGTTACCAATCAGGTATATGAATATCCAGAAACCTCTCCACAAAGTCTATCTACTGATTCTGTGAAGTGACGTGTCAATGTTGATGTACGATGTTTACTTAAGATTGCTTCTCAGGGGGTCCCCGCGCAGCTCATCTGGTTAAAGCACAGCCATGT
This sequence comes from Acipenser oxyrinchus oxyrinchus, assembly GCA_030684275.1. NCBI lineage: Eukaryota > Metazoa > Chordata > Actinopteri > Acipenseriformes > Acipenseridae > Acipenser > Acipenser oxyrinchus. Next base: position 7,859,569 of record CM060255.1, read on the forward strand.
GGTGTACAGGGTGAGTCATACAGTCAGGGGAGCGCAGGGGAGCATCGTGGTGGTGCGAAGCCGTTGCGTTTCGCTGGGGATTCTGAAGGAAGCGCCGCGTTGGCTTTAATGCTCCCGTGGGTTTGGGAGGCAAAGTTGGCAGGGACTGTTTCTCCTCATCGCGCTACAGTTGTGATTCAAAAACACGATTCAACAATTTTTGTCATCTTGCAACAAGAAGGGTTTTTGCCTAACATGTAGGGGGAGAATGCAGTCCCTTGATGCTATCAGTCTTTCTCCTTCTCCTTTCTTCTCCTTCTGCAAGAAACCTAGGTGTTATTTTGGACCCTTCCCTCTCCTATTCTCAACACATCTCTTCACTAACATGTACTTGTCGTTTCTTTCTTAACAACATCTATAGAATCCGCTCTTTTCTATCTACTAGTTCCACTCAGCTCCAAGCTCTTGTTCTTTCTAGATTGGATTATTTTAACTCTCTCCTCGCTGGTCTCCCTGCTTCATCTATTCGCCCCCTCTCCTACTTATTAAAAATTCTGCTACTCGTCTGGTGTTCTCCCAAACCCGCTACTCTCCCGCTACCACTCTGCGTCGCACTCTCCACTGGGTGGAGAGTTAATATAATAGTCACAGTTTTGGACTGTTAGGGAGAAAATCAATAAAAAAACATTATCATACTAAAAAAAACTATGTAAAGTTTGTATTTCAAAGTGTGTTGTACACAGCTGGTGTTTTATATAGAAGACCGCTTCAAAATGCCTGCTAATTAAATGCAAACAGCACTTGATGTATCTGGGTTACAACAGCCTCCGATGACCTTTTCATTCTGTAATTGATAGTGACAGCATTTCAGTGGACCTCTGCCCTTGCCTTATCACTGCTAGTAGTTTCACTATATTACATTTCCCATGAAATACAGCTACAGACCTGTGGTAAACATGAAGTTCTGTTTTGTTTTCTCTTATTTGGCACTCGCTTGCATAGTGTGTGTTTCTGATGGCATTAATAACTATTTTTATGTTTTTGTGATTAGTTTCTGAGTGCAGTCTTTGTTTCTGATTTATAATAAGTTCATGTCATGTGTAGGGATCCTCTTATTATAAGAGTTAATTTTGCACAGTTTCAACAGGAAGAACCCAAACTGCATGAGATGACATCTATTATCGTATTAGCCCATACTCTGCCCTTCATTGAATATGTACCATTCTGCCATTTCTAATACAGAACTGTCTTGTGGTGAGAAACACTGTGGTAGGGCAGAAGGACTTTAAAAAACGCTTCCTGAAGATAATGTTTTACCCCCTAAGAGGCGGGGACATTTTAACTTATTATACATAATGTTTAGTTACAAGAGTAGGAGATACCTATTTTGTTAACAATTTTAAAAGTTCAGAAGGCTGCTGTCCCCCCTTACATGGAAAATGTTGTGGGCTTAGTTAATTGTTTTCTGTGGATGAGAAGTTGCCTTTAGGAGAATAAGATGCATAGAACTTGCCGTGTCTGAATGGAGGAGCATTTTGAACAGCAGTCATCCTGCTGTTCAAGGAAGACAGCACCAGACCAACGTGATTAAATTGTGAACCTCTTGTTTTCATGAGCTTAGTCCCCTGTGTAGAGCCTGGCTCATAGATTGCTCACCTAGGTAACCAACAAAACACATTGGTAGCCACCAGTAGTGTCACTAGGGCATTTTACTTTAGGGGAATGTTAAAACCCAGCCAACATGGGGAGCTTTGTTGCTCAGTGTTTGCTTATGTCTGTCACCTCTGGAGGTCTGAGTTCAATTTAATTGAGTTTGGTGATGTCAAAATGTGTTAACCTACATGACAAAACTTCCACCACAGTTCATCACAATTGTCAGTCTCTGCTTCCTGTGTAGTGTCAAGGACATTGACGCATCTTCCCAGCATTTTCTTACAGTGACTCTGATACCCCCCAGCAAAACAGGTTAGGCTAGATTACTGTTCTCAGGCATTTACTGGCTATTTGATGCTGCTGAACAGGTCAAAATATAGAATGGTTTTGTATTTATAATACTGTATAAATTAATTCAAGATAGTAGTAACACTTAAACAAAGGTGTAAAACTTCTAAGCATTCCTTAATTTCAGTTTGTTTGTTATACTTGTGCTTCGAGTTAGCAATGTGAAATTCTCTCCACAACTTCAACACCTTATTACCTGCTTTCAAAGCATTTGACTTAAAAGCTAATGTGTAAGACCCACCTGTTCAGACTGCATCTCTTGATCTGCCCCACCTACTATGCACTGGACTTGCTTGACCTCAGCTCCACGTTACTGGATCCTCAGCTAATGCAGTATACTTGCACTATTGCACTACTAATATGTCATTGTAGATACAACTTATTATAATCTTAGTTCATATTGTATTTTAGTAATATTTTAGTAGCACTTACTATAAACGATACAGCATTTAAATATTGATCTTGCACTGTAAGACTGTACTGCCCTGTAAAGGCCGGGACACACATACGCGGCACAGTGTCGTCGGCTATCATGCAGCATTTTACCGCCTATATCATTTGCAATGTTACTGAATGCTGCTGCACAGACCAGAGCGATGTAATACTGCAGTGTCGCTGAGTGGTTCTGCTCAAATCAAATCCAGAGCAATTTTTTCCACATGCTGCATGGTACCATCAGTGGATTAACCAATCACAGCCAAGTGGTGACAACACAGGTTTGACAGGAAAAATGATGAATGAAACAGTTCTCTACTGAGGTGTCCAAGCACCCTGAAGTGTTTGATCTTGCCCATATTTCCTACAAGGACAGGTGTTACAAGTTTAATAAAGACACTTGGGTTGAATCCAAAGCTTTTATTTAAATAGTATGAAATTGTGAAAAATAATTCAACCTGTAATGCTTTTTTTCTATCTCCATTCAATCGAACACACAGAATGTCTTTATTCTGGCTTACCCAAGTGCTTAACGGTTTCATCCGTCCAGTCACAAGGTGTCTTCATATCTTCCAGTTTATATTAATTTGCACCCCGAATCAGTTTGCTATTTCAAACAAGACACTGTTCTGGTATTTTATTTGTAGTACATTCCAGTCATTTTATGTAATTTCGGTTGGATCCAGTTGTCAGATATTCAGTTTTATTTAACATATTGAATTACATACCGCTTTGTAGTTTTCCATATATGAAAAACTGACAAAAATTAAAACAATATGGCATTTCGAAATCTAGCATGAAATACTGTAATACTATTATGGCTTGTGGTAGACTTTTGCGATATCATTTTGTACTTTCACTGATTACATGATGTTAAATAAAAGATCTAAATTATGTTCATATTTTTTTGTAATTATATCTCAATCCTACAATTCTAGGTGATGCAAAACTTACAGCTGTACATTATCTTCAAGTACATAGCCTACTGTGTGGTACTGACAACTGCCATTCAATTTTTCTACAATATTGTAGCAGAAAGTCAGTTGCTTAGTGCATACTATTGATACGTGCCCGGTCGGGGACTAGCAGTATCACAATGCAAAAATGCACAGCTGTAAGTCGCCTTGGATAAAGGCGTCTGCCAAATAAATAAATAATAATAATAAATAACATGCTAAGCTAAAATAACCTCTTTAAAGTTCATTAGGATAGGAGACTTAATTTGATCAATGTTCCATTTTTTTTAAGGCTGTTATATGGCTCTATCACTTTAAATTAAAGATTTCATTTTGAAGTATTTATATATATATATATATATATATATATATATATATATATATATATATATATATATATATAAAACATAAACTGCACACTTTTTACAATCTTGCAGCTGCAAGCACAACAGGGTAGTATTGGTGTAGGTCATGATTCATGATACACTTGTAAATTCAAGAATCAAGAATAATGTGCATCATTGTAAAGGGTGTGCATTATATTCTGAAAATTACAGAGAAATATGCTTACTTTTTCTTGAATGAACCTATTCTACAGGCAGGGAAATGAACAAGTTATTATTTATTTTATTTTAATTACGAGCAGGTCAAGTAGGACACCGCTGATGCTCCATTTATCTGGCTAGGCAAGTAAACACTTGGAAAGCGCACACTGGAATCTGGTGGTACTCTGTTAGCACAGCTGTCAGCCCCCTGACTAATCACTTCATTTCTGAGTTTACACAGCGCACATTTCTGTGAGATAAACAGAAGGCTGTCTTCCATGATTTCACCTAGATTATTTTCTTGGTGAAGATCATTTTATTCTTTCTGCTTTTGAAGCAAAGGCTGGGAGGTTAAACATACATACTGTTATTGCTATGCTGTATCACTGTATTTCTTTAGTACTCTTTTTAAAGCTTCTCTGATAAAGGACAACAACAAATACTGTAGGAGATAAATAATACACATATCAAATGTGGTTTTAAAGATCTTAAAATAGCCCAAGACTATTAAATTAAATTGATCTATTGATCCCCCTGCATCTATTCATGGCACTACAACCAGCTGATCGGAGCATTATCATTCTTGGTTTCTGATAATCCAGCAATGCCACAGCATTGTTCTTGCTTTATTAAGGCATATGAGGCTTATTAATTCTTCATGTTGTCTGTGTGGGACATGCCTAACCTGTTAGTACACATGTCATTGGATGCACATGTATGTATATTAGAAGTGTACAGTTCTCCCTTTGTTGAGAATCTCACATGGTGCTGTCACATGATTGGCTTGGTGGGTCATGTCAGAACAGAGAGGAGACAGACACAGACAGCACTGAGGTATGAATAAATGTGCTGGTGCGCAGATTTATTGAAAAATAAAAAGTTTAAACAGAAACAAAACACTTTACCAAAACAAAACGGCACAGTGGCCAAAATAAATAGACAGATACAAAACACGTTTTATCGTTTGCAATTGCTTTCTAATATTATCGATTCTGTTGTCTCACGATTCACATCTCTCATTCCGCCTCTGAACACACGCTTCAGCCAAAGCTGCTTGTTTTTATATTGTGGCCGAGGGATTAACTGGCTATCAATTACCTAGTTTATCCTTCTGCCACATTCAGCACAGGGTTTCTCATACGTGTGGTCAACAGCCAGTTTGTCAAAAATCATTCGCTGTTGACCATGCATTCTCACAAATTTATCTGGATGGGGGATTTTAACCCCATCCAGGCTGTCAAACAATAATAACAATAAAACAGCGTGTTTTTAAATTAACACAACACAGTATATTTGACTCAGGCCTGTTTGTTATACCCAAGCAAAAGCATGCCACACTCGGAGAGTGCTCTTTTAGCTTCATGGCCCCGACTCTCTGGAACTCTCTTCCAGCTTTAGTGCGTGCAGCTCCCACAATCGCTCGCTTCAAATCAACTCTCAAGACCCACTTGTTCTCTCTTGCTTTTAATGTTCTCTAAGCCTGGTATATGTTATTAGCTGTTATCTAAATTGCTATTTCAGGTTTTTCACTCCATCTTATTCGTATGATTTAAATAGTAAAATTTAATGGTTTAATTAAGTAAAATGTAAATAGTACAAGTCATGTTTATTTACTTTGTGCCAGCTTATGCTCAGCTATTAGGTATACATTAGTAAAGCAGGCATGCGAGTAAACAGGAGCAGAGCATAAATTGAATCATCAATAAAAGATACACGGTACAATTAAATGGTGTTTAATTGCTATGCAGTGGAAAAAAATAGTGATTAAAATGTATGTTAAAACATTCACATCTATCAGCTCTTAGGCTAAGCACTACTTACTGTACCTTTACTACTTAAATATTACCGAATGGCCCTTAGTGTACTACTTCTAATTACTGCAAATAAATCATTTAAGCTATGGTTTTAGACTATTGCCTGATTCACACAAAGTAATCTGTGATTGTCATGGTTTGACTCTGAACTGCCGTTCCAGGCTGGCGACAGCACTCAATCAAAGCATAAGGTAAAACTAAACTAGATAAAGTTCTGGCTCGTGTTCTTGTCTACTTCACTTTTTGTAAGATTTAACTGTATAATTGTACTAATTCTTATGAAATTGCAACATTGCATGAATTGGAGCAACCAATGATCTATTCAATAAATAAGAGCACTAAATCTCTCCAGCTTTTTTTAATGGTTAATTAAAATATTATACTGCAGCAAGAAGGCAGTGTGAAAAAGATAATTTTATTCTAACACCATTTAACTTAACAGTCATATGCTGAATACAACTATGGATGTTAAAACTTAAAGTAACCGCTTAAAACATTTTTAGTGCTAACAGAATTCAAAAATCTAACTTGAAGCTAGTTCTTTGTAAGTATACCGGTGTTGTATTACAATCAAGGCTGTCTTAACTGGTATATGTGCCCAGAGTAGGTGGTTTGCCAAAGCTAAATTTAAGAGAAGCAAAAAGGGGGGGAAAAAAAAGTTTCTCCTGTTGATTGACAGTGCTTCGATGCAGCAGCCCAGTGGCAAGAGATCAAGATATTCCAGTGAAAGTTCCAGCACCTCCAGTGACTCAGAGAGCAACTCCGAGTCAGACTCAGAGAGTGAAAGCAGCTGCGGTGATACCGATGGCAGCAAACCTCTACACAGCTCTAGCCCAGAGGTAAAAACCCATTTCTTAAAGCTTGGAGAAGAAGTGTACGCTTGTTAGCAGGTTAAATGGCTGTCATTACTGTCACAAAGTTGTAAGAAAATGACTTAACACTAGAGAGTGCATGCTAAAGAGGTTATCAGTAAACAAAGTCACCGGCTGCAAGCTCAAATAAAAATAAATGTACTTTACTGTTCCCTCTTGACAAAACTTAAAGTTTTTTTAAGTTTGCTGTCATAATTTTCTTTTAATAAATCAAGAAGCTGCAAAAGTTTAATGAATACCAAATGGAATTTGATATTTCAAGATGCTGGTTTTTGAAATGTTATTATGTACTATGTTATTGTTGCTGGTTTTTAAATTGTTCTTATGTACTATGTTATTTATTTATGTTTTTTTTACCTTAGCTGAACTGAAACTACTGACATGTAAAATGTAGAGCATAGCACTGAGATGCCCAATAAGAGACTTTGCTTTATAGCAAGTCACACCTCTGTTACTGATTGGCAGTTTTCAATTCACAGGGTTAACAGAGTGTGCTGGTTACTGCCAGTTGCTTTAATCACTGCTGACTGTTGGCAACATATAGCATCTCTGTCTCAGATTTTGGTGGCACCAAAAGAATGTGCTTAATAATACACGTGTACACACAATTATGAAAATATTGTACTGCAGCATACTGGTGTTTTAAATAGCTTTGGGTGTAGTATTTATATTTTGCTTTCTGAGCTATACCCATGTTTCAAAATGTCATGGATAACCTCCTACAATGTATTACTGTTGCAGGGAGTATGTCCATCACAGAAAACATTTAAAGGGGGGTAGTGTCTCTGCAGCTAAAACTGCAGAGTGTACAGAGTTTAATCTCAACAGTTGACAAAGTTTGCATTCTGTTGAAGTAGACTGCACAAAAGGCTAAACTATGTAGTCAACAAACTCTGGGTTTTGTAATATTGAACCTGATTTTACACATCTCTGAATGCAGTAGTACCGTGCTGTTATTAAATCTTTGACAAGGATTCTGACTTTAGTACAGTGTTTCCTCATTATTTTACACATCTCTGAATGCAGTAGTACCGTGCTGTTATTAAATCTTTGACAAGGATTCTGACTTTAGTTCAGTGTTTCCTCATTATTTTACACATCTCTGAATGCAGTAGTACCGTGCTGTTATTAAATCTTTGACAAGGATTCTGACTTTAGTTCAGTGTTTCCTCATTATTTTACACATCTCTGAATGCAGTAGTACCGTGCTGTTATTAAATCTTTGACAAGGATTCTGACTTTAGTTCAGTGTTTCCTCATTATTTTACACATCTCTGAATGCAGTAGTACCGTGCTGTTATTAAATCTTTGACAAGGATTCTGACTTTAGTTCAGTGTTTCCTCATTATTTTGCTTATAGAGTAACTTGGTATGAAATACCGTGGTTACCTCACTAATCTGTTCTTTGTGTTGTTTAGAAACACTATATATCATTTTCAGTTTCAGTCATTACATCCTGGTGACTTTCTAAAACCCCTGTGGTCTCAATTAAGCTCTTTGAGAAATGTCTTATCTCTAAGCTGGTATACCAAAGTCTAACCATTAACCTGTTCCCCTGAAATTAACCTGAGAGTGTTGCACGGGAACAGGGTAATGCTTCCTTCTGTGTGCTAGATGTTTCCATACTAAATGAAATACATGCAGCGGTGCAGTTTTATCTAACTTGTATTTGTTTTTATCTTAGCCAGAACAGCCATCATCTACTAAGTGGCAGCTCGATAAATGGCTTAACAAGGTTAGCCCACCCCACGAGAACCATGACAGTGGTCTCCAAGATTTAAATAATACAAAAGAATTAACTTCACAGTTCAAATCAGACAGTCTGCACAGTGGTGAAGACACTGTGCTGCACTTGGCCGAACTCAAGGAAAGAGAGAACCACAGCCCGAGCACAGCCACGTTGAGGCCTAGGGTCGCTCACAAAGCCCCACGGCCTAAAAGTGCCACACAGAGACCGTCATCCGTCACTGAAGCCAGCCCTCAGAAGAGGCTACTTTGTAAAAAGCAGACAGAAAGGACAGAGACATCTAGTGGGTATAAACTGAACTGCTGGCTGAGAGCTGTGGAGCACAGCACAGAGAATGAGGTCCCAGAGCCCAGCTTGGAGGTACAGCCCAAGCAAAGGCCTCACACAAACAACTCTGGCAAAAGGAAAGATTTAGAGGCTGAGAAGAACAGACAGAAGGGACCGGTCAAAATTGTTCCAAAATCCAAGGAGTTTGTAGAGACTGAATCGTCCTCCACTTCAACCTCCTCCTCTTTCTCTTCATCTTCCTCCTCATCTTACTCCTCAGATTCAGACTCAGATGTAGACAGAGATAACCCTCCCGTTGTAGCTAAAGTCCCAGCCGACTCCACCTCTCCCGCCTGTAGCCTGAGCCAGAGAGAGTGCTGGAGTGGGGGCCTGGGCAGGGTCAGGGGCTCTGGTAGAGTGCGCTCAGTATACACCAGAGCAGCTGGACCGCTCAGCAGCAGCTTGGAGGAGCAGCTCTATACTTTAGTGCCTTTCGGTCGCAACGAGCTGCTCTCGACCCTCAAGGACACTGAGGAGCTCAAGTCCCTCCTGGTGAAGATCGACCTGACCCTCCTGACCCGAGTCCCAAGAGAGGTCACTAGAGAGCTCTCTGCCTCCAAGACAGAGAGCAAGAACAAGGAGTCCAGCATGAGGCACGAGAATAACTCTGTAAACCACCCTGCAGAGACAGATCCTGCAAAAAGCAGGAGGAAACGGAAGGTTAGTCTTCGGATATTTCCTTGAATATTTAGAAAAACAGTACCATAGTTTCGCAGGGACTGCCTACCATACAGAAAGTTTGTAAAACACCACTGGGATACCACTATAATATCAGTCTATTAGCCTAAAGAAAACGCAATGGATTTTGAACAATAGTAGCACACTGGTCCGGAACTGATATTGTATACTAGAATTGAAATAGATAAACAGTGTGCTTTGTGTCATACTATTACCAAATCTTTGGTATGTAAAAATATAGAATGTCACCAAAAGTGAAGCACCATTCTACCAATTAAATGATAATGATTGTTGCTGCCTGTGTGCTTACATTGCCCTTTAATATAGAACCAACACATTGTCGCTGAAGATAATTCGGCTTAATTCTGCAAAGCCAATGGAACACTTGGCCTGAACATGATTCAAACCATGCTTGCATGACTCACCCTACACTCCAAGTGCATTTACTAGGTGAGCCACTGGGGCCTAGGTCATAACACTTCTATATGTGCTGGCATGTTTTTCAGTGTGAAAATGGAGTTGTAGGCAGCAAGAGGAATCTCACAGACAAAGAGTCTTCTGCAGCCTTCACCTTTTCCCATAGCAACACACCTATGACAGCTTACACAGATATCAGCATCCATGAGTAAGTGTGGCTTTCTACTCTTTTCATGAAGCATACTACAGTATTACCAAAACCAAATCTGCTATTTATCTGACTGGCATGCGCTGTTATAACGTGTGTTTTTACACATACTGGTAACTTAAAGAGTAAGTAGCAGGGTTCCGAAAAATATAGCGTTACACGTCCCCACGTGTTGCTACAACTGTTTAAATAACGTACCTGTAATTTTTCTTTTCATTGTTAACATCCTGACAACTTTTTACACTTATAAAAGTTTGTTTCAAAGCTCTTCAAAATGTCCGCTCTAGTGCACTGATAGCGTAAGGATTATTGCTCACATTGTGAAACAGGTAACAAACAATAATGATCTATGATGTGGTACGGAACAGAAAAGACAGAGCACTTGTTGCTATGTTTCTTTTTTTATCGCACTTCCTGCATCCTTTCCTCCCCAGATATTTACACATTCTAGTAACAATTGGACAGTACAGATGGTAACTGATCAATGCACATTTTGTTATGGGTCTAAAACTGTAAATTCAGCTAAATTATTCAATTTCATTTCCATTTAGTACAAATAATTTTAACATAATTAGGGCACTTTAGTTGTAAGAGTCCCAGTATAAAGGACAGATATGGAGGTTCGACTGGAGGCATTTGTTTAATGCAAGAGGCTGAGGGGAGCACTGTGTAATTAAGCTATACAGTCCAAATAAATGGCCAGGTGGCTGTTGTGTTAGTTAGGATAATTTTGTGTTTAGTGTCATAATGATCTATATGTAAGTTTTAACTCACCAGCAGAGAGCAGGCCTTTCTATGGGCATCATGGAGAAGCTCCTATTTACTCTTGATTAATAAACTAATTTTTCATACAATGGAATTGTCACTGGAGGACAGGTTTCAAAGCTTCACAGAAACAAAGCGTTTGCTGGCTCTGAAATGTGCTTAATGCAGGAAATGTGTTTCACCCATTCCACAGCCAGTTTTTCAATACTAATAACTACAGCTTCCTTGGGATAGAAAGCTGTTGATGTTCTGTATTGCGAGTGAATAAATTTCACGTCAAGGGAGGATTTAGAATGCCTGCTCACTTTATTTTAAATGTATTTAAACTTGTCTTCCAGTAACAATATTGCACTTCCACTGGCTAAGGCTAAGTCCCAGAGTTACAAACTGTTTGACAGCGTTATGAAACAGACATGAAAATGTATAATTTGGCTTACAAAAATGTTATCAGCAATGATAACTCAAAAGGATTTGGAACACATGCTGCACAGTGGCCCTTATGGCACTACAATAGTACTACACTGGTGCTGGAATGGATAACCATTTTATGTTGGTTAATACCATTGTGATACCATTGGCACAGTATGATAAACATATACAAAATTGTTCACTGTAGGTGCCATTGTGCTACATTAGTACAGAACCAATGCAGTGCTACTGTAGACGTTTTGGGAAAATGTTCAATTATAAAGCACATTCAGGAGCTAAATACACATTTGTTGGTATTTTCCTCTTTTACAAAGTCTTGGAATGCATTATAAGCAACCTTGTATTTCTGCATTGATAATATTTGTTGACAAAGATGCTTCAGGAATTCAGACATAAATGTCTCCTCATGGATGAAACTGTGTCTTTCCTTCAGCTTTCCAGAACCATTTAGTAAAAGCGACAGGAGGCTTCTGTCCCCGCTGTCCCCAATGTCTGACGGGTCAGAACACAGATTGAGCTGCTGTGACTTCAGCTCTTTAGGCAGACTGAGCGACAGCACTGGGTTAGCTCCTGGCTCTGTCTGCAAATACCGCAAGCAGGAGATCAAATCCCCCGCACCAGAGATCAATGTAAGTCTGCTCCATAGGTACTGCATTTGATTACCATTGATGGACAGGCATGTATGCACAAGATCTGACATCCTTCCTAACTGTATTCAAATCCGCCAGCCCCACCTATTTATATGGACAAAGAGTAGGTGGGCTGGCATGGTTGAAAGGTCACATTGTGACATGGATTGAATGCAATAAGGAAGAATGTCCAGTCCTGATACTTAAGACAAGCTCAAAAGTAGTTCAAAGCCTGTTAATGGAGATTTAGAGAAAAAATAACTCACTATTCGAACCACAGAAACTACCCAGAATGATTGCAAACACCAACGAATAGCAAAAAAAGCAATTCAAATGACAGTTGCTGCAAAATGTGATTGTAGGCCCTAGTCACAAAACTTTAACTCAAGAGTTCACCAGCAGAGGTGAAACAATAGGTTTCTCCAATGTGACTGGCTCTGATCATTATTTGTCACAAACATGAGGACTGGTCCTGTAAAAAAGTACAATATTGTGTGTTACGGCTTTTCTGCAGATGATTGAAGGAGAAACAGTAAGGTGTTCAAGAATGAGTTGTGAAAAGATATCACGATTTAGTTTCCATGCATTAAGACCATTTAGGGATGGCATGTATTCCCTATTAAGGACATCATTACAATGCAATAGTCTTGCTGTGTGTGTTTTGTTACTTTGTACTGTCTGTGTGCCGCACAAGCCGTTTGTGATAGCTTTATTAACTATCTGTAAATGGATTTGGCTTGCGAATGAATCCTTATTGATCTTTGTTTTGTGTGCAGAAAATGCACCATGTGGCTTTGGAGAACATCCATCTCGGCAATAGCCATCAAACCCAGCATGAGCCATGGAGTGTGCCCCAGTGGCAGAGGGATTCCAAGAGACCTCTGCTGCATTTCGATGACGTGTGAGTGTGACAAAAAACAAAAGGCTTTTAAGTTTGACATTTTTGGTCCTGCCTATTGAAGCCGAGAGTTAGAAAATACTTAAATATATATTGAATAGTAGCCTATCTACACAATTGCTGTACACTTGTTGTCTATTGTACCATGTTAAGTTTCCTATCTATGTACAGTACTGTGCAAAAGTTTTAGGCAGGTGTGAAAAAATGCTGTAAAGTAAGAATGCTTTCAAAAATAGACATGTTAATAGATTATATTTATCAATTAACTAAGTGAACAGAAGAAAAATCTAAATCAAATCCATATTTGGTGTGACCACCCTTTGCCTTCAAAACAGCATCAATTCTTCTAGGTACACTTGCACAAAGTCAGGGATTTTGTAGGCATATAGTCAGGTGTATGATTAAACAATTATACCAAACAGGTGCTAATGATCATCAATTCAATATGTAGGTTGAAACACAATCATTAACTGAAACAGAAACAGCTGTGTAGGAGGAATAAAACTGGGTGAGGAACAACCAAACTCAGCTAACAAGGTGAGGTTGCTGAAGACAGTTTACTGTCAAATGTCATACACCATGGCAAGACTGAGCACAGCAACAAGACACAAGGTAGTTATACTGCACAGCAAGGTCTCTCCCAGGCAGAAATTTCAAGGCAGACAGGGGTTTCCAGATGTGCTGACCAAGCTCTTTTGAAGAAGCACAAAGAAACGGGCAAGGTTGAGGACCGTAGACGCAGTGGTCAGCCAAGGAAACTTACTGCAGCAGATGAAAGACACATCATGCTTACTTCCCTTCGCAATCGGAAGATGTCCAGCAGTGCCATCAGCTCAGAATTGGCAGAAAACAGTGGGACCCTGGTACACCCATCTACTGTCCGGAGAAGTCTGGTCAGAAGTGGCCTTCATGGAAGACTTGCGCCAAAAAGCCATACCTCCGGCGTGGAAACAAGGCCAAGCGACTCAACTATGCACAAAAACACAGGAACTGGGGTGCAGAAAAATGGCAGCAGGTGCTCTGGACTGATGAGTCAAAATTTGAAATATTTGGCTGTAGCAGAAGGCAGTTTGTTCAGCGAAGGGCGAGAGCGCATACCTAATGAGTGTCTGCAGGCAACAGTGAAGCATGGTGGAGGTTCCTTGCAAGTTTGGGGCTGCATTTCTGCAAATGGAGATGGGGATTTGGTCAGAATTAATGGTCTCCTCAATGCTGAGAAGAACAGGCAGATACTTATCCATCATGCAATACCATCAGGGAGGCATCTGATTGGCCCCAAATTTATTCTGCAGCATGACAACGACCCCAAACATACAGCAAAAGTCATTAAGAACTATCTTCAGCGTAAAGAAGAACAAGGAGTCCTGGAAGTGATGGTATGGCCCCCACAGAGCCCTGATCTCAACATCATCGAGTCTGTCTGGGATTACATGAAGAGAGAGAAGCAACTGAGGCTGCCTAAATCCACAGAAGAACTGTGGTTAGTTCTCCAAGATGTTTGGGCCAACCTACCTGCCGAGTTCCTTCAAAAACTGTGTGCAAGTGTACCTAGAAGAATTGATGCTTGATGCTGTTTTGAAGGCAAAGGGTGGTCACACCAAATATGGATTTGATTTAGATTTTTCTTCTGTTCACTCACTTTGCATTTAGTTAATTGATAAATATAATCTATTAACATGTCTATTTTTGAAAGCATTCTTACTTTACAGCATTTTTTCACACCTGCCTAAAACTTTTGCACAGTACTGTATCTATTTTATAATGTATATATGTTTTTTTTTTAAAGTTATGGCAGGGCAGCTTCTTGAACTCCAGAGTTTGCTAAAAAGTGGTTTGCAGTGAGGTCTACCTGTACACAGCTGTTCTGTGTCCTTTGTACAGTTCTTTCATACACCATTATGCCTGATGCTTCTATATCTTTCTTTAGTCCTTGGCTTTTAATTTTGGATTTTTTTTTCAGATGTTCAGATGATTCTGGTACCTTTCTTTAGATATCCACTTCTTTAAGCGTTTCAGTTGAATTTGTTCTGTGGTACTTCTTGATTATTGCTCTAATTGTGGATTTTGGTATTCCATATTTCTTTGGAATACTGTAGCCATTTCCTTTGTTGTAGTTTGTTTTACGAGTGCTTTTCTCAAACGTGAATTAAAATGTTTGAAATAATGACCTTTTTCTGGTTATTGGGCTCTATGTATCATTGATTTTTCTTTTATCTTGACTTTTCGTAGGTTTTTGTGGCTTTGTAGACTTACCCGCAATGTATTAAAGTCATTTTCACTCCAGTAACTTAGTTTCATCCCTGCTGCGGTAGTTTCAAAGTACTTTCGTATCCAAATATACAGTAGCGTGCACGGGGGAAGGCAGCAGCAGGGTTGGTAGGTAACGTAATCACACACGAAAACATGAGCCCGATACGATATACGCGCATTGCAAAGGAGCCGGCTCTTTTGTACAGCGGTATCGGCGCTCTGCTTTAGTGCGAGGTCCCGGGTTCGCTTTCCGTTTTTGGTGACCCTTTCTTTTAGATTACGTTTTGGTTTATTTTCGCTGTGCCCAGGGTCTGTTTGCACTACACTATTACAGTGTAATGTTTAGTTTACTTCCGGGAGTTCTAAATCTTGACTTTCGGCTTTGCGAATCTATGTGTAATGAGATGCAAACTCCGATCTCTCCTGTATACTGAGCAGTAATTTATTCTGTTCGTGAACTTGCTGTGAAATGATGATAGTTGTTCACGAAAAAAAGCTGCTTAGTGCATGGCACGCAGAAATTCTACGAAGGACGGAGGCCACGAACTCGCAGTATTTACGAACACGTAAGCAATATTAGTTCACAGAACCCACTGACTTTTTATAGTGTCGCTTTGTTACTGTGGAATGGGTTTCAATCAATTTATATTGTTTTAATTAGTTCTGTTAAATTTGTACAGACTTTTAATGTAAAGGTGCCAAATACTTTTGTCATGAACAAACATTTGAATTTTTAATTTTTTTTAAATACAAATTGTTTGTCAAACTACCATAAATTGTTTGTTTGGTCTGTCCTATTAATTAGTGGCTAAAACATATCAAATGTAGGGTGCCAATATATTTTTTTTCTTGGTTTCATTTATCTGCCTTTATTCTTTAGAGCACATGATGCAGATTATTACATGCAGGAGGCTAAAAGGATGAAGCATAAAGCTGATGCAATGGTGAGTCTGCTAGATATGCTATATGGTAATTGGATACCAAGTCATTATTGAGATTTATTCTTAGCATTTGTTTATACTATAAGCACCATTCATTATGAAGTAGGCGTAAGAAAGGTTTTTAGTTGAGATGTAAAGGCCTGCCTGCTTTGGTTGGTTGTTGGTGGGATACACAATTATAAAAAAAATATTATATGCGAGTTAGGCCTGCACACAAAGTAAGGGAACATTTATTTACAGTACTTTAGTTCTTCACTGTTTCGACACCAGTATGGAATACAAGTTTTATGTCTCACAGCACGTTGTAAAAACTGTACTTTGAACAGTCGCTACAATTCTTATAGAGCAGAACGAGTACATTGAATATCAATGCAATGTTTTCTTGAACAGTGTGACAAGTTTGGAAAGGCAGTGAATTACATTGATGCGGCACTGTCGTTCATTGAGTGTGGGAAGGCAATGGAAGAAGGCCCGGTTGAAGCCAAATCACCATACACCATGTACGCTGAAACTGTGGAGCTAATCAGGTAGGCGGCCATCAGTGGCAGGAGGTATTATTTTGACGGACCAAGCCAGTTCCTGTTGTCACATTACATATTGCTCTTCTTCTTAGGAACAGCTCAAATGAGTGAAAAACAAGTTATTCATATTTCTTATTTACACTTGCAACATTATTACCAATCCTTATTTCTTGTGTTGAATATCTTTTGGTTCTTTAACTTTTTTTTATACTTTCATTTGAATATATAGATGTTAAAAATACAACTTTATACAGTTATATGATAGCACTGCATGTGTTGAGTTTGTTTGTTCAGATTCTGAGCTGAAACACGCTCTTAAGGTCCATAGGCAAGCATGATGTCATCTGAGCTAACAACACCCTTGCATTTTGGTATCATATCAGTTGTGTTTGTTATTGGAAAGCAATGGGTTTAGAGCTGAGGTCTCCCCTTATTTGTTATACAGTTGGCTTAGAAAAAAAAGCTGTTTCACCTTGTCTCATTTAAAAGTGCATTATATTTGTGTTGATAGAAATGACAAATTACAGGGTAGTTGTAGAGAAGGTAGATGTATACAGGTTTTTGTCCGTATTTAATTGAATTAGCACTTATCTCAGATATTGTTTTAAATGTTGGAATTACTGGTACTGGAATTAGTAGCTTCATGTTCATATTCATGTATATGTAGTTTTACATTTGCAACCCCAGTTGTCTGTGCAGTAAAGTGTACTTTTATCTAATTCTTTCCGATTATTATATTCAAGTGTTGTATGTGAGACTATGTTAAAGGCCTGCATTTGCAAAAGAAAAACATGTATGTTCTATGTTTTTCAATATACATTGACCTGTGTTGTACTGTGGAAAACCAAGACATCAACATGAAAACAATAAGGGACTTGGACATTGTAGTTATGTTCATATATGTTTTCGTTATGGACCTCCTCTAGCAACAGAACCATTGGAAGATTTAAGGGCTCCGTGTTCTGTGAAAGCACAGTTTGTGGTTCCCTGATTTGCTGAAATGCTGTTCTCTTGCTTTGACAGATACGCTATGAGGCTGAAGAGCCACTCAGGTCCACATGCCAGTCCGGAAGACAAACAGCTTGCTGTGTTGTGGTGAGTAAATCAATTGTTACCCAGCAAGACTTACAGGAGGAGAAGGAGCTTACCTTTCCCTGGAACTCCTTGCCTTCCCTATATACTAATAAATATACTGGTTTATGCTTTTCTTGTTCCCTATGTTGTTAACACATTCCAAACGCAATCTGAGCATGTTGTTTTGGTCAATCTTGCTTTATAAATTGCTAATGCAAACAAGATCAACCAGAGCTTGTTTTCTTTAACCCTTATATCCTAAACCTTTATAGATCTAGATACTAGAACAGTGTCCATAATTTCAAAGTCTAAAAGTCAGCAATATCAAAGCAACTGAAGTATATATTGATCTTTCCAATACAACTCTACGGAATTAAAAAGGACTGTTGTTACTGGGTACGTAGTCACTTCCTGTGCTATCTCTCAGGACAGGAAGTGAATGATACCAAAATACAACAGGGTATGTGCATTTGTTGTACTGGAAAAGTCGGTATATCCTGTATTAGCAGGGGTAAAAGAACCAGCAGGGTTTCATCCCAATGAAAAGAAGACCGTTGATGATGTTTCTCATGGTAATACGGAAGAAACTAAGCAATTTTAACCCCTTGGTTATTACTCCTTTCTGCTGTTCTGCCCACGACGAAAGACCTGCCAAGGCTACTAAAGGTGAAGTAATTCATTAGTCAGGGATCATTATTATGAGTAACAGTGCTTTTGCCCAGGGCCTTGTTAAATGTTTAGATACCAAAGGTAAGGGGATAATTGTATTCCCTGCAAAACTGAAAGAATTGCTTGAAATGGCAATAAAGAAGAGGCGGTAGAGCATTTATTTCTGGAGATTTAAAGAGAATTTATATGAGATGGAAACAGGGAACTAATCATTTTTGTTTCAATAGGCCCTGTTTTCCATTGTGCTTTTATGATAAGACATGACTTATTTAATTTTTTTTTCTGGTGTATTAATCTTAAATAAATGGTTATTTTCAACATCAGATAAAGGAAAGTGAAAATTAGTTCAGATATACAATACATAACATATCTTGGGCTTAAAGCAGCGTTGCTCAAAGATAATTAAAAGCTGTATGTGGTGTTCCTGGTACTGTGTATACCACAAACATGGATTGTTTGTTCATCAGACTGAGAAAAGGGTGGCACTGCCCTGTTGGGAAGCAGGGACCAGCACAAGATGAAAGGAGCAGTTATTGAAGCACAGGGCTGCACAATGGATGGTAGTGATTTGTGTACTTGGAAGCCCCACAGGCCAGCCACTCTGTCTACTGACAGAGGCAGGTTTCCCTAGAAGTGACAGTGCTATGCCCCAGAGCAGCTCTGCACCAGCACAGCATTTGAAGTACGATTTAAGTTGTTTATTATCACCCAGAGCTGTTGCACATTCCCAGTGGCAGATATATAGTGGAAGAGCCTATACCATTTTATTAGATGTAGTTAAATAGTTACATTGTAAACAAAGAGCTTTTTCTTAAATCACCTACAGGTATTTACACACACACATACAAAATATGATATCACTTTACATAACACAAATATTGCACTTTTCTTTGGAATTCCATAATTTCCAAAAATAATGGTAAACTGTGTAATGCAACTCATTTAAATTCTGTATCAAAAATATAACTTGTTGATATGTTATTCTATGATAAACATTAAGCAAAAACAAACTAAACAAAGAAAAACAAAACTGAAAAAATTGAATTATCATAAGAAGTTCCTACTTTGTTTTAGCTAAAGAAAAAAAAACACAATGCAGATAAACTTAATGTAATATTGGCATTTTTTTAAAGAAACTTGTATTATGTTATTTGACTTGAGACAATGTTTTATTATTGAGTATTTGAAATTTGGATGGATCAAATTATAAATCACCATGTCAATAATACACATTTTTTTCAATCTTATTATGCTGTTTAAATGGATTCCTGTTTAACAGAACTCTTTGTTTTATCAGTTTCCGTTGTTTAGCTCTTCTGTACTGGAGAATGTTCAGACTGAAGAAGGACCCTGCTATAAAGTATTCCAAAGCACTCCTTGACTACTTTAAGGTAGTTAGAGGCTTTCTTTTTTAAAACGTCATCCCATTATAATCCTAATGTACCCCAAAAGTGGTTGCAATATCTGATTGAAGATTTCCCTCTCTTACCTTTGGAAAATGGTAAAATATATTCACAGCCAATGCTAGCAAACAAAGGGTAAACAGAACTAGTGCCATTCATACTATGATAATTATAAATGAAGGCTTCTGTTACCCCCTAGTGGTGGCTGTGTGGCACTGCTAGCTAAAAAAATGTTTGGGAAGCTTTTTATAATTTACAGATTCAGGAGTAGATGTACTAAGATGTGTCAGTTGCAGCGCAAACACACCGCAATTTGCATTTTCGCTGCGACAAATTGCAAAGTATACATTTTGTCATATGTACTAAGAGAAAATATGTCAATGAAGAGTCGCAATATACTACTGTAATTAAAATATTTGTTGCATCATCTTAGCGAGATCTCTAGCATTGTGAGTCGTACAACATTTTTTCTAATAAATAATGAAATTCAGTTTAATCCCATCAGATTCTGTAGTGGGGCCCCTATCTTCACCCCCAAATAAAAAATGTGTTTCTATCAAAAAGCTCTTCATAATCATACAGTAGCCCCTCACTAAACTGGACGTGTTTGTCCGACATTGGATTTTAAAAAATCCAATAAAATTGCACACACATACATTTGTATTTTAAATGTATAAATCATTGCGCTGAAATAACACTAATGTGTTTTGGGTAGGCTACACATTACATTGTCAAAATATAAATCTGTACAGTAGGCCTATACAGTATACAGTACAGTAGTAAAATCAAATGAATATCTAGCGCATTTTCTTTTTACTTTAGCCTGTAGGCTACTGGTAAAACAAAATAAATCTTGCTGCTGCATTATACACATTGGTACACATTTTAGCATTTTTTAAAAATTATTATTATTTTTAACTTGGCCTATTTAGTAGCTTAGACAATTAACACAAAATAGACCAATGTGCCGCATTGACAAGTTATGATACTTACAGTCATCAAATTCTCATCCATACGAATTTCAAGTGACCAGCAACAAATTTTACATTATACCACTAATTCGTATTATCATGCGTAGCTTATAAGCCAGATGTATACTGTCCATTTTTATTTAAGTTAGTTTCGGGTGCAGTACTACATTGTGCACAATTACAAACCACCTGCACATTAATAGAATAGGTGTGTTTCCTATTCCTATACAGATGTTCAGAATGAGCTGGAGGGGTTAGTGGCACATGTGTGCAGTCTATTGCTCCCAACACGTTGGGGAAACCAGAAATGTTATAGAAATTTGTTTTCAAGGTGTGTAAGTACACCCTGCTTTTAGGGAAAAATAGGTATTTGGGTGTTCGCCTCAAAAATGCATTGAGCACAATTGGCAACGCACAACAAAAAGCGGACTGAGAAATGGCAGAAACAATTGCGACTGTTTAAAACGTACTTTGAAAAGTTCTTAACAAGGTGGTGCAATTGTAAAGTGTCGCATTTGCCGGCAGCTTTACATATCGTAATAATTGCGAACCCTAATTTTTGCAAATTTATGCAGGAACGCCCATAATTACATATTCATCTAAGAGTGAACTGCAGAGAAAAACTGCTGCCGCAAAGCATTCCCTAAAAAAGTCGCTAACAGCATTGCGCTTGTCTAGTACATTTCACCCTAGAATTCAGACTCGTTTCCAACTATTGCGACAGCCGCAACACTATAGTACACGTACCCCTAAATCAGGAATTCTGTTTGCATAACAAATAATCATGATTATCAAAGTTTATTGAACTCCTTCAGCAAAAAGTAACTTTACAAGGTCATGGTAACTCTTTTAACTGGTCAGCCGTTTTTGAGTGGTAGTTTGAGTTTTTTAGACCTTCTTAGAACAGTGTTTAATGAACTCAAGTTACAGCTTTGTGAATAGGGCCCACAGTGCACCATGTGAATTACAGTGCATGTTTATCCTTTATCAGAGTTTTCATGTTCATACTGAAAAAGAATTTACAAAAAAAATTGTTTTGTAATTCAGTAAAAAATATTTTGAAAAATGTGAGATAGCTGGACTTTTTATGCTTCGTCATTTTTCTTTTTTTCCCCCCACTTTCTCCCTCCACAGAGCTCAGCCAAAGCAGCCAATGTACCATGCCCATGGAGTGGCAGTGGGAAGTGAGTAAAATGTTGTTTGAGATGAAACTGAACCTTTTTGCATTGAGCTAGTGTTAATCAGAGTAAGGAACTGAGGGATGTTGAAGGTGATTCACTACAGTTGTTTCTGCACTTCTTTTGCATGCTTCATCCTACAACAAATTGTAAAAAAAAAAAAAAGGTGTTTTTATAAATACATGAATATCTGCATCTTCCTATAGATATTAATGGAAATTGCACATAATATAAAATGATTCCATCTTAAAGAATCATGGGGCCCCTGTTTTGTTTTGCTCACTTTTTTATATTTAAATATTCAAAATACCATAAAAAAGATTCATAAATGAAAATTCTGACCAGCTTTATTTTATTTTATTTTTTTTACATAAAAAAAACGTACAGGAGATTTTTGGTTGATAACAGAATCTCAGTTAACATGGGTTACACCATTGTTTGGGGTTTAGATTTTCATTTTTTACTGTAAGATTTTGTGGGGTTTCTATGTGTTTGTCATGGGAGGAACATGTATGAATTTTGTCATTTTCACAGCTGCAGCGGAATTGCTCTTGTTGACATGTTAAAGGCATATGGCTTAGTTTCAAGGTCAGCCTGTTAGTGCTACCTTTTGTACAGCGCAAATGCTCGATAATAAAATTTCAATGCACTTTATGGGCGACTGTGGAAAATGTGACAGTTTCAGTCACTAATACCTAGTGACTTATACCACCATTGTGGTTTGGTCCCAAAGTGACTTCAAACCACCTGTCCGATGCTACGGCTGTGTGTAAGACGGTGACCGGTTTATTCTGTGTGCCGTAGGAGCACTGGCACACCCTCGCCGATGTCCCCCAGCCCATCGCCTGTCAGCTCGGTGGGGTCTCAGGGCAGCAGCTGCAGCAGCACCACTGTACCTATGCCTTCCTCCTTGCTCATCACCATTCCCCAGCGCATCCACCAGATGGCAGCAAATCACTTCAACATCACCAACAGTGTCCTGTACAGCTATGAGTACTGGGAGGTTTCTGACAACTTAGCCAAAGAAAACAAAGGTATGTCTAACAACATTCAGGATAGACATAACAGGGCTTGAATTAAATATATTTATCGTTTTTTTTGTTTACAATTAATACAATTACTTCCCAATTTTAGACGTTGCATCACCATTGATCAGAATGACTGGAACCTAAGCAAAAAATGTTTCCAAGCTACTGAACCTTGGAGGTGAGGCCCAGCCTGGCTAGTCTCTACATGTCGCCTGACCAGTAGCAATAAGGGGAACTTCCCTTGATGATTTTTCTGTCTAACCCTGTGAGAACACCAAGGCCACTGACCCCCAGCCAAGATTCACAACTGCACAAGCAGGATTCGCGCCATGCTCGCATGACTCAGCCTGTAGTACAAGGGGTAGGGCTTTGACTAGGAGAACCACTGGGAATTATTTTACTTTACGCAATAAAAGTTCAGGTTTTCAAACCAGACGATTAAAGCAGAAATATGCACTTTCTGAGTCTTAAGAATCAGCCCAGATTACATTTTGGCTGGAATAGAAAGGAATGAATCTATTAAGCAATCTTTATTTTATATAGCAGCTTTCATAATGGACCACCATCACAAAGCGCTTTCCAAGATACAGTAAAAAAAAAAAAAAGAAAAAAAAAAAGAAAAAATGATAATACATTAAATACAAGGCTAGGATGTAAAAGGATTTCTAAAACATTGGATGCAAGAAACAAAGTAGCACAACAGCGAATAACAGATATCGGGCTTAAAGAGCATGGAAAGCAAGAGAGAACAAGTGGGTCTTGAGAGTTGATTTAAAGCGAGCGACGGGAGCATCACACACCAAAGCTGGGAGAAAGTTCCAAAGAGTCGGAGCCATGAAGCTAAACGAGTGTTCTCCAAGTGTGGTGCACTTTTGCTTGGGAATAACAGGGGGTGAGCAGGAGAGTTTTGAAAGTAGTCCTGAACTTTACAGGTAGGCAGTGCAGCTGGGCAAGACGGGGTGTGCTGTGTTCACGTTTTTTTTTTTTTACATCTGGTAAGGATCCTGGCAGCAGCATTCTGAACTAGCTGCAGTCGGTTTATGGCGCGTGCCGGGAGACCACCACAGAGAGAGTTGCAGTAGTCGAGTCGAGAGGAGACAAATGCATGACAGAGTATCTCCGCATCCGGGAGGGAAAGGTAGGGACGCACTTTGGAGATGTTTCTAAGATGGTAGAAGGAAGATTTTACCCCGGAGGAGATGTGGGCATCAAAGGAGAGGTTGCTGTCCAGAACTACACCAAGGCTTCGTACTGTGGGGGAAGGCAGCAGCAGCTGACAGTTTCCGAGGTTCAGGGCAGCTATATTGAGATTCTTAAGTTGAGTTTCAGATCCTACTAGAGGAGTTCAGATTTGCTATTGTTCAGCTGAAGAAAATTGGCAGACATCCAGGCCTCGATGTCTTGAATGCAAACCGAGAGCCAGACCATGGCAGAGGGGCTTCCAGGGTCCAGTTTTAAGTAGAGCTGGGTGTCATCAGCATAGGAGTGAAACATGAGGCTGTGTTGGTGGATGAGGTGACCCAAGGGAAGTATGTAGATGTTGAAGAGAAGAGGCCCAAAAACAGATCCTTGAGGGACACCACAAGTGACTGGGTTTGCAACACCACTGCATCCAGCATGCAAAACAGACTGCATGTGTCCAGATAGGTAAGAGGACATCCAGGAGTGACAAGTTCCAGAGATCCTAGCATACGTCTGTTAGGTCAAGGAGGACAAGCACAGAGGGAGCACCAGCATCAGCATTAAGCAGGAGGTCAGACAGCTCAGAGTGCCCTTGGACGTGTGGCCCTTAGACTGGCTAGCACTTAGACTGGCTGGCGCTTGGAACGGCTGGCCTTCTTAGACACTGTTTGCCAATTTATACTGTCCTGCAGGTCTAGAGCTGGTCCAGTTTACACGCTATCAAAATTCACTTCAATCTACCACAGCTCTGAACACTTTAGAAAATTAATTACTTTAGCAAGCTGATGTAGTTACATCATCACACAAGCATTCAAATTTACATACCAATCGCTATTTTGTTTTGTTCCTTCTAACTGCAAGCTGCAACAGAATCCATGTACTGAACAGGTCAGTTGCTTTAATCAACTGATTAGCCAAAGGAAAACAGCTGAAGCATGTTAAATAGTGATCTAAGCTGAAACAGTAATCGAGAATGATACATGATATATTACATAGGTAAAACATTTATTAAATACTTAAAACTCAGGGGGAGTCATACAGTGCCGGTTTGCATCCTGGCTGTGCAGTCTCAGTTCTCCTGACCTGTGTGGGGAATTGCTACAGTGAGGGGAAAAAATGGGCACACTACAATTTTAAAATGAATAAATAAATACATTCTTGTTGGATTTATCCAATACAGCCAGCAGCAGTGCTTTATTGAATTACCAATTACAGGTTTGTTTGAAAACACTAAAAAGCATCATGAGTTGTTGGAGTGTGTGGGAAAACTATGGGACCTGTAATTAGGGTTATTATGCTTATAAGTGGTAAGAACATGTGTTTGATAAGCATTGGTTATTTCACCTTTGGGATCCAGTCAGAAACAATTATATTATTGTATAATTGAAGTATATGAGGGGAATTGGGTAAAATCAGGTTTTACCTATTTTAGTTTAAAAAGCATTAGAAACTTACGTTTAAAAATACTTTAAAAAGGAAAAAAATTGTATACGTTTGCATGTTATTGATTATGCAAAGCAGGTTATTAATCCTTCCTTCTGTGTCTTCCAGAGTTCTTTAATTACCTTAACGCATTGATGAGACCGCTGACGCTGCACAGTAGTATGACACATCTAGTTCAGTACACCAGACAAGGACTACACTGGATACGAAATAGCACTCCCATTTGTCCCAGTTGTCCCATTGACAGCCAGACTGGTTTTCAACTGAAATAAGAACTTGGTCATTCCAGACACTGTGATACAGACAATATATTTTCCTTTCTGTATTGAAAATATATTTTCTACAAGAACGCTAGTGAACGTCGCTGGATTCCACAGCATATCAGGTGAAAACAAGGGTTCCACTCTTTATAGAAGTACACCATCATTAAAGTGTTCCAGAACCCACTGCGGTGTTTACAAGGAGCACTTTTTTCTCTTTTGTTACACTCCTGTATGTATTTATCAATCTGAACAAGACTTCTTGGCTTTTAACTCCCCTAGTCCATAGTCCTGTTTTATCTTAAATACTTATAGAAATACTAGTCATAGCGCCAAAATGTGTAGGAATCTGTCGATGTATGTAAAAAAAAAAAAAGTTATTTTATTTCATTTTGAAAATAGTATCCCTTACTTGTTAGTCAGGAGCATCAATGTATTCACTCAGAAATCCTCTTTACAAATTAAAACATAACACAATAAGTGACTCTGCAGCTGATGCATAGTTCACACACCCTAGTCTCTGTAAGTCGCCTTGGATAAAGGCGTCTGCTAAATAAACAAATAATAATAATAATAATTCCCCATAGAACATCTTTAAAAGGCTCAAAGCCACTTCAATTTGGTTTAGCCAAAATGAGAAATGGATGTGCAGTGCCATCTAGTGGTGTCTGTTTTGCTTTGCATGATCATCAGTACTGTACCCAAACGTAAATCAGAACAGCCCTGCAGGTCAACTCCCAGTTTCTGAATATTTTTTAATTAGACAAAGTTGCAGGTTTCTATTTTGAATACATATTAAAATTTAATTACTGGCACCATTTTAAATGTGTTACCAAGGTTATGAAAATAAACCATGTTACAGTTCAAAACAGCAGGGAGATACAGGATGGCAGTATTTAGATTGAATATACCCTGTGATCTATAACTAAACATAAAATGTATTGTAATTGCCATATTCCGTCCTATATATTAGATTATTTATTTAAGACATACAGAGGA
Source organism: Acipenser oxyrinchus oxyrinchus (assembly GCA_030684275.1). NCBI lineage: Eukaryota > Metazoa > Chordata > Actinopteri > Acipenseriformes > Acipenseridae > Acipenser > Acipenser oxyrinchus. Next base: position 7,886,188 of record CM060255.1, read on the forward strand.
TACACCATACTGTAGGGATAGAGAGGGTCATTTACATGCGTGAAGTAACCAGAGCACGCTGTGAACGTTCATCAAGGATTCTGTTTATATAACAAGCACAATGTATGGAAAAGAAAGTATGTTTATTTGAAATCCAATATCTGAGAATATCTTTCCTTAGATCAAGCTCTGCATCTGCTTCAGCACATGCTGCAATTTGGAACTGTGTGATTTGCCTGGTCATTCTGCCATTGTATTGTAATAAATGCAAGATAGATTCTAAAAAAAAAAATTCACACAGGACCACTGAATATGAAATTGTTATTCAATGCTAAATATCTCAATGCTGGGGACTATTCAATTGATATAAATGGTGGCTGATCTAAATAAATGCAATCCTTTGGATAACTAAGGATAACCCGTCCTGCACTTTTCAGTATTTTTACAGACAGAAATGCACTAAAGAGACCCACATACACAATTGGACATTTGATTTCAATAACCTTGGTACACAAATGTATATTATGTGATCGGCTGTATTCAGACCTGCCACTGTTGAATTCAGTTTACTGACTGTTAACATTGTAATTGCACTTTTAGTATACACTATAAGAGGTGGGCTTCTACATATGATTGGGTGTATTTGCAGTAATACCAAGGAGGTAGCAACTATAAGAAGTTAGAAATGTTGTAAAAGTCGAGGTGAGTTTCTAATTCTTTAGAAGCGCTTGCTTAATGGAACAGTTTAAGTGGGAACTCTCCCATTTCCAGTAGGCTAAATAGTAATACAATACCTTTTACAAACAAAAGTGTAGTTACGTTTTACAGGTATCAGGGGGTGAAGCTATGCGCTATGGATAAATCCCATTTAAATAATAAGTCAGTTCAATTAAAGGAGGTGGGATTTTGGTCAGAATACAACATCTGTTTTTTGCCCCACATTTATGGTAGTAATCCCTACTTGGAGTATCGCTGCGACGTTTACTATGTTTGATTTCCATTACATGAGAGTAGATGTTAAAACTTCATGCTGATTTGAACTTGGCTCTCGCCAACTGTCACTTCTGTTTCATTATTTATTTGGGTTTTTTTTAACCAAAAGTACATGGAAATTCAGCACACTGTCTTCATTACAGAGAGTGTGGTTGAGACATTAAACATAATCAGTTTGTTAAGATTCCTTTTAGAAGATGATATACCATTGAGAATACTGTGAATGAAAGCCTGTACTGGTTTGTGGTGCTGTAGGGTTGGGCATTTATGGCACAGTTGCACCCCAGGATACCAATTGCGCTGTTTAAAATATTTAAAAAAATATTGGTGGATATGGCATTTCTTGTCCATTTAACTGCAATTAAGCATTTGTTTCACGAAATATATTGATATTCCTAAATATTAGGGTGATTCATAATTTGCACAACATTGTCAAAGCATCGTTAACACTAGACTACATGGATGATGAGATGCAAAGGGAAAATGTCTATGACAGAGGCTCTGACACACTGTGTGGCCACCAGAGGGTCCTTCAATAATGTCATTTAAGTAGAATTTAAAACAATGCAAAACCCAGTATATTCATCCCCTCTTCAGAAATAGGCAAACTATTTAATAAGCCCATCCCTCAGACTCTGTGTACACTAAAAGTTATCAATTCAGTAAATACAATATTTGTAATTCCAAGAAGCCTGCCACACCACAGAATAAACTGAAAAGGCAACAGATCCAGTTCTCACCAAATGCATAACTTTAAAATATGTTCAGCAAGATTGCGAGCATAATGGCAACAGACATCACCTTGAAAAATGGTAGTGTTGCTATCCTCATTTTTGGAAAACTGGAACTGGTACAGTAAAAGTACATATCAATAATAGCAAGCTGTGTTTTTTATTTAACTAAATTAATATATATGTGGCACTTCATGTAGTGTTTTTCCTGAGAGTAAACCACATGGAGTGAATCATGGAGAAGTAATAAAGCACCATTCAGGTGTACAGTAAATGTAAAATTATGTACATAGCATTACTTTTAAAGTTATTTATATAAAAAAGCGGTTTGTTTTTTTGTATGTATTTTTGTTTCTCGTTATGTCTTCCTGTAATATAACTCTTAAAGGACATGGACTTAAATTGTGTTTCATTTTGGTAATTGGAGTGCAAAAATACCTAGCCTGAGAAAAAAAATGTTTGTTTTAGGAGTGGATATGCCTTATCATTCTATACAATACGTTTACAGTGTAAGGCAGGCATATGTCATACAAAATACACACTGTACAAGTTCATCTTGCACATGTTACTTAGTCCAATCTACCACATGTTCTTCTGGAAAATCTTTTGTACAATGTTACAATACAGGAAGAGCCTTAAATGATTTCTAAGAATAAGCACTTTTATAATAAACATGTTCATACTGTTTTTAAAGCATTGAAATAAAACTTCTGGAGAGAGATGGGGTTGAAATACCTTGTGCTGTATTGTTGTATTTCTCATTTATTGGATTCTATGTAAGTTTTGCATGTTTTTGTTCAAAGCAAAACCTTGCGTATCCCTAAGAACTTAAATTATATCTTCATTAAAGTCAAAGAAAACCCATAAAACAAATAAAATCTAAAATCTACTTAAGCAATAACCCATGCCAGGGTGACATATCTTAGGCACGCCAGGGTGTGTTGTAAGGCACGAGGCTATAGTCTGGGGCTCGGATCAGGGTGGCCACCACATCCTGGTGACCATGGATTACTTTACCAAGTGGCCAGAAGCCTATGTCATCCCTGATCAAGAGGCGGAGACCGTGGCAGAGGCGAGATTGGGAAGTCCAACTGCCCTTGGTTCTGCTGGCCTGCCTCTCCACAGTGGTGGCATTTGTCCCGCGATGGCCCCATGCAAATCTTGATTCCGGAGCCCCTATACCCTATTCTTACCAGTGATACTACGCTACGATACCATGACTTTCAAACAGGGCAACAAAGATCATTTGTATTGCATTTTACTACAGCAATCGCAAAAAAACACACAGACAGTTAGAAATTAACCTTTTGTGCTTTCGCAGTGACAAAGTCTGCAATTGTAGCTGAATAAACCAGTTTTTGGCAAATCTGGTGCATGATCGATATCTGCCCGAGTCCAGTCAAACGTTCTGCGACATTGTAGAAAGTGAATAGTTTTCATGTTCAGACATGACAAGCTTCTCTCCCCTGACGCTACTGGGCCAGACACAGTCAAAAGCAGACACAAGGCAATACTGAGGTTAGGATACTGGTCTAGAAAATTTCCCTTGTAGATGTAGTCAAGCATCACAAGAGGTAAGTACAATATATTGGCTAGAAATGCATTTATTTTAATTTGTTTCCAGGTTCATTCAAACATGCACATTCTCCTAAATCACATACCTGCATACAGTGCACTTTTTTTTTCTCCACACGATTTAGGCACAGCTATACCACTGCATGTGTCGGCTGGCACTGGGCACTGGGGTCGATACCTTCTGCATACGTGCTTTTACTTCTGTACAAATAATTATAATAATATTCTAAATGAATAAAGCACACACACACACACACACACACACACATATATACACATGCAGCTTCCAAAAAAATATATATATACAGCTTCCAAAATCTCTTCAACTTTATTCTTCCGAATGCTGTCCCATAGCAGAATACGGGGCTGTGCTCTTACTCTGTATTTCTGTGCATGCGCCACAATACGGGACTGTGCTCATAAAATAACAATTTTCATACTTTTATTATTTACTATTATATGTTTATTTAGCAGTCTAATTACGTATTCTGCCAATGTTGCCGCATTGGGCCGTGTGCAAAAGTGAAATTTACTTCAAAGGTTTGATGCATTTTTTAACATAGCGAAAATCTGCTAAATTTGACACAGCTGTCCATAGCAACATTTCTTCCGAGCTCTCTATATCGCATAACCCTTTGCGCTCAGAGTGCCGGAAGTAAAGGAGGAGTTGAGTGTCTTTGCTTCCATCTTTTCCTTTTCTGTACGGAAGCGTATAGGTACGGAAGCGCATAGCTACCAGCAGTTGGCACCATGGCAACTGTACTTAGCGCTGACGTCACGATCTGTGCAGACGGAGCGTGGTCAGTTACGGGACCTGCAGAAGAGCAGAGGGTGAAATGAGTTGCTGTTAGCATTGCAGATCAGCCAGTTATGCCCATTGTATGTAGTAAGATGCAGATAAACGAATCTCACGGAATCATCTGTAGTAAAAGGCACATATATACGTGATATTGTGTACAACAATAGCCATATATATTCTAAAATCACAAGTATTAAACTTCACTGAAATTGTTTGCTTATGCATATGTCTATGCTGGCAGACCAAATAACGATAGAGGAAGACATCCACGTACAATGTTTTATTATGAAACTATTTTAAGAATTTAAACATAATGTATCTGTATTATTGGTATTATTTGTGTCATTGGAAGCTTTTTTTAAAATTTGTAATAACAAATTAATACAATACCTTTTAGTCATTTGCAATGATACTTTTAGGAATTGTAATAGCAATGACATTTGTATAGGCATTGATTGTAGGGATAGGGTTTCCGTATCTAGCATGTCATTCATGAAAAAATAAACATGCCAGTACTAAAAGGCGATTTTGTTATTCACACCCCCTAACTAGGTGGCAGTAGCAGGTTGAGTGATGACCGTATATGGTTGACTGTGTCCTTCTCTGTCAGTCAGCGCTCCTCCGTTGTTTTGAAGCCGCCGCTGCTCCAGCGCAGCAGCTTTCAGAAGCAGCGCGACCTGTGCAGCCGCTACAGAGCGTGTGTGTGCGTGACCTCTGATGTGTGGTCAAGCAGACGGCAAACTTGAACTGTTTCTGCGCAGAATGACAAAACTGCGCGTCGTGAACCCACCCACTGTCTGCAACAAGGGGGGTTTCTTACGTTGTCGTGCCAAATAATAATAATAATAAAAAAAATATAATAATAATTTTACCTGGTTAGTAAAATGTAGTTTAGTTCCGTTAAATATAAAAATGTGTCCATAGAAAATGTGTACTGTAAAATAATAAAATAGATTCCATAGTGTACTTTACATTTCCTTCCGATATTGTACGTGGTGGTTGTCTCATTGATACCCAGGATAGCATTTGTGCTTCACACTTTTGTTTATTACCTAAAATAACCTGATACAGTGTCCAAACAGCACTGTTTGGAGCTGACTTACTTATCCCATGTGTATCCTGCATTCCACTAAAATACAAAGTGGGATTAGTCCACTGCAGAGTAATAGCCAAGTCTGGTACAGCCACATAGAGTATATCTGAAAGACCAATAATATTGCAGCACCTCATCACATCCAGGAGCATGACTTGAAAGCAGACTATTTTTTCTGGTGCCTATTTTCTAATACAATCCCTAACGTGCATAATGTGTCTTTTACACCTGAACAGAAGACCACTCTAAACCATAAGCACAAGTCGCTAGCTTTACTGTGAATGAGAACTCAATGCCCCAATTTGCTCCAACAGACAGGATAGCATGTGTTAAGAACAAACTGTACCCCATGTGATTGCACTGTATCACAAACCAAGGCAACAGGGGAACTTTACACCAGAGGATAAAAAGTGTCTAAAGCCACTTTAACTTTTTATTTGAAAAATAGACAGGGTGAACTACAAATTCTATAACAAATGTTCAACTAGAGGATTTGGACACTGGGCCATTTCAACTAAATGGATACCATGCTGGTGTTGAATAAACCACCTGTGGTGGAGAAAATGGTTATTGGTGGATTGCTGAGACAACTACTGTTAGTATCATTTTAAAGCTTGTTTCAAGGGGTTTTCCAAGAATATATCTTGTATATACTGAACTGAAGTAGGGGGGTTAGCAAAACCCTGTCCACCTGTACTGGAATAGTCAAAAAGGGTACCCTTACAATATAACTTATACAATGGTAGAATCATGGCCTGCGTCATCACAATTGTTTCTGAACATTCATCCCCTTAGCAAACAGATATTGAGTAACTGTCTCCATTTGCCTGAGTTTTGTTAGTTTGAGCACGGAAATAATGGAAAATACACAACAGTACCCTGGCGCTGAGGCGGAGAAGCATATTAGCATCGTGCAGGCGCCAGGCCACAATACTTCTGCTTTGGGCTTCAGTGCACAGCGCAGTGCTGTCCTTCCTCACAATCAGCCTTGAGGAATATTTCAAGAAGCAATTCTTTTCAGGAATAGTAAATAATGATCTGTGTTGAAACACACACAGAGCACACACACACACACACACACACACACACACACACAGAGCACACACACAGAATACGGTATTAAACAGCTAAGGAATTTTTGATTATACAAGTATTCCTTTAAGATAAATTATGGAAAAATTAAAGGTTTTTTTTTTTTGTAAATTCCCTTTAAATCTCAAACAATTAAAGGCAGACAAACCTTTTTCATATTGCAGTTTAAATTCAGATCTAGCACACGGTTTAACATTTCTTCTTGGAAAGGTCGCGAGCTTTGATTTATGGGCACACACTAAACAGACAGGGACGCTAATCAATCAGTCAGGCTCTGTCATGATAAAATATATCACTATGCAGTCAAATTTGGGCCAGTCCAGAAGAAAACTATTTTTTTAAAATTTAAACATAGGAAAGAATGCGCGGACGAACTGAGGATAATTGAACTTAAACGACTTTAGTCAAGGCTGTTTTTAAGCGTGACCCAATGCTGAGATATAGCACAATAACACAGATAATTATACAGTACATAACATGCAAATCGGCCTCCACATTAATGAAACAAAAGTCTCCCTGGTTGTGCAAACTATCCAATGCTAAACCACATAGCTATAGATGACTCATTTCTTCACAATCATCTTTTTTTTTTTTTTACATTTTCCTTAAAAAAAAAGACCCGACCTACTTAAGAAATTGATCACCCCGCTAGGTGGATAGTGTTAAGTGATTCTTCCGACCTGCCGTGTTACATGTTTGCTGCAAGGGTTTTATGCCGCCAAAGCCCCCAGTATCAGCAGACATCAACGTCAATGAATATCAAAAGTCTGTGTTGTTGTAAAACAGCGTGCGAATGAGGGTGTGTTTCCCAATCTGAAAATCGTGTTTCTGCGCTGCGTCAATGTAGACAGCAGGCAAACCGTTAGAGGTCGCTATGAGACCATCCGCCGGCGGTGCGTCTGTTACAGTGACCCAGGCAGGGGGAGGGTCCGTGGCGGTACGGTAGGCAGCGAGAGGAGGAGCCGGAGAGAAGGCGGCTAGAAATGGAGTAAGAGAGGACTGATTCGGAATCGCTTGTCTGATTGAAAAGGTACGAGAGAGACCGAGACAAACAAAAAACCAAACCAGAATATTTCGGAAAAGGAGAAGTTGGCACAGAGATGGTTGTCTTTATGTCGAAAGGTGAGGACGGTTTCCTAGCGTTGTAACATTTACAGCTGTTCAAACAATAAACACTTTGCTTTGTAAAGAATGATAATTTTGATTTCGGTGTGTAATGCATTACTTGTATATCGTTTGCATGCATTGCAAAAAACATTATGTATTTGCAAATGGTAATTCGGCTTTTGTTTATTTCTATTCTGTATTTTCCTCTGGTTGTTGCATTGTTGGTGTAAGTGAAACTTGCCCGAGCTTGCCTGTCTCCTGCCTTGCCGGCTGTATGTTTTTTTTAGGCCGGTCGGTGTCAGACTGTCCCACCCGCCAGCCGCATCACATGGGACTGTAAGACAATCGGACACAACATTATTGGGACAAACATAACTGAGGTCCAGTGTCCAGTGACATTTCACCGTTGTGGAATCAGTCATTATGGAACCGGCGGGTTTCGAAAGCTGACCTGCTGTGTTCAAAAACATAATAAAACAATGGAATTGCTGGCTTACGTGTTCATGCTTTGACAGGCGTTGCTACACCTTACGTTTTTGGAAGAGGGGTACTGTGGTCACTCGGTATTGCTACTTATTACCCCTCCAGTACATACAGCTCCAAATGAGCAAATATCTTACTCTATAACTGTCTTTTATTTTGGTTATTTTCACAGGAGAACTTAAGTGAAATGCAGCGGCTTAGTTTTTGTGGGGTCTAGCGGCAGTTGGCATGGCACCAGTTGCCATCCTCTCCTCCTCTCCAGTGCAGTGGGTCACACCGCGAGGCGCGTTTGGGCACGTGTTGTTATCATTTGAATAAACTTAGAATGCACCACCATTTCAGTTGAGCTGAGACCCCTGTAACTGTTTGAAAAGCAACACTTTTCAATGCAGCGTCATCATCAGTGGCGCAGAAAATTGCTAAAGCAAAAAAAAATCGTATACGATTGCTGAGGAGTTGATAATGCATTTTATTGCCCAGCGTGAAAGAATTGACGCATTCAAAAGGAAACAGCTCTGGAAAGTTTTGTCTGTGGGGGGACTATGCTGATCTGTTTTGATCTCTTTGCATTCTTTCATTCAGGAACGAAACATTGACTTTGACGTAATCAAAACCGCAGCTGGCAGCGCATCTGTCTGGTCTATTCAACAAATGTAATGCTTACTTTCCTGAACTCATGATGGAACAAGCAGCTACACACCTACAAACCCTATTAGTGGGAATATTGAAGCTAAACTGCCACCCTGTGTCCCATCAAAGCTGTTTGAAGAGCTCGCTGACATTTCATCAGACAGCTCCCTCAGAACCATGTTCAGTGAAATGCTGCTGGAGACACTGGTGTGAGTGCTCTGATGAATACAGCACTGCTTCTTCTGCATCACTGGAAGTGTTTGGCCCATTCAGTACAACCTACTTATGAGAAACTGGATTTTCAGCCATGACATCGATGAAAACAAAGTACCGAGCCAGGATGAACATTGACCATGGCGTGACACGTGTGTGCTTGTGAAGATACCTCCACGTCTTGACAGAATTGTTGCTGGTGCGAGTGATGCAAGCTATTTCACTCAATGTTTTCCTTATTTATGCAAGTCAATATAATATAATTATAATAGTAGAAAACACGAGCGGAGGCTTTGAGTAAATTGTTGATGCTCATAATGCATCAGAGTAGAAAAATGCAACATGTCTGTGACTTTTGCACAGCTGTGTGTGTGTGTGTGTGTATATGTGTGTGTATATATATATATATATATATATATATATATATATATATATATATATATAGTCAAAAGTTTACATACCCCAATGGAAATTTATAATTTCTAGAAATCTCAAAAACAAAGGAAAAATCTTTTGTAGCAGAAGTTTTGCTTTTGTGGAGGAGGAAAAAAAGTTACAAGAAATAGATGTCTACAATTATTTATTAAAGCAAATTTCTTGCAAAGCTCAAATGCTAATTCAAAAGTATTCCTATCCTTTGATGATGTGATAGTATTGGCTACAAGATTTGCAAACCCCTGTGTTACACTACGCATAGATATCGGACTAATGGGAATCCCATTTTTGTGGTCATGGGTTTATTGTCATGATTAAGATGACTGTGACTCACTGGAAAATATAAATATATAGTGTGCTATAGTTGTAAAATGTAGTGTGTCTATTAAACCTACCACAGTAAAAGTGCTACATTGTAATCCCATATTCATGTTTGTCGCTTTGAGGTGGTAGTTGCTATGTACCTATTGGTCACACAAATGTAGTTCAAAATATTGTTTGCCATTCTAGATAAAATACTGGGTCATTTTAAAAGTTAGGTTCAGCACACGGTAGTATTGAAAGTGGCTTGATGGTGGAATCTTGTGTGTTGCACCAGGGCACAATGCAAATACCAGAATGACAGGAGCTAACATGCATTGAGGAGCACCCCAATAACTGCCTGTGTAATTTTCAAGTTTTTACTGCTTCCACAGCTGACCTGTTGCTAAACACGAAACAACACCAAGCATCCTTCACATTGCTGAACTGCCATTTTTAAATATAAATCCCCAGCGTTACTGTAGTTCAGGGACACGCTAATCTGTTTGTTATCTGTAATTCACAGGAACCCCAGTTTTGTCCGTTTTCCGTCCCTGAAGGTTGTCCAAGACAAGTCTGTGTATAATCCAAGTGTCCAGCCTATCAAGGTGTGGTAAGGGCATGTTTGACAGTGTCTCAGGCAAGTACCATTTGTCCCTTTTTTATTGTTATTTGTACATGTACAACTATGGCCAAATGTTTTGTATCACCCTAGAATTTTAGGATTGTGAGCTTAATTTATATCTTTTATTTAACGTAATGTAATCGAAGAAACTAAGGGCGTAATTTCAGAAAAATTCTGGGGGAGGTAAAGTTGTGTCAGCATTGAACATTCTCTGTCCCAAATAGTATCATGAATGCGAAGAAAAAAACAGGCAGTAATTGGGCCAGTTTGCAATGAGATAGCGTTCTTATTCTTAAAGTATTTTTAAAGCACGGCACTGGTTTTATAACAAACTCAAAAAATGTTGTTGCACTAAGTTATGGTGTGTTTACACTGGCCGTTTTAGGTCTTTTTTTCTGCAGTTTAAATGCACACGGCCAGCGGCAGCTTAGATCCGTCGGAAAGGCAGTGTAAAATCACCCGACTTTAGGACGACTCACACACTACGTGAGTGCCGCTCGGCTCCTCCCCCACGGAATCTAAACAGGAAGAATCTTCAGTGCCGTTGCCGCGTCACAAAACGAGAAGAAATATTGAGGACATAAATAAGGGCATTAACCTTCTTGAACAGTATGTCAGAATTGTTTTCATTGTCTCCTAGTCCTTCTGGATAGACGCACTACATTCCAAACTCCAAACTGAATTTGAACCATTATTATTGGTGCCCTTTTTTGCGGTATTTATCGGTGGATCTTAAATGCTTGTTATTTGTACTGTATTTTAAACTAGATTGTCTTTGAGAACTAAAACAAAGCTGCATGGTTTTTGTAATTTCATCCATTGCAGCTTCCATGTCAGCAGTCAGATCTGTCTGCACAGAGCAAAAATATGAATTTCAGTCCCTGACTGGAATACAAAAAAACGTGAATGTTCAGTCAATAAGGGTTTTTTTAAATTTTTTTTTTAGACCTTTTTAAAGGCTGCAATTTTAAAACCATGTGTCTACTGACTAGACTATCCAGCTCTTTGCTGCTTTGATTGGCTGTTCTGCAGCGAGCCACATTAAGAAGCTGTGTTTGATATCCAACAAGGGATTTGTGATCGCATTAAAGTACGCTTCTAGTAGTAATTCACCATGTGAACTGTAATCAAAACAAATAGGTGTGTAACAGCTATTATTAAAAGCATTATTTATTTATTTATTTATTAACCAAATGTACTAACAGACTGGGGTTTTCTGAGCTGTGACCTGTGCTCAGCAAATGCTTTGTTTCAAGTCAATGAATTCTGTGCAGTGAATGGCTGTGAGTGTGAGCATTCACCGTGATGTCACATAGCTGCCAGTCTGACACAATATACTATACAGGGTTATTTATGAATTCAGTTGGCCACCTTGCAATGCTGCTAGTTAAAGAAAACATTATCAAGATGTGTGTGTGTGTTTCCTTGAATTAAAAACAGCGGAATGTATTTTATCTTGGTAATGGAATCCTTTCTTAAGGCAATATTAGCTAGTTAATACTAACACAGGTTCCAGATACAGGGCCCTTTGTGCCCCATTGTGGTAATAATAGGTAATCTGGCTCTCCCTGTTGAAATACAGTATTCTTTCATCTGAGAGCAGCAGTACCTCAAACAGGGTGGCAACAACATACATTTGGTTTGCTGCCAAGCTGATCCATTTGCATCTTTTGAATAGTTTTTAACACCCTCTGGGGGTGTATATGAACAGTGACAGGAATATAGTGGGGTTGCCCTATAGTTGTACAAAGTGTATATCTAGAGATCTGTAAATCCAACTGTGATAACACCTGGTTAGGACATTCTTTTGCACAAGTTAGAGTGATAGCAGGCAATATAAGTAGGTGCCTGTATGTTAACATATGTTCATAAGGTGGATCAAAGTCATGTTCATGATAGTGACAGCTCTAATGTTGTATTTACAGCTGTGATAGGGATGTGCCTTTAACAGCGGGGGAGTCACACTCTGTTCCAGGAGGGCCACAGTGTCTTATGGCTTTTGTTCCACCCCCATTTTTTTCACACATTGAAAGTGTTGAGTAGGTTGTGTATATCAAAGGAAAAAAATACCATTTAAATGCATCAAGATCTCAGGTTGTAACACAACAAACTGAAAATGTCCAAGGGGAGTGAATACTTACTATAGGCACATTATATATATATATATATATATATATATATATATATATATATATATATATATATGTATGTGTGTATTTTTTTCCTACATCACAAAAGTGTGCCACACTGTTTATTTTTCTTCCTACAAAGCTAAAAAAGGAGCCCAAAATGTCCTAAATTTTACATGAATTTTAATGATTTTAACCTTTATAAAAAAAATCACTGAAATAGAAAGCGATACAAAGTGAATCTAAACAAGACAACGACTGCATTAATTAAGATAGCTCAGATACTTTCTACCCATACCAAGCTATATTTATACAATAGTGAGTTAGTAATACAATAGATAGATAGGTTGGCAAATGAAACCTCCAGTAGATTCTTCATTGATAATAATAAATTGACCTTAACCTTTTGAAATGATATGTGAACACAATTCCAGCAGAATACCTTCACATATTCTGGAACTGGTAGAAGCCCCAGGATATATCCGTCAGGGGCTATCTGAACTGTTTTGACGTTTATTGTAAGGTTAACCTGTGTACCTTGTTTTTCATTGTTTTTCTCCACAGAGATTTCACTATGAGTCGAGGTGGATGGAGGAAGCGGGTCGATGATGGTGATGATGTCTGGGGGGGTAGGGTGCGTACACATTTAAACACACTGCAGTGCATGTTGGTGCCATCTGGAATGCTTGGCTCGAAAAAGATTTATTGCTGGACATCTGGCCTTTGGTTTCAAGCTGTATGTTTGTTTGTTTTTTAGAATATAGGCTTTTTTGCTTTTATGTTCACCGTTTTATTGAAGGAATTGCGTACATCCCCACAACTCTAAGTTGTAAGTTAATATATACATATTAATATGTACATTTGATCATTACTGTTATATGAGCAAGAAGATCACAAAACTCTTTGCATTGACATTTGATATTCCACATACTGTAAAAGAAGGTCACAGTGAGTCATAAATAATTTGTATTAACTTTGTAGGTTTTATTGCTAAAATGTTCTTATTTTTATATTGGGTCGATGTTCTTAATGAAGTATAATTTGCATCAAACGCTGATTCCGTTTACAGGGTGGATATATGGCTGCCAAAGTCTGCAAGCTGGAGGAGCAGTTTAAACTGGAAGCACCCAAACAGCAGCAGAAGGAGGGCATCTCTTCTAATATCTTCAGGGGGGTGGCCATTTATGTCAACGGCTACACTGGTGAGTCATTATTCCAGCAATTTTGTATACTACTAACAGAGTTTTGTTTAAGAGAATATGCAATAGCAAATTATAGTCCCAAAACTTTTGCTTTTATATTGTTTAGCATATCTTGCCATTCTTCAAATGCCCTTTCAATGAAAATTGTGAAAAAACATAGGGACACGATGACATAGGAACTAAAAGCCTTTATCCCAGCTGATTTTTAGCCCATTTTTCTTGGAATCGCCAATAGATTATTGGTACTAATTTTTAAACTTTAAAATCAATTCTAAGTCACAGGAAGCCAGTACAAAAATGTATGAGTGGAGTGATATTTTTAGAGCAGGTAGCGTGAGTAAGCATTCTGGCAGCAGCATTCTGAAGCAGCTGAAGCCTATTTAATTCTGCCTGTCCTATTTTATGTGTACATAAGAATGGATGTAGGTTGAAGGAAGGTTCGAACCGTCAATGGTACTAATTTGCATAATTTACTGGTGACGTCACCATAGCTGCTTGTTTATATTTGATTGAAAATCCTATTATTTTACAGGTAATCCATATAAATGGAATACAACATTCACATGTAGTTTAAAAATACATTATATAGAAGAGTATTCATGTTTTTATAATTGAAATAAAAATAAACGTTTGTTTACATGTAATTGATGCTGCTTGCGATATATACAGTATACAGTAAGTTTGCATTGCACCAGCACCAACTGCAGCTGACTTAGGTAAAACAAAGCTTTTTTTAAAGCAGGTTATCAGTCTGCCACATTTTACTACTACTAAAAATATTATTATACATTATACAAATCAAAAGATCAAATTTTGCATGTGAGTGACATTTAATGTGTGAATTTTATAATATTCGTACATTGTCAGACGGTTTCTGTTAACAGAAAAAAAACAAAAAACATATAGTTCATGACTGTCAGCTGACAAACCTTTGAAGGTTTAAAACTACCTTTGAATTCCTGTCTAGTGAACGAACCTTCGAACACAGCCGTAATTCAGTGACACAAAAAATATGCAAAATGATGTAGTCACTGATTTTAGTCTAGCACATTGAGTGGTTCAAGTGTAGTTGCAGTGGGTGTGTGTTTGTGCACTACAGAAGGTAGGCCCAGACTCTGAACCACTGTACCTGTAGGAGGCCCCACTCTTAACCCTCGCACTTTTAATCTTCTGGCTTGTTTTCTCCCTCGCTCGCCTGTTTACCCAGACCTGCAAACAGTCTGGCTTTCACTCGGTTCACACCGTTTAATGGAGGAAGCCATAGCTTGTCTAAAAATACATACATACATGTAACAAGTCATATCATAACCTTGGGAACCCCCTCATTTAAAAAAAACAAAAAACAAAAAACAAAACACTGCTGGAAACGACACATTAAAGTGAGTAGGCTGTTCCAGACTGTAATATAAAACACATTACTTACTTATTGTTACTGTCTCCTGTGTACATATACCTGCAGTAAAGGAGGGTAAGATTCAAACACATTTCACAGGGCAGTGACCGTGAATGTTTTGCCGGCGTCACAGCATGAATATCCAAATTAAGTCCCTAAATGCAACAAAGCTGTTTTTCAAATTGCTACGTATGCTTTTATGATGCTCACGACAAGTTTTCACAGTAAAATCTTTTTTGTTTGTTTTTTGTTTAGTTTGTGTCCCCTGAGATCCTAATACCTACTGCACAGAGATTAAATCCATTGTATAGACAAGATAAATGGGCTTCACCCAATTTAGAATTAAATTAGTCTAATCAAACCTATCTACAGAAAAACATTTTAATGGACTGAAAAGTTGTCGTGCTAATGAGAGGAAATAATATGCTTTATTTTTTTTACTCTGTATTGCAGCTTGGAGAGATTTGATGCATTGAAACCTCAATCTGTATTTGTACTGGTGGCTTCAGTTAATTTTATTATGCCTTCTGGAAGTTTTATTTGCTTTTATAGGTGCAAGTGGCCCTTTAGAAGTGTGAATGTCTCAATGTCATGAAAACCCTAAACTACAGCTTTGTATTAATTTCAGAACCCACAGCAGATGAACTGCGGAGGTTAATGATGCTCCATGGAGGTCAACACCACATGTACTACTCCAGATCTAAAACCACACATATCATTGCCACCAATCTGCCCAACAGCAAAATCAAGGAGCTCAAGGGAGAGAAGGTAGTACGACCAGAATGGATCACAGACAGGTATTCAAGTTATTATTGTACACTTCATATCATCTATATAATATGTGTCTTCCTACCTGGTTTGATTTGTATTCTCTTTCTTTCATTCTTTATTGCTGTTATGGCTTGGATCATAGGGGTACCCAGCTGTAATTTCTGCCCCTTCTGAAATTGATTTGCTACAACTGCAGAAATTACACTTGCACATAAGTTATGGTAATTTCTAAAACCACCCAACTATACAAAAAAATTAGGGCCAGATATTCAAGAGATTCAAGTTTCGCAAGGACAGTTGCAGGGATTTTTTCCCCTCAACTGCCTTGAGAAAAATGTTGTGGTAAAGTTGTAAATTGTTATGCAAGTCCACTTGCAAGTGTGAAATTCAAACAATACGTTTTCCTTAAATCACAAAGTTTACTTCACTTAACTACGATAAAAATCATTATATAGTTCGTACTGACGTAAAAGTCACTCACCCTTATTGTGTTTTAAAATACTTATTTCTTCTTCCTACGTGCTCAGCACCGATTAAAACAAACAAACAAACAAACAAAAAAACAAACCCTTGTTTGCAACATTTTATTCTATTTAATCATTTTACAGTGTTGTTTTTCATTTTTAGTTAAACTGCCAATAAACTATTCCGTTTTTCAAAATTTCAAATTGGTTCAAGTCAATTTAAGTACAATCTCAAATACATAAATATAGATATAATACGACTACTGTAAATTCCAGTAGTAACAGTGTAAACCACTGACAAGTGGTACTTGAATGGATTTAAAAAGTAATAATTCACAGTGCACCAGTAAGTAAAATCAAGTGATACATCCTACATCACATCTGTATTCACCGATTTTTTATTGATCTTATCAAGTACCCAAACACTTCAAGAACATCTTCTTTGCTTTACTGAACCTTTTCCAAAACCATACTTAGACAATAGTTCCAGCTGCATTGGCTTTTACAGATTTGTTGTAATTAAAATGTCAAGAAAAGTATTAAAACAGGGCTGCATGTATCAAATAAAAAAGCAGTAAACTAAACCGTGCAGCGTCTAATAACAGGTTGACAGAACACCTTAATGTTGCATACGGTGCAGTACAATTGCATTAAACTTCATGCCGTACAATGATACATTCATTTTGTTTTGTTAATCAGAACCAT
This sequence comes from Acipenser oxyrinchus oxyrinchus, assembly GCA_030684275.1. Lineage (NCBI taxonomy): Eukaryota > Metazoa > Chordata > Actinopteri > Acipenseriformes > Acipenseridae > Acipenser > Acipenser oxyrinchus. The sequence goes on from CM060255.1 coordinate 7,902,907, forward strand.
AACCATACACATACTTTGCAAGTGTACCACTGTGTTGCACTGGCATGAAGAACAAGTTACAGTATGTTTGTTTATATTAGTCATTAAATGTACTCCATTCAAACATAATGTTTTCTACATTTCTACATCCTCCTCTATCCGCTCGTTTTCTTTTCGCCATATTTCTTTTGCCATATTTCTTTCATTTGTCTTTGTTTCGTCTCCAGTCACATACTGTTTTTTTCATTTAATTCCAAACTCTAAGCATTGCGATTGCCATGCTTTTAGGCAAAGGCAGCAATGTGCAATTTCAAACCTGTTGTGCAGCTTTTTCATTTTTTGTCTGACTGTCCTACTCAGGCACCTGTATTATAATATTTCATTGCAGTGCAACACAAGACTTCATAAGTTCACTCAGCTTTCTGACCAATAGCTGTTTTTCTACGGATCCCAGGGGCGGGTTCAGTCTGAATGTTGACAAATCAATGGCTCGGAAGGGTGGGAATAAGGTAATTCCATAGAGATGGACAGCTATTGTGTTAACAGTGAAGAAGTATAGCTATGACGTGTTCCTTTTCCGAAGATTGATAACTTTAACCACTTTTTTTTTTTTTTTCTCCATTATATTTTTTCTCCATGCATACGCATCTGGGTCGAGAGGAGGTCAGTCAAGAAAGCTTGCGTTTTAACATTCAAAATGTCTAATGGTATTGAAATAACTAATTCAGACTTTAATTAGAACAGTGGTTTTGTGTTTCTACCTAGCAACATGACCTGAATGCCGTAGATCTTGAACAAAATAATGGGGTTTGTGTGAGCCATAACCGTGGGTTTAGTAATCACATTGGTATATTGTTTGTGGCACAGGTACAGTAGTTGGGCGCACACGTCGCTCCGGTGTATTAGTTGCTCCCCCCACCCCCTTTTTAGGACCCCCAAAACATGCCTAGAAAATCGACTTGTACAACGTTTTTTTATGGTAATTCACAAACAAGCTAAAATAGTATTTACTCCCATCAAGAGTGAAGCTTAGAGCTCACTTAGCTTTGTTTAAATTAACTTTAGTTCTAGTTGTTCAGAGCGGGAGAACTGGTGGAAAAAAACCAGTAATACAGACAAGTATTGGCACCCTACACTTAGTGTAAGATAATTCAAGAAAACATGTTAAATGCAAGCGTTTAGTAAGCATTAGCAACTAATTAATTACAAAAACAAATGCACTTAAGCGATTTCAAATATTGGTTCATGACAAAAGTATTGATATTATTATTATTTATTATTATTATTATTATTATTATTATTATTATTATTATTATTATTATTATTATTATTTATTTCTTCGCCCTTATCCAGGGCGACTTACAGTCGTAAACAAATACATTTCAAGAATCACAGTACAAGTAATAATACAGTTAAGAGCAAGATAAATACAATGACTTTGGTTCTAGCAAGTTTGACATCCCTGCTTAAGTATTTCGAGTGTCCTCCTTTTGCTTTTATTACGGCTTTCAGACATTTATGATAATTCTTAACCAGTATGTTACACCTTGTTTGTGAAATCAGGGCCCATTCTGTCTTGCACATTTCCTTCAACTCAAACAGATTGGATACACAATGCTTGGCTACAGTTTCTTTCAGATCAGTCTAAAGCATTTCTGTTGGATTGAGATCTGGTGATTGTGAAGGCCATTCCAAAACTTTCTGAGCTCCGTCCTTTCCCCTTCATTTGCATGACGTCGGATTGACAGCTGCTCTCGTCGAGTGAAATATATGGAGCCCATGTAAACTGCAAGCGGGATAGAGTCATTTCTTCTTTGGCTCGTGCAAACTGTCTCGAGTTAAATTAGAACACACATGTAAACTCCACCACTGCCACCCTGCAGAGCAGGCTGCATGGATCGGGATCCCAGTGCTATATGAATACAATCAACAGTACCCATCACATTGGGGAAACCAGCAACCTGGTAGAAGCCCACTTTCACGTCCTGTAAACCTGTCCTTTGTATGGGAAATTAATATAATTCCCAGTGAGCATTAGCAGGGCATGTTGTATTATACACATGAGTAGCTACAACTTTTAATGGGAGGGAGTGTGTGAATTCAACTAAACATAGGTGTGCAATTAATGCAGTGAAAACTGCTATTTTTATTCAACTCCTTTGTGTCAATGGATCTTTTTGCGCTCTTTTCTTAACTCTCTCTCTCTCTCTCTCTCTCTCGCTCTTTCATACTGTACTCCCATCTTAACTTTCCTCAATTGGCATGAAGCACTCCTTTCGATGGACGCTGACTCCTCCACTCATTGGCCCATCGGTGTCCCCTGACAGGCAGGCAGAACGCTCAAGGAAAGAGGGAGAGCGACACAACAGCACACAAACATGCACCAACACAGCAAATTCCCAACCCCGTCCCCAGTCCATTATTAAGTCCATATTTTCGCCAGTCGCTTGTGTTGGGGCTGCCCTGGCATTACAATATGAATACAAGATAGTTAGAAATGTATCTGAACTGGAAGTCTCGCTTGCTTCCGCAACAGACACATACAAAAAGATCTTTACATACTTAATTGCAACTGGCAGAATAAATTCATACTAAAGTTAATACTCCTGTAAAGTTTTCTCATTAAGGATTTTTATTAATGTATTTTTTAAAATTTTATTTTAACTGTGTACCAGTTCATGTATAAGCACAACTACAATCAAGTATCTATCATTTCTGGACTTACCGTTCAAGCACATTTTCATAACAAAGTAATTCAGCAAGATGTATCGAATTACTGACTCAAACGAACAAATCTGTTGAATTGATTCACTAAACTGAATGAATCAAACAAATCGAATCAGTAAAAGAATTGAACTGCACATCACTAGTTTTCAGGCCAGAAAAAGAGGTTTAAATAGTGTGCCTGTCCGTGGTTAAGCCACGCACTAATAAATAATCACTTTAATGCACGCACTAAAATTAGCATCCTTCAGTAAATACCATGTGAAATTGTGAATACAGCTCATCTCATTAATCGGAGCTGGATGCTCATTTAAATATCAGCATGCATTACCATAGTTAATCAACATATTTAAATATCTGGCCCTTTGCTTTTAGCAGTGGTTGTATAGAATTGATTTTAAGATTTTGCTGTTAACCTACAAGGCCCTGAATGGATTAGAACCTAGTTATTTGCAGGAGTTACTGACCCTGTATCTTCCAAACCGCAATCTGAGATCACAGGATGTGGGGCTGCTGGTTATTCCTAGGGTCAACAAAAGCAACATGGGAGGTCTTGTAGAGCTCCTAAATTATGGGATGCTCTGCCTTCGTTTATCAGGGAAGTTGGGACCGTTACAGTTTTCAAGTCAAGACTAAAAACGCACTTTTATAAAATGGCTTTCTTATCTTAGTGGGTTTTAAAGTTGCTGCTTTTGTATTGTGTATACTGTTATTTCAATGGTCTGTGGCAGTTGTATGTGTGACATGCTATATAAATGTATTGTGGTTTGTTCTTTTCTTTCTGCTATGTACTGTACAGTGCTTTGCGATACTTTTGTATAAAAAGTACTGTATAAATGCAATGGCGCAGAGGTATTCTAAGGGGAAATTGCTATCCCACTTGTCAGTAAGAACAAATGATGAATGCATGTGAACAAGTGGTTTGTAGTGGTGATCCAAGTGCTCCAAATAACGACAGACACAAAGTTCACGGTTCAAACAGTCTTTTTATTTCTCTTGGTCTGCTTGAGACCGTTAAATAATGCTGGCTCTACGCAACAATGTGTATTGCCAGTGTATAAACCACAGGGTCTGTTTTCTTTCTCAGTCCTTGCAATAACCCTAACAAAGGAACAGATTGCATCGTCACATCCCCTGAAATACCCTTAGACCCTGGAATGAACTGCCAAACCATCCAGTACGGGGCACACTGTTCCTGTTGTACAGTGCCCTCACAGATCAGGAGGGAGATTGTTGACTGGGATTCATTCGCTCTCTGTCACAATGTACTAGCCAAAATGTTTGTCTGCTTGACTAATAATACTTAGAACAAGGTCTTGCTTTGTGGTATATGGTGTACACTGTATTGTTTTTTATTTTATTTAATTTGCCCCTTGCAGCTCTAGGAAATCCTAAAGAAACAAGCCACACTTTATAAATTAAGAAGTTGTTTACAGTTTGACCTGTTCTATTCACAATTAAGCAAACAAGAAAGGTCTCCTCAGATGAACTCAGTAACTCTCTCGTCACTTTTAATCATTCTTTTTAACATCATGCTTCCTTTTTCAGTGTAAAGGCCGGCCGTCTTCTTTCATACGTCCACTATCAGCTTTATGCCAAGCAGAAAGGTCTCAACTTTAACGATGTTTGCAAAAACGAGGAGCTCAGGCCGGGGCCAAGCAATATTCACAAGGAGTTTGAGAACAGGGTGTAAGTACTGAGAGCTATGAGTACATGCAAGTACTGTGTTCTAAGTGGTTGTGAACCGATTTATCGTAAAACTTCAAGTAATTGCCGGGTGTCAAATAATCGCCTATCACACAACCCTTTAACAAAGTTGCTGGAATGTGTAAATTGTGTTACAATGTTGCTACAAGGTTGTGTGTTAGTGGCTTCTCAATGACCGCGTGAAGCATGTGAAGCTAGTGATCTAATATAAACGCTGGTCTCAAATAATCACCGGTCTCCAATATGCGCCAGTCTGCTGGCAAATATTGTAAATAAACGCCAGAGGTGTTTAAGTTTCTGATATTTAAAAAACACAAAGGGAAACCCACTTGCAAAAGAATGGGTGTAAAAAAAAAAGATAAGATATCAGAGATAAGATATCTGTTGGTATTGGGTGTTTATCCAAATCCTATTCCACTTGATAATTTACTTTAGTGTTTTCACAGAAACAATGATAAGTACAGGTTGGGGAGTAGGAGAGTCTGTCTCAAGGATCTAGCGAGTGAGTAGATCAGCAAGTTAGAGTTTGTTTACCAGACCTTATTCTCCAGTGAGAGCTAATTGATTTAAAATGAGCTGTTAGGCCTTTTCTTGGTCACCTCTTGGTAAAACACTTTTTCTTTCTGATTGCAGAAACGGTACAGCAAAGAGCATGCCTGATCCAGTCACAAACTCGAAAGTAAATGGTTTGCATGGCTGGGAAAACCTTGAAGAGGAAGATGAAGACTTTGAATTCAGAGAGCTGGAGCCTGTCTCTCCTGTGCGCAACCAGAAAGCAATGGATTACCACAGAGACCCTCCAACCATGGCCAACGGCCACGCACACAGGTCAAACGGTGCCTTAAAACCACTAGAACAGACACTACATTCGAGCAAATCTTCTGTGGATAATACCCAATGCCCTCTGTTGGACAGAGACAGCATTGACTTCAGAGTCTGTGGGGCACAGCCGCAGCAGCACGCGAACCAAAACAGTGATGCACAGTCAAACTCTGCCCACGCGGCAAACTTGTCATCTTTGCACAGTATTATTAAACTCAATGGTGCTCACCATCTTACTGTTCAGGGGCCTTTACATGCCAAAAGCACTTCAGAGCCGTCACCAAGCAAACTCTCCACAGCTGGTCTTGCCTCTCCTCATGCAATGGCCAGGCCTGGGGAGCCCAACTTTATATCCGAGTTCTACTCCCGCTCCAGATTGCATCACATATCAACATGGAAGTGTGAGTTCACAGATTTTGTGAACACGCTCCAGCGGCAGAGCAATGGCCTCTTCCCTGGCAGGGAGAAGATTAAAAAACTGAGTGCAGAAAGGACCTCTCTGCCTTCCACTGACACAGGGAACACAGGTAATGAACAGGGAACGTGTTCATACAGGGTGATTAGAAAGTGAATTTACCACATCAACAGAGTGCATTGATGTGGTAAACTTACTATCTAATCACCCTGTGTATATTAATAGTGAGAACCAGTTAGAGTCTATTATCATTATGCCTTCCGTTTTGATGAAAAATGGCGATTTAGCCTTACACTTTATTTCGACGCTGCCCAAACATTAAACAACAGTAGCTGCGGTCCTATTAACACGGGTAGTGAACTTATTATTTAGACGCAGTTATAACCCTACTGTTTGTAGTTAATGTATTGTTCAAAGTAGTTTTATAACCAGTTTAATAATGTTACAGTAGTTGTATTATTCCGAAAATGTATAGAGCTGCCAACTAGTACAGTAATCCAGCTAAACTCTAGGGTTCATACCACTGCTGGACAAAATGAAAGGTGTACTTGAGAACTGTCTGAGACTAAGATATTAAAATCCATTTCAACCTAAAATTATCTTCAGCACCATTTTTCATTAAGCATCCCTATAAGGTGAGTTTGTCAAGACCACCACATCCGTACTTACTACTAATGTCTCATTTAGACAGGCGTCTTAAAATGTTGAGTGTTGTGGAAACTCTTGGAGGGGGAAAAAATGATCCAAGATATTGGCTTCATACTCTGTACTCGTATGAGTTCTGCCATTCCTTAGACTAGCTAATTGGGGGCCCTAAGCGACAATTTTCTTTGGGACCTCACCCCTCGGCCACTCCTTAAAAAATACTAACTACGTTATTACTGGAAACCAAAAATATACCAGCACAACACAAAGTAATACACTTGGTAAATGGTGTATGTTAACTAAGATGAACAGTGTTTTTACCTCGATTTAAAAGCGATGTGTCTGGCACATTTTTGATAGGAAGTCCTAAATTGTCATCACATGAAAGTTCAGCATTATTGGCAATTCTTAGCATTATTGATTCTAAGAATTGCCAAACGCTCCTGAGACAGTAGTTGATCACAAGAATGTTTTTATCAGCTTTAACTTTGAAAAGCTCCTCTCTGCAGATGCTACTGTTACTGGGAGCGTTATAGCAATTCTTAATGCAATCCAAACCTTAGTTTAGATATCTTTTAATTTGGTTTGTGTGTTTTTATAAAGGAAAGAACTTCAAAAGCTGTTATTTTCTTTGGAAGCAAACTGCATATGCTTAAAATTTCCTGAAAAAGACGATTTCCGTTGAGGTCTGATTTCATGTTCAGAGCTCAAATTGCTTTGTAAGTAATTGCAGCGTTCGCTTAACAATTCCGTAGGCATTTCAGCTGTCTGTTAAATCAAAGTCTTTTACACTTACCCTAGTTTGTAATTTGTCCTCATTGCAGGAAAAAATGTATTTGCTGGTGCTCAAATAACAGCTAAGGAACAAATGAATGTTCCTCCACATCTCAAAGAGAAAATGTCTTGGAAGCACAAAAAAACACTTTTCCTATGAAGCACCACATTTTATGAAGGCTGATTAAAAAAATTCAGCCAAAACATCAATTATCCAGATAGCCAGATAATTTGCAAATTATCTGTAGCCAGATAATTTGCATAGAAGAGGATTGCAGAAGCTTGCTCACTTGTTTGATGTTAATCAAAATTTCATACCATATAATTGAGCATATCAGGAAACAGTAGGATCCAAGTTCCTCAGACAGGGTTAACCTCTACTTTTTCCACGACCTCAGTACATTTCTCTCTTACCGCCAACAAAACCTCCCTGACTTCAGCAGCTTGAAACCTTACTGCCTTACTGCTTGCCCATCTTGTTTCGTGCCAAGATTTCAACATCACATTAACGTGATGTCACAAAACATCCCATCGCTGTGTGGTAGCAGAAACAAATTGTAGTTTCTGAAGGTATCCAAAGAAAGTGGCAGCATCACGTGATGATTTTGCAGCATCTGCAATAACCAAATTCAGTGTATGCGACCCACAAGGAACATAACCAGCCAGAGTATTTTTTTATAGCAGTCAAGCTTGAACACCTTTCCTTTTGCCCTGCTTGTTTGCCACATTATCATTTGGATTGACCTCTGCAGTTATCAAAGGGTATATTGAGCTCTTCAAGCTTTTCTAAAATTGCTCCTGTCAAATGGAGACCAGACATCTCTTCCTGGTGGCTAGCATTGGTGGTGCAGTCTAAAATGATTGAATAGTATTTTGACTCCTTCACATGTGTCACTATTTTGAAGCAGTTTTTGCTGACTGCTTCAGTCCATTCGTTCTGAATGTCTTTCCCTGAATAGTGAGTATAGGGCTTACCCCTTTGAAAACACCCTACATGCTGTTCCATTACTGGATCAAACTTAGCAAGCAATTCCACTTCTTTCAAGAAGTTTCCATTGTTTGGCATGTATAAGTGCTCTGATCCAGAAGAACCACGGAAGGCAAGATTTATTTCTGCAAGTGATGGCACAGTTGCAGTCAGGTGCATCAACACATCATGCCAGTACTTACTTTCAGCTTCAGTAAGACACATTTGTGACTGATCAATTGTTTTCCCTTTCTTTTAAATTAATTTTAAAGCTCTTTGCAAGACTGTATGTGCTTTATATGTTCAGGACTATTTCCATAGCACTTCAGAAATGCACTAATATTGACCCAGTCACAGAGTCCTTCACTCATCAATTTCTGTTTTTTTTTTTTTTTATATATAGAAGAAAACGGTTTACAGCAAAAGCAATAAGTTTAATTGTTTTTTTTAGTGCATAAGCCAGCTTCTCTGGATACTTTAGGAGATTTGTGAATCAACGCCCATCTCTTCCCTCTTCCCTTGTGGTGGGGTTCAAGCAAGTAAAATCTGGACTGACTTGAAATGGTAATCTGTAAATAAACTGTAACCTTTGTGATTCTGACAGGGTTGGGGCAAGTTAGCAGGATCCAGTGGTGCATCATCATCAACTTTGGTGGTCACAAACTGAAGATTGTCCTTCATCCACTTCAGCATCAGCAACTGAACCCACAGTTGGTGTAGGCCAGTGGCCCTCGATCTATTCCAGTCCTGGTCTTTATTCCAACCAGGTCCTAAATTAGTTAAGTTAGCAGTTTCAATTAACTACATTAGAACATGCTTGGAGTAAAAACCTGGACTGGATTGGTGTAGTTGTGATCTCTTTCACCTGTATCCGTATTGCTGACTGAGCCTGGAGTACCAATGCTGTTATCTCCTTCAACTGCATTACCAGTGGCAGTGTTGGGGATTGGTTCTGTGTCTTCAGCAGAACATCCTTGGGAAATTAATAAACTTCAGCATTGCACCTGTGAAAACTTAAATTGGTATTCAATTTTCATTACATTTACACAGTTAGGCATGTTATATGCTTTATAATTTTAGTATATATTTATTCAATACATGATATTCTTTACAAGAGACTTGATTTCCATTACATGAGAGAAGATGTTAAAACTTCATGCTGATTTGAACTTGGCTCTCGCCAAGATAAGCACCAGCTAAGACGTAGCTTCACAGTAAACTAATGTGATCCATATGTGTCTCCATCCATTTGCGCTTCCTTCCATATGATGATGTAGATATCCTTCTGTCTGGTGTTGATGGCTGAAGTGTAATGCTGGCTCCAGGGATCAGCTTATTTTGCCTCCCTAGCGCATCAGCACACACAACGGCTGCGATGCTGGCTCCGGGGATCAACCATAGTGCGGTCTCCCCAGCGCATCAGCATGACAACCGTCTGGATTGAGCTAAGTAGGGTACATTTCTGGGGTCTTCAAGTGGGCACCTTCCATCCTCGGTGTTTCGTCGACTAGCCCACGACACCTCAAGAGGGCTCGACGGTGATTCTGGCGTCCCAGCATCACCCCCCTCCGTCCCCCACTCAACTGAGCCCAGCTTACTTACCTGTACATCAGCCTTTCTTTCTTTCTATTGGACTATAATACGTAATAAACAATACATAATAAAAAATAGGTTTTTTTGGTTGTAAAAATAATTGGGGCTTTTTTTATTTTTTTTTTATTTTTTATTACCCTCTCCTTGATTTGTAATTGATTGCTATTAATCCGACACATTGGTAAACCTGTACGGTAACAGGGTGAGTTTCAAAGCTTTTTGCTCCAGAGCAAAATTTGCTCCTGATTTTCAATCCGTTTAACTAGATATTCATTTAAAATATTTTTTTTTATATTTATATTTTTTGTTTAAAGTAGAGAAATGCAGTGGCCTAGCGAACAATTTTTCTAGTGTATTTATTTACGTCTTGTGAATAACCATAGATGTGCATACATGTTTATTTTCTTCGACATTTCAATGGAAACCTAGCCAGTGTTAAAGCCTTGTATCGCAAACTACTTGAGGTAGTGACTTCATATTTGCAGGCCTTTATTAATCCTTTGTGATAAATGTGTTGCTGACCATGAAATTGACCTCTGACCTAATATGGCTGCCATCTTAAAGTCATGTGACTTTTGAAGTTCCGGCCGTATAGAGACTGAGATCTTTGAGCTCCTGTCTTAATGTTTGGTGCAGAGCTGTATTCTGTGATTTTCATAATTAAATTTTGGTACCAGTGTTGTGCAGTAAAAATTAACCCTGTATGCCGTCTTGCCTTAGTCTGGCCATATTAATTGTACAGACCATGTGGTTTATAGCTGCTACACAGTTGTATTCTATGATTCTAAGTTCCATTACAGGTGTCCAGTGAACATTTATCACTTTTTCACATTTTTTATTTGACTTCCTTTACAAGCCATTCAATCTGAAATGCCCCTCAGAGTATGCTACCGGGGATGCTTTGTTTTTTGGTCATATTTCTTGTTTTCCCTGAAAAACACATAGTAAATTAAGTTAGGTTTAATTACCATCCCTAAAGTCTTTTCAAAACACTATATAATTTAACACAAAAGATGGAAGTGTTCAGTTTCAAAGACTTGTGCTGAAGGTGTTTTAAGTAGGTTTTCAAGTGCTTGTATTACCATTTTATTGTTCTGTTTTGGAAGCTTATGTATATAGAATTGAATATAATGGACTTCTTCGTTATGCACAGGATTGTTCTCACACAAGAATTATTGCGCTTATTAAAATAAAATTATTCTGATGGGACTGAGGGGAACAAAAATGGGATATAGCTTTATCATTTTTTTAGAGGCTTAAATATTAAATTGAATGGAATAATAAATATTATAATAATTTTAGGCTTAAATATCTTAAGAATATAAAATCTGCTGTTTTACTGAGCTTTGTCCAAAACAGCTTCCACTTGATGACATTATTACCGGACTCCCAGGCTGATATGAAGTTGTGTAACTTTTAGTTGTTGGTCAGATTTCCTATTTTTTGTCTTAAATAATAATCGCATGTTTCCATTAGAGGTAGGCACATGTATCTTAACCTGACCTGGATATCGGTTTTTAACTAGTGAACCTCCAATTGGCCAAATGCTCCCCTTGTGTCCTTTTACATTTCTTTTTCTTTTCATATGTAACGTGGAGAGTTATTGCACATGTCTCCAGTGCATTTAGTTTAATGCTGGACAACCTGATATTTCAGGACAGGAACCAGGTTCTGGATTGTGTACCTATTCTTTTTTTGCAAGTTTACATTTAACTCTCCTTACCTCCTTTAATTGTCTGTTTCCAATACTTCCAGTGTGATCTTTCAAACCGCAAAAAAAAACAGAGCTATCCCAGAGTCAAGTCTGTGTGTGTGTGAAGCTGTGGCATTGTTTTCCGGCTCACTGCCATACAAAGACAAGTAAACAATGAATGGGTTAACTGTGACAGAAGCTAGTAATCCCAGCAGTGCATTTTGGGATGCTGTTTTGTCATACTGCCGGGTGTTTTACAAAAATGGATTTCCAGCAGTCCCCAGGAATACAGTCTAGCTGGCAGTCAAGCAGAACCAGGCTTAGCAGAATATTTGGCATGTGACCCCCTGGAACCAGTAAAAAGGCTGCTTCAACCAGACGGTTCTATTAAAGGTGTGAGGTTTTCTTTTGTAAGTTTGAACTAAAATGTGGATTGACTGATTTTGATCAAAACAGAGAAGAGCTGGTGCCTTCATCATTAGCAACACGTCACACAGCTCATTTAGAAGTCCATCTTTTAAACTCTTTCTGTGATTGAAATGGTATGCTTGCTTACGTGAAGGACAAACCCATTGTGAGTTATTCATAAATCTGTAATTAAATCAGAGTAATTAGTCTGAAAAAAATATGCTGGGCCAATCCCATCCTTTATGGTTCTGTTTTTTGTTCATACTTAAGAATTAACATAACCTTATTGGCAAGCAGACCAGTGCGCTACATAGCACCTTGTGATTCCAGAGACTTGTGGGTGTGTCTTGGCATTGGAAACACATTTTGATTGCATTTCTGTCAAACAATAAACAAACTGGCTTGATATAGAGTACGTAGAATTTGTGCTGAAGATTGGTAATTAATTCTTATGTAAAATAGACATTATTAGGAATGGTTATATTTTAAGTTATGTTTATTTTAACTGCTGCTAGTTTGAATGTTTCATAAGTGGGTTTTTACAAAAACTCGTGCACATGGTGTGAATATGCTGCCACGTTGAGCTCATGTCACTTTTTGTAGGTTTTTGCATGCATTAGCACGTAATTCTCTCATATTGGTTTTGTGGCCATTTCTATTTAACCTCTTCATACTTAGCACACTGTATTATATTATTCTCTTGGTCATATTGATGGCTTTGTGGCCATTTCTTTTCAACCTCTGCTCTTTTGTCACATAGCCATTTTAATTTATCTGCCTATCACTTTTTTGTTTGGCATCATTGCCTAAACCTAACTTTTATCTCTGTGTACTCGTTGCCAGGTCCACCTACCCCCGCTGGTCCCCAGAGACGCCAAACCTGTATAATGCACGTGGACATGGACTGCTTCTTTGTGTCCGTGGGCGTTCGAGACAGACCGGATCTTCAGGGTGAGGCTTCCATCTTGTTTTATGTTACAGTATTAGGGTGGGGCTAGTTTAATAGCAGTATTAGCGTAATATGACTTCAGCAGTGGCCAAAAGTTTTCTTTCGCCCTTTTGAATTAATTAATTTTACTTAGTCAAATGAAACCTGCTGAATAATGTTACGTTAACGTTACACGCATAGTTTTACATATACTTAATGAAAAACTGACAAATTGGAAAATGTAACATTTTGAAATCTAACATGAAATACTGTACTACTATAATGGCTAAAATTCTAGGTGGTGCAAAATTCTTGGCCATAGCTTCATAATAATTCATCTGCATATGTATAAATAGTGTGCATGAAAGTGTAAGTAGCTTCAAATGTTCCTGTACCTTTTTATTGTGTTTACAAGGCATTATCTAAGGCTGATTAATCCTAGTTGCTAGGTCATTTAGATAACTCCCTGATTCTAAAGTAATCTCAGAATGCTGTGGTCTTTCAATGCTGCAGCTCCACGTGCTTCATACCATTACTATAGGGGTCAGCAGAGCTCCTATAGTCTTTTCAGGATCCTTCTGGTAATGAACTTAATCACATTAGATTCTTGTGTCACTGGCCTTGGGTTAAGAAAGGATGTATGAGTGAGTTTACGTGCTCTTGGGCTCTCCAATGAAAGCTTCCTTAAACCCTCTGTCATGCCCCACTTTCACAGGGAAGCCAGTGGCTGTCACCAGCAACAGAGGGGGTGGAAAAGCGGCCCTGCGCCCAGGGGCCAACCCCGAGTTAGAAATGCAGTATTACAAGCGGAGATACATGAAGAATAAAACGGGTGAGAATTCTCCACTGTGAGGTCTGCACCAACACCTAACCTTGCAACGGATTTTAAATATAGCTGATTTCATTTAATCCAAATAGTATTTTACCACATTACAGGTATATAGAGTTTGTCTCCACTTAATTTCCTTAGTGTTAGTCACGATTAAACAGTGTTTAAACTTTAACATATTGGGAATATTTGTAACCAATCAGAAAAGCCATCATGAGTTTTTAGTAATTACTGCAACATCTATTTGTGTACAAGACAAAACATTTTATTGTATATGGAGAATAAATATTAAATAAATATGCCTACACTGTACACTTACATGTAAACACTAAGGCTAGCCCCTATATTTGACCTGCATTTTTTGACAATGGTTAAACATTTAAGCAAAATTCTGGCTAGTGTTTAAACATTTAAACTCCAAACACAAAACACTATCATTAGTAATGTGTTTTTTTACCTTTCTGTCCTCCAGAGGAAACAGTCCCTGATAAAGTGGATTTCTGTACTTGGGAGAATCCTGATGCTGCTCGTATGAACGGAGTGGGTCTGGACCGAACTGCTTTATCCATGGCCGAAATAGCGTCTTGTAGTTATGAAGCCAGGTAAACAGGAGCTTGTTCTGTGATCCAGATATGCACACAAAACCTCAGGAAATGTTAGGATGCTCTAAGATGTATTACACACATGTGCAATCAACATTGTTCAGGCAACAAATTGCAAAATGTAGAACATCATTTTCTTTAATCTATTTTAATGTTGTATGCAAATGCAACACCTGGTATCAGAAATGTAAAAGCTGTATCTCCCTAACACAAGCCGGCTATAGATAAGATGACAGGACAGCAGATCTGTCAGACTCTGGTAGTGGGCTGATAGTGGGCTTGTTTGGTGGGGACATCCTGTGTACAAATCAAATTACTGATGTTTCACGAGAAACAGACTAAGTGGTATTCTGGAGAGCAGGCTTTGTCCCTCCCCTCCCCATGAAGTAATAGAGGTGGTGAGACCAGGTCGTGACCTTTCAGAGCATTCTTAAGGAGTTAAGATAACACTGTTCATGTTCTTTATTCCACAGACAGGCTGGCGTCAAGAACGGGATGTTTTTTGGCCAGGCAAAGAAGCTATGCCCGAACCTCCAATCTGTTCCATATGATTTTCACTCCTACAAAGAGGTGGCACTTACCTTGTATGAAACCTTAGCAAGGTAGTGTACTTTACCCAGGGTGATGGGTGTTGACTTTAACAGGAGCGTAGCAGATAGCACCCTTCTCTGTTGTGCATCCTGAATACATTTGTATCACAATAGGAGGACGACACTTTAATTAGCCCAGTAAGTCATTAATGGCTTTTGTGCATTAAAAAGAGACATGGCTACTAATTTAGACAAACGCACCAGGGTTGATCAGAAGGTTGAGGAAGACAGTTGCGTCTGTAACACTTAAACCAAACAAAAGAAAAACGGTTAAATATATATTTAAGAAAAGGAAGAAAAATAATCACATCTGGAGGAGGTATTTTTTGGTATTTTCTTTTCTTAAACATTGAACGTTACATACAGACACAGTGAAAGCTAATTTAGCCAGTCAACAAAAGGACAAAACCTTTTGTGGCGGCTTATTCAAGGTTTCATTCACTTGCACTGAAAAGCTGAATCTGTTCTGGGGTTTCCTGGCTGGTAAGAGCAGGTGTCTCCAATTTGTATATTTCAGATCAGATAATGATGTTGTGTGTTTGGTTTGCTTTTGTAAAGCGCGCACCTCAATTCTATTCCTTGTCTGTCACTATTGCAGCTACACGCATGACATTGAAGCTGTGAGCTGCGATGAAGCCCTGGTAGATGTGACTGACATTATGACTGAGCTGGGAGTAACTGCAGACTGCATTGCAAGTGCACTACGCGCCGAAATCAAAGACAAAACGAAATGCTGCGCCTCAATTGGAATGGGTGTGTATTATGTTGCCAAAGATGTAGCTTGAAAGCCAGAGAATAAACAGCATTACTGTTGATACCAAAAGGCTCAAAATCAAACGGTTTCTCCACCCAAGTGTTTGTCTGGTGTATTAAATAAAACATGTAGCTTTTGAGAATCACTATTTTATGTTCCATTTTTGTGAAAATAGTTGCAGCCTGTTTTTAATTTCCAAATATTTATTTTAAAAAATTATTACTGAAAGAATAATTAAAGACGTTTCCTACGTAATTAAAAATATGCTCCTTTTCCTATTTTGTGTCGGTCTGTGGCTGCATGCACATTACATTCTCTGTGAAATACCAACAGTATTGCAAAATATATGGATTTGTTTCTAGGTAATGCCTTTTCTTTGGCCTCCTGGTTGTGTTTTCTTTTACTTTCATAAAAAAAATAAAAAAATGTCATTGCTCTGTACAGCAGAGTCCACATACAGCTGTATTCTATTAACTTTTTTTTTACTTCTGTTAGGTTCAAACATTCTGCTGGCCAGAATGGCAACCCGCAAAGCCAAACCAGATGGACAGTATTATTTAAAGCCAGAGGAAGTTGATGATTTTATCAGAGATCAGCTAGTCACTAGTCTGCCAGGTAAGTGGACCAGCCTCATGCTTTTATTGAATATTTTATACATACAGTACATCTTGTACATCTCTGAGGTGTGAAAAACACTTTGCAGCAAGGTTTAATGTGAATTTTCTTCTTTTTAAATAACAATTTACTGCTTCCCTCATCATTGTTCTGCTAAACTTGTGTTTTATTTTTATTTTTTGCTTTGAAGCATAAAGGAGCCCATGCTGGTCCTCAACAATAAGAGTCAGTCATGCATGTGGACTCCTATTGATACATCATAATTATGGGTCTGTGGTTTGACTCGCAGACATTTTAACTGTCGATTTAAAACAAGTGTTTGGTTTTTGTCTGTTATTTTGCAGTAATTGCAACTCCAAACAACAAACCAAGAGAATATGTATTTATAATGTTGGCTGGTATACCTCTCCAGTCCCAGGCTGTCCTTTTTGAAAAACATTGTGTCCAGGACAGTTAACTTGACATTACTGGTTTTATTTATTACTGGTGTGGCATCCATTATGACTGTTTGTAGAAGTGACTCGAGGTATGCTGTATGTGCACCTTCCTTTTTTGGGTAGACTCCAAAACAATCATAGTTTGTTGAACAATAATTAAAAAAATATTAATAATCATCTGTCACAATCACAAACAATCTGGCTGCATAGTCGCGTGCAACCATATCTTTAAAATACAATTAGTGTGCTGTCGTTAAGGATTGTTCATGTTTGCTGAATGAAAAAAAATCAGGTGATCGGTCAGTCCTTAACAAAGCATTGCAAATGTGATCAAGACACTAACAAATGTTTTCCCAATTACACAATCCCAAAGAAGAAATAAAAAAAGTGATGTTTAAAACAATGAATTAAATGAGACCAGACGGCAAGACTAAAAGGACTATGAAAGTTAAACAGAACAGACTTCAATATTCATTATGCTGGTTAATGATATGACCAGAGGAGGATCTTGGTACTGCCACCCTAAATAGAATAAACTGTTTGTTGACCTCATTCCACTGTATTTGTATTGTCATATGGATATGTATGAATATCCCTGAGGACAGGGATACATGGGAGCCATCTGTACATATATGTGTATGTCCATATACAATAGAACCTGGCCTATCTAATCATGTAAGGTATGATTCCCTCTGTTAACCGATGGACATTTACACATGCAAGCACTCATGGAAACTGAGCAAGGCACATTTTATTATGGGTCTAACACATTGCATCCAACTATATATATATATATATATATATATATATATATATATATATATATATATATAATTTAGAAATGATACAGAACTTTTTTTTTCACAATAAACCGGTGTGTTGTAGTTCATCCATTACATTCTTGTTTGTGTGGACTACTCTGTTAACAAACTTCCTGACATTAATGTTTGTAATTCGGAAATCCGTTCACACCTAATTCCTTTTGCATACCCCCTGTGTCTGTTCTGTTTTGTGTTCAGGAGTGGGAAGGTCGATGGGGTATAAACTGGGTGCCATGGGTGTGAAGACCTGCGGGGACCTGCAGCAGGTCCCCATGTCTAAACTGCAGAAGGAGTTTGGGCCGAAAACTGGTCAGACACTATACCGCTTCTCTCGAGGGCTGGATGACAGGCCGGTGAAGACAGAGAAGGAGAGGAAATCTGTGTCTGCTGAAATAAACTATGGAATACGGTTTACACAGGTCAGCGAATGTAATTGTCCTGCATTCTGTGTCGTAAAGTATACTCCCACTAGAAAAATGCTTCCTTAAATCACCCAAGTCGTGTTTTATTTTGAAGCTGCCTTGTTTAAAAGTACCATAAACTGGAGAAATCAAAGAAAGCTGGTGATACTGGCCCCCTGACTTTTTTTTTTTATATCCACTTGTTTCATCCTGACTTCCATCCATTTAAACAATTGTCCATTAACAGGTCCCTTAAGAACCAATAGAATTGAATAATATTTTTTCTATTGCCCCCATAGTCATTGTGCAGATTTGCATGAAACTTTATCCAGATATCTCCAAAGGCTGACTTTTTTTTTTTATTACTTTTAATAAAGAATGACTTTTTGATAAGTTTCATTGATTTAGGTGCACCTCACTTATAAAAGACACCAACATATATATTTTTTGGTTATTTTCATATCTCTCCTGTACCTGCTGCTGTTATGCACAAGCTGTTTTCCGTTCCAGACTGCAGAAGCCGAGGCGTTCCTGCTGAACCTCTCTGAAGAGATCCAGCGCAGACTGGTGGCAGCAGGAATGAAGGGGAAGCGACTCACTCTCAAGGTTATGGTCCGGAAAGCCAGCGCTCCTGTGGAACCGGCCAAATATGGAGGCCACGGCATCTGTGACAATCTAGCCAGGTGAACAGATCAGATATTCTCGTATGATAAAATGCCAGGAAACCCTTTAAAACAACGTCTACAGATCAGATATTTTTTAGTTTTTCTTGTGCAATCTCAATAAAGTCCATGCGTCGTGTTGCACAGCAATTCCTGCCAGATTTGCTTCCCCAGTAACTGACAGCTTGCATGCTCTGTCTACACTTCACCCACAGAAACTCTTCTGCTGATTCTGATTGGGAGAAAACTAGAGTGGGGCGACTTGCTGCTTGTGATTAATGCAGAGCAAGATATTAAGGATGCGCATATCAAAATATTATATCTGCTAACAAGTTTTTCAAAATAGTTATTGAAGTGAATGAAACAAACAGAATGTTTTTATTGGTTTGTGACCCTCATCATTTCTAAGACCTTTTTTTTTTTTTTTTTTCCCCTCTGAAATCTCCCAGGACTGTTAACCTAGAGCAGGCCACAGACAACAGCAAGATTATCGGGAGAGAAACCCTCAAATTGTTCCAGATGATGAAACTAAATGTATCGGACGTGAGGGGGGTAAGTGTGACCGGATTAGGATGGGTGTTATTCATAAATGTGTGGTGATTGTATGTATACTATATATAGACCAGGGATACTCAGTAGGCGGACTCCGGTCCGAATCCGGACCGCCAAGTCATATGCCAATCTATGTTTTATCTTGCATTCACATTGAAAATGCTGTGAATTTTTCAGACAGCATAGTTCTTATGAGAGTGTGGTACGCGAGGGTACAGCAGGTGTCACTGTGATAGTAAGTAGCATATACTGTGCAAGCTATGAATGAAAAAAAATGTACAACAAGTAAACAGTATTAGCAGCTTAAAATGAAGTGAAACGCAGTGGGCTGCTTGCTGTTGCCTGTTTTGTAAGTGTTAACGTAGCCCTTCTCTGTGGCTAATAATAAAAAAAAAAAACATAATTTTTTTTGAAAATACACAATTAAGATGCAATTTTCATACCTAATAGTAGGAGTTCAGAAAATCTCACTTCACAAAGACCAAGAAAACAATGACAAGTACTGGTGCTACAAAGCCCATTTTTGTTAAGTAGCTTTTCCAAGCCGATTTAAAAAACATTACAGGTAAAACATAATATTTTTAAAAACACATACGAGTCAACGCGCATTTGTGTTACTGTTGGTACTCCTCACTCAGGGAAAGCACACAATATGGGTCCGTTCTGTACTACTTGTGTCAGAACCCCAGCCACGACACATATCCACCAAAAAGTACAATGAGTATACCGATTGTATTGGTGATTAAAGTTGTCAAATTCTGTGATCCAAGTCAGGCTTACAACACATGCAGTTAAAATATTTCCTGTCTTTAAATATCTGCAGATCACAGTATGTGTGCGGATATTCGAACATTATTAATATTAATATCGGCGTTCTGTTCTGACTCATGTAAATCTTTACGTCTCTTGCTGAGCTGTAACTCAAGGCCCTTGAGGTCCTGCCACTTCTCCCACTTACTGTGAGTGTTAGCCATTTTTTATAACTGCACTGAATGTAAAATTACTGTATTTATTATTTGTAGGGTCTTTTTTTATTTTTAATTCACTTGAAAGAGAAAGCACAGTTGTTTTTTTTTCTTCTTGTGCTTCAGTTTTGTTTGCTGTAATTTGCTTTGTTTTTGCAATGGTGAAACACAATGTTTGGCTGTGCTAACACAGACACATATAAGAACACAGTAGTTATACAATTCTATGGTTATGGCAGGGAAAGAACTCATGATTCCCCAAAAACTCATTTAAATCTCAAACCAACATGATGTGTAAACTATATTTATGTAGTTGTGTTTGTTTTTGTCAGTATGGGGATGGGAGTGGAATGAAAATGTACTCCAGACGTTGAACTTGCTGTAACCAAGAATTCACTAAAATAATTGAGTACCCCTGCTATAGATAACACTAGACACAGAAGCAGGTTAATCTCTGCCAAGTTCCAGTCCAGCACTGTTCTAAGTGTGAATGAGATCTATATGATCCTGCACAAGTTCCAGTCCAGCACTGTTCTAAGTGTGAATGAGATCTATATGATCCTGCACAAGTTCCAGTCCAGCACTGTTCTAAGTGGGAATGAGATCTATATGATCCTGCACAGGATCCTAGTGCTCAGGGGTTTGTGCTGCTTTGTGACTGCAGCTCCTAATCCTCCTCTGCAACACAAGACAAACAAACAGCGCTCCGGCTTCTTATACTCATTCAGCGCAAGGGGCAGTACTCGTGTAGTACCCCTTTGTACTACCAAACTCCTCCCTGTAATCAGCCTGGCACCACGGTCTATCCAATCGCTACATGCCCCGCGGCTGACCACAATGGAGTTGTTTAGTAAAAAACGCTCTTCCTCCAAAATGTCTGACTTCCGGTTGCCACCTACCGTCGAGTCGCCCAGTCTATGGGAAAGCATACCACCAACCTTACACAGCGCCCTTTCTGGTCGGGAGGGAGGTTTGCAGCTCAGATTCCTTTTCTCTCTGTCACACTAGTAACATACATAATGTTCCACAGACCCTGATTTTAGCACAAATCTTGCAGTTGGTGGATGGAACGTATTCCTTTGAATTTAAGATGCTGATCAGACCCCCGTATTTTGACATGTCAAGCAATACCACAGTTCACAGAAAGGGAGAAAAACAGTTGTGAGTAATCACTACTAGAAATGAGAAGCAGTGCATAACTAATACTCTGTGTGACCAGCAGACAGCCACAAACAGCTTCCATATGTTGTTTTCTTACATGTGTAATTTAAGTTGTATCTTTGTAAATGCATCTTCTTTTTATTGAATGTTTTATTTTTTCCTCAAACTGAGGGTGGGTAATTTCGGCTGTGTCTTAAATTCCAAGTTGTCTTAAATTTGAAGGAATAAGGCATTAAGAAAATTGTGAAACGTGCACCCTTACTAGTATGCGATATCAGATATGAGTGATAAAAGCTTCAGTGAATGTCTCCTTTTATTGTTGGTTTAGGTTGGCATGCAGATGCAGCAGTTGGTCCCAGTCTTGAGAACAGCATCCATTGCCTCATCCGACGCAAAGGCCCAGTCACGCTCTGTCAGGGATCTCCTCCTGGCTCAGAAATCGAAGAGGCCAGGCAGCCTAGCCACCGCTGCTCCTGAAGGTCAGTGTTTTGAGATATAGTTTCCCACTGATTCTCATTGATCAGGTTGGTAGGTATAACATTCCAGCTGTTTCCTCTTGTGTTGTAGAGTCAGCGGAGTGTTGTGACAGGTCCTCCACTGTGAGAAATGCTGCTGTCTTATCGCCTCAGAAAACCCTTTCGACACTGGAGCCCATGCCAAGTACCAGCAGGTCCGAGCCGGTGGTCCGGTACAACGGAGGTCTACACACGCCGCACAGCATCAAGACCAGGTTAAACCTCAGCATAGAGATCCCATCGCCTTCACAGGTAGGGCACACCTAGGGTTTAGCTTAGTAAAATCTTCGAATGTACTTTGAGAAGTCTTTATTAATGCCCTATGTTTGTCCATGGCTAGCTGCCAAAATCGAAAGAGCCTTTCAGTACGTTTTTCCAAACCTGGCCAACCTCGGAAATTCTTGTCATGCGTCAAAGGTCTCTGCGGGATTGTGGGATCGTATTGTGTTTTGTTTTAAAGACAACCGCAGTACCACTGTGTTTTAGAACAAAGCAGTGCTAACAATGGAAGCTGAAATTGAAAGAATATTTCATTGCTATTTTCATTATGGCACTTTAGGGGTTGTAGGTATAGACACAATTTTTATATTTTATTACAGTATATAAATCCTTTGTGATATCATCCTCTGAAAATAACATGACATTACTATGCTATAACAATAGAAGGCTGTTAATTCCCCTTTTAATTTGAGTTCTTGCCTGAGGTTAAACAATAAATCACTTGGCTTAAAACTGTAAGTTGCATGCAGTTACAATGAGGACTCTTCCCTAGTTCCCATAATCAAAAACAAACATTAAGTTGTGTTTTTTTAAAGAGCAATGCTTCATTCATGAAATACCTAATTCGGGATCTAAGGTATTTTCAGTACTCTAGAATGTGATAAAATAGCTTCGCGACCAATACCATGGGTTTGCAACAGTTACAATAGGAACTATTTCATAGTTTCCCACTTAAAATATTGTCTAGTACTATAGCATAAGGTAAAGTAAGTCCAATAGCATTACATATAAGACATTCTCTAAAATGACTTCTCAGTAAATACCGAAGTTACCGAAATTACAATAGGAATTATTTGATAGTTTCCTAAGGACAAATGAGATTGTAATGGATGCAATCCAATTAACAAAAGAAGTGCCTTAATTATTTCTAGAACCGCTTTTAAACTTAACATTTATACGGCTAGATATTTGTTATCTAATCACATACATGCATACATTTCAACTATATCATGGCTCACCTGTCTTTTTAGTTAACCTTAATAAGCACTAACCTTCTGTAATGCATGAAGTTTCCGTTGTATAGTTTGCATCTTCTTAGGTAAAGCAGTAAGGACTTCTTTCATGGAGCAGTTTCAAGGCTGTGGTACAATGTGAAAGGATGGCTTTGGTGTCGTGTGTGGGTGACGTCAGGTTCAGGAAGCAGGAGTAAACGCAGAATGAAACGACCGCAGCCGTATCTTTATTAAATACCGAAAATAAACCGTTTAAACAAAACATTGACACCAAAGCAAAGGGCACATTGGCCAAAGTAAAATAACACGAACGATAACAATTATTCCTACCATGAGTACCTTGTTCGCTGGCTGGTAGCATTTGCTCTTACTCCTTAATTCTTTCCTAAACTCTCTCTCCACTCTGAGCCCGGAGTGGGTCTTTCATACTGTGTCTGGAGCTCCAGCCACATTCCCACGGGCTTTATTGGGATGGGGATTTAACCCCATCCACGCCAGCTACACTTTGAGACCGGCTTTTTGCCAGTCTCAAACAATAAACAGTAATGTCAGACGGCTTTTGTCCGTCCGCACACACGTATACAATAATAATAATGATAATAATACTACTAATAACAAATAATATACATAAATAAATAAATAGGCACAAGGGGAGGGCTCCCCATCACATACAACTAAAAGGCTTGGAAGCCGTTTTGAAGACAAATTCGAGTGGCTAAATCTCTAAAAATTTTTTTTTTTTTTTTTTTTTTAAATGTGATTTTGGAAGAAAGGAGGCTAGAGGAAGTTTGTGATTGACTAGTTCAAATCAGAATTGATACGTCTTTGTGTTCAAGATGTTCAGCACCGTCTCCTCTGCCTGTATGAATTTCAGAATGATTTTAGCTTTTAGGGAAATATAACTTGCCACATCACTCTTAGTTTTATATCCAGTCTTATTTATATGTTCCTATAAAATGTGCCTTTTTTTTGGTATGTTCAAAAATGTTCAATGCAGGCAGATCTTGTTATTCTTTGTTTTGTTATTTAGTGACTTAGGACCTTTTTTGGTATACAAACCTTGTGAATGTCCTGGTCATACATTTGGTACATAACAACTGTCCATGTGCTTGGAGCCCAGTGCAACATGGGGTTAAGTCATATGAAACAAGGTCAAGTGTAAAAGGTGGTATGATTTCATTGCAGATAGACCACTCAGTGTTGGAAGCCTTGCCTGCAGAAATCCGAGAGCAGGTGGAGCAAATGTGTTTGAGCAGGTCGGAGGAGACGCCAAACGGATTTGTTACAGGGCCAGAGTCATTGGGCACCCTCATTCTGCAGGTCCCAGAGCAGCTGGGCCAGAACAGTCACAGCGGCATCATTGTAGCACTGCCAGAACTCTCCCAGGTAAGGAGCGCCTTTTGACATACGTTTCCTCCACAGCCCTGGCTAAGTCACAGCTGGCTCATTTCACAGCTACCACTTGTGCAAGAGGAACATCCCAAGCTCAGACAGTCACTCTGTGTGTACAATGAAGCGTGCCTGTTCACAGGTGGGATGCTGCAACATTTGTGATGCAGGGGCCTCCCCACAAGCTGGATGTGCGCACGCTCAAGACCCGCTACACCGGGTTCAACGTGCCCAAGAGCCTCCTCCCTGAACCCCCGGGAGAGGTTCCAGTTAGCAGGAGCAAGCGCCCTCAACTCCCTGTGTGAAGCAGGGTTAGGGCGCCAACGCACGCTCTCCATCCTCCTCCTCTTCACCCCTCTGTCCCTCGAGAGGGACAAGGAAGCGTGGACAACGCTTCCTGCAAGGAGATGCTGTAGACAAGGAGTGCTTATCGGAAACAATTGGCTATTTACCCTGGAAAGGATTTTATATGTTTTATGTTTTGTTTGTGTATGGGTATATAAATATACAAAAGTGGTCACTGCAGTATTTAAAAATATTCCAAAAAAATATCTATACATGCAGGATTGTTATGATGTAACTCAAGGCTGCAGTAACATGTTGTGTTGCATGAGCTCTGGCTAGTTGTACTCCTCGTTTTGTACACTTATTCTGCCTTGCTGTTAATAAGTATATTTTTAAAGAAACCCACTTTTATTTAAAAGAATCTTCACCCAGCCTCCATGCTAATTGTTTGCTTTCAATCAAGAAGCCAGGTGACCAGGTCCTCCTAAGGGTTTTCAGTGACTAATTAATTTCTGTTGCACATTCTTTTATTTTTGAATGAAGTAGCGAAAGTGAAATTATGAAAATAAAACGTTGTCTCCAAAATCGGTTCATATGACTAAATCCAACGTACTAACCTTAACTCGAATTGGGCGTCAACAGGCCCAGCAGTTTAATTTAAAGTTAGCCATGCACCAAGCAGTTAACCGTCACAGTTTTGGGAGTGGAACTACAGCTTGCATGCTGATTTAAGTGAGCTCAGAGCCGGGTAAAAACAGGTCAATGAAATGTGATGATACTAACTATTTAAGAAGCATAACTGTTAAAATTGTATTTTAGAGCTACAGTTTGTTAATGCTGCTGTGACAGGAGACAAATTGAGAGCCCCAAAAAACCCTGGCATTATTAATATCTTAACCTCCTGTAGGTAGACCCGGACGTGTTTTCAGCGTTACCTGCGGAGCTGCAGGAGGAGTTGAAGATGGCCTACAGCCAACGGGAGAGAGCACCCGAGGCCCCCGACAACCAGCAGATCACAGTCGGTAAGGAACACACAACCTGGCTGTGGCATCTCTTAAACCTTCTGATATTATTCATCCATAATACTGTCTTGAACCAATTCAGAATTTTAAATACAATGTCTGTTCAATACTAACATTTAGGCTAATATTTCTGTTCATTGTGGTTCACTGTCCTTTTAATTGGATCACATTTGGTGTTTGTGTGACTTTTTGTCAGGGGACAATAGTCGTCTGGGATCCAATTCCCAAAAGGGCCTTGGTTTTTAGTCTAGTTCTCCATTCAAGAATTCCCTGAGAACGTGAACATCACTGTTGTGGATGTTAAAGCGGTATAGGTCTTGATGGGTAAAGCTGTATGCTGTGCACTCCTGTTCAGTGATCTTTTGAGTCTTTGACAGCAGGCTGGTGATGCTGTCTTGTTCTGCAGTGACAAGGAACACACATCTGCCGCTGAAGCAGCCACTGACTGTGAAGACCAAGAAGCACAACAAAAAAAACCTGGTGAGCCCAGTAAAGAGGACAGAGAGCCCTCTGAAGAACAAGCTGCTGAAGAGCCCAGCGAAAAGCAGTGGAATCAGAACTGGGAGCCCTCAGAAACTCATCGTTGACTTCCTGAAATATGAAGAAAGTGCCACAGAGAAACTAAAGGTAAGCATTTATATGGGTTTATATAGCATTTATATGAGCTCCTTAGGACTTTTGAGCATTATTTATTTATTTTCCCTATAACGGATGTTGATCACTGTTCATAAGACTTTCAAAACATGTTCAAAGGAATTAACTAAACAAATGAATAAGCTATAGCTCTTAGAGTCGGAAAAGGTTTCATTTTTTTTTCTTTTGAAGATTGAAAATTATGGGTTACTGACTACTAATTGGCATGAATAAAATGCATATTAGTGCAAGCAGTAAACAAAGTAATTCAAAACAAGCGGGTCTATTAAAGGTTTGTATTGAGTATTGGATCGTTATCAGGGTAGTAACATTTTGAGCTTGAGTATTCAAGTTCTCTTACGTACACACACACACTGCAGTTGGCTTGACTGCGGTTGTTTGTTGTACACACACGCCTTTCATTACTGAAGTGAGTGACTCCCTGTTTAAACAAACCACTGAACTCAGGCCTCATTACATGCTGATCGTGAGGTTTTGTGTGAGAACATGGAGGCTGTGTTTTTGTTTTTGGAAGAAAAGTACTGTACGTAATCGATCGAGAGCTTGTCAAGCAGCTCACAATCGCATTTAGCCTGTGTGTGTATGTAGCCTTATTCACCTCCAGCATCTGAAAGACACACTCTGGGAGTGAATGCTGTTTCTGTGGGATCTGAGTGAAGAAAACAGTAACATTGTTCCTCAAGTGCTTTTTACTGGCACTATGAATATATTCTGAATCTGCCACATTAGGGTTCCTGAATTGTATTCTTTTAGGCAATTTAACTGTCTGTATGACATGAAGAAATACAGAGAATAATACAAGTAACTGGGAGATGCATTATAAATGTTTCTATTGAAAGGGTCACAAAATCGCATCACATTTCCATTCATTGTACTGCAAACCTGCACTTTTGGCTTTTACTGTCAAGCAGTGATGCAAACTCATTAAATACATCTTGTGGCTGCAATGTACTTTTCTAAATATGGGATTTTTTTTAATGGTGCAAAATAACAGCAGGCGGCATTTTCTGTTCCGTGTTGCTAGGTAGGGCACACTTCGGTGCTGCACAGGTACATGTCTGTAATGCACGGTTTATCTTCGTTCCCATTCAGCTTGAGACGGGGCCTTCCACCTCAGGTCACGTACCTGTTCCCCAGGAGGAAGCCTCAAAAGTGCCAGTCCACCAAGGACCTAACCTCGCTGGAGCGTTTGAGATCAGAGACATCAAGGCCCTGCTGAAGGAATGGATCACCTCCATCTCAGGTAAGTCTTCAGTTACCCAACTGGAGGTTTGTTATAACTGGCAGGTGTGGAACATAATAGAAGTAACTGCATGTGCACTGTATGTCACACTTATTTTTACATAGAAAACCAGTTAACATCTGTAGATCACACTCTTTTTTTACATAGAAAACCAGTTAACATCTATAGGTCATTTTGACATTGCTGTGCTGTGGATGTTGGTCAAGGTGATCTATGTTATCTTGATACAGGAGCCCTTGTTTGCATTCAGGTATTGCATATTTTTCAGATCCCATGGAGGAGGACATTCTGCAGGTTGTGAGGTACTGCACAGATCTTATCGAAGACAAAGACCTGGAAAAACTAGACCTCGTCATTAAATACATGAAAAGGTATGTTTTGTTAATGAGGTTTTTTTTTTTGGTTGTGGATTGACAGAATTTATGATAGCACCTGGAGTTCTCAGAATTTTATCAAGAATAATAAATGTGATTGTCAGCAGCATCTGCTACAATAACTGGGCACTTCTGTACTTGATGTATTCTCTTACATCAAGCACACATGGGTGGGATATTAAGTGTAGTTGTACAGTGATGGAAAGGAGTTAAGAGTTTCCAGGAGTTAGAAGTACGATATGATGTAAAAAACTGAGCTGTCATGACTTACTGGGATCTACTGGAAGCCAGGACTTCCCATTGACATTTTATTGATGAAATATATATTGTTGAAATCTGATCAGAACAATTTTCCTTTCAGACTAATGCAGCAGTCAGTGGATTCAGTTTGGAACATGGCATTTGATTTCATTCTTGACAACATTCAAGTGGTAATACAGCAAACCTATGGTAGCACATTAAAAATTGCATAGGGGAAAAAATGTAATTATATGAATACTGTATATAAAAATGTAAAAATGAATTGAGAGCCTGGAGCTCTCGACTCGCTGTGCCATAACTGCTTGTGAAGTATTTGCAAATAGCATGGTAGTAATTCTCTTTGAAAAATGTTTTATATTGAAAATAAAGGGTTTTGTACATTTCTTTGCGGAAGTGCCAAATTTGTCAGTATTGCATGTAAATAATGGCTTAAATTAATCTTCTCTTGTAGAGTAGATTTTATTTACAAAATGGTTGTTTATAAAAGTTTTATGGATTTTTACAGTGAAGTGTTTACAGTTATTTAATAAAGAACTGTATGTGTTTTTTGATTAAATTGTGCCCATTTATTTGCCAGATTAATACTGCACAGCACAAATTAAGTGTACCTAATTTAATTGCTTTTGAGCATATTTAAATGTATCTAATTCAATTGCTTAGAATACATTTTGGCAGTGTATACTTTTTAAATGTCTTGCATTTACTGAAGGGTTGTCAATTTGCCCCCAGTGGAAAATATAGGCCTAAAGAAGTTCAACCATACTGAAGAACATTTAACAGCTTAAGACAGATTGTCATGTTGGAAAACATGGAGACATCATTAAAGTTTGTTAAAGACTGAGGACACTAATCTAACAGACAAATAACTGGTATATTGGGATGTTTTGAGGCTATCTGATAATTGATCATGGATTTTTGAAATTTCATGCAAGAAGAGAACAGAGAGGAAGTGCCTTGAGTATACTGTACTGTACTGTACTATATGAAACTGTTTGGCCCAGCAGTCCCATTATGAATATGTTCTTTTATTTCACTTTGTTTGGTGAAGTGCACGGGAGGGGGGATTATGGGGATATTATTAATTGTTTGAATGTTCCGAAGGACTCTGTCGGTATTTAATTGATTTCATGTGTTGTAAAAAGATTACTGCAGATTCCTTTGCTGTGTTGAACCATGTCACATAATCAGGCTGCGGTGGAATTACTTTAGCTTCATGGAACGTGAAGGGTATGAATCATCCAGTTAAGTGGGGCAAGATGTATTCTCATTGAAATACTTTACCTGCCAATATTTTTTTTACAAGAAAACACATATCAAACATACAGCACAGAGCAGGGGGGAACGACACACCTCCGAGGCCTGGCATCTAACCAATAGCACACTGTAGCGATTGACAGTAACAGATAACTAAACCACTACCAACATACTTTTAATGTTATTATTTTATATGGTTATATGGCAGTAAAACAGTTCATACCTGTTAATGATTTTTCCACACAATGCTCTGAAATTGAGAACCCTTTATTGTAGGGTGGACGGTTGGAAAGAAGTGTAATTTTCTTTTATAAGAGAGTGTTGTTTTGATAGATGATAGATATATAGATAGATGTCTTTATTTTATGTATCTTTGTCAATTCAATGACCCTTCAGATTTGTAACCTGATGGGAATACTTTGATTTAACCTGGCAGTGTAATGATTTGTTGTAAGAAAAACTGGAAAAATCACATTAATTATATATATATATAGAGAGAGAGAAAGGAAAAAAACTGGTCTTAGGACCAAGGAGGAGGCCAAGATCACAAAGCGTACAACCTTAAACCCTTAAAATTGACAGACAACGTGGTAATGCTAAAATAAAATTAGACATTTCATCTCATAAGCATTCTAATAGAATGGTGTACTCAATCTTGCTGTAGAAGGAGTGATACCTCTGTCATGAGACTGAGACCCAGACCAATGACCTTTCTTTTTTAGTTCCAGTTTTTTCACCAAGCATACACTCCGTACCAATTATAAAGTGCCATACCACACAAAAAGTTTCAGCCAACAGAAAAATACTTTGCAAATAATTATTGACTGCTCTTTCACTTTCCTTTTTTTTTTTTCTTTCTCGTGACATTGAAATTTAACCCCGGTGGCAACATTTTGCTATGACTCAGCACAGATGTGGGCATATGCTTTGATGCATTTTAAATTGGAAACATTTCATGGTTTAAAGAAGGTAGAATTAAAAGCTTAATCAATATTTTAGGAACCGAAAGCAGGAAGTTTGTTTTGTTTTTTATTTCTTTTTCAATTTTAATAATTAGTCTGGTTTCTTTTAACCAACAACTGTACAAGAGATAAAAGGATGCTGAAATGTGCATCTTGAAACAATTACTTTTTTGTAAATTTCAAATCCAAGTGGGAAAGCCTTCTTACCTAATTAATCCACTATAAAAAGCATTAGGCACCATGTAGAACAGGGTGGAGTGGTTGGAAAACATAAACCGACTGTTTGTTTCCCCCCGCCCCATGTCACAAGGAGAATTGTGCATACAGAAACTTCACATTTCAAAAAACACTGAAGGTTTCATTTTATACATCTAAAATTAACACAGTTTTGACTCCATCTCCCGAAACAGCAGTCCACATAATGGGAGGGAACCTTAAAACAGCAGCCATTTGTTAGGGAAAAAAAAAAATAAACAGGCACGTTGGAATTGTGTTTATGTTGTAAAACAGATCACTGCCAAAACAGTGGAAATAGTTTGGTTTCTCACAGAAAACATTTCTTTTCCTTAAACTACATGCTTTTAACCCCTACAGATTTCTGCTTCTCAGTAGTCCGCTGGGATGAATGGGTGTTTCGCTCCATCATTAGATAATTTCAAAAGTCTTCTTCAGCTCCATAATAAGCTGCCAGTCAGATTTTGTCATCTCGTCCCTAAACCAGTCCTTCAAGGCGTCAATGGACTGTCGGGTTATCTGAAAGAGGATGAGGAACAAAAAATATACAGTTTGAATGTTGAAACTATAGTAACAACATACCCCTACATAATAAGTGTGTTTTGAAAATATATTGTAATTATTGTAATGTTATTTAGACTAAAACAACATGCCACTAAAGTATTGGTGGAGAGGGATAACTTGCAGGATGGTCATGTTTTAATTTTATTTACAAGCAGGTAAAGCCTGCAATCACATATAGTGCCAGGGCCTATAATCATAATGACTGATGCAATCAATGTTTAGATTTCTCCTGTTATTACCATTATTACTATTACCTTGCTAACGATGATGTCAGTAGCTTCGAAATGTCGTCCAAACATTTTGGGCGACTCTCCAGGGATGGGATCTACTTTAATACAGATCTCCTGGCCTTTCTTCGCACTATCCACCGTTTTGTGATTGATTTCAATGCTTGTAACAATTCCAATTTCCACAAACTGGAAAAAAACACCACAGTACAAGTTAATGCCATGAAAATGCCATTTTTTGCCACATAAGTTTGGTTTATGCTTCAGACCGACATTATTTCTAGTCTGTGACAGGTTGGAATTACGTCATCCACACTCTTGTGACGTGCTTTTTTGGAAAGTCGTACAGCCCTTTCTCATGCGTCTGCGACCTGAAATCGCACAGGGTCACAGGGACATTTGCTGCATGGTCGGAGTGAAGCTGCACAGCTTTTATAGCTGTCTGCACCGGACGTATCGCATTCATCTGCGACAGAAGTATGAACCAGCCCTTACTCTTTAAGCATAACATTTCCAATACATAGCAGCAAGAAAATAAAAGTATGTTCTATAGGTAGAAAGCAAAGTAAAAACACAGAAACAAACTAAAAAGGTTAAACAGTTCATACCCATAACGAGAGCCAGACTTACCCCTTTACTAGGCACACAGAGTAGAGTTCCTTGTCGAAGTACCCCGGCTTCTATATTCACCCCCATCACTATGGGGTCTCGGGAGTTAAATATGAACTGGGGCAGAATACGAATCTTACAAGGGAACACTGCAACGTGCCTAGAATTAAAGAAAGATTCTTAGCATTCCTTTTACAGAGTACTTGAACAGCTAAGAAAGTCGGTAGACAGACTTTCAGAATAAAGAGAAGACATTAATAAAAGATAAGTGACAGACACCTTTACTAATTTATTTTTAGACAAATAAACAAATAAACAAAGCCCCTTACTTAAATTCATCCTGTTTCTGCTTCTTATAATCTTCCCTGTATTTTGTAAAAGCGTCAAATAAGTGGTAGATAATTTCTGCGCTGAAGATCCGGACACCTAAAGTGTCAGCCAGCTCCTGGGAATCTCGCTCGATCTTGACATCAAAAGCAAGAATCACTGCATACCTGTAGTATGAAAGAAAAGGTACCAAGTTAGAGTAAAGCTTTCTTCAATAAATCTGGACAGAATTATGTGGGAGAATTACGTGCAGTTTAAAATCATCCAATGTGATATTCAATTTATACATCCCATATTTTTAGATTTTTTTAGCAGAGACACAAAATGTGGGTTTATTCAATTGATCCAAACAGTGGTCTATCGAAACACCACCAATATCAAAGGAGACTTTGTAAAAACCAGCATCTCTAATAGTGTTCGAGATACTTTCATATATTTTCTGTCTTCGACAGGAAGTAAAAAAAACAAAAAAACAAAAACAGGCTTGGTTCTGTTTTAATATTTAAACAGTGCCTGATTATTTCAGATCAACTCAATAAACCCCATCACTCATTCTCAGGGTGTTGCTTTAC
The DNA here is from genome assembly GCA_030684275.1 of Acipenser oxyrinchus oxyrinchus. Taxonomy (NCBI): domain Eukaryota; kingdom Metazoa; phylum Chordata; class Actinopteri; order Acipenseriformes; family Acipenseridae; genus Acipenser; species Acipenser oxyrinchus. The sequence continues at coordinate 7,935,675 of CM060255.1, forward strand.
AAACTTAAATTTCATGACAAATGTTTCAACTAGACTTAAGACTAAGCTTTTTGATCCCATTGTTCCAAATGAAACATATGACCCCAATGTGTTACTGGGGTCAGATGTTTCTAGTCGAAACGTTAGTCATTGAATTTGAGTTTCTTTTAGTTTTTCTAAATTCAGCACGTAAATTCAGCAATCAAATGATTGCTCAATAGTGGCATGGTGTTGCTATAGAAACCTGGTCGCATTGCATGTTAAAAAATATAAAAGTATACTGTTTGTGCTTCTTGCCATTTTCTGCATTAAATCCATAATATTTTCTTGCATGACTTACTGAAGATCATGCTCCAACATAGTTGATGCCTTCATGACATCTTTCTTGTGGACAGGACCAATGTTAATTCCAGCATACTTTAAAAGACAGAAGATGTAAATAGCTCAGTAAATTGAATGATTATATATCTGTCAGGTATACGCAAGGTAACCTAATGAAATATTGCAGTATGAGATAAAAAATAAATAAAAATCATCCCAAATCAAATCTTTATCTCTATCCTCATTCCTCTGGCACATTATGGAATTAGTTTATTTTGTAGGCGAATCTCATTTGAACCTTTATATTGTAATATGAAAAAATTAGGTCTGTCAATTAATCACAGTTAACTTCTGTGATTAATGCAGATTAATTTTGGGAGATTAATTTTTTTAACGCATGTCTTGTCCATCTTAGCATCCCGTAATTAATTTCCTGCAACACAACAGAACTCAATTATGTAGCAAAGCACTCAAACTGAAGGAGCTGGGAAGTTTCTTTTTTAACATTTTGACTGTTCAATGGATAGAAAGAGGGTTACTTGTATCTACTGTCAAAGTGAGTTCCAGTATCACAGAAGTGCATCTAGTCTGCTGTACCACCTGCGTACTCAACGTGCTTTCACTTCTCAAAATACACTTTCTAGTAGTTCTGCTACGGACAACAACAATACAACAACAAATGAAATCTGTCAGTTTCGCCAGAGTACTCTCTTAGAAATTCAGGATCGCTGCAAACACATGAATCAAGTGAAGTACGATACTATAACCAGTACGATAGCTACCAACTACAGACGTGTTATCGTTGTAGCTTTGTTTTATTTCAATAACCATAGGATATAACCATTACTCAGTGAATGTTTTGTTTTATTTAGGCAATTTCAAGTTATTAATACAAGAGAATTTATTATTAAATACATTTGAAATTATTATTACTATTTAAACAGCAATGAAAAACATCAGTTTACGACTAAAGGGAACTGTAAAGGAAACGTAGAACTGTAAATGCATTAAATAAACTGCCTCCATTGTGATTTAGCAGTTGGTTAAAACAATTTAACAACAAATGCTGGATTATAAATAAATCTAAAACTATAGAGAGAACCTTGAAATAGGAAAACAGAGTTTTTATGCTGGGCTGTTTTTTTGGATAATAATAATGATAGCATCAGTAATAAAACCAACTTAAAAGGAGATGGATGCAGAAATTGTATCAATTAACTGCAATTAAGACCAAGAATAAATTGTGATTAATTTTATTCATTTTTTTAAATCGTTTGACAGTCCTAGAAAAAATATTTTTTAAGCTTTTTTTTTTGCATTCCAACAGCTTTTAAATAGGGTTGTGAACCTTGGTCCTACAGTATATGATAATTCATTGTAAAATACCAACATAAAAAACTAAGAAATAGCTGTTGCATAATCTGGTAGTAAATATCCCCCCCAGCTCTTTAGCCATGCTGATAGTCTTCTGTTTTTAAAGCTGCAACATGCGTTTGTCTCTGTGCATCTGTATGTATGAGAATGTTCCTTTTTCACAGAAATACTTACTGGCACTTTTGAAGTCCTCAGGAATTCCAGCAATGCCTCCAAGGAGCCCAGGGTGGAAGCTTGAACGTACACGCCTTTCTCCTCCAGTTTGATAGAATTTAAGGTTTGTTTCAGTTCACGGATGAGTTCATCCTAAAAGGAAAAACTGAGAGATTAACTTTAAAGCAACGGCATAGTTTAAGCAAAAGCTATATTTTACAGTAAGTCAAAACACTGAAAACTCGGCATCATAGCCACCAAGTTAAAACCAAGCAGATGCTAGACCATCTTCAGACGGCCTCCAAAATCTAAGGGATTGACTTTGAGTCTCAATGGTCACATCAAAAAGGAGGTATTTTACTGTACTGTATTTTCAAAAGCCATTTTAACATACACTGTATAGAGGACAATTAACTAACTTTTTTTTACTATCTCTTTAATGCTCCTACACCAATACAAATAGTCAAATATGTGCCATTTATTTACTGAGGGAAGCTACTCTCTTATGCACGTAGAATAAGATATATATATATATATATATATCTATATATATATCTATATCTATATATATATATATCTATCTATCTATCTATCTATCTATCTATAGATATATATAGATATATATATATATATATATATATATATATATATATATACAGTACTGTGCAAAAGTTTTAGGCAGGTGTGAAAAAATGCTGTAAAGTAAGAATGCTTTCAAAAATAGACATGTTAATAGTTTATATTTATCAATTAACTAAATGCAAAGTGAGTGAACAGAAGAAAAATCTGAATCAAATCCATATTTGGTGTGACCACCCTTTGCCTTCAAAACAGCATCAAGCATCAATTCTTCTAGGTACACTTGCACACAGTTTTTGAAGGAACTTCGACAGGTAGGTTGGCCCAAACATCTTGGAGAACTAACCACAGTTCTTCTGTGGATTTAGGCAGCCTCAGTTGCTTCTCTCTCTTCATGTAATCCCAGACAGACTTCGATGATGTTGAGATCAGGGCTCTGTGGGGGCCATACCATCACTTCAGGACTCCTTGTTCTTTTTACGCTGAAGATAGTTCTTAATGACTTTCGCTGTATGTTTGGGGTCGTTGTCATGCTGCAGAATAAATTTGGGGCCAATCAGATGCCTCCCTGATGGTATTGCATGATGGATAAGTATCTGCCTGTACTTCTCAGCATTGAGGAGACCATTAATTCTGACCAAATCCCCAACTCCATTTGCAGAAATGCAGCCCCAAACTTGCAAGGAACCTCCACCATGCTTCACTGTTGCCTGCAGACACTCATTCGCGTACACTCTCCAGCCCTTCGTGAACAAACTGCCTTCTGCTACAGCCAAATATTTCAAATTTTGACTCATCAGTCCAGAGCACCTGCTGCCATTTTCTGCACCCCAGTTCCTGTGTTTTCGTGCATAGTTGAGTCGCTGGCCTTGTTTCCACGTCGGAGGTATGGCTTTTGGCTGCAAGTCTTCCATGAAGGCCACTTCTGACCAGACTTCTCCGGACAGTAGATGGGTGTACCATGGTCCCACTGTTTTCTGCCAGTTCTGAGCTGATGGCACTGCTGGACATCTTCCAATTGCGAAGGGAAGTAAGCATGATGTGTCTTTCATCTGCTGCAGTAAGTTTCCTTGGCCGACCACTGCGTCTCGGTCCTCAAACGTTGCCCGTTTCTTTGTGCTTCTTCAAAAGAGCTTGGACAGCACATCTGGAAACCCCTGTCTGCCTTGAAATTTCTGCCTGGGAGAGACCTTGCTGATGCAGTTTAACTACCTTGTGCCTTGTTGCTGTGCTCAGTCTTGCCATGGTGTATGACTTTTGTGTATGACTTCAGCAACCTCACCTTGTTAGCTGAGTTTGGCTGTTCCTCACCCAGTTTTATTCCTCCTACACAGCTGTTTCTGTTTCAGTTAATGATTGTGTTTCAACCTACATATTGAATTGATGATCATTAGCATCTGTTTGGTATAATTGTTTAATCATACACCTGACTATATGCCTACAAAATCCCTGACTTTGTGCACGTGTACCTAGAAGAATTGATGCTGTTTTGAAGGCAAAGGGTGGTCACACCAAATATGGATTTGATTTAGATTTTTCTTCTGTTCACTCACTTTGCATTTAGTTAATTGATAAATATAATCTATTAACATGTCTATTTTTGAAAGCATTCTTACTTTACAGCATTTTTTCACACCTGCCTAAAACTTTTGCACAGTACTGTATGTATGTATATATATATATATATATATATATATATATATATATATATATATATATATATATATATATATATATATATATATATATATATATTTTTTTTCTTAAATGCATGGAGAAATAAAGCTACACTTGAATGGAAATAACCATAGCGGACAAGAGAAAATGGCAAGACTGAAACCACTGCCAATCCCATGTAATATAATATCTTACAATGTGCTAAACATTCCCTGTCAGTTAACTTGGTCACATCTTAGCATGCCCTTGTTCAACCAGTTTCAAGATTTCAGAGGAGGGCCACTTTTTAGGGTTGATTTGGCCTATCAGCCAATTTCAATTAAAAATATGCTGCACATTTTACTACAGTCATTGTTACACATGACTGTGAAACAAGTCAGGCAAAATAACTGTTAGTACTGTATTCCTGACCCCACACACTCTCTGTTGACATGCCTATGTATTTCCCTGGTAATTGGGGGTCTAATTCTGGAACTTAAAGACCAAACAACGGCTGCACTGCATGTCTTAGAAACGAAGTGCTCCATGCCCCTCGGAATTTTTTTTTGTAAAACTGTAGTTTTTTATATAAAATAACAAAACTGGAAATAAAGCTTCATTGTAGATTTCAGAATGTTGTCTTTGCTACTTACAGATAGTGAAAGAAGCCAACACATCACCAATAAAAGCATGTCTGTGACATTTCTAATCCTGCGGCTGGCTTCTGCATCCCCGGGAGGGATAATACAGTTAATTACAGTGACCTACCCTCAGTACAGGGATCTCGTCCTCTTTGTGAGCGACCAACAAAGGCAATCCAGCAAGGGTCTTTTCTAGGTCCTTCCCCAGGATCTTCACCCCCTGGGCAGTACACACCTCTTTGTGCTTCTCATACTGGTTCTGAAATATTATCACAGTGCTTAGATATTCACATTCAATAGCCAGCAAAAACAGAGAAGAAAACCTACTAGGGTTTGAGTGTGTCTTATACTCACAGTACCTGCTTCACACAAAACGAATCAATACATACTTAAGCCTGTATAACTATTTTAACACAAATATAGATTTATAATTAGTGCTAATATTAAAACCATTAAAACCTCTTCTGAATGGCCTAGCCATATCAGATTTTGAAACCGTTCCTCAAAAAACTATAATTTAATATTTATTTTCTACCAGCCTATTGTGTCTTATAGGTTGCATTGCCTGCAATGTACAGAACTTATCTTGAACCGTACGGTTGTAAAACTACCGATACCAAACATATAAAAGTTGCCCTTACGTTTCCAGGCCTTATATAATTCAAACTGTGTTAAATCTTACTATGTGCAGACAGATAATGCGCCTGTACTTCTACAAGCAGTAATGCAATTATAATTTAGGAAGTAAAGTTGTCTCTCTCACACCTTGACACGCAGTTCTTTCAGTGGTGGGGGAAGCAGCAGCCCTCTAATCTGGGTGATGATTGGCCCTTCCACCCCAGGAACAATAATGGTTTCTCCTTCCCTCAGGGAGCCATTGATCAAGATGACATCAATCGTGGTTCCCATGCCTGGGAGGGCTTTCACCTGAGAGACAGGAAAGGCTGATACTGAGTACGAAACAGGCTCTGTGGATTTCAGTACAGACACCTACATGATTGGAATAACCCACTACATGCATTATTCTACTTGTATGGTGCTACATTACATGAATATGCATTTCTCAAATAACTTTTGCCTGGTTTGAATATTTTATTTGATGTCTAGAAGGGCAGCAGCTGATTGGTAGACAATAAAAATAAAGTTTAAATGAGATGCGAATCTCTCTCAAGCCTTATCGGATAGATGCGGCTGTTCTGCGCAGGACAGTGCTGTGACTGATTGACAGAGCAGTTTGTGGGAATTATAGCCTTTGTTCTACTTCATGTGGGATCCATCCAGTCCACTAGTTCAATCAACCCGTAACCTTTTAATTTGCATTTAAGTATGTACCTAATGCTAATATTGTTAGGTGTACTATTTTTGTTCTGAGAAACTAAAGAACTTCTTAGACTATCACATAAAATGTCAAAACGTCTGTTAGACTAAAAAATGTTATTTTGTTTTACTCATGGATGCCCTTTTTCTATTTTATTCATTAAAGATCATAAGCCATTACATCTGATTAATATTCCAAGAAGTGTTGTTAATGTAACAAGAGATATTTTTACTAGTGAATTTGTGTTTAAACAAATATAGATTTTTGTTACTACAGTATATTGATCCAAGCTTTTTCTCTATGAAAGTGGGTTGTACATACCTCCATAACCTGAGCCCTCAGCTCATCGCAGTGTGCCAGTCTCTTACTCAACATGGTCTGGGTTAGCTCTACCAGCAGGGCAATCAGGTTGCCCATTCCATCCCCGGTGTGCGCAGACGTGGGCACGAGAGACACAAAGGTGCGAGGGTCTTTATTTTCATGGAACAAAGCCGCATTCAGACCCTAAAAACAAATGCGCACAACTATCTTTGAGATCAATTAATCAACCACATTTTTAAAATATTTTAAACAACCAAAGCAAATGGTTAGGCTGATCACATTCTTTTTTTAAAAATGTATGCAATAATGCCAATACACTACAGTGTGTACCATAATACACTTTCATCTTCCTGAAAACTTGAGTTCTAGTCCTGTACTTTTGGTCCAATAAAATATATTTAAATTAGAAAACAATTGTTATTCTATACAGTTCTATACAGTACTGAACAAAAAGAACCATCACCTTGATCTGCTCAATAGTGGTTTCTAGTGGGGAGCAATTATAGTCTTCCCCTTCCTATCGTTATGTTTTGACACCTCACCTATTTATTTATTTATTTTTTTTCAGATCAATGGGTACAAATACCTGCCCCATATTTACTAGTCTCTCTTACTCTAGTCAAGAAGTCAATAACACTGTTGATATTCTTTTCAGTCTTAAATCAATGTTTGGATAAATCTTGCACAATGTGGATGCAGACATTACATATTTCCCTACATGATTAACAAGCGTTTTGGTATTTAACTAAACATTCTGGCATGTTAGTTTAAGAACATCAATGTCAGGGGGGTCCCAGAGAAAAAGTGAGGCAGTGAGTGTTCCAAAAATAGAAAAATGCACAAGTGGACAGCGTTACCCGAGTCTCGGACATAAAACAACCTCCCGTCGAAGAGTTTCAATATTAATGGTCAGGCCACAAATTTACAGCAGGGTGCTACCAAAGGGACATTAGCAATCAAGCTAGAAAGAACCACAATAGCTTCCTTAACCCAGTTATTCTGTTTACACCTTACTGCCTGTGTCACACGGATGTAAATTAAATGTGTCAAACCTGTTGGGCAAACTCCAAAATTACTGCTTTGGCTCTTTCATCAAATTCATCCTTTGTATTTTTCTTTTGTTTTTTCAACGTGGTAACCAAATCAGTTTCTGGGCTTTTCTTCCAGTCATATAACCTGTCAATCTGAAGAACACAACACAAACTTTAATGTTTGCAAACGACCCCAAGTTCTATACAGATTAAAACAAAATGTTCAATTATAAACAAGCACAGCTAGACAAGGTATTTTGAAATCAAATGTTATGTTAATTGACCCCACAAGGAGCTATAGGAAAAACAACATTTGTATTATTGCTATGATTATTAAATGAACACATCACTTAGAAATTACAGCACTCTCTTTAACATGACATTACATCTGCGTTTACTGTATTGTTTATTGAAAAAAAAAAAAATCGAAATGATTGCGTTTGGTAGTCCTATCTATACTTCTAATTTTGTTAAACACAGAACAGTTTAGGAGTGTGAGACGCTGCTGTAGTTTTATACGCTTTTTAATATAGTGGTTAAAAAGACCGGTCCAGTAATTCTAGGTATGTATGTACATCTGGTAGTTCTAGTATTAAGAGGATACCAATTTCCTGATAAAGCAATTGTAGAGCAGGCATTTGTGTTTTTACTGGGGGTGAGGGGGGCAGAGGTATAGTGCTGAAGTGGACAGAAGCCCACTAGCAACGTTAAAACAATATGGCAGTGAAATGGGCAATTTCTAATGGACAATCATCTCAGCACTATATTTCTAAGGAGAAAAAACACACCTCATTTTAGCTCCTCCACAATTACCCAACACAACAGAGGATCAACTACAAAGCAAACCATGGGTAGATTTTGTAACACATACCAGTCATTCGCTTTAAATATACACAGACCTTATTAAGTGCTACTATGAAGGGGCATTTCTTCTCCTTTAACAGGTTTATAGACTCTAGTGTTTGAGGCTCCAGACCGTGCATAATGTCCACCACCAGGATAGCGATGTCACACAGTGAACTCCCTCTGTTCCTCAAATTGCTGAAAGGCGCAAAATAACAACACACATTAACTGACAAAACCAAGCAGTACCAAACACAACACAAAAAGTTTCAAGTCATTTGTCTGTTCCACCATTCATTTTAGTTTTAATTTATTTTTGTTTGGGGGCTCCCAAGTGGCGCATCTGGTAAAGGCACTCCGAGTGGAGTGCCGGATGCGCACTATAGCCTGGAGGTCGCAGGTTCGAGTCCAGGCTATTCTATTGCCGATCGTAGACGGGAGCTCCCAGGGGGCGGTGCATGGGGGGGGATTTTACTATAGTAATTTGTTTTCAGTTTTTATTCCCGTATTTAACGGATTTAATGCAAAAGGTGCATACTATTCACTGTATTGCAATTCACTATTTTGCAACAGACCCAAAAATAATTTAATCAAAGAACACAACACACACAATACCTGAAAGACTCGTGTCCTGGGGTATCGATGATCAACATCCCGGGAATCTTGATATTCTCTGCGTCAAACTACAAGCAGATTTAAGGGTTATCCTTCAACTTCTTGTGCTAAAGTATCAACAGTTCATTCAGAACAGCAGCCATATACAATATTTCATAAAATATATCACTGAACAGCATCATTGGAGCAATTGCTCAGTGCTCACAACTTTTGTTGGTTGTTCCTCTTCTAGTGGCGTGCAAGTAGCTCTACACTGGTGCATATGTATACAAAAACAAAACACCTTTTTGTAAATTGATTAAGGTCACTAATGAGTGCATATAAAAGACATTACTTACATTTTTTACCATCTTTATCTGGTCAATAATAGTCTCTAGGGGGACGTTGGTGGCACCAATCTGCTGAGTGATACCACCTGCTTCACCGTCCTGCACATTTGTGTGTCGCAGCTGAAGGAGAAGAAAACATTTAGGTTAAACCGATGTGGAAGAGAAAGAGTCAACTCTTAATGGATAACACTGGTAATGGAACTTGTGTTCCAAACATTAAGACAGGGGTTAGTCACAGGTCCAGTATATGTAAACCTCAATATATATATTTTTTTTATCATATTTCAACATGACTTCCATCTACCAAATCATTTGCGACCCCCTTCTGACATCCCCGCGACCCCCAGTTTGAGAACCCCTGCATTAAGACAATAGCTCAAGGTGTACTGTGTCTATACAGCTGTAACCTCACATGGCATTCATATTAGGTAAAGGGTCAAATCAGTACAGTTACATGAAAACTAATGTATTCGGAAAACTGAAATCAGAAAATTGGTTTTATAAAAACACATTTTTCTCTGGTTTGCATCGCGAGAAAAATTCAAGCAAACTTGAGTTTCTTTTAAAGTGAATTTAAATGTGTTTGTTTGGTTCACTTGCAGCTGCCTCCAGACTAGGTTCTCTTGCTGATCACTAGACTAATAATTCTTCCTATGCCTTTGACCTATGGTGGTCTGGGCTGGAATCTAGCTTGTTTAGTTTAGTGGTCTTATCCTAGCCTCTGTGGACATCACAACAATCACAACACAATTCAGCACAACTTGCAAGTCTACGTGAGAAAGGCCCAAAACTGGTTAGTAGGTGGTGTTCAGGTCAGGACACATATTAGATGCCAAACAGACATATTTATTGAGAAGCTTGGATACACTACATAGTTATTTATAACAGAATACATAATCTAAAACCTGTACATACCTTATCTAGAATCTTTGTTTTCCCTGTATCTACGTGTCCAAGTACACAGATTACTGGAGATCGCAGTTTCTCTGTATTAATATTTTTCATATTTTCAGCACGCCGTTTCTAAAAGGTATAAAAAAAAAGGCATAAAAAAAGGGCAGATTAGCAGTTGTGCAAGCATGATAAAACCAAGCATCACAGAAACAATTTAAACAGCTTTAAGCCAGATTTAAACCAAGTCAACTTTGAGGTGAGCTTTCAGACACAAACCAGTCAAATAAAAACAATTAACTAGCAATTACAGTATTACAATAACAATATTGCTTTTAAAATAGGGGTTACAAAACATCATGGGGAAGTAGTTCTGGAGATTTATATCCTTAAGCCACCTAACCAATCAGAGGACAGAACATACCAGCAACCAGTTTCATCACAATTGGACACAGGGTCTCATTATTTAACTAAAAACCCAAGTGTGACAAACATACATTATTTTTATTTGTTTATTTAGCAGACGCCTTTATCCAAGGCGACTTACAGAGACTAGGGTGTGTGAACTATGCCTCAGCTGCAGAGTCACTTACAAATACGTCTCACCCGAAAAACGGAGCACAAGGAGGTTAAGTGACTTGCTCAGGGTCACACAATGAGTCAGTGGCTGAGGTGGGATTTGAACCGGGGACCTCATGGTTTTAAGCCCTTTTCTTTAACCACTGGACCACACAGCCTCCTTATAGACAAGCACTCCCACTAAACCCCCGAAAGACAGATATACACAACAAGACACAAGGGTACCTCAATTCGTTTCTTGGCTTTATCGTAAAGCCGCTCCTCTTTGGTGCGCCCATCGTCAGAGTCACTCTCTGTTTCAGACTCTGAGCTGAGGTCTTTGCTGGGCCTTTTATTCGGAGGACTCTTTCCTGCCGGTGGCTGTTGCTGCTGCTGCGTGTCATCAGACGCCTTCTCTTCCTCCTCCTCCTCCTCACTCTCTTCCTCATCATCTTCCTCATCATCTGCTTCTTCATCACTCTCCTCTTCCTCCTCATGTTCTCCTGCTTTTTCTGTCACCTCGATGTGGACCTTCTTCATCTCTGCCAAACAATATGGTTAAAATATTGTTTCTGTTAAACTGACTGATTGATTAATATGAGGTTTGGTACTTGTGTAGTTGGTATACTCTGCATTATTGCAAAGTGGCTGCAAATTACATCCAGATTATAATGCACTCAATAATTTGTGTTACAGAAGGTCCTTAGCCATGTCTAAAACGACAGAGAAACAGACAGCCTCCGTTTACAAGACAACTACAGTGGGGTAAACATGTTCTGCTTGTCCTGAAAAGCTCAAACAAGACTGTCCAATCATTTGAGGAACTCACCTTTCTGCTTTTCTTTTTCCTTTTCCTCATCACTAGCCATGGCTTCCCAGTCATCCAGGTCTGCATCCGGCTTCTGTTCTTTAACTGGAAAGACAACAATTATCTTACTGGTGTATTCTGGTACGCTGTAGTTTATTTTAGGAACATGTCACGGGCACGTGAGATATCACTGGAAAGCCCCTCATTGGACAGCTCTTTCATATTGACTGTGTTCCTAGTTCTTTCCGTTTTCGAGTTACAGGCACTTGAACACACCAACCAATTTGCTGCTTGTCACAGCACTGAATGAGGGGGTGGTAGAAAGTACTCATACAGGCATGCCTGACATCAATGGAAAGCACAAAGCCTGCGCTTTTAAATGACATTGAAACTGGAAAGCTACCTGTTGAAGCGACTGAGTAATAGGCAACAAAAGAAACTTAGCTGACATGTCACATGACTCAAGCCTTAGTTTCGGTTTGCTGTAGTTTCGTTTAGGAACGTCTGTTCAGGACATACGATACATCATTGGAAAGCTCCAAACCTGTACTTTCAAACAAGCGTTGAACCAGGAAACTATTACGGTGCCTGAGATATTCACTCGTGAAGGTCAGGCCCGCCGATACACTATGCCTGAGGGCCATACAGACCCCAGACCTAAAGCAATTTGGGAAATTCAACCAGGCTACCTGGACTAGTATTATACTTTGCATAGTGTACCAGGATGGGTGCCTGACAACTACCTGAAAGGAAACAAAAATCAAGTCACTAGATCCACATAATAACTGGCCTTAAAAGCCCCATGGGATCCAAATGGATCCCAGGTTATCTTATGAGGGTTAAAGACATAACTTAAAATAGGACAGAGAAGAATTCAATAAAGAACAAGAATATACAAAAAAGTGCACAGAAAACACTATTTAACTACCACTGGTGAGACCCTGCAAATTAATCTAATTTCTAAAGTGGAGTTCGTTCAATCCTGGCCATTTTTATAGTGTGTTCGTAAGAAATATGTTAAGGAATACAAACCTAATTTTCACAGAGGTCTATACAGTATATATGTATTTGAACATTATATGGGTTATTAAAGCATGCAGCATTTTATTGGACTGGAAATGAGAATGCGTTTAAAGATATATTTCATTCAAATAGTCTTAAATTGCAAACCTTGCTCGGTTTGCTTCACTTCAGCGGTGGTCTCTATTGATATTTGTTCTGCAGTTGGGGATGTCACTTCCATTTGTTCTGAAAAGAAAGCAAGAAGCAAATTATAAATACAGTAATCAGTGACGTCTTTAATGGTGTCAATCATACAATGCTAGTAGACGCTAGCTAATACAAACCATTTGGAACAAGAACCAATATAGATTACTGATTTGTTGACCAAAGTACTGACTATTATCTGTATCATATTAAAAACACCTTGTAAATATAAATTAGTGCTGCTATGATGAACAGAACGGACCGAATCGTGAAGAATTTATATATATAAATAAAATCAGCCAATAGAAGATCTGCATTTTCTCAGCAGCAGTTCAATCATAAGTGAGTTGAAGGTCTTGAGTAGGTTTAACCAATGGGAGAGTCAAAGATCTGCCCTGGTTTTACAGCTGTCCAATCACAATTGAGCAGAGGCAGAACATAAATATGCTAGGCAGCGGTAAGAATAGCTGAATTTCATGTGATATTGCTAATATTATGGAGAGTTATTACTGAGAATTATACTGAGAACTTCGAAGAAATACTTAAAATTGCTTTTTACAAATTAAAAAAAAAAAAGTCATACCACAACAGAGACATCGTAGTCGATTTGGTTACCAATCAATTTAAGCAAGAACTTTCTCAGAAAAACTGAAGAGTTAAAAAAGGGAGGTATACACGACAATACCCGGACACAGGAAGGGAAGGGATATACTCGCCACTTGATGAAAGGCATGATGAAGGCACCAATTCCTCAAATAGAGGCAATTATGTGGAATTGCTTTCTCTGATGTTAAGCAATCACTTGTCAATAGCCACAGTATCCTCAGGTACGTGTAACAAGATTCCGAACCACTTAATCTCTTCTGTGCCTCAGGTTCTGCTGGATGCAGAAGTACAAGTACAAGAAGGAAGCCAAGTACGTAGCTGTAATGCTAGATTAACCAACCGATGTTGGAAACGCAGCTTGTGTTTTCAGGTATGTGACTGACAGTGGCCCGAAAGAACGGTTGTTTTTGTGGTGAACACCTCGTATGGTATTGGTATCGTTTGACTCCCGTTTTAAAAAGCAAAATTACTGTTCCTTGCCCATATTTTGCTGTTGCATGACTTTCATTCTAAATGTAATTTTAACAGAAAGAAGAGTTAAGTCTTACCTTCTTGGATCTGTTGCTGCGGTTTCTTCTTCTTCTTGTCTACATAAATTGGCTTTTTTTTTGGCACTGAATCTTTGGATGGCACCTCAACACCTAGAAACAATCACCCAAATGTTCAGCAGGATGGATGTTTATATGGTTGAGACTACAAATAGCAATATGCAGATTAATCCCCAATTACTTTACCTTTTCAGAAAAAAATCCCAACATACTGACCAGTATAAAATTCTTTAAAGTAACCAACTGAAAAATCCAGCAATAGGATAGTTGCATATTTACATCACGCAGGTCTCGTATCAACCCTTTAAGACAGCAGAAATGCAAAGCTTTTCAGAAGGACTAATTGGTTCAGTGGAGCAGGCATCCTCTCTCCAGTAAAGGACTTCATGCTTTTTAACATGCATGCACACTAACTTGTGATGCTTGAATTATTTCACAATTGAAGTCTGTATATTCAGTACCTCAGGAAGCAGAATGACAAGCCAGGAATAGATTAACATTCTCACTGTCTTCCTATCAATATTAAAAACTACCTATGCGGAATATTAAAGTGCACAGAAGGCTAAATGGTGTATGAATACAATTGAACAGAGCTGAACAATTATGCCTTACTGTAAAACTGATTGTGATTGTGGGGGCATTTCAAATTTAAATTGCACGTGGGCAGGTATCCTTATTTCAGCACCCAGCATACCTTGAGCCTGGAGGAGCTTGAGAGTGGCCTCCGCCCTGGCCCGGGCTTCCTTTTGAGTTTTGGTCAACAGCTTCCCTTCCTTCTTTAAGCGCTCCTTCCTTTCCTTCTCTTTTTGCTTCTTCTTTTCCTTCCTTTCTTGTTCGAGCCGTTCCTACAGGTTGGACATGACAATTTGCATTAACATTCCACCAGAGGAGCTGGCACACTTTGAAACACATGGATTAAAAAGGGCTGTTCGCTAGCTTGTGCTCTACTGTTAAGACAGCACCAGGGAACTGAAACACATGATGAGACTGTGAAGGGATGATCAAAAGCCACAGCATGAGGCGCACTATCAATTTTTAAGATGAAGCACGTATGTACAGTGGGAACCACATGGTCCGACTACAGGGACTACAGCATAATCTTCCGACAGAATTTGCAGCACAATGGTGACTGTCTGGGGGACAGCGGAGAGGAATCGGACGACTTCTCCCAGAGAGGGAAAGCACAACAGAAAAAACAGAAAGCCCAGGCTGGTGGCAGTGCAGCTGTTAAGGCAGACAGTGGTGGCGAGGAAGACGATGGTTCCTTCAAGATGAAGACTGCAGCACAGAAGAAAGCTGAGAAGGAACGCGATCGCAAGAAGAAGGAGGAGGAGAAGATCAAGCAGAAGAAGCAGAAGGAAAAGGAGAAAGGGAAAGAGAAAGAAGTGGGTGTGGAGGCACCCAATAAAGCTGAGACAGAGGGAGTGGCCAGAGCTGAGGCCAAAAAGCTAGAGACGACAGCTTCTGAGGATAAGGAGGGAGAGGATGCTGCAGCAGGAGAAGGTAGGCTGGCTGGTTTAGTATCTTGGTTTGATTATTATTTCATTTGAAAAGTATGTGATTCAGTTACAGGCCTTATCCTATATAACTAGGGCTTGCATTTTTCGTTTATTTTTGTTTAGTTCAGGTTTTTCAGTTTTTATTATTATTATTTGGGGGGGGGGATTGAAATGCATCTAAGCATAGGGAAAATACATTACAGTTCTGTAAGAATTATTACAGGAAATGCTTAGCATGTTAATTAATATGCTCCTAGTTAAATTTACTGTCATTTCTGTACAGTTAATATTAACTAATTGTATAGCTTGATACACCCAATGTTAATTCAGCAAATAGTGCTGTATGCCTGAGTGATCAGCTCAGAGATTGATTAGTTTAGGCTAGACAGAGTGTGCAATAGAGTGAAAACAAAGCTGCATGAATTATCTAGTAAAGAGTTTGAAGAACCTAACATCCCCGGCAGAATCATTATTAACATCACTTCATATTCTACATCAATATGAATTATAATATTTTGAATATGTTATAGTTTAAAGCTATTCACCCAGATTTACCAGTAACTAATGGGAGTTTAACCATACTTTACACAACAGTCAGTAGTTCTTTAGTTTTAACTCAGAGGGGGAGACACTTCAAATGCCACCTGATGTCAGGAATAATGAAGTTATCAAGACAGAATGTACAATGAAGATCATAAAAGTTACACGCAACTGACACCAAATTGGTGTACATAATTCATTTTTGGTTCAGCCTCCTTCTGGATTTTTAGCAGAAGTCTTGCTGATATGTTCTGCCATTCTTTAAGTTAGTTTGAATACTTGAAGGGGGGCTTTTATAAGCATGTCCTCACCTGCTCCAGACGCTGAGCTTCCAGTTCCTCGAGTCTCCGCAGCTGCTCCTGCTCCTCTTGCTTTGCCTGCTCTTCCTCCTCCTTCATGCGAGCGAGGGCCTCCTGCATGGCTATCACCGTAGCCTTGCTCGGCCCTTTCTTCTTCACCTTCTCCTCCTTCTCCCCTTTCTTTTTCTTTTTATCCTTTTTCTTCTTGTCCCCATCATTATCATCAGCTGCAAATTTTTTGAAAAAGGAATATAAAATACTCCACAAAAATATACACCAAATCAAAATGTATATAAAATTTGAAGACATTTTTATAGAGATTTTTCTCAAAATATAACAGAGCTTCCTCAATTTAATAGCACTGTATTGGCTTCACTATAGTTTCCAACTACATTATCATATATAGTAGGGTTGGAACAAAAAAAATAGATAATATCGACAATCATGATCATTTTTTTGCAGTGATAATTTTATCGTGTTGAAAAATTATCAATAAATCATAATTATTGTCCGTGACCCAATGAAGCAGGAAGCGGCTCTGCATTGATCAGTAAGCGGCACTGAACTGTCTGCATGAGGCAGAAAACATGACCTGTGTGAGCAATGCGTACATTGGGAAGTTAAATATTGATTTTAAACAAAATGCTTCTAATTTTACGTCATGGTTTCATTTTGATAATAAGTTGTACACTGACAAAGCATGACTGGTTTTCTAACATGAAAACACAAATATTGTTTGTAAAATAAAACGCTAGCTCACTGTAAAATTACTGTGGAAAAGTGGAACTTAAACGTAAATTGAATTGAAAAAAAACACCACAACCATATGACACGTTTAATATAGCCTAAACAAATGGGTTGCTTCTGTTGCTTCTTTACTTTTAAACTACAGTGAAGACATGAGTACTGTACTGCAACCTATGCACCGCATGAGGAAAAATAAACGGGTGCTCAGCACCCTCGTATATACACCCACCCCTCGTTATATCGCCCCTCGCTATACTGCGGATTCGGATATATCGCGGTCCTGGAGTTGGCTCCCCATTTTTACTGTCTAACTGCGCATGCCTTGGCTGCAATATACAGAGGCACTTAGAATTACTGTTTGTTTTATTTTATACTCACAAACAACAATAAACAAAACAATTAAAAACAAAGCATTAATATCGTACTGTTATCATATACACACGTATTGCACAGTAACACAAAGCAAATTAAATATCTATTTGCTGAAGCGGTTTTTATTTTAGCCAACGAGGTGTTCATGTGTGGCAGCAATGCACGAGCAAAAAAGTCACAGGGCAGTGACGTTGGCTCCCCAGCAACAAGCCTCCTATGTTGGGAATGGATTATTTCAATGCAGGGGGTTTGTGCATTTGAGAAAGGAGAGGAAGACTCATGAAATTAACTGGAGACTGAAGTTGATGAGAAGCAAATACCCTCCGCTGTACGAATTAAAATGGTGTACGCTTTATATAAGAAAAATGAGAAAAAGCAGGTTGCGTAGAGGATTTATACTGGACTCTGACGCCCCTGATAAAACGAGGGAGTAGTTGGACAGTATTTGTTAGCCAATCTGTTTTTCTATGGGTCTCTCGCTATATTGCGGCCCTCGATATATAGCGGATTTATATTGGACCCCGACATCCACGATATATCGAGGGGGTGGTGTATATCCCATGTTCCCATGATGTTGCTATTGTAAAAGGGTAGTTGCATAAATAGAAGAGAGTTATCTTTTAATGGAAGGACAGGCGGTTTTATTAAACTGTCTGCATACAGCAAAACTCAGGCGGTTTATTTTATTAAACTGTCTGACTGATTGCCAAATAATAATAATAAAAAAACTGAAAAAACCTGAACTAAACAAAAAATAAACGAAAAATGCAAGCCCTAGCTATATAGGATAAGGCCTGTAACTGAATCACATACTTTTCAAATGAAATAATAATCAAACCAAGATACTAAACCAGCCAGCTTACCTTCTCCTGCTGCAGCATCCTCTCCCTCCTTATCCTCAGAAGCTGTCGTCTCTAGCTTTTTGGGCTCAGCTCTGGCCACTCCCTCTGTCTCAGCTTTATTGGGTGCCTCCACACCCACTTCTTTCTCTTTCCCTTTCTCCTTTTCCTTCTGCTTCTTCTGTTTGATCTTCTCCTCCTCCTTCTTCTTGCGATCGCGTTCCTTCTTCTCAGCTTTCTTCTGTGCTGCAGTCTTCATCTTGAAGGAACCATCGTCTTCCTCGCCACCGCTGTCTGCCTTAACAGCTGCACTGCCACCAGCCTGGGCTTTCTGTTTTTTCTGTTGTGCTTTCCCTCTCTGGGAGAAGTCGTCCGATTCCTCTCCGCTGTCCCCCAGACAGTCACCACCAACGCCTCCACCAGTACCTCCCTGTGCTCCCCCTTTCGCACTGTGATCTTCCTCCTCCTCATCATCTTCCTCAGAGAGCGGTTTCCTGGCTGCCTTCTTCCCTAGCTTGCCTTTCTTTGTAGCCTTGCGGTCATCTTCCTCCTCAGAAGGATCTTCAGTAGCGGTGGAAGCAGAAGCAGCAGCAGCTGCCACTGGTGGCTGTTTGGCAGTCTTCTTGTTTTTCTTACCATTCTCCATGTCATCATCCCCCTGCTCCCCTTCCTCGTCTTCTTCAAAGCTTGCTTTCCTGCCTTTCCTGGTTTTCCTCTTCTCAGCTCTGATAGGGACATCCTCAGCTTCTTCTTTATTTTCGAGTTTCTGTTAGGGGGACAAAACAAAAACAATTGAATTGTATTTGTTGTATTATTTTTGTTGATGAAACAAAATGTATAAATAATTAACATGGATGAAATGTTTTCTGACCCCTCCCCCTGACGTGATGGAACACCTTTAAATATCACAGCTGTAAGCATTTTCAAAGTTTCACACCTTTATTTAATTCATCATTATTTATTATTATAGTAATAACAAAAACTAAAATGACATGTAATAATTTAAATAAATTTGTGTGACACAAGACTCTCTAATCCACCCATAGATAATTATGTCCCCCTGCCAGTGCGTTTTTAGACAAAGCATACCTTGCCAGTCACTTGGTCTTTATCAGATTTTGCGTTTTGGCTTTCTAAATTGAGTTCTTCTAGCTCCTTAAGAATAGCGTCCTCACTGAAAAAACAAAACAAAAAATGATTAAACACAGACAGAGGATGGACAAAGATATAACAGCTCCTGTATATGAAAGACACTTACTCAAAGTCTTGGTTCTTTTTGTTTTTTTTCTTTTTGCCTTTAGATTTGGCAGCACCTGTCCCTTCTATTTCAGCAGCCAGGGCGTCAATGTCAATGTCATCTTTGGCACTAGCAAACAAAATAATTCGAAAATATTAATTACATGCTCCCCGGGGAGAATGGAAATAATACTAACAGTGGATCATTCCACAATTATTATACAAGATCTGTTTTTCCCATTCCATGCATGACTGGAATGCTAATTCTCAGGATAGCAACATGCAAGTAAATATCATGGTAAACAAGGATTTGCAAAGACACTGTCAGCACCAATGCGGACAACTAAAATGCCCCCTTTGAACTGTAGAATTTGGAAGTGGATTATGCATCCATTGAGAACAGAACACCACTTGTGTATGTTTGAGGATCAAGGTTAATCCCAACAAAGCACGAGCTTTGCAAAAAT
Source organism: Acipenser oxyrinchus oxyrinchus (assembly GCA_030684275.1). Taxonomy (NCBI): domain Eukaryota; kingdom Metazoa; phylum Chordata; class Actinopteri; order Acipenseriformes; family Acipenseridae; genus Acipenser; species Acipenser oxyrinchus. Next base: position 7,955,451 of record CM060255.1, read on the forward strand.
AAATAAAAGTAAATATTTCACATCTTCCATTACATAATATATTTCTGAACCACACTTATAATTCTGAATATTATTCCTTACACTAATTGTACTGTGTTATTTATTTCAACTATCTGATCTGAAGTGTTGAATTATTCTGAAGCTGCATAGAATATATTAAAGTAAAAACTTAAAAAAGCATAGTAAAGATAAGAACAAAATGTTGTGTGAATGTAAAACAATTAAGTTTAAAATTTCACCTCGATAATCATATTTATGATATCTTGTTGAAAAGCTAGGCCTACACCCAAAAAATATCTTAATTTGTTTGGTTCCCCAGAGAGTCTTAACTGCTAACGGGATAACTGCTAATGTACTGGCTCAAGTGTGAACCACTGCACAGTTCTGAGCTGCCTGGTGTGAATACTGAATAGGAACTAGACTCCAGCTGCATCCTTTCATCAGATCTGTCATTTACGGTTTCTGCTTCCTACCGTGATCCAGCTTCACTGTTAAACAACCATCTAAATTAAACAATTTGGCCAAAATGTTACAACAACATCTAGGAGAAAGGTGATCCCATATACATGTCTGTTTATTTATTTATTTAATTTAAAAGGCATTTTCATTAACAGAAAGTTACCGACTAAGAAAGTAAGACAACCATATTCCTACCCAAGTTAACCTTTAAGACATAAAGAGAACAGTAAATCCTGATAACAAGCTCAGGTGTGTCTTATTAGGCGCTGCATGTTACTTTAAAATGAAATCAGCCGTAGAGGTCACAGAACTCTGGGCTTCCTACCATTGAGCAGCTATGTCTAAAATTAGCAATATTTGGGCTACCGAGGAGAATCCTGACATTGGATTTTCCGCATAAGACAAGTGCCCTACATCCTCTCCAACAGCCCATAAGAGACTGCTGAAAATAAAGCATCAACCTACTTTAAGGGGAGAATGCTAAAGCTGGCAGGGCCGGTCTTTAGCCACATAAAAGGCCTGCCACAGATTTGTTAATACCTGCTTATCATTCATAACTTTAAGCACTGACTTTAACTGCAAACTATGAGGCACAACAAAGTAATAAACACGAGGTTCAACAACCAAAAGCAAGAGAAACAAAGGAATAGCTGAAAAGTGCTTGGAACAATTAAGAAAACTGAACAAAAAGAATTAGAACAGATAGAAAACCCACGATTTAATTTCCTTTCCGTCGTCTGGAACAAATGCATGTGTGTTTCTCTGTTTCTTCACAATTTTGACAGCAACAGAGTATGTATTGTTATACTTACAGACCTGTCAACTCTCCCTTATTTGCTGGGAGTCTCCCATTTTTGGACACTTCTCCAGGACAACTCCCAGGACAGATTTTCTCCAGTATTTTGCTCAAAACTCTACTGTTAAACCCCATTTATGTCAGCAAACCTTTAATTTCTGCAAATGTCATGTATGGTCTGTGGTTACTGCAATCTCTGTCTGTACCTAGCAGGGTTTAGGGCCCTGGGGAGACCTGTGGCAGGCATGCGATCAGTGCGTGAGGCAAGCTCGGAGTCATATACTTTACCATCTACGATGGCTTCGCATGAGATAAGCCCTCCCGTTAAATACTGATGCAAATTTCAAGCTTCTTGGACAACAACATATTCCATAATCCGAAGCAAAGTTGGTAAAGGGCAAATTATCTGTAAACTATGCAGGACTGATTTTAACAGTGGGACGTGGGAAGAAGACTAATGGTATTTGTGGTGAGCAGAGAGATCACAAAAACACCAAAAAGCCAGTGATGCTCAGAAAACTAGAGCTTCAATAACATCTTTCGTTGCCAAAGGAAAAAACGGAGATCAAGAAAGTTACACATGCAGAGACTTTACATGTTGTGACTGGTTCATCAAATCTGTAGAAGACGTGTTCCCAGACTCACAAATTGCAAAGTGTTCTGCAGGAAAGTCTAAAAATCACACAAATAGTGAAAGCCATTTCGATTACATATTCAGCATCAACATTGATTTAGAAATTCAGATTGATTGATAATATGTGTTTAAATACAGTACAAGTGTGTTAATTTAAAATAGAAGATAGTTTACAACAAAATGTTACTGAAAGTGGTATTTATGATCCACCACATAGGTGCAGTGTAATGAATAATGTTGCAATACCACGTTGTTTTTTTTTTTTAAATGATAGACTTACTGCATTTAGAGTTTTTTTTTTTTTTCTTATGTAGGTACCATTGCTTGTTGTGCAAAATCAACTACTGCTGGACCTGCTTACAAAGTATTGGTTGCTGTCAAATCAGGGTAGCAGTGTGAAGTAGTGGTTAGGGCTCTTGACTCTTGACCGGAGGGTCATGGGTTCAATCCCTGGTGGGGGACACTACTGCTGTACCCTTGAGCAAGGTACTTTACCTAGATTGCTCCAGTAAAAACCCAACTGTATAAATGGGTAATTATATGTAAAAATAATGGATAAGGATAAGGGCATTTGCTAAGAAATAAATAATAAGAAGAACCATAGGGGCCAAGAGAGAATTTGATTGTGAAGCATCTCATGTTTGTTTTTCTTTTTGATAGTTTTCACCGTATCACAGTCTATCATTCTGCTAAGTAAGTTGTATGCCTTTGTCTTGTCTTGGTACAGTATTCAGTTCAATTCATGCCACTATGTTTGCACTTGCCACCTAAATACTTTTCTTGCAGGTTTGGAATTGAATGCCTAACTAATAATGACGAGCCGACTTATTTTAATAATAAACCAATGTAATAAAATGTCATACTACTTTTTAAATGAACTAAAAAAATAACAATTGATACAGACCACTCATTACCGTGCAGTCACTATGAATCGCATCAATGCGGAACTGCTAGTACAATATCGTCTGTTTTAACAAATGGCATGTTACTGTACAACAACGTGCACTGTGCAAGCACACAGAAGAAACGGATGATGTTGCAGTATTGATTTTGTGGTGGCCTCGCGCGCTTAGCTCTTTGGAGAATGACAACCACAATTCTGTCACAGTATTGTCAATCCTCTGCTACGCAACCACAGACGTGTACCAATAATATACGGGCCACACAATAATGAATAAACTGTTCATATCAATTGATTTATCGTATGGCAGAGCAACATCTGCCCATGTTAGATTTTGTAATTTTCGTTGTTGCGTTATACAACACGCTAAGAAAATTAAAAAAAAACACGTATGTACATAGGCTAACCTTGTTACTCGCTTATAAAACAATCATACAACGCATATTTATGAACATAACCCCACTGAATATCCACACAGCCCGGAACATAGGCCTAACAGTGAACAGCAACTAAACCCAGGGGATTCCACTCATTCCGATGTACTGTCTACGTTGCACCGCTGTCTCTGAGACTAATTTCGCCAATGCTACGTTGTCGTTTACCTTTCTTCGCCCTTATTCTTCTGTTTTTTGCCCATTGTCCTTGTATTGCTGTATTCACAAATAAACGCTTCCTCGCTGCCCACCACTGCACGGCTCCACTTGCCACACAGATCTGCAATCTGCAACACATATGGCAGCAAAAAACAAACTGCGCATGCGTCAAGGGGTCAGTACACACACATCGATGACCTCACACTTGACGTACGATGAAGGTGCTATAAAAAATACATTTTAAAAAAGCGAAACCTTGGACCTAACCGTGATCTTGGGTATGTAATAGGCACTCATGTAATAATAAAACGCAACACAATACCGTGTCGCTAGAACGGACATCCATTTAACTTAGCCATGCTGTTTGAATTATTACAACATTCATTATATTGCTATGCATTATTATGACTTTCTAGTGCTAATGTTAAGTACATTTATGTATTACGATTGCATTAGCATTCTGCAGTGGTCACATGCTCATATGACTGTATTCCATAAGAAACTAAATCTATTATAGGGCTTGTTTCTTATTAGCTTTTAAAACCGCTATCTATTGTATAGTACAATCTCTTAACACTTGACCATGGAATTTGCACTGTAATTCTCCACATGTTTAAATTATGAATTTATTGTGCTTTATTTCATGCAATTGTAATATGTTTACCATAGACTTGCAAATGTCTGTAATTTATTGTACCTTACTGTTTTACTTTACTTCAATCGTGGTATACCATGAATAATTGGAATTTGCCTACAAAAACGTTGCTGTGGTACTAATTTGTATTTATTTCATTATATATATATATATATATATATATATATATATATATATATTATTATTATTAACAGTACTTACTACATTGCGCATACACACTGGGACACTAGCTTTAAATTACAAGGAGCCACTACTTCGAGTGGCGTCAGAAAAACAACTCTCGCGATATTAGAAAAATCAAGAACGTAATTTTCACCCCAATGCGTTTCTGCCCGTTTTGCTTACAGTTCAAACAGACAATACAAAAAAAGGAGTGAGGTGAGTGTTGCAGGCCAAAGTAACATAATTGCATTTACTTTTTAGAGAAAGATAACACTGTTTCTTTTAGTGAGGACAGCCCATTTATTTGTGGAAGATTAAACATTGTATTTTAAAGTGTGTTATCAAAATTATCGAGTTGCGTTTGCTGTTTAATTAATGGTCTCTAGGCCAAGCAACTAGGGTGGTTCGATGCTGTGCAGCGCGCGTTGTAAGCGGGGGCAGTAGTATGGTGGTGCTGGTGGTGGTGGATACTGTGTAACATACCATTTAATAATATTTAATCATTTAACTTTACACATTTGGTGTGCACATGTTTTCATGGAAGGCATGTGCAAACCTTTGAATACTTAGTTACATTAGTAACTAGTACCACCACAGTATGATCCATCTAATGCTTGGTTGCTGTGGTTACAGTCAGCTGAAGGAGTGGTGCTAGAATTAGGATAGGCCAGCCAGTAATGTGATGTTTTACTTTTTGTTAATGAATTCTGACAAGGCCATTTCTGCTTTATATTTGCCGTTGCCCAGCTAATCATTGTTTTTGTATTGCTCCTAGTTTTCCTTAAGATCGTGCATCTCTATTGTGTAAGTATGGCAGGCAGTCAGTCGGTAGACATCATTACAAAGGTCCTGGAGAATCAAATGATTCAGACAGCCAAAGCTTTGGAGGAGCAGCTTGATGCAGAGATGACAAAATTGGATACTATGGATGAGGATGAACTGGATAGACTTAAGGAAAGGAGACTTGAGGCACTAAAGAAAGCACAGCAACAGAAGCAGGTACACCACTGTCATTTATGGGTCATTCCGTGTAAAATCATCCAAGTAACACCCTTCATCCTCAGATTTACACCAGACTCCCTGTTCAGTAATGTTCGTGGCAAAAAAAAAAAAAAGGGTTTTCAGCCAGATCTGGTCAAAGTTACAGAGGGGTCAAAATGTGGTTGATTTTGGACCCACCAACCTTTAACGATCTTGAACTCAAGAACTATTTGAGCTAGATACTTGAATTTTTTTATTGGAAATTGCACGAAGAATCCAAAATGACAAATACCTTCCAGTAAGTTTGTATATGTGAAGCAGAGACTTTGACCTTTCCATACATGGTTTTTTTTTTCAGATTTCTATTGGAGTTTTTTCCTCCAAAAGGTCAAAAACTTTAACTGGTAACCTTACTTATTTATTTTCTAATGTCACCCCTTAACCCAATCAGGCTGAAAACTAAACTTTCTTTTTAAGCAACCTTAAGCACTGGGTTTGGTGTAAATCGGAGATGGTAGGGTGTTCAAGCCAATATTGTTTTTCTGATTTGTCGTGGAACAACCCTTGTGTCGCAGATTTCCTATCTCATGTGTAGTTTACTGTAACTGGACTGTTATTTCTTTTGATAAGGAGGCAAATAATGGATATAAATTTGTATTTATATACAAAAATAATTATCATGTGTTACTCTTGTTTTACCATTTCAACACAAATCCTGTACATCTGGAAAGGCAAAGTTGGTAAAATATTAGTGCATGTTTCATAATGAATAAATAAGTGTTTCAATGAAATTCTGAATATTCGTAGGTCCCCAGTGACTCAGCCAGGAAAAGCACTACCACTTACAGTCACAACGACACTTAATCAGGACACTGAGAATTGGGATTTCTGCTTAAATGGGACAGAACTCTGGGAGACGGTTCTTCCCAGTGCTATTTATGCCGTTTAATTGGGATGTTTCTTCATTTAATTGGAATACAGTATTTTCAAATGAATGGAGATTGCTTTTCAGAGTAAGACACGTTTGTGCCGCGCAGTGCAGTGATTACGCAGTGACTTGCGTAAACCAGTGGTTTTAGCCTTACCTGTCATTTGCAAGTTGTTGTCATCATGGCTGAGAAGGAAATCCAGTCGATTTTGGCTCTGGCTCAGAAGGTTAAGCTCTTGAAGGACTCCTGTGGTTTCTCAGGCTGCCGTGGCAAAGAAATTTGGCATGTGAACATTGCAGATGTCTTTCCTTGTGAAAGGTAAAGATGAAATCTTGTAGCAGTTTGAGAACAACAGCAATCCGAAGTGAAAACGACAGAGAGCAGGCAAGGATGAGGAGGTTGGCAACGCGCTCTTGTGGTTTTGACAGAAATTAAGTCAGGGAGCTTGATTTTCAGGCCCCATGCTGAAGCAGAAAATTAAAAAAAAACAGTGATTCATTTTGTTTAGGAATAAAAAAAATTAGAAATTTAAACCAAATGATGCATTTAACATTTATTCATAATGTGGTGTGATTTCATTATTTAGAAATAAAAAAAAAAAAAAAAATACTTCTCTCTTGTTCATGTTGTAAATTATGAATATAAGTGTGACCTAAGGTCCTCTTAAATTGGGACAGCCGCTTATTCAGGATATTTGTATATCTACCGAGGTGTCCCGATAAAGCGGCGGCGACTGTACTACTGTACAGGGTAAATCAAGTCTTGGATGCATTGAGTTGTCAATCTTGGCTGTGGGACCACTGGTAGCACTAAATTGTCCTTTGTCCTCCTCTGGTATAATGTAAAATGTATATTACTGGTACACAATTAAAAATGGGTAATTGTAAAAGTATTAATTTTCTATTTTCAGGATTGGCTTTCCAAAGGGCATGGAGAATACAGAGAGATACCAAGTGAGAAAGATTTCTTCCAAGAAGCAAAGGAAAGCAAGAATGTAGTTTGCCACTTTTATAAAGACTCAACCTTCAGGTAAATAGATGGTATAGATTTAACTTTTACTGTAAGCTTATGAAAAAAGTAACTTGAACACTCCAAAATCTGAATATATATATATATATATATATATATATATATATATATATATATATATACACACACACACACACACACACCCCTACACAGTGGTACCCCGTTATAATGCGGTTGACTACTTTTATTTGTGTTTCACACACACACACAAACAAACAAACAACAGGGTCCGTAGACCAGTCCTGTAACAGTATAAATTCCAGGTTGTACAATATATACAGTATAATAGAAACTGCTGCTTGAGTTTCACCTTTTCCTACTCTATCCACCGCATTGAGTTTCATTTTAAGAGAAATATTTTAGTTTTTTGTTGTCTGACATGCTTTGTACTGTATATCTGGAATGTTCACCCAACATTTGAGAGTCAGATTGCATTATGGGGGAAATGGGAACCACGACCTTACCGTGTTATAACCGATTCTGCACTATATATATAATGTATAACTTTTATTCCAACTCATTTGAGCTGCTGCTTTTGAGTAGCCCTTTCTTTGTTCAAGACCTTTGCTTTAGTGAACAGTATTACCCCATGCACTATTAAATTACATTTTAGATAATTTATGCAGGTAGCTACTACAAGGCTTACTGGAAATATCAGATATATTGGACTTATATAATACTTTTGTTTGTCTTATGTATGTTTTTAAAATTTGAATTATAAATCAGTGCTTTCTTTTTTTTTGTTACAGATGCAAAATTTTAGACAAGCATTTGGCTATTTTGGCAAAGAAACACCTGGAGACAAAGTTCATTAAGCTAAATGTTGAAAAGGCTCCTTTCCTGACTGAGAGGCTTCACATCAAAGTTATTCCTACCCTGGCACTAGTAAAAGATGGGAAGACCAAAGATTATGTTGTAGGTTTCAACGACCTTGGAAACACAGATGAATTTACGACAGAAGTTTTAGAGTGGCGTTTGGGATGTTCAGAAATTATTAATTACAGGTAACTATTTTGATCTTCAGTCATTGAAAATAAAGTTCTAAACTAACATATTTAAAAAGCATCTATTTTAAATCTTTATTTACTCATAATACTGTTGTGCTTTTGCACAGATGATGTTCAGTGTAAGCCAAATCAATTGTACGTGCCTTTTAAAGATAGATCTATCATAGTGTGCATGGCAATTTATAAAGACTAGATTTATAATGTATGATTTGCCTGTGGCACAGTCTTTGGGTTAAAGTCTTTAATATCTATTCAATGGGATGATTGCCATCAAGATGCAATAGGAACATACAGAAGGTAAATAATTTGAACTGGGTTCAAAATACATAACTGTCAAGTTAAAGCATGAGTAATAACTAGCACAACAGCTAGCTTGTGCTTATAATGTCTATACAATTAAGTATGTAGCTTAATGTTGAATTTTAGATGCATTATTTAGAATTCATGTAGCTCCAGATAAAGGCAGGTTTTAAAACCTAAAGATTTAAATATGCTTCAGTGTGCAATAACACATTTTACCAATACACATGGAGAATATGAATGTACAAGTTAAATGCATGTTCTAAATTATCTTTTATTTAATTTGTTGCACCACTGTGCTTTACAACAGATTTGATTTCTACACATTCTTCTGACTTTTTTTTTTGTCTTTTGTTACCCATGTTTCTAAAATTGATTGATCTGTTACAGAACTGGTATATTTATTATTTATTTAGCAGACGCCTTTATCCAAGGCGACTTACAGAGACTAGGGTGTGTGAATTATGCATCAGCTGCAGAGTCACTTACAACTACGTCTCACCCGAAAGACAGAGCACACGGAGGTTAAGTGACTTGCTCAGGCTCACACAGTGAGTCAGTGGCTGAGGTGGGATTTGAACCGGAGACCTCCTGGTTACAAGCCCTTTTCTTTAACCACTGGACCACAAAGCCTCCTGCTATTACTTGGAACAATTTATATTCAAGCTGTGTTTGACTATAATACAGTAGTACTACAGTAATTTTTTCAGTGCAGTTTTTAACTTTAAAAGCAAAACATCTGCTTGCTTGTGTTTTTTTAAATTTTTTTTTAACACCTGAGACCTCCTAATTTGCATGTGTATTTTCAGTGGTAATTTGATGGAGCCACCTACTGCGGGCCAGAAGCAAGGGTCCAAGTTCACCAAGGTGGAAAAGAAGACAATCCGAGGAAGAGGGTATGATTCTGATTCGGACGACGATGACTAAAGGACCGAATCCTCTACTGTCATTTCTTTCTGCTCTTATTATATTACAAACATGACTTTGTTTTACCCCTTCAGCTGCTAATTTTTTTTTGTACCAACAGAGTACTCATTGTAAAACAGTTGTATTTTTTACAATAAATTATACAATTGCAAATGTAAAGTTCTATTATGCAGTCGAGGAATCGTTTTTTCATTCTGTCCCTCATTTGGCCTGACCTCCTAGGGGTAAACACACAGGCAGTATGGGGTATATAATGTGTGTATTCTTTCCTCTTGGTGGTGTTTAATGGCAATGCAAAGGCCTTTCTTTACATCCACCAAGTTATCTTTTTTATTATTTTTTTCTTAAAGAAATGACTCATATTTTAAAGGTCATTTGATCATTAATTAAGTTGGCCTGATCAGCGTTAAAATAACAGTGGTCGCAGAAAACTAGCTAGAGTTTTTGTTGAACTAATGCTGTGCAAACTTGATTGCAGAACTGGTTTGGGTGGTGTTTTGATAACTAATTTCTCCCTACCAGGGTATGAGCAGCAAGTGCTAAGGATGCCACAAGCATAGTAGCCAGCTGTTGCCCTGGTACATTTGGACTGTATATTGATATGTGCTTTAACATAATAAATAAAAAAAGTGTTGGAATTTCACAGTCTTTTTTTCCATTCTGTGTTCACAAGTATTTGAAACACTGTCTTTACCTACTACTACCTTCTGAGTTTTAACTTAAAGCACTGGAAAATGTTATCAAAGAACAAGCAGTTTAGCATTGCAGTCAACAGACATAAGAAATGTCTTAAAGGGAAAAGCTTATAAATTAGGCTCCCCTGATTCATAAGACATTGGTTAGAACTAGCTGCAGCATGTTACTTCAGACCCTGCCTTGTATAGCTATATTGGCTGGGGCTTTTTGACTATTTATTTTGACTATTTAATTGAGGTCTCAACAAGAACTTCTCTGAGGAAACATCCAGAGTCCCCCAACACACTTTTTTTTTGCGTGAAGCTCAATAAAGTGTTCAGTAATTAACTTGTCAGTACCAGCTGTAAAACTAGATACACAGTAACCTACTGGAAAAGCAATCCTACAGTTCTGGCCAAATGTATAAGTACATGTATAAGTATGAGTACAACTGCACAGTTTATTTACAGATTATTTTATTTGACAAAAGTTACTGGATCTCACAGGCACTATGACTCAATGGCCTTTTGTTCCAATGGTTGAAGGCGACGTCTCACAACCAGTTCCCCAGTACTCTTCAAATACGTTTCTGACAGTTCCTCCTCTGTTGGAAGTCCATGTGGTAACTTCAGAGGTTGTATTCTGTAAATTAAAAAAAAATAATAATAAATTGACTGAACAAGCTTGTATTCTGTGCTTTGTATACTGTATATATAAAGAATAATAGAAAACCAACCTTATCAGATGCTTTATAACTTTTAACTTTTCATTCACAGCCGGGATGTTTTTGTGTACACAAGGTTGATGGGCCTAAAAAGCAAGATGATGAAGTTAAGCAGAACATTCCAAACTTTGGAGTGAGCATTTATATACTAAAAAAAACTTTACCAATTGTAAAGATAATTTATTAATTTTTATAATTAGTTTAAAGCAGTGAGTCCCATCTGGTAGAAATCCCAGATGGCCCCTGAAACATTTGCCAAATTGGGCTACTAACTCTATCCATTTCCCTTGCACTAAAACCAGACTACTCTACACTGCTCCATGACACATTAACACAGAATGTCAAAAAAACCTCCATAGATGTTTTTTTTTGGTCTCATCTATTATATTCAGACTGGAAATATTCCTACCTTTTCCAATTAATACTTGTGTCCCTGTAACTAAAAAATACTTTAAGGGAGGAATATTTTGATGCAGTACCTTGTCTAATCCAAGATCATGCACAACCTTCTTTTCCCAGTATGGACGGCGTCTTGCACTTTTTATTCTAGTGATAAGGTGCAGCTTGTGAGGATGTTCTGGATCACCACCATACCTTTCATGATCTTCAGATCTTTCTTCATACAGCTAGGATAAAAACAGCACATCCATTACAATTTCACCAAATCCCTGTGCTAACAAAATATTTGATTACACCTTAGGCAGGGGGGATCAGTTACAGGAATATCAGGTCTATAAAGTGAAGTTTCAGTTTCAATTTTTCAAAATGATTCTTATATTGAATAATCAACAGGTAAGTAAAGGTTTCTGTTATTCAGACTATGATTCTATTTATTCAGGTTTTGTTGTACAATAGATATTTAATACAAAAATAATAATAATAATGAAAAGCAGGATAACAGGTTAATGTTATTGTGTGTATTACGGAGCAAAATAACAGTAAAATATGAAATATTACTTAATGAAATATATTTTAAAAAGTTCTGAAAATGATCTCCAGAGTAAATGCCTAAAATGTAATTATTGTCCCTTACCTTTTTAGGTGTTTGCTATCTATCATTCTGCCTCCTGATGTTCTAATTTTATAACCCTTTCCCCCTTAACTGTTTTTTTACTAATTTAACTGAGAGCTTTGAATAGAGGCTGCTTATTATCCACATTGATAAAGTGATTTTGGTATAAAACAGATTTGAAATGTCACTTAAGACTAAAAAATGTACTTAGCCCATAGGGAAGTGGGTAAGTGTATGTTAATCTATTGTAACATACAGTCACCAACACTCCCCATCGCTCATTAGATGGATTCACAGCAGTGGATAATAAAATCAATTGTGAAGCAACAGAAGTCACAATCACTGAGCAAAATAATAATAAAAAATGTATTTGAAGCTCATTACTCTAACCATATGATCATGTCTAAATATGTAAATTCCCATACCGCGGCTGGAATCCTTGCTTTAGTGAACTTCCAACGAAACAGTCCACTCCATGGGAATGGCACTACTGTTGTCGAATTCTTAAGGAAAAAAAAAATGACCAAAATAATTGTTCAGCTGCAGAAATAGACAGATCAGTTGTTTATTGGTCCTCTTTTCCCCTTGTTCATGAATATGCAGATACAGGGTATATGTCTAGCAATGTTACAGGACTGTAAAAGCTAACCACGGTCTGCAGGTTGAGGTGATTATCCTTTAATAGACTGAAAATATTTCTATTGCTATCTGTTGCTCCTGAAGACAGTCCTAAAGCTATAGTCCAGAAAGCAACCTGGACTAGATTAACAAAGGAACTTTGGAAAGCAAAGCATTTTAACCATTTGATAAATTCAAGAGTTGTTCATGCTTTTAATTACTACTTTTTATTATTGATGTACAGATGATGAACATTCAAAATGTATATCTAATTTCTCAAATAAAAATTTGATCACAAAAAACAAAACAAAAAGTAACTTTACTTTAGCGACCAGTTAGTCAGTAAGGTGCAAGGATCACCATGGGCTGCTCTAATATGGTGTGTCTGCAAGGTATTTAAATTGTTCCTTGTGAAACATTTGTGCAGTCCTTTTTTCAGCAACTGTGGCTTGAAGCCTGGTTCCTGGAAACGGGGACACCTAGTTTGAGGCAACTTTTCCCAAGTCTTCCTTGGTGTGCCATGCAGTGGCCTGAAACCTTGAAGTGGCTTTGTGTTCCCTCAGCTTTAGACGCAGAAGCACCTACCAACCAAGCACTCACCACCAGCCATCTAAGCGTCAGATATGCCGTCTTATCTATTTTAGCTTAAACTAACTTTGAACGTTTATATATAACATGCCAAGAATTCTATTTGCATTTATGTAGTTTTAACTCAATATGTCTACATTTTACCTTTAATCCCAGTGAATATCTTTGAAGTGTCCTGCAAAATCCTGCCATTCTGTTTTAACGCTCAAACCCTGTATATTCACAATAACTGTGAATATTAACGGAGAAAAACAAGATACGTTATAATATATCACGGTAGCCTACAACAAGGTTATTTCAGCACATTTACATTGTCACACTTACGAATATTTGATTTTCAACTACCTTTTCAAGATTAAAGATTCATTACTTGATCCAACTTCTCCAGCTGTTATTTAAGGAATACAAAGACGCTTAAATTCAGATCATAGCTTTAATGCCTATTTCAATGTCACGTTGTAACTGTAACCGGAAGTCGTTGCAGCAGGTATTCTGCTCCGACGCAAAGAGATTCTCTCAATTGATAAAACATAAGTTCCTGCTTTTACCAGCTTTTTTTTTTTTTTTTTTTAAATATATTATTATTATTATTATTATTATTATTATTATTATTATTATTATTATTATTATTATTATTATTTATTTTTTCCATACCCAATTTTAATATTTTTTTGTTATGTATTGCATAAATAAATAATTACAATCTGTATTATTAAATTATAACATTTCTGCACTTGTCATTTTTGTAATATAATATGCTATTACTTGGTTCCCTTGTACAGTATAATAAAAGATATTCTAGAAAATAGAATATCTTTGGTACAGTACTACAATGTTGCTATAGCGAGGGATTTATTTGAATGTAGCACTAGAGTTAATTCAGGATCAGTAAGCAAGTTTGAAAATGTAGACTGATACAAGATGTGGTAGACGTACGTAAGCGTAGCTGCTGTTGTGTTCACAAATTCACTAAGAAAGCAATTGCTGATTTTATATAATCAATTATGTGAGATTTTAAAAAAATAGTTTAAATTGGCCTGTTTCTAGTTAAGATTAATACATTTTATTTGATTATCCAATACCGTCCATAATACAAACACTGTTGATTTATTTAAATGACAAACTACACGTTAAACAAGGAAGTTTTGATTATTATTTAGGTAAAGTCACTAACCTAAAACAAAACACTAAAGTTGAAAAATAGTTTGTTGATGAAATCCCAGGTAATTCTCGGAACTTAAGGTTTATCAATAACGGGGTATTGCAATCTCTGAAATGCATATTTACCAAATTATGATCTTTAATTATATTAAACCAACTCTATTACAGTATCTGTGAAGCATATCAACACTGGAAATCAAATTACTTTCTGTGCTGACTTTTTGGCTGTTCCGTGTTTTTGTAGGGTTTCATATTACATATTATTAAAATAATAATATTGGTCGTTAGTGCATCATTTCTAGAGCCGACAGGTGGCTTGAGGTTTACATTCTTAAATCCTGGACTTAAACTTGCTTGGATAAAAACAAAGTACAGTGTCATAAGTGGGTTAAACCATGTATTGACAAACTGCATTGTGAGAAACAGACATGCAAGTCCAACTCTGTTTCTTTATAACGTGTTAGTGTAGAGTTGAAGGGATGGGGGAGGTGTTTACTGTACTTGCTACCTGTCTACAATTTTTCTGTGTGTTTATGTAGCTACTCTGTTATTATTATATTTCTTACCCAATTCTGCCATCTAGTGGAACATTGTCATTACAACAATAATTCTTATGTACTGTGTCAGTCACCAACATGGCAAAGTCAATAGGCTTGAGTTCCAATTTAGTAGCTTGGAAAAATCATTTTTGGAACATATAAACATGCATTAAACATCAAAACTATTGAGGACCCTAATATATCAGAATGAAGACTATCAGGTCCAGTTTATTTAAAGCAGGTCATGTGAGGCGTTTAGGCAATACTTTAGAAGCCCACAAATAAATTCCTATGGACTACTGTGTCTGTTAATGGTGTGCTAAAGCAGGAGTAGGCTTTCAAATCACTTCAACATCTCTTGTTAGCATTGGCAACATAAACATTGGTTCCTTTATTGCGCTGTTTAACTTTTCAAGCTCCACACAAAACAAAGTCTACACTAACTTGTTCCTGGTACTGTATACCTTCCTGTAGAAAAGGTTGCTTTCTGAGGTCTGACTAATGGACATCATTCTGATTTAGACCATGGACCATAGGAGCTATTGGGGAAACACAGTAGGAAAGTTATAAAAATGAGCCAAACTATGGCATACATGTGCCACTTGTTTGAATGTGCCATATACAAGGCCTAGAACAGTGGAGTTTGAAAAGCAATAGTAGTGGGTTCCTGACTAGTCAGACACGTGTCCTTATGGTTTGACAAACATCTCAAACTACACCAATTGGTCTACATGTGGCTGGATCCACTGCAGATGATTGGAGATCTGACAACCCAATACACGTATATATTATATAATGTGTATGAACCCACCCACTCACTAACCTGTACATCATTATTCATTATCATTTTTTGTGAATAAAAAAAAGGGCAAATGGATTCAAAAAGTGTTTTATTTTATACACAGGTCACACATTCCATAAAGAAAATGACTTCAATCGACCTGTTGTCTATAAAAAAAAAAATAAATAAATAAAAAAAAACGAGTGTAGTGCACCTATAAAAAGTAATGTACCTGATTACAATCTTAAAACAACTGTGAGGCGGATTTGATGTCCCCACATAACATTGAATGTTTCATGGCAATATAGATAGAATTAAAACACTGATAACAGACTTTACCATTGAAAGGTCAATTAGCTAGAGCAGTGCACCTGGTTAAAATTTAAACAATGTAGTATATTTTACATTTTTTACATTGCTTTTAATAAAAACTAGAAAGCATCTGCCAGACCATTTAGGTAAATGCCATCACAATTGAAAATTAACATTTTTAATTTTTAGCACTGTTTTCTTGTGGTGTTTCACTTGAATAAATACAAAAAAAAATTCAGGTGCAAAGACTATTTTGTCAAACTACAGCGATGACCAAAAGTTAAGCATCACCTAGAATTTTAGGATTGAGACATAATAAAAAAAACAAAAACTATATGAACATAATTGAGATCTTATTTAATATCATGTAATCAAAGAAACTACAAAATGATATTACAAAAGTCTAAAGGAAGCTATAATAGTAGAACAGTATTTCATGTTAGATTTCAAAATGTCACAAAAGTATAATGAAAATTACAAAAATTACAAAGGGGTATGACATTATTCAGCAGGCTTCACTCAACTATGAAACACAATTAGTTAAGCCCTTGCTGTATAATGTAAAACCTGCATTTAGATTGACCTGCAGTTATGAGCCAGATTTTCTTTTTTCAATGTAAAAAAGAAAGAGGAAACTTTAAGTAGAGCGCACCTGTTTTAAGGACCTTTAACCTGGTATTTTATGATTTCCATTACATGAGAGTAGATGTTAAAACTTCATGCTGATTTGAACTTCAATTTGTTCATTATATCTAAGTAAATAATTGATAAAAACACAATTCTACCAATACTAAAACACACCCCATGCTGTTGAAAAACATCAGATGAGCTTTATTAAAACATAATATATAAACTTTCAAAAGGCAGCTATTAATAACCAAATATTTCAGCTGTTTTCAGACTGGGTTTATTTAAATAAATCGGGTACAGTAGAACCTAGAATAACAGATCCTGTAAGATACGATTCCCTCTATTAACCGATGGACCTCTGGTATGTGTCATTTACACATGCTGCTACCAACTGAATGGTACTGAAGGAAACTGAGTAATGCACATTTTATTATATATCTAAAATCGTAAATTCAGCTCTTATCAGGACAGAAGGAATGCAGTTGCATATAAAATACAGGCACGAGCAAAGAGAGAGGCAGTGGAAAAAGACGTTTGCATTTGGGAAACTCTTGAATGCTGTTAGCTGTCACTAAGCTCAATTAAAACAACAAGAAAATCGAGGGATTAATATAACTACTGTACCGTTAAAAAAAAACCTAAAACAATATTTTTTCACAACATCGCTGACCTTCAAAAGCAGTTTGTGTGTGTTTTTTTTAACTCCATTTCTGTCTCAGGTTAACACACACTTTCAGTGCAAACATGTTTTTGAAATGCTGTTTTGCAAATTGCCAGATACTGTATTACAGTATTTTATTTGTAATACTGCACTTTATTTGCAGTAATTCCTACTGATTTTCTTTGTATAGTACATCTGCAGTATTGTACTTTGTTGTTTTAGACACACTGCTGTACCCAAATGTGTTAATTTATAATGCCCTGATGTTAATAAAGCAACTACAATGTAGTATAAGAACTCCCTCTGAGATATGATATTTTCACATATCCGATGGACCCCTGGAACCAATTCAATCGGATATGGCAGCTTCTACTATAGTTTGTTCTAAGCCAAAAGGCAAGGAATTTTACTGTTTGAAATCTCATTAAAAAGGTCTATATTAAAAAAAACACACACACACACACACACAATATGCAATCTGCTTATTAGACCAATTAAATGTAAAGACATTCGGGAAAAAAGAGATAGCAATTCTTCACTATCCGGTTCAGCATTTTCAAGATGATAGTTGTCACAATCTCTTGAAGGTAGTATTCTGTACCACTTTGTCCTTGTAGACATTACGTCCAAAGCCTGCTAAATTCATTGATCTCCACTACTCCAGCTGGACAGGGACTGCTAAGGCAGAGTTGTAGATGTTACTTTGGAAGATAGGTCACTGTCTGCAACAAATTCACGGCCAGGTAACATGCTGAATTTTCTTCTTAGTCTCTGATGATTTAAATTCTCCCTGTAAACACAAAATTAATAATACACACACACATTTTTTATATATATATATATATATATATATATATATATATATATATATATATATATATATATATATATATATATAAATAAAAATACTGTACATTTAATCATTCTTTACATTTAAACAAATGCACATAGTTTACCACAGGACAAATACGTTTTGCATCATTAACTGGAACAAAACAGTTTGTGTCATTATCTAAAAAAGGCATGAATTGTCGACTGGTGAGAGCTGTCAATTAGACGTTGCACTTGGTGTTTTTTTGTGTGCACTTGTACTGTTAAAAGACTATGTTAAAGAAGAAAAATGTCATGATGTTGGTGTTTTTTAACTGAACTGTATCCTGTTAAGACCGCCCACGCAGCATTTGACACCCTGCAGAAAATGTCAGTTTATCAGCCGAGATGATTATTGGTTGTTAGTTGTGTTGGAAATTAATTATATCCTGTGGTTCTTAGTAAAGCCCGGCCACGCAGCATTTAACAGGCTGCACAAAACATAACAATAAACGGGTTTGCGAGATGATATTAAGAGAGGTAATTTCTCAAAGAACCTATGGTGCATGGTGAGTGGTTTTTGAAAAATCGTGAAAGTAAACAGATTCCTCTATATATATATATATATATATATATATATATATATATATATATATATATATATATATATATATATATATATTCACCATTTACTTCCAATTGTAGAACAAACACATTTTAACTGCTACATTGTGTGCATATACACACCCACACACACATATATGGTTATGTTTACAAAATGATTGTCTTTAATCTGTTACCTTGAATTATGGTATAATAAACAGTCTTTCTATATATTTTATTATTATTTGTAGATGTTACAAATATAAATGGCTTTGGTCCCTCTTGCTGTAGGTTATGTATGACATCACCACCAGTTGGTTTGGTTTCTGCTGCGTTGTAAATTCTAACACGATTGGTTTCACACTGTCTGAATTGGAGGGGGAAACGAATTACCGCTCCCCCTCAAACCAAGTCGAGACCACCTTTTCAAGTCAATCCTAGTCCCCCACACTCTGCTGCGAAACAAATATTTTTGATGTTTCACACCTGACAAAACCAACTGAATTTGGGTTTTAACTGGACTCATGTAAATTATCCTCTCCAAATGAACTAGGTATGAAAGGGCCCTCAAAGTACTGTTGTCCCTCTTTATTCTTGACCATTGCTAAGATTCCGCAAGATATTAATTTAAAGTCTGGCAAGTGTTTTCCTCAATTTCTGTTTTTATTCTTCTTTAACTGGTCTTGAAAAACATTCCCTGCCCAATCTGTTTATTTTCAGGTATTTTTAAGATGTCTTTCTCTTTCAATTAAATCAAGTTGCTGTTGGGTAACGCTCCCATGTCTAGCAGTAGGTTTGTCTGACAGTACTCTGTACACTTTACAGCGTCGATAGACATTTCCGAGGTGCTTTTCTGGAAAGTTTTGACTTACCCCTTCTTCAATTGGCATGTTACTGTTTAATTTGTTTTTAAATCTAATCAGAATATGGAAAAACAGATAAAGATAAGGGATAGGGGATTTTAATTGAAGACATTAGGGGAAATGTGTATTGGTCATTAGATCGTTAAAATTCAAAATGAAAAAATGTACTCTTCATACCGAATTAAACCATTATTTCCCTTAATCTACTATTAAAGTTATGAATAACATATTTACTTGGTATTATTATTGGTTATGATAGAAATGACTGGGATTCAAACCTGCAATCTTTTACGTTGATGGCGAGTGCAGTTCCAATATGACACGGTTAGCTATAATAAAAATCAGGTACTATAAGTGTCATAAAAGGAGTTACGTTTTGTATTGGTTACGGTGGTCTCTGAAAATGACTTTGTTAACTATTGTAATGTCAGCACCTTCGTGTCACTGAAGCAAGACAATGTTAGAATCCTTGCTTCTGAGATCGTACATACCGCCACTTCAGGGTCTCCTTTCGGCGCCGCTCTTTTTAATTTCATACTTGCTGTTCCTCCTGTAGATGCCTCTGTCACTGTGGCGGGTGTCGATTTGACATTCCCATTCGGGTTCTGGTAACTGGTAGTGCCTCTGTCCTGTTTGACCACCCTCCCAGGAAGGTGCTCAATGGAGTTATTGGCAGCACTGCTCAGGGAACCATCAGAGGAGCAGTTGGTGGAAGTGTTTGAAAGTCTGCGGATGGTGCTGGCTAGGTTCCCAGATGGAGGGGGCTTTAAGCGATCTGTGGCTCCTGCCTCGATCTTTTTCAGTTTTATGCTGGTACTTGTTGAGCTGCCATCAAACAATATTGGTCTTTTTCTTGAACCATCAGCACCAGAACTACAAAGACCAAACAAACAAAAAATAAGGTAATACAATGGACCCGTAGCGCAGGCTACAGTACACTGGCACTTGCCATTTGTCTACCCAACACTGGCGAATCCTCCATCAATCAACCTACTATTTTTAGGGGAATTTGCAGGTTAACCAAGGATAGGTGGTTGATCAGTCAAGCATGATTCCCCAGTGCTATACAATGCTTGAATAAAATCAGAGTAGCTTATCCCAGTGGGTAACGGTTGATTTAAGAAAAAATTAAAAATCAACCCTGTAGTTTCTGATAAATTTGCATTGGTTGCATACTCCATTTATACTGATTGACTGCACTTACTGTATTCTTTGGACAGCATAGTACAGTTAATGAAAAAGGAAAGGTTAGATTTTCTATCAAATTTATTTTCCATGTGTAGTCTATTTAAATCTGTGTTTGGTGCATATTAAAATCTTAGTTCTATAGAAATTATTAATTTGTGAAGGACTTCATTCAAACTTTTTTTTTTACTGTTCTTCCACAGTCAGTTTATTTTCCCCTAAAAAAATTGGGTGAACCAGTTGAAGATGGTGCATCTATTTTAGGGCTGTCAGTTAAGCCTCCAAATAGCAATCGATTAATTGGGCACACAAAATATAATCGTTTGAATAAATATCGATGATTGGACACGTTCATAAAAAAGAAAAGGAAAAAACATGCACTTGGCTAGACTATATATTTGCGTTTTGTTGTCCTTGTTTAGGACTACTGTCTGATCGTGGCTGCGAGGAGTTTAGTTTGACTTATTTTCTGGTGATTGTTGTGGTCTTCGTGTTTTTTATGCAGACGTAGAACTGTATCACTAGTGCTTGTTTATGTGTATACTGTGAAGCCATAAATATTTGCGACCAAAATAATTGGTGAATCACACCCATAAAACCTATTTTGCTCCACAAATGTTGGCGACCTGTTGCAATATACAAAGTATGTATTGTTAGTGGAATTTGATATCCGTGCCAAAAATGTTTGCGGTTTTTTTCATACGCGAAAAGCACTTAATAAAAGGCTCGCAAATATGTATGGTTTTACAGCATAAGATAATAACACCTCTTTCCTTCTGCTCATATACTGACATACAGACACACGTTTTTCTAAATAGGTTGGTAACTGGAATCGGACTGAAAATACCTGGTTCTGACCAGGTTCCAAAAATCTCCTCAAATGCACATCGTTAGTTTAATGAGCTGTGGGTGGCACCGATTTGTACTTACAATGACTAGATGTGGTCATCATTCAGGAAACGCTGATGGAGCACGCAGCCCAGTTTGAAAAAATACATATTGTAATAAAACATAAAAAACAGTAGTATTCCCAGGTTTAACGGTTCATTTTGAAACTCCAAAAAATCGCAAACTATATGCAGTCAGTTTTCTTCAATGTGCACAATTTATTTACATGTTGTTTGCCCCCTGGACCCAAGGAGGCATGCTTTTTGTTTACATTGAATACGCAAGGCAGAGTATTCGGTGCTGTTTCGTTGATAAACGTAAATAATGCTATTAACTATGTATGTTACAAAAAAGTAATTATTGAACCGATTATCCAGTATTTAATGAGGAATGGAATCGATTGAAAAATCGATTTAATCGTAGCTGCCCTAATGTATTTGTATGGCCTGTGATAAACGGTTGTCGATCATTCACTTGTACATCAGGCAACATTAAACAGTAGTGTAATACATTTCTAACTAAACACATAAGATAATTTAATACGCTTTAAAACGAAGGGAGTTCGTCTGTCTGTTAACTTTAATTTATAGTAAATGATCTGAAACCAGTTGAGCCTTACCAAAATAACCATGTGTTATATTCAATTAAAATATATATTTTTTACTGCCATTTTTAATGATTATGTAAACTAATTTAAATATTGTATTGTAGATATTAAAATTTCAATAATTGTAGAACTAAAATGGTTCAATAATCGAAAACTGTCATTTTGATAGTGAGGCAACCCTACCTGCAACAGACCCATGAAGTCGTTTTAGTAGCAAGAGCCAGCACCACCTGGGTGAATAGATTTGTAAAGCAAGTAATACCTTATCTATTATCTATTATCATAACCCTGGTGCCCTGAAATAGAAACGTAACCATTACCGAATGGGTATTTACCTCCTAAAGACCCAAATCATGAACACTGTATACCAAAGCTGCTCACTGAGCCTTCAATGCAGTCGTGACTCCGCCACCGAGATATCAAAACTACTGTGCTCTTTGAAACTATAATTTGAAGTTACTTATTTCGATCTAAACAACCTTGGAACTTTGTTTCAACCATGTCCTATTGGAACAGCACTACAGGACCAGTGTTGCCTTCCCCTGATCTAAATAGCAGCGGATCTACATTCTGTACTGTAGAACCCAGAGCATTGAAAGTTCTAGTGCATTACTACAAAAAGCACAAGCCATAGAAAGTTACTGGTTTGAAAGCAAGTAATACCTAAGTGTTTGTGCATTAGCTGCAGATTGGGATGCTCTCTTCTTTTCCATCCGTTTTCCCCATCGGCTGTCTGGCAGGTCTCTCTGAGGCAAGGGAATGATGTGCTGAAGGTACAGGTCTGTGAGTCTATCTTTGTCTGCATACTTCTCATTGTCAACAGGAATCTTTTTCTAAAGGAAATTTAACACTGTTAATAAAACGATACAAGGAATTTGTTTTTCTAGTTTCAACAATATTGTAAAATGGAAACACAGGTAGTGTTTTACAAAGGACAGTGTGTACCAAAATGTCTTGTTTGAGCTAAACATATTGACAAAGTACAGGACAAAATACTGTACAGCTCCTTAGTATGAAGGTAAAGGTAAAAAAATATCCACATGTGTATGGTTTACTTTATGAGGATATACAGTACTTTAAATCAGATCAAACTGCACTTCAATTATTGGTTTCATACTGAAGCACCAATTTTTACTAACTGTTCTGGGAGACAAAGTTATAAGCACTAATTGTTAACATCATTCTTAATGTCATATAGACACAAAGGAGCCAGTACTTTGCACATTTGACACTAGGACTTCTCCGCTGATATGAACTAGCCAATCAGAAACTTCCTCCAGCCTCATTTGTTCCAAAAATCACGTTGTGAAGCCAGAGTTTCAAAGGTTCTTGCTCGGCTCTACAAATAGCCAGTGGAAAACCACCCGTATAGGCCCTCATGGCTCAGATGTGCAGCATACATTTCAAAGGGCAGGCTCAGTCAAAGATTAGGTAGCAATATCAGAATTACACCAGTACGATTTATACCAGAATCGCTCCTTTTTATTGAAAAAATATAGGCCTACATAACTGGACACAGTGGAAAAACATTTTTGGCAGTAATGTGCCTTAACTGAAGGATGTATTATCTGATGTGGAGGGTACTCTTACACTTATGTCATGTTTGATTAATTTGTTATCTATTTTAGATTTGTGTAATGTCCTGTTGGGGGAAAAGTAGTTCCTTGGTTCTCTTAGTGTGAGCAAGGATTGTATACCTAGGATTACAGATCACCTTCAGTCCATGGTCTTGCCTTGCAAACCTTTTTTTTAAATGTAGAGACATGAGAAAAAAGGGTCTTGCCATGCCTTATACTATGTACATGGAAAACATGTGGCATGACAAGGCAACAATAGGTGCTGGCTATGCTAGCACCTACACAAACCCCTGCTTTCTAGTGACAGACATAACAGTGTTACCTGGACCATTGCCACTTGTAAATAATGCTTGTTTTGCATTTTCCACTGGGAACTTCCAAAACAAAAAAATTAAAAATTAATTGGCATGGATTCATCCCCTGAATTCTTTATTTTTGAAAAATTTACTCATTTAAATGAAGGCATGTTTTTTCGTGTAAATGGTCAAACCTGTGTACTGCTAAACTGAACTGAACAGCCCAACAACTTTATAATTTTATTTTTATTTTTCCCACTTTAAATGAAACACACAGCAGCACAATTGTAAGTTTCAAGCTCACTATGCGTCAAAAACACTCATGCATTTTCTCTGGTACTGACCTCCAGTAATGTGAGCAGAATAAAATCCCGGGAAAGGAGCTCGGGGTGTAACAACAGATCTCTATTGTGTTTGTTTTTCTCGACATTTGAACCTATAACCCTTCCTCCTCCAAAAACACAGCCCTCCGCCATTTTCATCTCGGTACCAGACAGCTCCCCGACAGCCCCACAATGCACATCGGCACCTGTTTTCAATGAAAAGCCTGCCTTAATTTTTGCTAAACTGTTGTTACTGCTTTAATGGCGAATTACATTCACATTTTGTAAAGCTAGATGACACGACCCAAATCTCTTAACTTTTAACAATAGCAGTTTTGCAAATGACAACATTACGTTGGCGTGTCACGTGATCGGATGTGGATGGAAACTGGAGCAGGAAATCAGAGCCAGTGAAAGGGAAGGTGAAGTGAGGAAACGGGGAGGTTGAGAAACGTTGTCATCTCATACCAAATTGTACACTATTTGGGTAAGGGATCATATCCATTTACACACAGATACTGTTTAATTAAGATATTCATTTCAGTGATAAAGTGTGGGCTGTCGCCAGTTGCGTCGGTCCTTAGGTAACCTGTTCAGTCCATACTGGGTAATGTTATTATTGAAAAGGAAAGTACAATGACTGGGTAAAATCAATCAAGTATATTAATATATAGAATACACAAAATGTCTTTTGAGTTGCGAGGCCTGTATTGAGTCGCAGACGGTCTTGCATTAGCCAGACTGTTAAGTTTATATATTTCATTCATTAAGCTATTAGTGTTAAATATGGATATCCTACTGGATTTTTACGGATTATGACTTTTGACACTGGTCAGAATTAATTTTAATGTTATATGGTGCGCATTTAATGATGATACTCAAAATATAAGATTTAGTAAAAACAGCAAGAGCGTGCTTTATCCCATGTCAGCGATTGCTCCAAATTTTGTCATGCATTTGTAGTAACTTGCGTGACATTTATACTTGTACCATTATATAATAGTGTACCATTTTTTACATACTGTAAAGTTATCCTATTAACCTGTGTTGAAAATATTAGCTCTATAGATGTTCCTGTGCCCCTCATTTATTAAAAAAAGTAAGCAACCTGGCTGTAAACATGCACAGAGTGGGTTAAATAATGGAGCCATGCAGTAAAGACATCAGTGTTATTAAAGTTGAGCATGATTATGGACATACTAAGACTATATCAAATGCTCATGCATTTTACTTATTTTTCTATGCAATGTTCTCTGTAAACGAGCTGTTTCACACAATATACACTGCACTGCAGCAGGAGGTTATATGTAAGATACACAGAACATGACATTGCATTACAAATAATGAGAAAAGAGTGTAAATTAATACACCTGTGTTTCCTTTTGCAGTAGAGGACTGTGACAGAATGAGCGTGAAAGCTTTTGAACTTGTTCCCGCTGTGGAACGAGCGCTCTTGATGGGAGACAAAGCCCAGATAAACATAGAGTGCATCGAATGCTGTGGCAAGAACATGTACGTCGGCACCAATGACTGTTTCATCTACCACTTCCTGCTAGAAGAGAAGACCACGTCAAAAGAGAAGCTGACATTTTCAGTCCGAAAGCAGCAGCACAAATACCTGGGCCTGAAGAAGCCTGTCAGTGAGCTGAAGGCAGCTTCAGCCCTGAACAGGTTAATTGTGCTGTGTGACAATACCATAATGCTGGTCAACATGCTGAACTTGGATCCCGTTCAGTCTGGAGCTAAAATCAAAGGTGTTGTCACTTTTACTGTGAATGAAAACCCTGTGAATGGAGACCCCTTCTGTGTAGAACTTGGCGTCATTTCTGTCAAGAGAAGGACTATACAGATCTGCATGGTGTACGAGGATCGAGTACAGATAGTAAAGGAACTGGCCACTCCAGAGCAGCCCTCAGCAGTCCGTCTGGATGGCTATTTCCTCTGTTTAGCACTTACAACACAATATATTATTGTAAATTACAGCACTGGAGCTTCCCAGGATCTTTTTCCTTTTGACACCGAGGAGAAGAAACCCATAGTAAAGAGGATCGGCCGAGAGGAGTTTCTCTTAGCTGGACCTGGTGGTTTAGGTGAGTAAAAGAGTTAAGTACACAAGGACTAAATGTGCCCCTCTGCACCAAGTTTATTCCTTTATGGTGAATTACATTTTTTAACTTCATGCCAATGGATCTCAGCTTTAACCCCAATTATCAAAGGGGGTATTCAACCTCTTACTGTATTCCATTTTATGAAATGTTACTTGAACTTATAAGATGAACAGAAGTGATTTTATTAGGCATACATGATGGAGCAGGCATAACCAGCCAGGTAATTAGCCTGAATGTGCGCAAGTTTTCCAAGCCATAAAATGTACTGTAAAATGCTGTCCGAAGAGTAAAACATAGACCTACGGGGGTTCTATTTTTTATAAAAGTATTGGAATCTTGCTGATTTATGATTTTTTTGGGGGGGGATTTATATGTTGCCTGCTTTACCCCACTGAATAGAATCATCCACTGTTCAGAAATATGTAAATGGTTTATAATGAGCAAGCCACCAACTGTGCTTGACTAGATAATCACTGTTAGTCAGTTTTAAGATACTATTGGTCTGATAACCAATTGGTAGTTGATTGATGTTTATCATTGGTTATAATTCTAAAAATAAACACCAATTCTTATTTAGTCTTGCTTCATAGTTAAACCATTACATCCTTGTAATTTCCTTGCAGGAATGTTTGCCACTGCAGCAGGGATTTCCCAGCGTGCACCTGTTCACTGGTCTGAGAATGTGATTGGGGCAGCAATCTGTTTTCCCTATGTTGTGGCATTGGATGAGGGCTTTGTTACAGTGCATAGCATGTTGGACCAGCAGTTGAAACAGACTCTTCCTTTCAGGGATGGACACATAATGCAGGATTTTGAAGGTACTGTAAGCAATGTATAATTGTTTTAATAGTTTGCCCAGTTCCGTCCATAGGTTAAAGCCATGTGCTGTGATTTAGACCCCATTCACATTTGCAATTCAAGGCGGTCTAGGGCCGCTTCAGGGATGCCTTTCTCATATGTGATAATAGACAAATCAATACACGTACCATATATAAACATTAACACGGGCAACTTTGCTTTAAATTTACGTAAACATATCTGTCTAATAAAACTGCTTCCGGTATTCAAGTTCAGTTTTGAATGGGGCTTCAGTTTACTTCAATCAGTATCCAGAGCTGTTCAAAGATGCCGAAAACAATAACAATCACCCCTAAAGGAACTATTTGTAATATCTGAAGTAAAAATAAATAAATAAATAAATAAATAAATAAATAAATAAATAAAAATAAAAAGTTTATTATTGATAAATGGCACTGGTAAGCTTGTAACTTGCTTAGAATTTGAAAGTGTAAAAAAATGGTATTTTCACTCATTTCAATGCCTGTTATTGTGATTATTATTGTTAATATTATTCTGCTGGCGACAGAGCAGTAGTTTATGTATCATGCATGTTGTTGAGCAAAGTGTATTTGATATAGGACGGTGTATTGCTGTAGTTGCCGTAGCTACATGTGGAACAAGGGTTTTGTTATAGCCATATGTTCGATAATCTTTCAAGAGAAGGAGATCCGAAGCCTAGTTAGTTTCAAAAGTAACTTGTTCATCTGAGGAATGCATCTGAGGTTTGAAATTAGTGCCATGCAGGATTGCTGCTATCTGGATCTAAGTAAACTTGTGTTTCTCTTTGCTAGTTCACTGAACCTATTAGTTTTTAGAAAAGCAACAGACAATGCATATCTTTCATCAATCCCTTTAAAGCTTTTGGTCAAAGAGTTTTATATTATAGTGCTAAAACTCCAGCCAAGCTCATATTGTCACCATAGGAGTTTATGAAAATGTGCATAACAGTTGTGGAAAATTGTAGTTTTTACTGACATGCACTCTTTTTCCCCCCATAAGTGTCTGCACCAAATTTTAGAAAGGTATTTGTTTTCTATTTTGTCTTCTCTCATATGGAATCACCTTGATGTATCCAATTTTAAAAATAGCCAGTTCACATATACAGTATTATCAGTGTTTCAGAACAATTTGAAAGGGGAATTTACTGACTTTGTTGTAAGGATTATTGTTTTTGGGGACTTCCATTTCTAAACCCCAGCATGTAAACTCCAGGAGTGAATGGCAGGGATGTTCATGCCAGGGTTTAGGTGCACCCCCTATGAAGCTGCAGTATGAAGAGAAGCTCTCCTGGTGCTTGCTGGTTGCCTGAATATAGCCTGTGACATTTCACATCATCTTTCATGGGCACTAAATTCACAGCTTATTAGGTATTTTCAAAAATCCAAGTTCTTCCCATATTAAGCTTGTTACTCATTTCCTTTTTTGAATGCAGGGAAAGTTATTTTAGCCACTATGAAAGAGGTGTATGTGCTGGTTCCATTGCCTCTGGAAAGACAGATCCTGGACCTCCTTGCCAGTCAAAGGGTGGAAGAAGCCATTGTTTTGGCAGAGGGAGCTCAGAGGAACATCCCAAAAGAGAAATTTCTGGTAAGTTAATCTTTTGTGTTTCACTTATTAAACATATGTATGGGATGTGTACCTCAAGGAATACATCAGAGGTGTGAAATAAAATTTTTTTTAAAAACATGTCTAAGGGACAAAATGCTAGAAAAATCTACTTGCCCCCCCTCCCCTTCCCTGTCGCACAAAACGCACAAAAAAGTAGAATGTAACTTGCAGGATTTTGCTTTTATTTAACAGTGAATACAATCAATCAATTAGTGATTTAATAACCATTTTTGCCAATTTCTACATTACAGTGATAATTCTAAGGCTGTCCCGAGGGACCATCCCCAATGTGGCAGGCATTTCAAATTGCGTCCACTTCTCGATCGTTTACAGAATAATTTGAAGAAACGTAGACATCTGGCCAAAATATATCTGTGGATGAGTCCCTCCTTCTGTTCAAGGGGACAATAATTTTTAAACAGTATATTCCCATGAAACGTGCCCGTTATGGGATTAAACTATAGAAACTCTGTGAGAGCTCCACTGGGTACACTCATCGGTTCAGAGTGTACACAGGGAAGGACTCTTAGATTGAGCCTCCTGTCTGCCCCCCATGGTTCCAGAATTGTGTGGGATATGGTTTTTCCCCTCTTAAACCTGGGCTGCCATTTGGACGTAGATAATTTCTACACAGGAATCCCTCTGCTTAGGGTCTTGTACACATCCCAAACAATGGCTTGTGGCACAATAATACCAAACAGGAAGGGATTTCCTTGTCAATTGTCAATTTCCGGGAGCTCATCGCGCACTTTGCTGCATGTAGACAGTTCATATTAAAATCCCTTAGTAATTTTTATATAGTAACATAAATCAAAAGTTAGGACCAGGCTTACCTGATTGATTCTGACAGCCCTCAGTGTGAATACCCGCGGCTTTATACACACTAGTCTGGGTGTGCAGATGTCCAGGGCTTTATTCTTTCCAGGGTTTCTATAGCAGTTGGTTGAGGAGAGGTTCTGGTGCTGCAGTACTACTAACCATTGTTAAAAAAAAATGCATCATGTGAAGTAAAAGCTAAACTGGAAGTTTTTGAGCTAAAAAATAAAAAGTTGAGTCTCTCGTTGTGTTAGTTACTGTGTCTAGACCTAATTTAGACATAACGCAATTTATTATAATGATGCGAAACTGACTAAAACAGCCACATGATTAAAAATAAAATGAAGAACAATAAATAAATACAAATAAAATGTTAATGAGGTCCCAAACAAAAGTGAAACTGGAATAAGCAGTGAACTGGGTGAAGCTGAAAAACGAGTGAAAGGGATGTTACGAACATGGGCATCCATACTGCTTACTAACCGGTTACAAAACGTACTGGATTCAAGCGCTGTAGCCTACCACCTGGATACCTAGTGCAAATATCGGGAAGCTGCTTTAAATGAGATGCTTCTGTGAGGAGGTCTGTTTATTTTTCCTAAGCATGAGTATTGCATTACTGTGCTGTATCCTTGTATTATTCGTCAGATTGAGTTTGTAAATAGCAGTTGTACACATTTTATTAAAACCATTGAAAACTAATTTTCAGAGTTACGGACAATTCAGACTTAAGAACAACCTCCATTCCCAAAGTGTTTGAAACTCTGTGGTTCTACTGTATTTTCATTCCAAACAACCTTAAAATAAGAAACTGTATATATTTATTGCTTTTCTCATATCTATTTTAACAACCAGCTGTTGTTTACCAACTTTTTTAGGTGATGTACAGAAGAATTCTGCAGCAAGCGGGATTTATGCAATTTGGACAGCTTCAGTTTTTAGAAGCTAAAGACAGTTTCAGGTAAACACTTTTACTAATAAAAGAACCTTCACACCACTGCCACAGTTCAAGTTATATAAGTTATGCAATTGTGATTTGATGCTCAATTTTTATATTCTAAAAACATATTAATATGCCCTGATCATAAACTAGCACTAGAATCCTTCTAGACCTCACAGATTTAGGGACAGACCTGTTTTGAAACTATTCTGAGAGAAATAAAGCAATTGTAACAGTATACAACTAGAATATAACTATTTTGTTGCTACTTCATACTTAGTGTTCCGTGTTTCCTGTTTATTCCGAATTTTACCAAAAAATTACAGTATTTTTTTTTTTTTTTTAACTGGACGTTGGTTTTTACTGATTTGTACCTGATTTTTGTCTATTATTACTATTTTTTAGGAAATACACAATATCTTGATAAAAAATGCTGTTTTATTTTGACTCTGACATTGTAATAAGCAGCTCTACACTGTATCCTAGGATACATCAGAGGTTTAGACGTCGGAGGATCAAATAACGTTCAAACATGGTCCTCTGTCACTTCACAAACACATTATCACCTGATTATGTTGGCCAATCAAAGTCTGATTTATTGTGGCAATTGCTGAGCTTAGTAACTACTAGCTTGATCTAAAACTAAATTGAAATACTTGCATGAAAATATAATATTATAATGAGGAATGGGGAGAAAACGTAAATCAATTTATGAATATTCCAAAGAAAACGAATGTTTCGAAGTATACAAAAAGCTAAAATAGCAGAATGGGTCAGATGAGGCAGAGGATGCATAGCACTGCAAATACTGCTGCATTGAGGTACATGTTTGTGCTGACAATAAAAACATACTGAAAAATAAGCGACACATTAAACTAAAACAATAAAGTGAACTGAGAGACAAGCAAGCCATTTATGCAGTTTTTACACACGCTTTAATTAATATAAAGTACAGAATGACTGTTAATGAGTTTGTCAGAGCGCTGTACTTTGCTGGACAGCCACTGTTTATTGCAGAGAGGTATGTGTTGGTGACTTCGTGCGACAGTACTGTTTGTCCATCAGCTAAAACACTGCCTAACGCCGACAATCTTAATCGTAAATATTTGATAGAAAATGGTGATGCTTAAGTTGGTAAACTTATATGGAACTCATTGATGGAAAGTGTGATTTTTGACACGTCTCCCGATGGCTTGCACCACCCAGTTCTGTCATTTTTCTTTTCTTTTTATGATTTCAAGGTGAGTAAACCTGTCTTCTTTTGTGCTGATGTCATGTTCATACCATCTGTAGATACTATTTCTGTAAGCACAGCGATTGCCCAAACGTTCGCAAAGTACCAGCTAACTTGGGGAAAATGTGGCTTCAACTTGCACAGATTCTGCATACATGCATGCCAGAGGCATTAAACTTAATCAGAAACCTGAACTGCTACGCATCATATTCCACATATAAAGTGTATATACTGAGATTTTTCCCCCTCGATTTTTACCGATGTTTCAATTAAAAACATTGTTACCGATTTTATCCCTATTTTAATATATGTGAAATGTACACTGAAAAATTCCCGCAAATTTTTTTTAAAGATAAAAACCGAAAACCATAATGTCGAATACAGCCCGGGCTTTGAAAAGATTAGATCAGGTATGTTTTATATCGAGTCAGTTGATATAAAAATTACAACGGTCTAATTTCAACCAACTTTTGAACCATGTTTTTTTTCATAAACTTGGTACTTAAATCTAAGTACTTCATGTGCCATGACAGGCATATAAGGAAACAGCAAAGGTATAGCGTATTCTGCCTAATAGCTTGATGTCAGCTATTTTCAGCTATACTCCTGTTTTTTTTTTCTAATCTTGTCTTTGTTAAATTTACTGCAGTAAAGGTCAGCTTGATGTCCGGGAGCTCATTTCTTTATATCCTTTGCTACTGCCTTCAACTTCAACGTTTACACGCTCACATCCCCCGTTGCACGAGTTTGCAGATCTGAACCATCTCACCCAGGGGGACCAGGAGAAGATCACCAAGTGCAAGAGGTTTCTGATCAGCTACTTGAAAGAGATCCGCAGCACGGAGGTTGCTAATGGTTACAAGGAGGATGTGGACACAGCACTGCTGAAGCTGTACGCAGAAGCAGATCATGAAAGCTTGTTGGATTTGTTAGTTTCAGAGAACTTCTGCCTTCTTGTGGACAGTGCACCGTGGCTTGAGAAACACAAAAAGTATGTAACTTGTAGCATTATTTGTTGTGATTGTTAATAACATCTTTCTTCTACAGACTAATTTATGCCCTTTAAATGTTATATACTGTAAAGCCATAAATATTTGCGAGCCTTTTATTATGCACAAATATCAAATTTCACTAACAATACATACTTCATATATTGCAACAGGTCACCAACATTTCTGGAACAAAATAGGTTTTATGGATGTCATTCGCCAAATATTTTGGTCGCAAATATTTATGGCTTTACAGTATCTTTGTTCCAACAACAGTGGCATTTGAGGGGGCTTTTACAAAGAAAAGGGCAGCAATATGATATGGAGACATATAGCGTTGTGGGATGTCAGTTGTTCTGTGAACAAGCCCCCTGTTTCAAAGGTCACTCTTGAAATCAGGACTTAAAGGACGTGTTGCAGTGAGAATACCTCTGTTAATAAAGGGGAGCACGACTAAAAGGCTGAAATATGCACAGGAGCACAGAAATTAGACTATGGAACAATGGTCAAAGGTGCTTTGGTTTAATGATGGATGGACAACGACACCTGTGCCTTCTGCCAGTCCTGTTGTCAATTCAACGCTTGTCTATTCTATTCCTTAAAGATGTTATCTTCAAGTATTGCTCATCCTTGTTGGACAGCTTTTTGGGTCTTCCAGTCCTGGGTTTGTCAATTACAGATGATGTTTCGCTGTACTTTTTGATTATGCTTCGGATACCACACCTTGAAAATCAAGTGATGCAAGCTATTTCACTCAATGTTTTTCCTTCTTTATGCAAGTCAAGGTTGTTATAATAGTAAAAAACACTAGTGGAGGTTTTGAGAAAATTGTTGACGCTCATGATGCATCAGAGTAGAAAAATGCAACATGTCCAAGACTTTTGCACAGCAGTGTATGTGTGTGTGTGGTATGTATGTATGTGTGTGTGTATATATATATATATATATATATATCATGCACGCATAATGAAATGCTATGCTCTTTTTATCTTAATATGTATTTCCTCTTATTTTTAGATATTTTGCACTAGGACTTCTCTATCACTGTAATAGTCAGGATGATGCTGCTGTGCAGGTAAGTTAAACAGCTTTACAGTGAAGCCCAGTCCAGCTTTCACTGTCAAAATTAAATCCTCTCCCCTCACCTGAGCCTATTAGATTATGTGTAGAGTATTTGTTCCCTTTCAATTCGAAGACGACCACCAACAATACTTTTGTGATATGCCTGGTGCCCTTGCGCCCTCGGTGCCTCCTAGCATTGCTGCACACCTTGACCACGGTGCTCCTGCACCCTCGGTGCCTGAGTGCTCCGGTGTTTGGAAGCCCTCAGTGCTTCTGCACCTCTGAGCCTCAGAGCCTTGGTGCCCTCGCTGCCTCGATGCTCCACTGATTAAAGCCCCCTGACGCTCCAAGGGAGACATGTCCTCGTCCGGATGGACAACATATCAGTAGTGGCATATGTCAACCACCAGGGAGGACTTTGTTCCCCGGGGTTACATCGCATAGCCTTCCGACTATTGACGTGGGCAAATCAGAACCTGCTGTCCCTCTGGGCTGTTCACCTTCCCGGAGTAGTGAATTGGGCAGCAGACCTCCTCTCGAGGGAGTGGACCTCAGGTAGTGCAGCGCATTTGGCAGTGGTTTGGCAAAGCCTGAGTTGATCTCTTCGCCACGGCGGAAATGACTCACTGCCCCCTATGGTTCTCCCTCCACCACTAGGCACAAGTGGCCCAGGACGCTCTTGTAAGCATTCCCGCCAATATCGTTGCTCCCGGCTTTTCTAGAGAAGGTCTAGAGAGAGAAGGCGACAGTTCTCCTGGTGGCCCCCAGATGGCCTAGGAGAATCTGGTTTTTGACACTCTGCCAGCTACTACAAGGCCAGCCCTGGGAAATTCCGCTACACCTGGGTCTGCATATACTAATGCCGTCCTACCCCCACTTGGGCAGGTGGCGCAAGACTCTACCAGAGGAGTGGCTACATCATGGGCCCTCTTTAGAGGAGCCTCATTGTCTGACATATGTACTGCGGCTAGCTGGGCTACCCCGCATACTTTTACCAAGTTCTACCGGCTTAATGTGGTAGATCCCTCTATGCCTTCATTAGGCACAAGGGTCCTTGAGGTTGCTTGCTAGCCGGAGGACGTCACTCCCGGAGGGGCCTATCGGCAGCTCTGACATAAAATGCTCAGTGAATACCTGGCAGTCATATCCCAAAAGTATTGTTGGTGGTCGTCTTCTCTTTCAGGGAACAAGGGTTACATCTGTAAACTAATGTTATCCCATGTTACACAGACTTTAATAAGAATATAATAAAAATTACAAACAAGAGGAGACTATTTGACCCATCGATGTTTGTCCACAAACTGAGACCGCAGACGTATTTGAATTTGTAGTATGCCTAAAACCTGAGTTAACAGCAAACAGTATTTGAAAGCAGATCACAAATGATTATGCTGTACCACCACCAATTATGTCTAGCTGCTTTTGTCAAAACATGAAGTAGTAAGTTTTGTTGTGTATTGCAAGAACAGCCAGCTGATAGGGGTATATGCAGTGTACACAGGAGAGGAGATTAGACAGGAGAGAGAAAGAAGAAAAATCCCTGAGAAAGAAGAATCTGTGATCCATACCAAACACTGCTGGTGAAGGTTAAATCTCCATGGGGATATCTGTAAATATCATGGGATGTGATCAGTAATTAAATGTTCAGTGAAAACGTATTATACCAGGGAGCACTGACAAATCCACAGTACTGCTATGTAAAAAGATACAGAGATTTAGAACTATGTCTCCTGTAATGTGGCAGAAATAATCTGTCACAAGGTCAAACTAATAACTACTGTTTCAAACCAAATGAAGGCATTAGAACAGACCTTTTTATTAAAATCTACCTAAATAAAGGGCATATTTTCAGTGTTTACTCCAGTTTTTTGTAATCAAATGTGTATTATACCAAATGCAAGAAACACATAACAATAACCCCACCCCCCACATAGGCAATGTCACAGAAACCCTCAAAAAGAGAAAGCTGCTGTTGATTTTATGCAACTAGAACTAAAATACAGAATAAGTATTATATTAAATGCTACAAGGCATTACAAACACGTTCAAAGACTTTAGTAGTTATAGCTTTGAAATTGTCACATGTAGCACACACATACACACAATGAGAAGTATTTTGTGACCCTATTGATTTAATTAAAAAGTTACAATTGGCCTGTGCTGCATAGCCTTCTAATGTCAAGATGTTTGCCTGTAGGCGTCAGTTAAAGTGATTTCTGTTTGTCGCTTCTCAGTTGTGGGTGAGAATAGTAAAGGGTGAACTTCAAGATACTACCCGGCCAGACCTGTATGAGTATGTGGTGGATTTTCTTAGCTTCTGCTCAAGTCAGGAACTGGTCTGGAAATATGCAGACTGGGCCTTGCAGAAAAATCAAAAGGTTGGTACAGTGAATGCCTTTTGCCCTTACTCCTCAAATGAGGATAGCTGGATAACTCACTAGGCACCGAAGGGATTGAGTCGGTTGTTTATGGCTGTCCTCATGAATGAAATCGCCACAGCACTGCTTAAAAAAAAAAAAAAAATGACTGTATACAACAACCCATCTGTTATGTTTGTATCAAAATTACTTCCTCTGATTGAAATTAGATTTAAAAGTGAAATGAGATCTAATAACCAAATTGATGGTTACTGAAGCAAATTGTATTTGTAAAACAAGTTGTTGTCATTTTTTTTTTCATAATATGATCAGGTACACATCTAATGTAAAAATATTGAAATGTCATATTGTGGTACAAAGATGTTTGAGGTTGATAGTTAGGTAGATATGAAAGATAATTAATACTTAATTAGGTTCAGAAACTAAAAGAGGAACATGGGGAATAAGGAGTTGCATCCCCATACCTCATTGTGTTTTTATTAAAAATCCCTTTTTGATCAGCAGTATAAATGTAGATTTAGAAGTAAAGCTTAGCAAACACTGCGCATTTCAAGTTCAGATGTTGGATTCAGTCCACTCTCAGTTAATACAACTACAATCTGTTTTTAGGTTGGTGTTCAGATTTTCACAAGAAGGCCTGTGGATGAAGAAAAGGCAGGCAAATTGAATCCAGATGATGTCATCAAGTACCTGCACAAATACTCCCAAGCTGTCACTCAGTACCTTGAGCACCTTGTGCTCGACAGAAAGATTCAGGTACTGTGTGAGCTTTTAGAGATGTCAAGGACTGGTTCATTCTGATGTATGACCTTCTTTGTACTGGATACAATCTGTTATACGACTTTGATTGCCAGAGCGCCACACACGTTTACTGTAGCAATCATAGCAACTCTGCAGCAGTGCATCACGAGAACCATGGACAAGAAATGTCAAGGAAATCAAATCAATTTCCCTATTTTAACAATCCCGACAAGCACATTGAAGTCAGGGAAACTAAAGGTAATGTTCAATGCTATAAGGACTTAATTGTGGGCTACTGGGAGTAGAGTTTAAAATTTATAAATTAATTTAAATTATTTATTTTTTTATTAAAAAATATCAAGTAAATAGTATAAATAAGGCTGGTATTAAGTCACGGGTGTCACGGATTCCGCTGTTTTTGCTGGTGTCCGTGATTTTTGTTGGTGTCCGTGATTTTAATAGAACATTGAACTTTACCAACTCTACTTGAAATGCCACGTTGACAAAAAAACCCAGCTTTTTTCAGTTGTGCGAATGATATTGAACTAGTCTTTTCAAACTTTAAACTATTTTCTAAAGATATGTAAGAATCTAAATGTGTATTTCCTGCCTTGTAGTGATGGGATGAAAAACCCACCAAATGTTATCTAAAACAAACATTTTTGTTTGTAGTTGAATACGCTGTGAGGCTTACCAGTTTACAGGATTAAAGACTTGAATTAAGTGATCAGTAAGTCACTTCGGTTCACATTGATGTTGTGAAAACCGTAATAAATAACAAAAATATATATTTCGATTCATTTTCATTTTTTTCTGCTTTTATAGACAGACTAATATTATTTTTTATGTAGGTATATTGTATTTAAAAAGACATCGTTGAATTTTCATCTCTGTGATTTCACACACACCATTTCCCCAGTGATTTTTAACAAATTTCTGTGAAAAAATCCCAGTCTTAGGTACGTATCAAATTATTAATACATACATTTAAAAAAAACTGTTAAGAATGAATCTTATTAATATACATACATACATACATATATTCTATATTTAGATAATATTGGACCAACGTAGATCCCTCCATCAATTGACCAATACATCTAAAGAACAGTTGTTTTTCTTTTGTTCTTCTGTAGAAAGAGAAGTTCCACACTCACCTAGCAGTACTCTACCTTGATGAAGTCTTGCAGCTACATTCTCAAAGTGACCAACACTCTGAAGAGCTGAGCACAGCCAGAGCCAAACTGAGAAGCCTCCTTCAACAATCCTGCCTATATAGGGTCCAACTGGTGCTAGGTAAGACCTATGTTAGTAGCATTCATTCCCACTCCTTCCTGGCACAGCTGTATAAACTAAGTTAGATCTATCAGTGTTGTGAAAAAGTAGATAACCATAATCTATATCCACTGTATTGTATGTATCAGTTGTATCTGGATAAGTTACTCTCTTCATGGACAAGGTAAAGATGTAGTCCCTGATGTTTGTTTGTTTGTGTGTATATATATCTATCTATCTATCTATCTATCTATATATATATATATATATATATATATATATATATATATATATATATATATATATATATATATATATATATATATATATATATATATATATCCTATCCTATCTATGCTATCTATCTATTATTTAAAAAAAAAAAGTAAAATTTTCTTCTGTTTGAAAACTCTCTTGAAGGTACTGAATACCACTCCTGATGTCGGACTGCACCCATTTGAGTCCCCATGCATTATTTTCTGGGCAGAGACAGTTTATATCTATTTAGAAATGCACTTAACACAATCTGCCAAATCTGCTTTACTGTTAACTGAGGGACAGGTGGGTGACATAGATTAGTCCACATGTAAAAAAAAAAAAGAAGGCAACACAATTTAGCACAGCTCTCTGCTTAAGAGCAGCCTGGGAGAGAATGCATTTAACTCCATTCTATCTTATTTTCTAAATTAAATCACTACCTGCTAACCGTTTTAATCCTTGATGTCCCCTATGGTTGAAGTTTGTTGCATGTTTTTAGTATAACTCTGTTTTACCCCAGATACAAAACCAACGTCTTCTTTTGACAGTGCAAAACTACAACAGGTGAATTAGAAAATATACAAACAAGTGTCAAGGGTGTGAATTACCAGCAGGTGCCACTAAAGCTCCAGTTTTCCTATTCTAACATTTTAGTTTTATTTTTGTAATGTCATCTCTGCAGAAAGAAACACCTACAAACCAGTCTGTCTATTTATAGTTTGCTCTGATATATTGACAGGTAAAATTAAAGACACAGATCTTAACCTGGAGTGCGCCATATTGTACGGGAAGCTGGAAGAGCATGAAAAAGCCCTGCACATCCTTGTTCACCAGCTGAAGGATTTCCAGGCAGCAGAGGACTATTGCTCATGGAACTCAGAAGGCAGAGACTTGTCTTACAGGCAAAAGCTATTTCATATGCTGCTGGCAGTATATATGGACCCTACTGTCGCTAACGATACATTAGTAATGGCTGCGGTAGACCTTTTAAATAACCACGCTGAAGTGTTTGACGCAGTCCAGGTTTTAAGACTTGTTCCGGGTAACTGGTCGATACAGCTACTTTGTCCATTTCTGAGAGGAGCAATGAGGGAAAACATGCATTCTAAACAGATGTCTCAAGTGGCCTTGGGATTAGCAAAATCAGAAAATGCGATTTACAAGCATGAGAAGGTGAGTGAGATGATCTTTTATATCATTTAAGGTAATTCAACATTGAAAATATGTGTACAGGGTATTCATCAGACACTATGGCCAAGTGGTTTGTCTGTACTGGTCATCTTTAATATAGGTGTTCTTTTTTCATTGCTTTAGGTGCTGAGTGAAGGTCAGTGTTGAGGCCATGAGCCTCTATGTAGAGTTCAGTGTAAAGAAAATATATAAGGCTGCATTCACACTGCGTCCATTTCAAACTGACTCAGTCTGGTTCGTTTAGTATGAAACAGTATCAGTTTGCTGGCTGTTCACACTCATCTGCGAGCAAACGGACCGGATTAGCTAAAGTAACATTTTTTGGTCCTTTTTCCTTTTTTTTCAGGACTGAGTTTGTTTGTGTTAACAGTGCAGTATGCAAGTGTACTCAGTTTGTGAACCGGATGCTTAAAATATTTTGCAAGGTATCTTGATGTCTTCCCATTTACCCTCTAACCAAATTTCTCTCGGCTTCAGTTTCTCACACATTTTGTTTTTTGTTCTCTTTGTTTCCTCAGAATATGAAATGTTTACTTCCAAGTCATGTTACCTTGTATAGTTTGTTTCCTATGTGCAAAAAGGCCAAGTCCAGCAGTTCACATTTGAGGTTTAGCAAGTGAACCAAACACAGTGCGTTTGTCAAACGGACGGAGACCACCTCTTTAGGTGGAGTCGGTACTGTTTGTTTCCTAAGCGGACTTTGTTGTTCACACTTCACACCAAATGTACTATACCATACTGAGTGCAGACCAAACCCTCTAAATGAACCCAGTGTGAACACAGCTTAAAATTAATTTATTTATTTACAGTCTAACTTCATTATAACAAACTCCCCTGGGACTTGGAGAAATGTTCGTTATATCAGGTTGTTCACTATAATAGGGTTTGACAATTTGCTGTATCGGAATAGTGAAGAAATGTCCAAATTGAATTGAACATCTTTATACAGTATTCAGCAGTTCTTTCAAGACACATTGATCAACATTTAAACTGTATATTTAAAAGAAAACAGTAAAGAAATCAAAAAAAATAAAAAGTACACTTACATGCTGAATACAGTAATTACATGCCCTTTCTCTTGAAAAACATATTCAGCGTAGATTGCTTCATATTTTTTGTGCTTTTCTCAATGCCCGCTGTTTCAATCTTGTTACCTCCTCACGCCTGTTGCCATGGTTGCAGTTTGTGTGAAGATGGCAACGGTTGCATACGTCACACATGATTCACACTACAGTAGGTTATCTATGAATCAACCTTATCTTCGAATTAGCCTACCAAGGTCTTTGTTTTCACTGAGAGAATAACACATCCACACTGGAGAAAGTTCAGTGTCAGTCACTACCGAGATCATTTTAACTGAGTAGATTTTGTCAAAGTGATTGTTCTAATAGGACTAATTTCCATTGGGGAAAATGTCTTGCTGCTTGGATCATTAAAAAAAGGGGGCTCGTTATAAGAAGGGTTCGTTATAATGAAGTTAGACCGTATTTATTTACTTATTTATTTATTTGGGGCTTTAACTTGGTCTAAGTGTAAACCAGTTTTCATCAAATGTGTGCAATTGTAAACTGTCTTTTGAAAATGATCAGAAAAAATACAGTAAATGGATATATCAGATTAGAAAAATTAGAGATAGTAACTGTTTTTTGCAGAAACAATAAAACAAATGTATCTATTCTGATATATGAGAACTTGCACGTGACCAGATTGAAAAGGCCTGTCACCTGAAGCCATAGTCAAAGACATGACCAGTAAAAGTCCTCAAGCCATTCTCAAGGACTCCCTAGACTGCGTATTGTATAGGACAAAATGTGTCGACTTAAGAATTACAAGCAAACAGCATTTGAAAGAGAGAACGTAAATGGCTGTGCACTCTGACTAATAGTTGTTTTTTTTTTCAGTTAAAATATAAAGGTCTAATTAATCTGTCTGAGAAAAAGGGCTGCCAGCTGTGTCACAACACTTTCAGCGAGCCTGAATGTGTTTGTTATCCTAACGGCATTCTTGTGCATATTCACTGCGCAGTGAAGAGGAACAGAGACTCTGCAAGTAAGCAGCACTTTACACACCCCGAAAACCACACCTGAAAGACCCTAATAATGTCATTCCCGCCCCCTTGAGAAATGGAAATGGAAAGGGAAGAAATGCTGCTGCTGTCAGCAAGGAAAAGGCACTAGAAAGCAGAGTCTGGGGTAGCAGATAGAAAAACTGTTTTAAGATGTGAACTCTGAGCACTGGAAACTCACAACCTTTATGTACAATATGGACAAGAATTGTATAAACCAGAAGTTATTTATTTTGTGTTCTTGTCCATATAAACAGTGAAACTGAATGAACAAAGGGGGTTCGGTTTTCCCCTAACAGTTTCCTTAAAATTACACTGCAAATATTTACTTTTCTGTTGAAAGAAAAAGCAGGGTTAATTTCACTCCACCATGTATCCCCTCCACTTAAATTGCCACCTTAAAGTAAGACAAGAGAACCTCACGATACTGATTTCACACTAGGCTTTAATTTGGTATTGAAGGTGTTGTTGGACTACTGTTTGTTTTCAAGGGAAAAGTTCACCTTGCTTCCAAAATGATCTCCAACCTGCACAGGAAGTTTCAGTACTGCTTAGTTACTTTGAAAGTAAAAGTGTGCAATCCCACAGTTGTGTTTGAAGGTAAGTACACCTCAGTAAATGTACTACTAAACAGTGGGCTGATTTAACTTTCTTAAACAGCTTTAGCTCTAACGAAATAGTTGAAATAATTAAACTAAAAAAAAATATATATATATCTCTAAGGGTGCCTGTGAGTCTCATGAGTATTTAGAATCGCTCTTGTTTTTTAAATGTTAGTAAACTGGATTGGTCCTACTTTTATAATTTGATTGATGGTAGTATTATGATCCACCAGCATTTAGATACATTGAATTGATCCCAGTGTCTGCATTGCACATGTTTGTTCCTTGTTTCCTGTATAAACATCCTTTCCACACTGTGTGGTCCTGGTGTATTCATGCACATATCAAATCAATTGATGGCACATTCAAATTCAGTTGTCTGTTTTAATGTTTTTGGGGTTTTTTGTACTGCACAGCAAAATTTCACTTAGCTTCCTAGTGTGAAGGCAACAGTGAGGGATTGGGTTTTTACTGGTCCAGGAGTGAAGACCAGATTATAGTTTGCTGAGTAAAGGATATATATATATATATATATATATATATATATATATATATATATATATATATATATATATATATATATATATATATATATATATATATATATATATATATATATATATATATATATATATATATATATATATATATATATATATATATATATATATATATATATATATATATATATATATGTATGTGTGTATATATATATAATATATATGTCTAGTAGTGCTGGGACGAACATGGTATGTTCATGTTTGGATATCTGTTCAATTCAAGTTCCCAGAAGTAAGAAAAACCTTACTTTACCTTCATGATGAATTAAATCCCAAAGGATGCCAGACATTAGTTACAGTTAAACAAAAACAAAATGGTGTGTATTTCAGGTAAAAACAATGTAATCCCTGCTATTGTCATATCTTTGCAATAAACAATGTGACCATAGACACATTTCACAAAGTAATAAAATAACGTTTTAACTTGAATAAACACATCAATTAAATAAATGTGGAAATGGGGGCATTGTGCAATGAAAAAAGACATGTGCTCACTGTTTTATTTCTCTTTTATTACATTCCTCATAACAAAAACTAGGATTGCATCATTTTTTTTCAAGTTGGAGTGACGTACCTGACTTGTGTTATATTGCAGACAGAAACGGACCCGATTTGGCTCGCTTCCTAAATCTGAAGCAGCACTGGCAACTTCACTTGTATGAAAATGTAGAAAACATTTGATGAGTACAGCTTTACCAGACCCCCTCATGGAGTTATAGCCTTATACTGTCTACACTACTGTATAATGTCTGATTATTCACTGTATT
Source organism: Acipenser oxyrinchus oxyrinchus (assembly GCA_030684275.1). Taxonomy (NCBI): domain Eukaryota; kingdom Metazoa; phylum Chordata; class Actinopteri; order Acipenseriformes; family Acipenseridae; genus Acipenser; species Acipenser oxyrinchus. Next base: position 7,999,111 of record CM060255.1, read on the forward strand.
TTTCAACACTGTCTTACCCTCTGTACCCTTCATTTAAATCAGAACTGGTCCATATCATGTCAAGTATAGAACTCTCTTATTTTGACGTGTCACACTTTGCATCTTGTGCAGAGAGCTGAATATTTTTTATTGAACACCGGTTATGATGTCAGAATCAAATTTATTTATTAAACCTGAATAGAACCCTCGGAAGGGACTGGATGGTAAAGAAGTTACAATGATTTTAGATCTTTATTATCTTTTTGTTGTAATGGATTACTGAAGGTGTTTCCAAAAGGTTGAACCAGGCATCATTTTAAAAGGTGCAGTACAACCTATTTAACCATTGAATGTTTGTTCTCAGCTTGCTAACATGATTCAAATTGAATACTTTGTTAAAAATGTATATTATATTGCAAACTGATTGAATACATTATCAACAATCCTGATTGTCAAAATAACAACAATGTGCTTATTTGACAAGTGAGAAGGGACAGAAACTTCTACATTCCCTATCAAACTCCCTATGTTATGTTCCCTATGTTAAGTTGAGTACAGCAGGGGTGAGAAACATGAGCTGACCTTCTTACCTGACACTCTTACAACATGGTTCCATTATTACAAGTATAATTGTTTGATTTTGATCATGTTTGATATTTTAGATATTGGAATAATGATATAAATTCAAATACATAAACAAGCTTTGCTTCCTCATATATATATATATATATATATATATATATATATATATATATATATATATATATATATATATATATATATATAGACTGGAGAGGAGGGCTATAGTAGAAAATTGGGAAGACGATTGTTACCGACGGGGTTATAATGCCTGAAGCCGAGGTTGAGGGCATTGCAACCTAAGGGTAACAATAGTCTTCCCCAGGGGCATTTAATTTTCCACTATGGCTGAGTCTGTGTCTGCAGTACATATTTAATATATGAATGAGTCAGGAAAATAAGTGAGGCAAGGATGGATAGTAAATATGACTTTTATATATTTTTAAATATAGCTGATACAGCATACATAAATAAATATCAACATATATTTTGTTTAAATATAGCTGATACAGCATAAGTAAAGAAATAAATAACAATGTTTTTGAAGTTCAGCAAAGTTTTTCTCTGTCTCTGTCTGGTTTGCCAACTGCTGCATAATCCAGTTTATATCCCACCCATCATATTTGTTTTCATCATCGAGTTGAATATGTTTGAATTTCATCGTCAGAAAACTGTGACGTTTTAATCACCATTTTAGTGTGTGGAGCATCTTTCTTTTGTAGTATGTTTTGTTGTTCATTTTCTGTTAACTCACAGAATCGGTATTCAGCCATTTTCTCTTGTGAAGAGTGCAGGGGAGAAAGGTGTTCCTTTGAAAAGGAGCGGGACTGACAGTGATGTGAACCAATCACATGACAGACCGAGACTTGACCAGTGGTGTAAGGATGTTAGGGCAATAGTTCAATCTATTTTATCTCCTATGATGAGGTTTTAACCCATCACGGGCCAGGATTTCCAATCATTGATTTGTATATATGCTCATCTCTGGACTAAATAGAGCCATGATGATTGATTCTGCCATCTAGTAAGAGTCAAAAGCACATTTGACACCTTTGTGTCGGGTATTCATTGCGTTACATGGTAGGTTAAATTGTACAGAAATTATGTACGATACACACACACACATAAGTTAAACCAAACACATACGTGGTCAGATCAGACATGCAAGTTGGATTCAATCAATTTCAGATCCTGCAATGTGGCATTACTTTACTAATAGCTGTAAACTGTAAGCCTTTCAGTTTGTTCTGGTTTGTGTGTACAAGTCATAATGCAGAAGTAACTTTCAGATTTTAATTTCTTCCATTAAAATGACAAAATATGATGACCTTGAGTAGATCACTGGAAAATGCATAGAGCATATTACGTGGGCTGCAACGATTTACAAAAAAATATATATATATTGTGAAACCACAACCCCAAAGCTCAAATGTGGATTTATTTCCTTGGAATTATGTTAGAATACATGGATTGTTCTCTAAATAAAGAAGGAGAAAAGCAAACTTTGAATTATAAAAAGAGTATTTTATAAATATTTAATGAAAATGTTTGAGTGAGATGTACAGCCATATTTTAATATGCATTTGATGAAATAGTTTTTGTGACAGCACTACATATTTAATTATTTAACAGGAAAGTTAAAAATTCACAGTTCTGAAAAAGTTATAGTTCACTCTTCAAACATAAGTACAGTGAACTACGACTGTGATGTCAGAATAATGAATTATAGCATTAATCGGGCTGCAATTATCCATTTCTTATGCATGACAACTGAAGCCTAAACAGCTACGAAAAATAATCACTTTTAAGATGCTGGCAGTAATGTTATTTAAACTACACAAAATGTTTCTACTGCTATTGTAGAGTCCTATCCACAATTAAAGAAGGGCAAGGTAGGTTTTAGTGAAATGGGCAACATATTGGGTTGTGAGGAGTAGGTAGGGCTTGTATTCATATCTCATTATGTTCTACAACAAATATGTGAAATTCCTCATGGTCAAGTATGGTCTAACTCAGACCTGTGACATTTGCAGGAACAATGGGAATCTAATTTAAGAGGTAGAAAATAGATTATTTTAAAGCCTTGGGAAATCCTGAAAATTTAATGGAAAACACAAAACCTTTAATGAGTCATAAGGTGCAACATGTTGTCCATATTTGGTCTTCAATGAAGTAATCAACCCAGTTAAGCACTAAGCACTGCTCAGGCAGGTCCAGTAGGAGATGGTAGGGGTGGCACAAACCCCACACTGTACTTGTAAGAATTGCACTGCCATGGTCAGTGTCTAGCGTGGCATCCACATGACTGGTATTTTTGCATTCATAGTAACATAGAGAGGGTGGGGGTAGAAGGTAGCACTTTAAAAACAGGACACCCATGCAACAGATGCATGAACCAAGTGATATCGCCACCAGCAAAATGGAGGTGTATGAGGGCCACTCTTGTGAAACTGGGCGCGTTAAGTAAGTGAGCCGCTCAGAGTGAGAGCGCTCAGAAAGCACACTGAGCAGATTTAAATGACTTAACGCTCTGCTCCACGAGAGCGCTGAGCGACTTTTAAAAATGGCGAATAGTAATTATTTGCTTGTTTGTGTTTCTTAGGTGATAGTAGATAAATTGGCCCCGTGTGAAGTTACTGTCCCCTGCTGTACCTCACTGAGTCCGGCGCTCTGTTTGGACTGAACCTCATATCTGGCTGTGTTTAATACCGGCAATACCGACGTTAATAATGAGAATTATGAATAATATTAATACTACAAACCTAATAATAATACATTAATAGCTATAAAACAGCTCTACATTTAAAAAAAAGAAATTAAATGATACAAATTCGAAAACAACAATTTCTACCATCTTATTTAGCTAATTAATACATAACTTCATAAGTCGGAATCAGTTCATCGTTCTTGACAAATGTATTTGTCAATCCTGCCTGTCATCTCCACTTGTTTCCTGCAGGTGGCCATTCCGTCCGCTCACTCTCATCACTGATGAAAATGCTCAGGAGCGGCTCAGCGGGAGCGGAACTGAGCAAGTCGTTAAGTTGATTATTTTACTGAGCCGCTCACTTACTTAACGCACCCACTGTTTACATGGGTGATGTCATGACTGTCAGAACAGAATGTTCATTCCAAGAATATTCTAATGAACATCCCATTAACATTCTATTCTGACATAATCATGACATCTGAAGGGCTTTGGTCAGAAACGTACTGATTATTATTATTATTATTTTTATTTATTTATTTTTTTAATTCATTTACTTTTACATACATACAAAAAAATAGACCTAATTTTTTTACATTTTTGTACATTATTTTAAGTTTAATGTTTTTAATATTGGTCCAACATTGTTTTATGGATAAAACTTGAATACAGAATTGAACTACAGTGTTATACAGTATTATCTGCAAAACTTACATTCAAAGTTATTTTCATATCAAAACTGATACTGCTGACACATGCAAGCCCATGTGCCAAGGCTGATTGTGGAGACAAGGTATTGTCCATCGGATGAGACCTATTGTAAGTGAGGTCCTATTGTAAGTGACTCTGCAGCAGCAGTGGTTGATGCATAGTTCACCCCCTAGTATCTGTAAGTCGCTTTGGATAAATGTGTCTGCTAAATTACTAAATAATAATAATAATAATAATAATAATAATAATAATAATAATGGAATGTGGTAGTTTATTGCTATTTTTCATTGACAGTACAGTGCAAATGCAGTGAATAAAAATGCGTTCCTTAAAGAAAAAAATAAACCAAATATTATGTGTTACAATAAACTGAAACTTCTGCTATGAGTTTAGAAGATTTATCCCCCTTTATCAGTGTAACATTAATTTTGGCAAAATCCAGTAAATAAAGCCACAATGCCATATTGCATACTGTGGTAATTTTGTGGATACTGTTGAGCCTAATATACATTTCACTTGTAAACTAACCCAGCCCTTCAGAAAGTAATTAACTTACTACATCACCTCGCTTCACTGAACCTTAAGCTCAACTCTTTTGCTTTATGTAGACAGTGCTTCATGTTCTTGTCTTCCTTCCTTCCTTTTAGAACTCCGGAATCATTTGAAGCAGGCTCCTCCACGCTGACTTCCATTCTTCACTGCAGGAGAATAAGCATGACTTGCAGGATTTGAATTGCAAGCAAATTTTTAGTTGAAGGAACTGGGCTTGTGGGGATACTTGCAGTGATAAAAGGTGTAACTGTGATTTCTTTCACCATATTTCGAATGCGACTTGTTCTACCTTTTAATTCAACAAAGACTTTTTTTTATCTCCTGTTATTTTGAATGCTCTAAAGGAGTTTCTTTTAAATAAACAAATACAATTGCATTTGTCATGGTCAGAGACTCAAATAGGAGAAAAGCCTTTATTTAAAAAAATGTACAGTTTTTCATTTTGGTTAGTGATTTAAATGAAATGTACACTTAAAGAAAACAAAACAAGATATCACATCATGAACAAATGGGTTTACAACATGTTTCATAAATAATCCAGGTAACACTTTTTGCGTTTTAATGAAATTTACAAATAATAACCTACTACTCACATTAATGCAAAATAAACTTATACAAATTGTTTTAAAACAGCACCGACTACAAGTAAATGTGGTCAAAAGCAACACCAATAGATTTGTTATATTTTCCCTTTCAAAACAGCATTTTTTTAATTACGAAAGATCTGATAACAAATAATAGGCTTAGTGGCCTAACACTTGATCTGAAATATTATGAAAAAGTGTTTAAACCACACTTTCATGTAAGATTGAATATACTTTTTGGTCTTTTTTAACAGCCTGAAACCAACTAAAATAGGTTGGTAGTAAGCAACTAATTGAATTGCAGACAACCCAAGTCTCCCATAACTTCTGAGAGTCTCCCTGATCTGCATAGCACTCTCCCTCCTGCCAAAAATGATTGAAAACCTTACAGAAATACAAGCCTAAATGGACTCTCCATGTCTATCTAAAAGTTTACTGTACTTACAAACAACCAGTCGAGGCATGAGAGCCAAACATGCTAGCATTTGCTAAACAAGGTAGATGCATAATTATTAGTTGGTTTGTCAGTAACCTGCCCATCAATGATATAAAGCGTATTGCAATAGCTACAGTTTTGATCAATCATGGTTGTAAAATGGCGTCAAAGGACAAAACTGAAGCTCAAAGTAATAATGTAACACCATTAAGGCCCATCTATTATTTTTTATAATACATGGATACCCTTGTGATGCTAATATTAAAGAAGACGGGGTTCAGCAGTACAGTACAGTTCAGTTTTTTTAAACGTAGTTTTTCAGTGCTGTACTGACGTTCTATGTCATTATCCATTTCTCCAGTTTCTCTGAGATATGAATGTACCAGCTTTACATCTTTTTTTTTTTAATGTATTCTCATTTTGTTGATCATTGATGAACATTTCTGTACTGTGGGTGTTGTTGAGTGATTGAAAACAAGTATATTTTCCTCTAGAGGAATTATCACTTTTTGACGTCACTACTGTGGTATTATGCCTTTTTTCTTTTTTTTTTTTAGAATGGCTCAGGATGCAAATATAGCCTTCATCCATGTATTTGTGTGTGTGTTTGTATATATATATATATATATATATATATATATATATATATATATATATATATATATATATATATATATAGACACACACACACACACACACACTGCTGTGCAAAAGTCTTGGACATTTTTCTACTCTGATGCATTATGAGCATCAACAATTTACTCAAAGCCTCCACTGGTGTTTTCTACTATTATAACAACCTTGACTTGCATAAAGAAGGAAAAACATTGAGTGAAATAGCTTGCATCAATTGATTTTCAAGGTGTGGCATCTGAAGCAAAATCAACAAGTACAGAGAAACATCATCTGTAATTGACAAACCCAAGACCCGAAAAGCTGTCTAACAAGGATGAGCAATACTTGAAGATAATATCCTTAAGGAATAAAAAGAAGACAAATGTTGAATTGACAACAGAACTGGCAGAAGGCACAGGTGTCGTTGTCCATCCATCAATAGTCCAAAGCACCTTAGACCACTGTTCCATAGTCCAATTTCTGTGGTGGTGTGCATATTTTAGTCTTTTAGTCTTGTTCCCCTTTCTTTACAGAGGTATTCTTACTGCAACACATCCATTAAGTCCTGATTTCAAGAGTGACCTTCGTACTGTTGATTTGATGGATGACACCTGTGCCTTCTGCCAGTTCTGGTATGACATGATATAAAGTTCTCGATGGATGATACAAAAACATAGCTGTGTGTTATTTCTGTAAAACACAAGCCCTGTTATGCTGGTGCCCAGTGTGCAATTCAGATCTATCAGCCATGGTGGGATAAACAGCTGTACAAATCATGTGCAGGTAAGTACTTTCCCTGATGATCTCTGGTTTTAGTTATTGTTTGAGTTAGTTTCTGTCTGAGTATTTCTACTTATCTTGAAATCTTGTCCCATGTTTGTTTTATATCAATAGCACAGTTAATGGTTGGTTTCAACGAGTTTCACCCAAATATTGTACTAATATATGCACAAAATGTCAGTGTTTGCTTCTGATTGATACTTTAAGTTGTAATTGTTATGTATGTTTTAAAAAAAAAAGTTTATCTGTAATTGTGATCCTGGCTAAACAATTGAAAAGGAACTTTAGAAAAAAACTACTCATGTCTGTAGAGGTAACAAATGTAAAACAATGCTTAGACTCAGTAGCGTCGGGTCCCCATGAAGGTCTCCCTGAAATCAAACTCATAAACTTGGGTTGTCTGCATTTGTTTCCATGTCTAATAAGGGAAAATGTAGTCATACTAAAGCCATTTTTCAAGCCTTTTTTACAGGTCTGCAGTGTTAAGTAGCACAACAGTGATGATTCATTTATATCCAAGCAGTTTAAAGAAGACTTATTTTCAAATAAACTACAAACCTTTTTATTCTTATTGAAATGTATCATAACTTCCAAATATTTGATTTACTTTTGTAAATTCTGTTTATTGTGGGATATTTTTTTTACCATTACTTTGCTCCAGAACAATGCATTTCACTATATAATGTCTAGCGCACCAAAAAATGTAGAAAACTATCCACCACTGACAACCATCATTTATTTTTCACTTATTTATTTTTTTATCAGAAAATAAGTCATTTATATAGAGCTAGTCCACTTAAACTACTGGATACTATGAGCTGCTTGCTTTTAATTGTTATGAGTGGCAGTAGTACTTGTGCAGTCCAAACACAAAGGTTGGAATTAAGCATTACATTGGTACTTTTGCTAAGGGCTCTTTTTTAAACGGCAGACTGATGTTCACTACAGACATAAATAGTACTTGGCCGTATTCTCCTTCTGCTCCTTCCAGGCACTTTGGGGAGGATCTTGAAAGTTTTGGGCATGAACTCCATGCATGCCTCTCTGAACTTTTTAATCCGCCAACAGTATATAATGGGGTTAAAGACAGTCTTCAGGTAACTCAACCAGAGAACACAAGTACTGACGACATAAAAGGATGGGCTGTAGTAGAAACGATGGCTGAACACAGACAGCAAGCTCACCACTGTGTGGGGTAGCCAGCAGATGGAGAAACCGATGAATAGAATCAGAATGGTGGTGAACGCTCTGGTTTTGAAACTCATGTCTACATTCATCTGCTGGGGCCGCTGCACGCCCATGAGGCCTAGTTTGCTAACCTGGCTCAGGCACAAGCTGTCTGCGTGGTTGTGAATTCGAACTGCGTTGCGGCGCACCGTGTTGAGGATACAGAGGTAGGAGTACAGCATGACACTGAAGGGGATGAAGAAAACTGCCACCACCAGCAGAACAGCGTAGGCCCTGTCTGCAGGGGAGTCTGTATAACCCAAAACGCACTGGGGAGCCCGGGTTGGCACATCAACAACAGTCCTGCCCACCACTGATGGGAAAGAGATGCAAAACGAGAGCAGCCAAGAAATTGTGATCATTATTTTGGCACGGTATGGGTTGAGTTTGTCTTGTCGCTGAACGATGATTAAGAAGCGGTCAACACTGATGATTAAGAGTATCGAAACTCCTTCCAGGACAAAGAACCAGTAGAGCATTGCCGATATCTTACAGAAATAGACTCCAAATTGCCAGTTGACGATAATGCTAACAGCGGTGAAAGGCATACAAAGGAGGGAAAGCATTATGTCGGAAAAGGCAAGGGTTGCCAAAAGCAGATTGATGGCAGACCGCATGGCTGGTTTCTGGTAGACTATCAGACAGACTATAGCATTGCCCAAGAAACTGATGGCAACCATACCTATCATGACTGCTGCCAAGAATATCCTTAGATGAATGGGCATAGTTGTAAATCCCACAACTGAGAGGCTTGAAGTATTGGAGTCTTGCAGCTCACAAGCCACCAGTAAACTGCTGTTGCAAGCAGCCATTTTAAAGATGGTGAGTATTTAACAACAGCAAGTTATCATGATGAGAGAGTACCAATGTTCAAATGCATAGTGATTCATTCCAGGACACATTTTACATGAAGTGCACCTTGTGTTCTGTTGGATGGTTTTGAGGCTGTGGAGTGCATCTTTAAGCAATTCATGCCGGGTATTATAAGACCTGAAAAAAAAAGGATAATTAAAACAAGCATATAATTACCATTTATCCCTACCCAAGGCCGTAAATAAGAAATTAGAGCTATCAGTATGAGTGCTTATATATGGCAATTCATACCCTCCGCTGCTGCAGGTAGTAGCAGGGTGCTGGCAGCGTATCCAGAGAGGTAGACATACCTTAAGTAATGTTAACATGGTTAATCCAACAATGGGGTCAATTCAATTGATCTAAACCACAGCAAATACAAATACCGACAGATTGTTTTCCAACTGAATTCAACCACATGCTCATTTACCTACCCACGTTCTATTTCTGTATTTCGACATTTATACAGTAAACAAAAAATAGTTAAGAATTCTGTTTGACAAGGAACATTTCTGCAGTTTTTTTTTTGGCAGTTTGTATGCTTATCTTTACTATGATCATTGCTTTGCCAGCCCTTGGCTCGCCCCTTGCTTGTACATCATTTGCCCAATGTATGCTTTAGGACAGACTCTAATCCTACATATAGTATTACTTTAAATGGTTAATTATTCCATGCATTTTACTTCTTAAATAAATGGCACAATCTCAATGGACACCCCTTCTGGTTGCATGTAGATCTTAGTTTGTGATTTCCATGATTTATTTGGCAACATTTTTTTTAATGGCGTGGTCACATAAATATAAACGGCAGAATAATGGAGAATGATTAGTAATATGTTGAAAGTTTAAACAACAAATACAAACATACGATCACACGTTTCCAATAAAAATGCACCAACTGAAAGCAGGTGTAGAAATAAGTCAATTAAAGACTTTAAAAACAAAAACAAACAAACTGTGAAATACATAAATTATACCATTGTTAAAAGCAGTAGATAATGAGGAAATGTGGAAGGGAAAAATACAAAACCAAAACATGGGCAGCCAACTATTAGACAACTTAACCATAAAAGACAATGGGTCAATTGCAAAACACATTAATATGACAAAACAGTGAAACTTTTTCTAAAAGAGAACTGAATGATTAATAGAGACAATGTTTTTATTGTTAAACATACAGTGCTGTCAACAGTACTGTATTGTATTTAAGTTCACCTGTAAATCTCTGGTATATGTATTAGTGATCTTAAAACCCAGACTTGTTTCATTAACGTCTTGCTTCCAACTGCATTATTTTGAAACTTTCCAAACTGTTAAAATATTGTATAAAGATCAATGTCAAGGCCATTCATCTGTACACTATGAACCAGGGAAACATTGAATAGTGTCAATATGCAGGAAGTCCCTTTACAAATCTAATGTTAAAATGATTTGAATAAGAAAAGCTCTTGTTGTAGTACCGGTCTTAAAAGTTAACATCTAGCTGAGACTGTCATTGAGCTGTTGATGCAAACAGATTTCACTGTATCTTTTACTTACATAGTACCAGTACTAAAATACAAATTCATTCAAATGAAGTCGTATATTAGGATGTGCTAACGTTTTAATAATAACAAATTAAGACTGCAATATTTACATTATTTAAAGTACAAAATGTGTCTTTGCAAATGACATCCCTCACTCTAGGACCCAGCCATGCCCTTTACAAACAAACACAGTAGTGATCTCACTTCCATGGCTCCTATGGTCCAGTTATTTGATGTTGTTAGATCTAAAGTGCTTCATGTTCAAGGCAGCACAATTACTGAACATGCCCTGGTTACCATAGTTACTGACCGTGCTGTTGTGATGTTATGACAGAAATGTTTCGTATGGCATTCTACCCACATAGATTCAAATAGAAACAGATAGTATCAAATGCAGTTACAATGCAAGATTCATATTTAAATACAGTATAGTTTACTGTAAGTGCAAAGTCATATTATGAACTACACAACAATGTACTTTACTAGTGAATTGAGGTCAGTTTGCTTCAACAGTCACTATTTAATCATAGTTCATGTTAGTTTGCCAGTAATTAGACTTGTTATCTTTTAATGTATTGACATTTTTGAAAAGTAAATGGTTACACTGTTTTATCAGTTGGTTTTGTGTGGCTTGTCTCACAATATAAACCATAATTTTCAAATGTATAGTGGACAGCCGTTCAAAGAACCGACCGTTTGCCTGTGGGAACAGGCTTGAGGTTCTCTGTTTGGTTTGGAGAGCAGTGATCACACCCCAGGGAAAGGTCAGAGGGCTTGACACAATTAAGAATGAATTAGCAGTATAGAGCAGTACATTTGAGTCAATCCATTCCAGCACATGGTAGCAGACACACCGCACATAGCACAGCTATGTATTGACTGATGTGACTACTGGGATTTGAGAACAGGAAATCAGAATAGGTAGAGCATGATGATAGTTCCAGTCCCTGGTTCCTTGTTCTAATCCAACTGTAACAAACCTTAGTCTTCATTAAAGTCAATTTTCTCTTACAATTCCCATAATTAAATTACTCCCGTTTATAGCTCCAACAGAAAGCAGACCAAAGGAAAGCTCTTTAGCAGTAAGTGATTCTTGTAGCCATGCTTGTTTAAAAGGAAACACTCTTGCAATTAGGGGACTTCCAAAGCTTTCTGTAGCCTCAGATTTTTTTTTAATGAATGCACATACTTTACAGAGTGGCTGCTGAGCTTTTCCATCTCGTCCATAATTTCTACAAACAAAACAACACGCTTGAAGTCTAACTGGAAGAAGGTGATCAACCTGTGGTTTCTCTGATTCATTATATAATGAAATACTGTACCATGGTTAAATATGCTATTTAATATGTAGCACTTGTGTGTGACATGCCTGGGGATCTTTATACAAAGGTATTACGTTGTGTAAATGCGTTTTGCAATGTACGTACAGTGCTTTGCAATACATTTGTAAGGAAATTGCTATATAAATGCAATAAATAAATAAATAAGGCAAGGGATTTTTATTACAATATTTTGCAAACCCTGAAAAATAAATGTTAAAAAGGAGCAAGCCTATATATTGAGACGTTGTTCTCCTTCAGTTGCTAATATTAATTTCAGATGCTGACTTCATATTTTCCAAATGCAATGGTATCTTTCACTTTCACCTAATATGGCTGCCATATAGTTGGCAAGTCACCTATTATTTTCTGGACAATAAAAGTTATCAATGTGCTGTTTTTACCCTTCTTTAAATTTAAATGAATTCCTCTGATCAAAATAGGATTTGTTGTCATTAATAGTCAACAACTAATACTTGTGCCATTGCCTCCCACATTTGCCTTTTATCTATTCAAAGAAAATCTGTTTCTTTTTCTGATTATAATTTGAGGACCCTTTATCTGCAAGGATGATACTGCTGGTTAATAATTTAGCATTAAGCAGATACAAAAAATGCATCTATAATATGCAATATGTTATACTTCTAATCAGGGTGGCAGAATGTAATCAGCACAGTGATTTAAAAAAAAAAATGACATAGTGTCGTGTGAGCTGATAAGAATGGAACTATCATGACTATTTAACACAACTAAATCATTATACATTTATAGCTAACAAAATCTATACGTTAGGCTTAATATTTTTATTTTACTCCGACTCTGATAAGAGAAGTGATTAGGTGTTAAAAAAAAATAACAAACTGAAAAACTCTGCAGTTTAATTTATACGGCCCGATTTTGATAACACAGGGGCAAGCACAAGGGCAATGCTCAGTCATTGCGGTAATGCTGCAGTGAGTGGTCTGTCCCAAGATAGTGATTTTGATCAAATTTAGTGCCCAGCGCAAGGGTAATCCGATGCAATGGCCTTAAATATCAAAGCTTTTCTGATACTATGAAGAATGTTATGCAGATTAAGTGGGTACCTAATTAACATACCCCTGTGCAAAAATCAAAAGGGTTAATGTGGTCAGATTGAGTAGTTTCCGTCTAAAGTGGTTCTGCCTGTTTCAAAGAGTTCTAATGGAGGTGGGAACCTGTTTCAAACAGGATCCGTGCTAAAGGTCTTCTGTGGGTGGAGTGACTCTTTGACTATGCTATGGGGATGGTGCCCAATTGCTGCTAGGGATTGCTGTGATTTTAGAGGATGAAAGGGATCATGTAGCTGATCATATGCATCCGGCAAATAGAATGTTCAGGAAAATCTGGAGTCGTGCATCAGAAATGAGAAAGTTTATGCCTGAATTTCTGACGATTTGAAATAAATGGACATAAACCGCAGGTACTGTACACTTAGCTCACACACTCAAAAACACAAAATTCTACCAAATTACTCATCCTTGACCTTTATTATATTAATATAAAGAAAATATGCGTAAAATAAAAACAATTCTAACAAAAATATAGTAAAACTACATACAACTACGGCTCTCGTTGCGTTCGCGCAGCTTCTTTTTTTAAGCACCCAACACACAAAACAACTCTACAAAAAAAACAAAAAAACAACAACAACTATCCTTAAAGGGGTTATCTTTGGCAAATCATACTCTTAAAACCTTTTTTTTCCCTTCAACAGAACTAACTGAACTTTATTAAGTCGATATCAGTAAAATGTGTGGATTATAAAGACATTCTTAAATATATTTACAAAATATAGCGATACAAGATACAGCTGTACCGTTGGGCTATTAATTTTTGAACACCATTTGGCAAACTGAATGAATTAATAACAATTGTCTTTCGTTGCGTGTGACGTCAGTAGCATGGCTCGGCTCTGCAGTAGTAAAACAACCCAATCTCCCCTAAACAGCACCGTGAGGGCTCGGTACAGACCCGGCGTGACTCAGTTGTACAGTGGAAAAGAGGCATTAGAGTAACATATTTATTACTGAGCTGACTGAACTTCTTTATTGAAGCATCATAAAACCTGTTAATTGTGCAAGATGTTTTCGGGGTTTTGCTACTTAATACAATCATTTTTTGCTTCTGATTAGCATCTGACTAAATGCGGCTGGGACGGAAATATCCAAGCGAAGGAAAATCACTGCAAATAAAATGTGTGTCAATCATATCTGAATTTCCGACTGTTGACTGGATTTGCATTGTGGAGGCTGTAGTTTCTTAACAAGTGTTTATATACAGGCTGGGCTGTTTAATAATAAACCAGAATGTCATTGAGTATGCAAATACAAAAACAAAAGGCAGACAAATGATAAGACTTGGCAGCTGCTTAATGATAGTTTATTGATTTTCTGCATGATTATTTGTACTAAACACAGGAGTTTACATGTTTAAAAGTGCCAGCCTTAATATTTACAAAAATTGGAAACTAGGACATTTAAAAAATATATATATATATTTTAAATTGCGTTATTTGTAAGGCATGTTTAAAATCTATATTCTATATTCTATAAAAAGCATTAACCTTTCCTCATAAAAACTGGAACCCTGGAACTGACAGTCACTACAGTAAGTGATATGCAAATCTGTGCCGTCCTAATTTAAAGTAAAAATAACTAGCAAGAAACAGATTTCAACAAAAAACCTGAAAGAAAAAACACATTAGCAGATTAAAATAGTAGTTAATGACACAAAATGACATATAGTACTTTGTTTTGCTGCATGGATTTCTCTTCGTGAAATACATTAGTTTGGTGATGTCATCACAAAGGATTCAATGGTTAAGTACTTTACATACTACAAAGGATACAGTGGGTTTTAAGTGTTGTAATCTGCTAATTGTATATAAGGTCCTGATCGCTGTGAATGTCTTTATATATGTATTTAATTTGATTAGCTTTACTTGGGAGGCACAAAACTGGTACATGCAAGTTATAGGAATAAAATGTGTCCCATCAAATCTGTTGTGTTTTTAAGACGCAGCTTTTTAGAACAGTTTACGGTATAATAATGAACTCCGTAAAAAGGTTTGAATGTACTTTTTAATTTGTCTATTACTAATACAGAACCTCTGTTTTACTGTCCACAATATTAAGATAGGTTTAACTATTACAAGCTGAAAAAGCCTGGACATTTGTGTGGGTTTGGGAGGATCCATGACTAGAAAAAAATGATATCTTGTGGTGTTGAAGTGATTTGTCTGTGGGTACCACATGAAAAAGCACAATTGCTATGGAAACAGGGTCTAAGATACATTGTTCTTAGTGCTTCAAGACCTTGGAACGCCTGCATGATCCCCTGCATCATTAATTACAAATAACAAGGTGGTGGACTGAAAAGACTAACATTGCACATAACATGTATTTGTAAATTATATGAAATATCAAAAGGAAAACAACAGCCAGTATTTGTTTTTCTTTGGGTAAAGACATTATTAAAAGGTTATAAAAGTTGAAAAATCGAATAATTTCAATGATAATTTCTGAATGGTACTTACAAAAGAGAATTATTTAAAACACATATACTAAAACAGGTAAGAAATGATCTATTTCAATAGATTGATAATACATTTCCCTCCTGTTTGCCTAACAATTTGTTTATTTTATTCAAATATTTTGCAGGCCCTGTTTTTAATCTAAAATAACTGATGCATGCTAATCAGAAAATGGTGTAATTGCACATCCTATGAACATACATGGAGAAACACTGATGATAACAAGTAAGAAATTTATTTAAAAAAAGAAAACCCTTTAGCAGATTAAAATAGCAGTTAATGACACAAAAGTACATGCAACATTTCATTTTGTTGCACATATTTCTCTTAGTAAAGTACATTATTAAATAAAATTCATGAAATGGTCTGGTTAAGTGCAATGTATGGAAAATAAAGTTGAACCTAAATTAAACATCTGAATTCAGGGGATTTCTTTCTTTGTATCATCTGCTTAGCAACTGCATCTGCTTATTAAGGCAGCCTAACAGAGCAGTTGTTCTGTCTTTGGATCTGTCTTTCTCAATAGATGCTGAAATTCATTCCTAAACTGAAAATTTAACGGAAAGGTTACAACATGACATGACTTGTTTTATTCCTTTTTGAAAAGGAAAATGTACACAGCTTCCTTCAAATTAAGATTCTGTCTTTTAAAAAAAATATTCTCCTGTGTCTGCCCTTTCCCCAATAAAAAACAAAACAAACAAAAAAAACAATCTCAACAATCTATCCTAGGTGCTGGTTGTGGTCGAGTCAAGGCCTGGTTGCTAAGTTACTCAATTAGCAATCTCCACCAGACCTATAGAATAACCCTGCTAAACTGATACCAAGTACAGTAATTTAACATCTCACATAGTAATATTATTTTCATGCAGTACAACACATTGCTTATAACAAAATACCAAATTATTTATTGTCATTTTGTAATGTTAAATACAGTTTGACCTGAAAGACAAAACGCAACTATCACTGTGCGTTTTTACAAACAAAAACGTTAGGTTACTGTGACAGAGAGCAAATGAATCCAAGTCAACAATCTCCCTCCCGATCTGTGAGGGCGCTGTACAACAGGAACAGAGGATTTGTACTGGTCAGTACTGGCGCTGTACAATAGGACTTGTACTGGTCAGTCTGGCAGTTTATTCCAGGGTCAGTCGGAAGCCAGGCAGCCAAGAAGGGGGCCGAGTCACAATGCCCAACGTCAGTACCCTAAAGCGGTATGCGATGTGTCAGTCATGGATTGGAGAAGACGTGACTGGACTAGCTATCGCAGGGGGCGTGACTAAAGGTATAATTGGGGATGTGACGATGTAATCTGTTCCTTTGATGTGGTTACGAGATTTGACCAAAAAGGAAATAGACGTAATTAATTATCATGACTATTTCGTGTTTTGTTTGTTTGATGTGCTAACTGTTTGTCATTTGTCTTTGTTAGATGGCTAAGCACTAGCCGGGAGTTGTCGCTACAAGCTAGCACTAAACCCGGACTACACTACACCACTGTTTCATGAACTGTTTGTCTTTCACCACACCTGCACAAGAGCACTCACTATTGGGAGAAGTGACCGTGTCTGTGTTGTGTGTTAATTATTAGTGTCTATTGTTTCGGGACTGAAACCCTTGTTTTGCACGGTGTTGTTGACGTGCAACCCAGCCAAATGAAGGAGCTGTTTTATTGAACTTCCACTGTCTTGTGTGTGTCATTCCTGAGCCCTGCACCAACTACACTTGCGCACGACAAACCACATTGCCACAATTACTTACCGTAACCCTGGTTCCCTGAAAGAGAAGCCGACCAACAACATACATATGGGATATGCCTGCCTATTGGTAGGTATTACTGAGCTCTTTATATCAGAGCTGCCGATAGGCCCCTTCCTGGGGTGATGTCCTCGGTCCCGCCTACCGAGGGATCAAAACAGTCAACCCACGTAAGCCATTCCTCGTTTTGCATCAAACCCATGAGGGCGACCGAAACGACCTTGCAAGGTTTGTTAGTCTTCTTCTCTTTCAGGGAACCAGGGTTACAGTAAGTAACCTAACGTTCCCTTTCAATTCGAAGACGACCAACAACATACTTATGGGAAAGTATACCAGAGCAGTCGTGAGGGGGACAGAACGGCAGCACACGAGGGACGTGTCAGAACTGCATAACTCAATGTTAGTGGTTTGCGCGTGCAACCTCAAGGACCCTCGTGCCTAATGAAGGAAGGATCTATCACATTAAGGCGATAGAACTTAGATAAAGTATCCGGCATAGCCCAGCTAGCCGCGGTACAGATATCGGACAGCGACGGCCCCTCTGAAGAGGTCCCAAGATGTGGCCAACCCTCTGGTAGAATGCGCGGCTACCCTCCCAGGTGGGGGCAAGCCGGCACTATCATACGCAGTCGAGACTGTGTCCACAATCCAGTGCGACAGTCGCTGCTTCGAGAGGGGCTGTCCTAGGGTCCATATACTGTGACAGACAAACAGGTGGTCAGAATGATGCAGAGCTCTTGTCCTATCCACGTAACACCTCAATGCCCGCACCGGGCAGAGGAAGTTCAATCTCCGATCCTCCTCCGAAGAAAACGGAGGTGGATGGAAAGACACCAGTTCCACAGACTGATTCATGTGGAAGGCTGTGATCATCTTAGGGAGGAAAGCAGGGTTTGTACATCGTTACACCCTGCTGCCATCTTCCCAAATACGCATGCAGGAGCTGTGTCCCGACAGCGCCTGTAGCTCACGGACCCACTTTGCGGAGGTGATAACCAAGAGGAAGGCTGTCTTTATAGACGGTAACTGCAACTCTATGGATGTATGGGCTCAAACGAGGCCTTCGTGAGAGCTTCCAGTACAATATCAAGGCTCCATTCGGAGAGAGCGACCCTCCCTTGAGTACCCTTGAGAAACCGGGTTGCCAAGAAATGCGCACCCAGGGATACTGAATCAATGGGGCCATGGCACGCAGAAATGGCCACTAAGTACACCTCCAGTGTAGAAGGTGACCTACCTGCATCGCTACCACTGACGTGTTGTCCGTTTTCAGCACGAATGCAGGGGAACTGCAGTCGACCCGCAAAAGTTATTTTAGTAAACACTCAGTTATCAACACAGAAGGTCTTACCTTGCCATCTTGTGAGGCAAAAAGAGAAATGGCTTCCATGGGTTGACTGTTTTGATCCCTCGGTAAGCGGGACCAAAGACATCACCCCAGGAAGGGGCCTATCGGCAGCTCTGATATAAAGAGCTCAGTAATACCCACCAATAGGCAGGCATATCCCATAAGTATGTTGTTGGTCGTCTTCGAATTGGAAGGGAACAAAACATTCCTTGGTGTCACAGCATAGTGCATCGGTAAACCTTGTGGGATATTTACTAAACAGAGTAATGCTTCAGGAGTACTGTATATACACATAAAACAATTCCTAATCACAATTTTACCCAAAACCATCATTAATCATTTAACCTCAACCTACAGATCGATTTTCAGGGAAAATAAAATTGCGCACGCATATGTTCGTTCTTAACAGGAAAAAATGCTTATAATATTCCGGTTAGTAAAATGCTTATAATATTCCGGTTAGTAATACCGGGACAATGTTTATCTCAGTATAGAGCCTACGTGGGGCTTGAGTAGTAAAGCAGTGGGGTGATCACTATGTGCAACTGTGTACCATGAACCCTCGCCAGTACTCCACCAAGCGTATGCATCATGTTTGAACAAGTCTGAACATTATCTGTATAATTATGCTTTATTGTTCCATGCATTTCATGCAATTAAAGTTATTGCCGACAAATTACAGATGCACATTATTTAAGAAAAGCGTATATTGATGATACAGATGTTGTGAGTAACCAGGCAACTGTAACACGAATTAAATAACAATCTTTCCGCTAAGTCTCTGATAGACTGACGGTGTGCTAGTTTACATACTTACTGTATACATGTGCAGTACGCTTTATGTTAATGTATCAATAACTATAACAGGACTACTGCCACCTTGTCAAATCAATAGCCTTACTGCAGTGTAAAACAATTTGATCATGGATACAATGTTCAGCGTGCTAGACTATAATATTTGAATACCGGTACTTACATTCACCCAGGAGATATCGTTTACCTTCGACCCAAAGCAGGTGTTTTTTTGCTAGGGATTTCACTTGCTCAACGTGACTTCTGTCATATATAACATTCCCTAGCAGTATCATCTAGTCCCATTGCAGTGCGATCAGCCACAGACGATTAAATACACGTCCTGAGGGTCGACTCTGTTCCTATAGTTATATACCCCAAAGAGCAGCTCAGCCCCCAAGCATGAAACGATTTGTTAAAAGGCAGCAAGAGATGTTGGATTGTCTGTTTGCCGACACAAAATCTTAAAGGGCCGTGTGGGAATATACGGTCGGCTGTATCTTTCTTTCTTATTTTTTGTCATAACATTACCTAACGTTTTAATACTATTCGATGCGTTTCATAAAATATTCGCAAATGGGATTATACAGTACATTTGTGCATATGGTGTGAATTTTGTATGAAAATGATGATTGATTGAAACAGTAAAAAAAAAAAAGAATGGAAAAAACGTGAAAAAAACGATATCTACTATCTCTGCTTCTCACAAAGTTATTTCTATTAAATTGACTCTGTTGTATCAAATGATTTATACAAACTTTTATTTATTAATTGTAAATCTACCTGTTATATTACACAGCTTTTTTAGCATTTGGAGAATTCCCAGCTTTTTTTGCCACGTACTTTCTATTGACCATAAAAAGTGAGCTTATAACGTCTAGTAACACAGAAAATATTGTATGTATTTGTTCATCTTCTCCTTGCCTTGTTATGATGTTTGCCATAATTGTGAGTGCCGGTGAAGTGTTAGAAAGTGGTACATCGTCAGAATGTGGTATGCATACCAAAACTTGACCCGTGTAATGTCAAAAAGAGGTACAATGTCAGATGCAGTCAATTGCGATCTGATGGGTGTTTTCCTATTGTCAAACAGAGGTACATTTACCATTAATTATACATTCTATTTTGCAAACTTACACTGGAAACAGACAATCAATTTCTCTAAAAAGAAAAAAAAAAATCAGGACAAACAAGACAAAATGAGATGTCCGCTGCATCAACGATATTAAAGACTGGAAAATATGATAAATTCAATTTAGAAAGATGTAAAAGACCTAAAACAGCATAACGTATCAGATTTGAATGAGCGCTTCCCTGCTTTCTTAGTGGAAGTTGTTTAGGCATGCATAAGGAAGCGCAATGCGCTGTGTACCACTTTTTACCGCATACCTGTTGCTCCAATATTGAGTTATTGATTTGATCTGGTTTTGAACTTGCTTTGCGCTTGTCTGGAGAAGAATACCTCCCAACAACAAAACACACTTCCTCATTCAAGTCAAACCAATTCAAACCTTGCATAGAAGGGTGAGACCAGCCAAGCTGAAAGGGAATGATGTCACCTGACTGAAATGGATCATCAGAATCTAGAGCCACATAACAGCAAGGCTGTGTGGTCCAGTGGTTAAAGAAAAGGGCTTGTAACCAGGAGGTCCCCAGTTCAAATCCCCTCAGCCACTGACTCATTGTGTGACCCTGAGCAAGTCACTTCACCTCCTTGTGCTCTGTCTTTCGGGTGAGATGTAATTGTAAGTGACTCTGCAGCTGATGCATAGTTCACACACCCTAGTCTCTGTAAGTCACCTTGGATAAAGGCGTCTGCTAAATAAAAATAATAGCAAGCCGCATAAATAAATAAAATGACATTTGGCACTGTTTGTTGTTTAACGAATGTATCCTCCTTCTTGTTTAGATGCAGTTTGTAAATCCTGTAACGCGCACCCAGTGCTTTGAAAATTGCATATGCTCAGCACATCTACTATGCCAGAAATAGCTACCCAATAGAGACAAAAAGATCTAGAAGGTGAGATACTTTAATTTCTGCAACTGTTCTTTATTAATAATATTATTACTTTTTAGATCTGAAAATATTCTAGCTGTTTATATAAGTATCTGAAAAAAACATTCCTAAAAAATAGGTAGTTTCTACACTCAAACTAAGCAGTGGAAATTGCTCAATTCAGTTAGTAAAATATGTTACATTTTTGTGACAATTCCTTTATTATTCACATTGCTCTTTAAAAATGGAAAAGAAAATTGCAGAACATTTTTATAAAATTGTCTGACCCCAAAATACAACTTGCACAATTTAATACCTAATTTTTCCTACAGAATATACAAGTGGCATTTTCTGACCTCAAAATACAACTTGCCACAATTCACTACATTCTTTATCCTACAGGATATGTAGGGGTGGTATTTTCTGACACTGCAGTATGACTTACCATAATTGACTTCCTTCCTTTCTTATAAAATATATAAGGATGGCAATTTCTGGGAAGGTGGTAAATTTTGGCAATTACATAACTGCCACAAATTAGAAAATTAGCAAATTTTGGCAGTACACCGGCAGCTGTGAAGCATTCTCAGGGGGGATACACAGCTGGTCCTACTGCACCTCCCTCCCGACAACTGAGGGCAGTTAGATTAGTGTAGTTAGTGTTCACAGTAGCCCTTCTAAGAATGCAGTGTTCAGATCTGTGATTTCCATGTGTGCAGATGTAGTCTCTTATAAACAAAACAGTGCAGCAACATACCACAGTAAAATGATGGTGTACTTGTAGTACAGCCAGAATTATGCATAACCATGCACAGTCTGCAACAAATAATTCAGTTCTACAGTAGGACATTATTGTAGTGGTATTTTATTTATTGTTATTCCAAAACATATTTAATTGTTCTGGTATATTGCTCTGGTCTTTTGTTTTTTCAGAGCAAATAAGAGGGTTTGAAGTGTTTTGTGGTTGGTGGCAAGGCCCATTTCTTATGAACATGTTGCGATCTGGTTTTACGAGTAGATTCACAGAGAAACGTAATATGATGAACATAACATTTGGAACAAAGAAACACAATATTGTGTATCTGTGTGGTTAGTCAGAAATTAAAATTTGTAAATCATAAATTGAATGACAACATGTGTTTCAACAAATGAAATTCTCATTCATGTAACCTCCCTCATCCATTAAATACACACTTAGTAGATCATTAAAAAAGCAAAGATGGTTCTTGTTGATTCAAAAGGAAATGGACAGTAATGTAATCCTACTTATCAGTAGATTATGCAAAAATGAAAAATTTGAGTTGTTATAAAAATGACAACAAAGAAAATGGCCACTAATCCAATAATCATTCTTCTCAGAATTTGTTTTTTTTTATAATTTAATTTGAATTATGCAAATCATTTAAATATAATACTATGATGAAAATATTGCTACTGCTTCTTGGTACATAAATACTTCAGGTGTAGTTCAGCTTCACTCCAATGGTCTAGCTGCAACATTTGAAACATTTACATATCCTGAATTACTGTAAAGAAAACAAGGACCAAAAGATTCTCATCACAGTAACATTAATACAGCTGATCAGAGGTAACACAATACATTGGTTAGTATTCTTTTAAAGCAGATCCTCATATTGTTATACATAATTTCTCTACAGTATGTATACTACATTTTATTTTTTTATGGCAGGTATTTTTTGTTGCATGTTTTTGACTATACATGAAGATGATTGTATCCAGGCTGGCAACGAAGACGGAGAACCACTCTGTTCTACTGATAAAGACAGTATGCTGCAGCAGTTACAACTGTTGCCATGGCAACAGATTAACAGTACTTGTCAGTGCATGAATAAATAGCGTGGATTATAGGCACATTTTCTTTCAGTGCTCTAAATACATACAAATTAATATATCAAGCAAACCTGTGTAATCATCATGTCTTGCAAGCAATCTATCTTCTGTTAAAGACCCCTGCAATCAGTTTGGAGTACAAACTGGTTTTGTGGTATTGTGCATCGTTCCTTTTGTCAGTCAATGCATTGGCACATGTGGCATGTAGGTTTTGATAAGTTTAAAATATAAATTCAAGGTCTTAAAATGACTCTGTACTTACACTCCGCCAACTATTGTGAAAGATGATTTACCCTCCTGACCTGCCTCTTGCTTAGCGGTTCTGGATCGGTACAGTATTGCTATATCAAGGAGTGGAGTGAAACAGGCAGCATTCCAGTCTAGTTATTTATGAACATTTCAGTACAGGACAACACTTGCATGCAAACCACGTACTTACATCTAACAGTATGCTTTTATTTCCTCAAAGTTATATTAATGGGGGTGGAATTCAGTTACATGGCTGGTAAATTGGATTGATATTAAACCAGTGTGAGAATAAACCACTTGACATATTCTGGCCTGGAGATTTCAGTTTGGTGATAATAAATAAACATGTGACAAAATAATAAGAAAGAGTAATATTAAACAAGTTTGACTGCATGTATATTCTTGGTTATGAAGGCACCTACTATCAGCTTGCTTTCAGAATGTTACAGCTGCTGTCCTGCAGATCATGATTAATACTGACTTATAGTGGGAGATGCTTGTATAAAGAACATATGTTACAAACACATTTGCAGAGAACAACCAGCTCCTGTAGTTAAATATTGTACCTTCTGACATCACATGAATAAAGACCGCTGTGCTCATTTGCACACTGGAATAGAAGTGTGCTGGAAACAGAAACGCACATACATTTTTAGAAACATCTTTTTACATACAATGAATAGCACTGCACTGAATTCTATTAGATAACTGTAACCTTGGTATATTTTTAGTTTCTTGGTGGTTTCCCCAAAAATAAATCTTTAGGAGAAATGTCTTTATAAGAAAAATAGCAGCAGCATTTAAAAGAAAATACAGTAACTTGAATTATGTTTTATAATGGTTATAACAACAACTCATGAGGAAAACCATTATATTTGCAGATCATTTACTGAAGGCCTAATCACACAGCACCAACACTCATTTAAAAAAGATACAAAACCTTGATTCAGAAGGCTAAACTATGGAAGAACGTAATTAATTTTAGCTGACATCTATCTAGTTTATTTTTAAACCCATGTAAGATTTCGCTGGTCAGAATGTCTATTACAGTGCACCTAGTGGTACACTTAGATTGGATCTTGTGTGTCAGTTAATTCTCTGCATACAGTACAATCTTTAGACAACAATATTAGTGTGAAATATAATTGGGATTGATGGTTAGAAATGATATAACCACTATATTAGTGAAATATCATTGGGATTGATGGTTAGAAATGACATAACCACTCTATTAGTGAAATATCATTGGGTTTGATGGTTATAACCAATATAACCACTATATTTAAATAACCGATTTAGCAAATGTGTCACTTAAATACATAACAAACCCTAACATTTCTCTTCAATCATCCTTTTCAATCCTTTTACCCTCTTGCTACAATTTTACATTTACATCATCTTCCCCCCAACCTCTAACTTTACTATGATACTGTATTTTGATTACTTTCCTCTTTAAATCAGCAGAATGTTTTTTGTTATCATGACTTTGTTTTTTTCCCTTTCACCTCCCTATGTATAAAACATTACAAAACAGCTGAACTGAAAACAGGATTTTTTTTGAAAAATATATTATTGTGTTACTGTTGCGATTCCTACAACACGGCAAAAGTAAAACCTTTGTTAACCCACAGGGTGTTAATGTTTGAGTACAAGCAAACATGGCGGTATGCAAATAAATGTTAAGCTAAATCTTATTACATTTTAAAAAATAATACTTTTATTATCAGTACAGAATTGTTTACAGGAACGAATGTTATGGATGTAAATCGTATGTGCTTTGATGCTAGCGCTCCTCTTTATCGTTTATTCCAAGTGAACTTCCTCCGGGCTCCTTCCTGTCCAGGCTTCTGCCGCTCCTTCACACGGGGGTCAGGGGTCAGCAAACCAGCTGGCAGGGGTCACAGTGAGAATACAGTTCACAATCTTCAAAACTCAAATATCATATCATATAGTTTTACCTCATTCGTTTATGAACAAACGCTGAAGTGGGAGGCAGTGTTTTCCTCTAACATGTACTGTTGTTTTTGCTTTACAGAACTAGAATTATTAGTTTGACTAGAATTATATGCTGATGGTACAAAAAGATGCATGATGGGAAGTGGCTGAATACAACGAAGCGGCACAATGTTATACCTGCTTTTTCTTTTAGGAACAAACAGAACTTCTGGTCTTTGATTTCACTAAGTACTGCGTTACTGTTACTGTGCAGTATTCCCTATTACTGTCTATGGTGCTATAATCACGATTGCCGTGTATGTATTGTTCATGTACTCTGGGTAACTAATAAACTGAGGGTCAAACTGGAGAATCTTTCAGCCCTTACAAATCAATGCATGACTTTTATTGGAATTATTAGAATACAAGGGTAGGAAATTCAGCAGAAAAAGCTGTCGGGTTCGATCCAAATTTCTACAAACTTAAGGCAGTGGATTCTGTGTAATATTAACCCTTTGCGGTCCTATGTCGGACCTGTCCGACATTGCAATTATTCCTATCCGGTCCAAAAAAACGCAAAAAACGGGTTTCTACTCGTTTTTTCTCTGGAAAAAGCCGAGAAAACCATTCAATGGCCGAGTGGGAGCGACAGGAGCCGAGACAAGCTGAAAAAAAAAGGGCGTATCTCATGAATAGTCATACTTGCCCCTGGCATCAGATAACGGCGGCCATAAGGAAGGCTGCTACTGCATCAGCGCTCAGACAATATCACGGACATTTGCAGAGCTTTTTTGAGATGTTATAGTAATAAAATAATGACTTGGATCGCATTATTGAGGCATTTGGTGATAAAACGAGTGATCAGGAGATGATTGATCGATATGTACGACT
Source organism: Acipenser oxyrinchus oxyrinchus (assembly GCA_030684275.1). NCBI lineage: Eukaryota > Metazoa > Chordata > Actinopteri > Acipenseriformes > Acipenseridae > Acipenser > Acipenser oxyrinchus. Next base: position 8,025,351 of record CM060255.1, read on the forward strand.
ATTATTATTATTATTATTATTATTATTATTATTATTATTATTATTATTAATAATAATTTCTTAGCATATGTGAAAGCTATAGCGAACGAAAGGGTGGGGCGGGGCTGGAGATGCCTAGTGAGTGCTTTGTTGATATGCAGGGCCTTTTAAACCCGTTTGACTGTGGAAAAAAAATACTTTTAAACAGCGCGTCTAAAATTAACTGCGCGGGTGAAAATAAATTGGACCTGACGCGCCTGACACGCACTTAATAAATGGACTGCAAAGGGTTAAAAGAGTAAAACTATAAAAAAACATAAATGTTAAATTAAATCTATCTAGTTTATATTCAAGCCCATGTGAGATTTTGCTGGTCAGATTTACTTTGTAACAGTGCCATCTAGTGGCACTTTTACATTACATCTGGTATGCCAGTTGGTTCTCTGCATACAGTCCAGTCATTAGTGGACATTCTACAAACTCAGCCAGTGGATTCTGTGTTATATCACAGAGGAAGTAGCTTCAAATAACACAGCCTTCTTTTTTTGAATGCTTTGACTGAGTTCAGGAGCTGGTCTTTAGTTCTAGCTGACTGCCATGGACCAGTCAAAGTGTCTTTGTATAAAGTAAGCACCAGTAGCATCAAGAGCACAACAGTGTCTGGCAGGTGTTAGCAAAGTGGGAAATGACTACATGGCTCTTACTTCTATAAAAGACACTTTGGCTCATCTAGCATACCGTAGGTAACTATGCAACTAAACTGAAGGAGCAGCTTGGGTCATCCTTACCCTGCCTCATGGACTCCACTTCATTTTCTGTGACGAAGCTGAGCAAAGCTCTAGCAGTGGCCAATCGGATCGCACCGGCCTGTGCTGACCTGCCGCCTCCAGTTACTTTACATTCCATGTCATGCTTCCCCAGTCTGTCCAGAAACTGGAACGGGAACATTAGCTGCTCTCTAAGAGACACAAATTAGAAAATTCACCCACCAAAAACAACATCATAACAAAGTGATTCTTAAAATGGACAAATGCTGAAATGAACACAACAAAACAGAAATTCAAAAGCACTTTATCAAAATCAAAATGTTGAAATGGAATTACCTGAAATGTAATAATACTATTGATACCATGTATGACAGTTGTGCAACGTCTAGTTCACATTTCTTCCAATGAAGACAAACAGATATTCTACACAACCAATGTCATTTCACATGCAGAGTTATCCTGAAAGTACGTTGCTTATAACCCAAACTTGCTCTTCAAATAAATCTACGATTAATTCGGGACACTCACCGATCTTGCAGTACAGGAAAGTAGTGCAAATAGTCCACACCATTTACAGTGATGTTTCCGGATCCGTTGTCTCGGACTACTGTTGTTGCTGTGGCAGTCTTTCTTCTACCTATGAAACAAACACAATATTGCGAGAATAGAACATGACCCTACAGAGGCCATCAGAGATTGAACAACATCCTGGTAATAAACACAATGTAACTAATGCTGAATATTCAAACAAACATTTCTTTACATGTAGGCAAAAAAAACAAAAACATTTCCGTGTCCACCAGAAATTATACAATGGATAGAAAGAAGAATGTGTTTGGCCTTGCACCGATTTTACCACCTTGCCAGAATTTGTGTGGCATTTTCTCAAGCTAGTCAATTGGGGTTCATTTCTGCCATATTATACAGATCAGGTACATCACTCCAAAACACCTCAAGGTTTTCCAGCACTGGCTGAACTGACAAAAGAAATGTTTTGTATAGTGATCAGTGTGTTGTTTTTCTTTTATAATGCTACCTTTGCCACTTGTATCTTCAATACTTTATATTTCTGCTGAACTATATGAACCCACCCTGACCACAAACACAATTCCCCATTTGCAAATATAAGGATTTAATAAGAACCTTCTCCAGTGCTGAAGGCCACTTCATTTTCATCATACTGCAGTGGCTCAATCTTCTGTTTCTTTGACTGTACTTCAAGTGCCTGACGGAACCTCTGAATATACTCCTCTTCCATACTGCAGTAAGGAAGAGCCAGGATTCGCTCTAGCAGCTGGATGAAGCGCAGACACTAGGCAGAAAGAGCTGCACATTAGATCCTTATAAAGTTATAAAAGTAACTGTACTGAACAACTGTAGGACAGATTACAAATCAAGTATTATGAAATGCAGTACAGGTAGCCGTAGAATAACATGACTCGTATTTTAAATGTTAAGTTTAAAGAATATCACAGCAGTAGAAAGAAAAAAAAAATACAAAACAAAAGCAAATTGGGTTTATTAGCATCCTCTGCTGCATCAAGCACACATTGCTCCTTCTCAACTCATTCACAGAGGTTACCTGCCTGTGCCCGGCACATGACTACAGATGCTTTGCACACAGAAGATCTCCGGAACTGTCAGTTTCATCACTCCACTTAACTATTTGCAATACCTTAACCAATTACATCTGCTACCGTTGTTTTAAGTTGAATGGCAAAAACTGTACTATCGTAACTAATTATCAAACAAAAAACAACCTACACTACAAATTGCTGATCATTTCATATAAATCAGTTATTGTTCTAACCACACAGTGCTTGTGTTAGAAAGCTGGAATTAAGATGTCAGCTTATATACACAATACAGTACTATAGACACAGAGGGATACTTACATCATGATCTGAAATTGGCTGCACCAATATCTCTTCCAGCTCTTCCTTAATCATCCACCTGCTGCCAATCAGGTTTCTGTGTTTTTTTTATTCAAACACAACACATTAATTTAAAATGATATTACTGTACTTATATGTACTACCAGGGGGTACAGCATGATTTTTTTCTTGCACCCTGTTGTTCAGGTTGATGAAAACACTGAATGTGTTTACTTTGCCAGAGCAGGTTGATGTATTCTCATCTTAATGTTCAAATTACATTCAAAAAGCAGAGCACAGTATTAGAATAAGAGACAACCTGCACACAATGAGGAGAAACTTCCACACCTATAAATATTACTTTAAAAGAATCGTGCGGAGTTTCTATGATGAATGCAAGTGGCATTTCAGTATGAACACGTGTACATTTGATGGATAGATGGATAGATACAAACACACTACCTACACTTGTTTAGTTTCTTGTGAAAAAAGACCCTCTGCTCGCATACGGTCTTGATATTTCTGAATGTCCAGGAACTTTCCAAACGTGTCCTGTAAGGTAAGAAGCATTAAACATAAGTAAGCAATAAGGTACGACAGGGTGTGGGATATACTCTAATATCCACACGCCCCGGGTGCGTTATACGGCACGAGGTGAAGCCGAGTGGCTTTAACCACCGGGGCGTGTGGATATTAGAGTATATCCCACACCCTGAAGTGCCTTATTGCGCTTATAAAATGGGTCAACTAACTAACTAAAAAAAAAAAAAACATAAAAAAATGTATTAATATTATTATTATTATCATCATCATTACTATAAACATTTAACTGATTAAAAACAAGAAGCACTATTTATGGATGTTAAATTGAACACTGCCATTGAAATTGCAGCTTTGAAGATTTACAGGCCCTGTTTTTAGATGTTCATTCTGAACAGTAGGTGGAGCTGCAGCAAGTGATTTCGAGCACAGACCTTCTTTACCACGTCTGGCCATATTTAGTTGCACATCAAACAAACATTTCTCACAAGACCTGCGGCAGTGTAAGCTGACAGTGTTGAGGAAGATTTTTTTTTTAAATCGTCCTTTGTGATCTGGGAGTAGTGACAGGAGGTATCCATGGCAGATTTGCGGTACCGTTTCCAATGGCAACAAAGATGTTTGCATTTTGAAATACTCGGACAGTGGCATAACAAGGACACCTGATGCCCAGGCAGTGGATTTCTGTGTGTTTTTTTTCCTTTTCTTTTTCTATGTCCAGAAGCTGTGCTTTGGTAAGTTCGATGCAGTATTACTTTTGTTTCACCACTTGAATAAATAAGTATTGGTGTCCAATTTAGACTCCTCCAAAATCTCATCAAGATCACAATGAATATACCTCGTCAGTCATCTTTATGGCTACTGTTTTTTTTTTTTCCCCAAAATGATATATTAACTGTGGTTACTCATGTTTATTAACATAAATTTAAATATGGCTACCATTTTTTTTTTTCTTCAAAATTCTAGTGGTGTATGGATATCTACAAGTGATTCGCCCCTTTTTGAAAAAAAGTTAACCCATGGGAATATGCTGTAATATTCATACCCCCATGTGACCTGTTTTGACCAATCAGGACAGCGTATTTAAAAGACCATCATCCCATTCTGCCGAGTATAATTCTGAAGAAGGTTTTTATATTATAAAAAAATAGATTAAATATTATATATATTTCTGCACTGTAGCATTAAAACAATACAACAGAAACAGCTGTATGCTGTTCCTTTTTTAGGCTAGAAAGACTGAATATGACCTTTGTCACCTTACATAATAAAAATAAGGATATGCTAACTTATAAAACAGCTGTTCTATGTATAATACAATATTGGCATGCAACCTACTCTTGCTTAGCGTAATAAAATAAAACAAATACATGCAAGAAAGTAAGTAGGTAAATAAATATACAAGACAATTGTTTTAGAGTGGAACTAGATTACACCTGTTTATAAATACCTAAATGCATTTAATTGTCTGAGAAATTGAATTTTGTGAGCCAACTGGTCTTTTTTTTTTATTATAAAGTCTGTCATGCAGAGTAGACTGCAGTGGGCTGACATGCTTGTCTAAATTGGCATCAAGCCTATGAGCTTACAGTGCCCATCAAACTGTGCATTTCATGTATTACGTTTAGTCAACCTTACAAATGAATTCTTGTCACGTTGTAAATTGTGAACCCCAGAGAGAATGGATTTCCCTGTCAATTATTCTGCTGATGTTTGCCTTAATTCTTTCTTGATTGTGCATTTAATCCTAAACAGCTGTTGAAAAGCAAACAGCAAGCAAAAAAAACTACTTTTCACTAACAAAAAAATAAAAAATAAAAAAATAAAATAAAATAAAAGCAGTTTATTTAACATTATATCACAGACGTAGCAGTCTTTTTCAATATGTGACGGCGGCTCTTCTTATTAAAAAACACTTTCAATGTTGGATATGCTTTGTTCTTGCAAACATTGCTACTGAACATTATTCAAGACTTCAAGTTTCAAGTCAACAGTCAACACATAATGCATCCCCTGAACAGACACACCATGTGGTTACATTGTAACACAAGACTAACAAGTGTGGATGGTATTTTTAAATATGTAAAAGTAATAAAAGTTAAAGTAAATATATAAAAGACAATTTTGGTTTTGCTTGTTTCGGTGTGTTCTTGTATGTGCATTCTCCAGCTATTCAAAGCATTCTTCTTTTCTTTAAAAAAAAAAGTTGGTTCTTACAAATTTAGTTTTCACAGAAGGCAAAGGACAATAGCACTGGCTGCAATCCCCTTGAAATCTTTGCAAACACCCAGACCATCATTCAGATCTGAACACCCATCAGTCCTTCAGTCCTGGGCCTCTCTCAAGCAGGGGCTGACAATTGTGTTGATGTTGTGATATTATCACCATACTCATTTCACTTTTATCCTGACATTTATATATAAATGATACATTTTTATGTAAAATACTGATGCGTACTGTACATACACTGATGCTTATAAGTGTCAGCAACTTCTTGACAAAATCAAACAAGCTTTTATTTTCCATACAGAAACTTTATCATGCATTGTAAATGATAACAGAACCACCCCCACCCTCAACCTCTGGACGGTAAGCTCTTTCTGCTCTTCCTGTCCCACAGATACTTGACAAGATTTAGATCTGGCTTCTGTCCAAACTACTCCAGAGATTAATCAGCATCTTGAGGCACTGTACATACCCAGCCTTTCTTCCTGAATGATATCATTTTCTTACATAGTATTGAGTCTATGGTCCATTGAATGCCCACTTTTGAAAGCACTGCCCAATACAGCTATTTAGGTGGCTAGGTGGTGTAGTAGATTAATTCACTAGCTTGTCAAGCCTTTCATATATGGAGAATAGAATCCAGTTAAGGTCAAGTAAAATAAGTTTGGTGCTTCTGCATATTAGGGTTAATATCACAAAACCTGCAGCAGTCAGTTCATCAGAATGGCCCAGAGAGTCATCAGTTATGAGACTGTTCCTTGTGAATATATAACGCAGTCTTGGAAACACCCGTTATCCGAGCACATACTATCACGTCTAATTAAAAGTCTATCAAGTATGTTGATTGAAACCAATTTGAAACAGGAAGATGCAGCTTTTTTTAATATTATTACATTATACAGAATACAGGGATTGCATTGGCATAAAATAAAAGGCCTAGCCTCCATTTCTGTTATTAACCAACCGGCTCTTTCCCCCAATGACATGCTTTGTAGCCAGTGACAGGCTTTGACACCGAAGACAGTGCAGAGGTGAAATAATCAAGGCTGAAAACTTGACAGCTTCCTTTCAAAACTGCACATTTGAAACCTACATAGCACATGGCAATGCAGGACACGTGAAGAATTTGTTCACTTGCTAGAATCACTTTTAAGGTCTTGGTTACCCAAACTAAAAAAGTCCCATCTTAGAGACAGCCTGCTGTGCACTGGGCACAAGTGCAGCAAACTGCGCAGAAGCAAATGGGTGCAGCCACAGATGTCTGCCAAATATCCTGTCTAAACTGCACTTTATTACCACTTTCTGTTTTACAACAGCAGTGGGGCAAAAAGGAAGCTAATGTACCATGTACTCTAAAGGTGACGTCATGCAAAACCCTTGATTAAGTGGGGGGAGTTAAGAGGAATAGATTTACCCTGGACGGCTCAGCTGGCAATCCTTTCTGACAGCACTACCTCTCTTTGGTGCCATCATCCTTTCTGACAGCTGAAATGCAATGTTGCATATGTCCCCCCCAACCCCCTTCTTCCCCCTTACAGCGAAAATTTGCATCTGCACCATGAAGCGTTGTACATTATTTCTTAGCACTGCAGGGGGTTCAAGTCTGCCAGGAACCTTTTTGCAAATATTACCACAGATCAAACAGGCAGCGTTTCAAGGTAGATTTGACATACCTATTTAAATGAACAGTAGGGGTCCTTGGGTTGCCGGAGGCTAAGCAGGAGCAAACCTCAGTGGAAAGTCAGAGCTGCAGCTCCATTACTCAGCAGTGACATGCTGTGCGTTTATCATTCATTCATTTCTGCCTGGCCAAGAAGCTCATTGCCCAAGGTCGATAGAAAACAAAGAGAGGTTTCAGGAAAATAAATGCTCCTGACAAATGTCGGGGGGCAGATTTTGTTCCTCGGGGTTATTTCCCGCCTATCACCCCCTGCAAAATACACACAAACTATGAACTCTACAAAGTATGACTTGCTTTAAAAAGTCAAATCGGCAAGCTTGAAATACGATTTTAGGGTACAGGGGACTGCCACCTTACTTAATTTTGTATTTCTTTTTGGCACCAGTGTGTGAAATAAGGTCTGACAGGATCCCTCACTGGGGGATTATAAATTCTTCTACATTAAGAAATAAATGCTAGGGACTGGGGGGGCATACACCAGAACTTATAATCACAGCACTGAGCAGATTTGAACTCTTTCCCCCTGAGTCCACTGAAGTGAATGTTGTCATATATGCAGCTTATTCATCAGCAAATGGGCAAACACATAAATATCACAGAATTCTCTACAGCCAATTTACTTACATGCATTAGTGAGTAGTAGGACTGTTTGCCGGTATAGAAAAGGAAATGAAAGGGTCGACCATCTTCTCCCCATTGGACAGCTGGAAAACCAATACAACAGCAACATTAGGCTTTTAATAGTGGGGTATTTTTAAAACTTTGTCAGTTATCTTTCAATGACATTTTCTCAAGTCCTTGTTTTTTAACATATTATCAAACTATACGATTCTAATAAACAAGATGCCTTAGTTCTGTTAAATGGTATACCGGATATTGTAGCATTGGTGCGTTTTGCTTGGTTATTCTCACATGTTGTGAAATATCACCATCACCGACAACTCTATGGACACTCTTATAAAATGTTGTTTTTCTGAAAGCTGACAATGTCTGTTGGGTAGGCAAGTACTGTTACAGATAAAACCTGTTCATTTTACAAAACTAAAATCAAACAACTACAATAAGTTATATTTCAAGTTCTCTTAAGCACTCTCAAGGGGTTTTGTGTTTCATTTTGTAACATTAATATGATATTCTCTCCCTTCAAAGTTAAAGCTAAAGACTGGGTAAATGCTTTAAAAATCCAGCCCTCTGGATTATCCCTTGTGCAGCCCGTTACAGCAATTGTTGGTTTTCTTTACCTTCAAATGTACCTACTATATCAACACAGATGTGTGCATTTCAATTTCTGTCAGGTCTCAAATTCACCTCTTCTCCAGCCTTATCTGTTTACTGCATGGGTATTGCTATTAACTTTTAGCAGAAAACAACTTAGCAGAAATATATATATGTATATTACACAGGCTTTAACAACTTATTGTAAAAGATTGCTAGTGTGAAGATATTTTCTGTTTCAGGTGTATAATGAAAACTATTTGCAAAGTTCTTTTTAGTATTTTAGGCAAGCTGCAGAAGGATACAGTACATCATTTTCTCACTGGTTGTTTGCTTTCTAAGATGCTTGGGGCTGTCTTTCTCCCACAACTGTTCTGAGGATTACTGTGGCATACTATAATAGATCGATACCTGCCCTGTATACTGCAGACGTCCATAACAGAAAGGCACACTTGCATGTGACAGGCTAAAATAAACTTCTGAAAGATTTGGGGTGACGGCATTCAGAGGGAGTTTCGGTTTCATCTCTAGATTAACCTTCTATATTAATGAAACTTAGTAACTACTGCGGATTAATGGATTAATAAATATGTACAGTGGGTTCCATGGAAAATCTTCCTGTTACCATGGTAAACTCGCGGTTACTCGGCATCATGGTATACCGCGGTTGTCATGTGGTGCAAGCTGAAGTGTAAAATCAATACTTGCTTTTTCCAGCATTGTGCCAGAGAGCTTTTAGTATACCCTAGATCGTTAACAAGAGGATTTCTGCTTTAGATTTGTTTAATAACCCCCCTCCCTCTCCATCGTATAAGTACTGTATTAACAAACGTACTGTACTTTAAAAATGTATTTGATGATTGACAATTAAATTACAAAAGGAAAAAAAAATAATCTGTAAAAATGATCAATATAAAAAAAAATAAGAAATGCTTTGCCCATACAAATGCGATTTAAATTTAAATGTTTTTCATGAGATTTTTTTAAGATGTGAAAATAACTATATATAAAAAAAAATCAATAAATGCCAATATATGGTATGAAAAACATCATTTTCTTAGGGTCAGTATGATAACAACTCTAAATGTTACTGTACTTTATACAATTTGCAAGTAGTCAAATCAATAGATGCAATTGTTTTGGCCAGGTTTAATACTACTTATGCGTCAACAGTTTAAATTCTTGTCTACTTGTGCAAGTGCAAGCCAGTGATCCACGCATAAACAAATATTTCATCCCCAGTTCAGTTCTACAGTCCCATATGGTTTATAAAAATAGTTAACATATTTGTGTTGCTTATAACGTTTTAATAACATTTTATTACTATTTGCATTCTTGGGAAATGCACAGAATTTGGTGAATTCATTAAATGGTAGTTTAAAAATCAGTATTTTTAATTATTTCATATTGTTATTATTATGTGTTTATTTAGCAGACTCATTTATCCAAGGCGACTTACAGAGACTAGGGTGTGTGAACTATGGATCAGCTGCAGAGTCACTTATAACTGCATCTCACCCGAAAAGACGGAGCACAAGGTTAAGTGACTTGCCAGGGGTCACACAGTAAGTGAGCCGGGATTTGAACCAGGTTACAAGCCCTTTTCTTTAACCAATGGACACACTATGTGATTTTTAACAGTAATCTTACATGTTATTGTTGTGCAGTTTATGTAAAATTATTAGAGAAAATGTTTCCTCATCCCTACTGCAATCTGGCTCATGGTGTGTCTCAATCAACAAAAACATAGTAATGACGTCATATCGACCACTCCTTGCGTGAAGACACTTCCTCTCCCAAAAACAGAGTCCGTTTTTAAATCAACAACAAGTTTGTAAATACAAACACTTAGTGAACATTAGCCACTAATACGACAAAGAGAAAAATACGCAATTTCTGGTGTTTAACAAACAATTTTTTATAGAAAACAGAAATAGCTATTTCTAATATTTGTTCATAACAAAAGTATTGGCACATTTACATTAAAAGTCTGTACAAATGTAATATAACTAATTAAATATAGGAATTGACTGAAAAACATTACACAGTAACTAAGCTGCATTATAAAGTCAATAGCCAGAAAAAGAAGTAATTATTTCCAACATCTGCTGAAGAAGAACATTTAGCAGAAATATAAACAGGAATCTGATGCATTATTCAACAAAATAGAACTTTTCCCCAAAAATGGACCATAGTATGTTTAGAGAAAAAGGGAAAAGCCTTCAGTGACAATTACATTGTTTCTACAGTTAAACATGAGGTGGTTCGACCCTGGTATGGGGGCATTTTAGCAGTTATAGGACTGCAGACATTCATGTGATTGAAGATCAAATCAATGCAGCCATGTATCAAAACATTCTACAAAGTAAAACGATACAATCTGCTCGTAGGCTGATTGGCAGACAGTTTATCTTCCAACACGACAGCGACCCAAAGCATACAGTGAAGTCAAATAAGTTCTGGAAAGGCCTTTGCAATCCAATACAAATGCTTTGGACTGATCTGAAAAAAAAAAAAAAACTGTAGCCAAGCACTGTGTATCCAGTCTGTTTGAGCTGAAGGAAATATGCAAGACGGAGTAGGCCCTGATTTCAAGAATTATCAAATATCTGAAAGCCAGAATAAAAGCAAAAGGAGGACACTCGAAATACTAAAGCAGGGGTGCCAGTACTTGTGTCATAAACAAATACTTTAAATGAAAAGTTTGTTTCTTGAGAAAGATTATTTGTTAAATTACTAGAAATTGTGTATTTTGCTATTTGTCTTAGTAAAAACTGGTTAAAGTTTACTAAATGTTTGTCCTTGAATCTGTTACTTTTAATAATGGTATAATAACTGTAGGGTCCCAATATTTTTGTGTGAGACTGTGTAGAGATAAATATATTAATTTACAATCCAGAGCTGGCAATGGAACGTGAAACAAGAAATGTGATTGGTCGAGCAAGGTTCCAGCTGTCTGTATTAGAACATAACGTTTACAAACGAGAGGAGGCCATTCGGCCCATCTTGCTCATTTGGTTGTTAGTAGCTTATTGATCCCAGAATCTCAGCAAGCAGCTTCTTGAAGGATCCCAGGTATTGGATGGACACAGACAGTTCGACTCTGGTCACACATTAGAAAGCACTGCGCTGCTTCACAGAATTTACAGTACCAGCAGCCATCTTGTTTACAGTTACAAAGTTACAGCATCTATAAAACTGAATGACCAACTGCCTGACAATATGGATGTCTCTAAAGATACTGAACCACCCCAGAAAAATACCAAAACTAGTAAGTAGAAATGCAGATTTAGATGAAGACCAATTAAATGAACAGGAAGATTGCAAAACTGAGAAATACAAAAGAAATGACAAAGCCGGCAACTGCCGTCTTTCAGGACTGGCTAAAACAGAAACAAACTGAAATACATTTCTCAACTATGGACAATGCACATCTTAACAAAATACTAAGGGAGTTCTATGGAAATGCAAGAAATGTCCAAGGAGAAGAACATAACATTTCAAGCTACATTAGACTCTGAGCTGCACTAAAATGCTGTCTAAATGAAAACAAAACTGGGGATTCTGTCACCATACACACTCACCCCGATTTTGTCACTTCAAATAAAGTTTTTTTTAACGGTTTGTAAACGCTACAGAAAAACATAATATACCATACAGTATAGTATTAATATAATAAATATTCATATATTTACGCAAAAATAAACATTCCTGTTGTCACTGTTTAATGACCCTTAAATTTACTGACTCAAAATACCTGACAGAGAAAATAATAAATGTCTAAATCTTGATCATGATAATATCAATTCTGTTTCCTCAGTAACTGACAGGTAACCCACAGTGCACTGCAGTATCAGCTACCACACCTACCACGGTACCGGAGAGATTTTCCATGGAACCCACTGTGTGCATATATAAGAAAAGCTGTGTAACTCCAACATGAAGAAAAATGCCAGTTTTGTGTAACTAAATAACAGCCATTGTATCACTGTGAAACACTTTAAGGGCTTTCCATCAAAAGCAATTATTTGAAGACAAAATATGTATGGTTTGGAGCAACTCCCCACTTGATATTAAACACCTATGATATTTACAGATATATATATTTAATAGTTACAATTTATTAGTGTTTCCCCTATGGGTTTATTACTTGAATATTAGGTGTTAAAATAAAATTAAAAAAAAACAGCAGAACTTATGCATGTGCTGATAACACTAGGTATCCATATATATTTCAACATTCTTAATACATGGTACAGCAAAAAAAAAAAAGTTTTAAAGTGTATTGTTGTATAACCACTTATAACAGATCCCTAAACTAAAGTGTTACCCATAAGCCTAGGTGCGTTGTTAGGTACAGGGCAAAATCTAGTTCATTATAGCAGCTGAGAAGATACTGTATTTAAGGGATAATTGTATTGCTGTGGTGTGTTACGAGGTAGTAACACTGCTGAGGCAATATCTGAATAAGAGAATAACGCTACAGCAATGCCATTTTGCTCTTATTAGGACTGAAGTCATTGTACTTTGTATCTTGCTCTTAACTGTACTGTAATTCTGGATATGTATTTTTTGTATACAACTCTACGTCACCCTGGGTAAGGGCGTCTGCTAATAAATAAATAAATAAATAAATAATCACTATTATGGTTATTTATTTATTTACCTTTGTTTGTCTGAAATTACCACTGAAAGAGTTCACTTTCTGAGAGCATGGCCATTGCATCAGTGTGAAGCGTTTCATCAGTAAGAAGTGGTTTCACAACAGGTTTAATCTTTCAGCCGTGCTTTAATTTGCCATTCTGTTATTGAGGAATAACAGATCGTCTGACCTTTCTGGAAAACAATGGGAAAGCACTGTCCACTTTTTATATGCAGTAAAAATCGTTGTGTAGGTCGCACTGCCATAAAAGTCACGTGTATAACACTTGATTTTATATGCATATGTCTCACCGGTGTATTAGTCGCTCCCCCCTTTTTAGGGCCCCTCAAAAATACCTACAAAATCAACTTATACAATGTTTTTTATGGTAATTAAGGGTTAATGGCATTGCTGTGGTGTGTGACGAGTCAATAAAGCCTGAGTTATTGAATTACCAGAGTTATTGTTCATTTTACTGGAAATGAAAAAGTAGTTAAATCATTCTGTATTATTGAATCTTACCTCTCTGCTTAGGAAAAATCTCATCTGGGTGCTGTAACAGAACATAACAATGTTAGGGATCAAGCAGGCATCTTTCAGCACAACATGACATGTATATTACATTTTATTACTCATGTACCTTCATGACAGGCCTAGCTCTCTTCTCAAACAATCCAGAAGGGAAAAGGTAGGCAATCGCCCTCTGTGAAAAACAAAACAGAAATTGTTAACTGAAATGTTAATTTGTTTCACCTGTGATAATAATCTTTTGCTAAAAAAAAAAATGTACAGCTGCTATAACACTGTCAGCCAGGATAACATTGACTTGATGTGACAAGCCTGGGAGATATATAAACTGTTCTGAAAGAATACATGACCATTCCGCAGCGATTACCGCAGACTGTTGCTTCAAGAGTGCTTCTTTGGGAGCGTCGGCTGGGATTTCAAAGGTTATCATCCTTGTATGTTACTTAGTCTACCTGTTTGTCAATAGCCAGATGTTACAACAGATGTGGCAATGAAATCACTTATTTTTACTGGACAACATCTGTAATGGAACTTTATATTGCAGCAACAACCGCTTTGTAAAATGCTGCCACAAAAGGGTTAATTTTTTTCTTGAACCTAGAGAATCATAGACTACAGTTGGGTACCAAATATGATGCCACTATCTCAAGCAGACCTGGAGATCAAAAAGTCGCATGACAACAATGCCACCCATATTAGGTCAGAGGTGAAAGTGAAAGGTATTGTTGGTGTTGGATTTTGACAGCAGAGTTAATAACACAAAGTCATCATTTAAAATGGTTAATCAGACATGAGCAGTTAAAGAACAGGCGCCATCAAAATGATATAATGTTGTGCGTCTCCCACAGCATTATTTCTAGGCAACAGTTATTGTTCAACTTGCAGATGGTAGATAATAAAGACACAAAAATGACTTCATGCTAGCCATCCACCATGACAATTTATCTTAGTGTGTCCACTCCATTACAGCCTTGATGTTTAGCAGATTTTATCTTAAGTTTTCAATTAAGAACAGCAGATGCTGAATTGGAACCAGGCTCCTGCCTTTTGCAGTTGTCAAAACAGTAGAAATTATAAAACTAAGTGGAGACAAAAAGAAAACGCGGAACTCTGCAGCAGACAGACAGCACCTGTTCATACCTCGAGCTGCAATATGGCAGCCCCCAAGAGACCACACATAATACTGTCAGTACCTACAGCCTTAAGTGTTGCAGCAGACATATTTATATGGGTCTCAACTTAGGTTAAAAATGAAAATGTGATTGTAGCATTTTGATCTTTATGCAGTGGCCACTGGTTACCACTAGTGTTCAAAACACTGCAAGAAGGAGAGACATTAGAACATGTCTGCATTGAGGCTACTATATTCTAGCTTCATTTATATTACTTCGCTATTTTTTCTGTGAGACTGTAGAGGTCAATGCATTCAAGGAGTGCTATATTTACTACAGGAATGAGGATGTAGAGGTCAATATATTCAAGGGGTGCTATATTTACTACAGGAATGAGATAGCCAATAACATTACATCTTCATGTACTGTAGTATTCTGTTGATAAAGTAAACAAGGACAATGCATACATTGAAATTAAAACAGCTGAATTTAGCTCTGTATCTGTTTAGCAACGCAATGTAATTAAGAACACTGTGATCCACCTTCTTATGTTACTGTTGGGCACGGTAGCAGCTGGTCTACTATGGGATTGGCAGAACAAATTCGTTTTTGGGTAAGGTGCATCTTCGGGTTGGTGTTGGTTTCAAAATGGCCGCAGGATTAAAAGACAAAGCTGGTGAATTAATTCCAGCAATTCAGAAAATCTTACATAATATGAATTACTGTCAATTTATAGTTCTTTTTTTCTACATTTTCCTTTTCGAAAGACATACACAATATGGCAAACTTGTATTTGATTTAATGTTATTATTATGCTATTTTTTCTATTACTGAGATACTCAACATTACTGTGCATTTTCAGTCCTGCAGAGACATTTAAGACCTGCAAGTCATAGGAGAAGCATACTGAGGACAACCAAGCAAACTTAAATAATAAAACTCACGGATAAGAAATCAACCAACCACCATCACAGAATTCACATGTAAAGATGTCATCCTGTGTATAGAACACACTACTACTTTTAATGTTATGTGCCTGAGTATGATCTTTCTTTTTATGGTTTATAATCAGGGGAACATGAAGTCTTTAAAATCTTGGGAGTTGACATAGTTAACCCAAACTAATACTTTAAGTGCAGTAGAGAAACCAGGACCAGAGAACAGAGAGAAGAAGACACTTTTTCACACAGAGTGGTGAGAGTATGGAATGGGCTACCTAGTCATGTTGTTGAGGCAAAATCACTTGGATCATTTAAGACCCAACTTCTGTTGGGTTTTAAAGGTTCTGAGATCAATCAGCCACTAAGAACCGGGCGACCTTAGGATGGGTCAAATGGCTGCTTCTTCTTGTTTGTAAGTGTTCTTATAATAGCATAATACATTGTGTGTAGGGTGTTGTTTTATTGTAAAACTGCACAAGATGACATCTCTTATAGAAGACAGGTTTAAAATCTAAAATAAATGGAGATTGACATGTCAAACTGCGTTAAGCTCTGTGTATCTGGGTGTATGGTAGCCTCCAGATAAGCTGTGCGGTACACATGAAGGTGACAAGATGACAGCACACAGTTACAAAGAGAGTACCTTATATTTACTCTGAAGGACAATATTAAAATACCACAAGAAGATAAATGAAGACAAAAAGTAATGAAATATCTTAGACCCAGACATATACAAGTGTCATGACAAAGCAATCACTGACTTGCATATAAGCAGCATAAGGAATTCTTAATTTCCAATGGGACACCTCAAGTAACAGAGTGCTCCTAGCATCCTAGCAGTGTGGTACATCCCTTTGGCTCCTAGGAATAGAGTGCCCCAGTGAATCTCAGGTTACATTAATGCTGTCAGTCACTGAAATAGAAGCAATGTTCCTGTGTTTAGTCTTGCTTCCTGTTGCTTACCAGGTGATTGCCTAGGGTTATTTCTAATGATATTTTCTCCATTCATGTTTGAACCAGAATACAATGAGATGGACTACAGTGAAACCTCCCTATTAAGGGCAGTCAAGAGACCATCAAAATGTAGCTTTAATAGGGAGACTAATGAAGATACAGACCACAGTTGTTTTTTTTTTAAATGCAAGTAAGTGAAATAAAGTCAGCTTTGCAGAAACAGCAGTAGAGTTTAAGATCCTGTTCGACGAAGTATCATCCACATTATGGATGGGCATTTCCGTATATTTTTAATAATCGAATACACATAATTTGCTAAACAATGAAATGATTACTCTATTATACTTTACATCAACATGCCACTGGCTAAAAATAATGCTTACATAATACCAAACCTAAAGTAATACATAAAAAAGAGGCACTAAAGTATCTGACAATGCTGCAATAAGCAGCTCTTTATATTAACAGAAAGTGTAATAGAAGTACAGTAACCATAAAGCCCAACTTACACATACTTTCCAAACATTAACTAAAGGCAACACAATAACGTACTCGCCTTTGTGGAGTGCATTTGGTGGAGCAAGCTGTAATGGTTCGTTGTGATTTACCAGTACTTCTGCGCCATTTGTGCTAAAACTATTCAATCAATTAATCAATTTGTGCAGCAATTCATAAATTAATTTGTCAAATCATCCATACGAAAGGCTTGACAGGCTTCAGGTGAATCGGTGGCTCCACAATTGACCTGTGAATTAATTAATTGAAAGGTGAATTGACAACTGTCAATCTCGCCCTGTGCCAAAAAGGCGTAACCATTTCTAGCTCATTGGAGCAGGTACTAAAATTGCAACCAATGAGAATCCAGTCTCAAGCCAAACTGCTTCAGCCACTAACATTGTAGCTTACTAGAAAAGATGTTTATTCGATTAAATCAAATAAACAATTACACATGACCATCCCTACTCCGAATACAGTGATGCTTCACTCTGAAGTAAGGTGGCTTAGCAGAGAGACGGTACTACAACACTTTCTTTCTTGTTTATCTGAAATTAAAACTGCCCTGCAGTCAAGAAACAAATGTTATACCGAGTTGCCCGATAGTACATTATGTGGTTGCTTGACCTGGCATTTTTAAAGGATGTTAGAGAAAATATATAGCTTGAACTGTGAATTGAAATAAAACATTGCAGACATGAACAGCGCCATGAAGCTTACAAATCAAAGAAAAAAAATGCTGCATTCTCTGAGATGTTGATGTGCGTGACATGGCTGAATAGGTGGGATCCTTGTTTCATTTAAAATGCGTTGAATTTGGAAACGGACATTATTAAATCTTCAAAATAATATTCAACTGAAAGCAAGATACCCAGTGTCTGATTACTAGACTTCAGTGGACAAGTACCAACATCTCCCCACAGCTGCAAGAAACGTTGTGTCTATTTGGTTCTACTGATCTGAGTGAATTTGCCTTTTTGGACTTTAAGTTCATCAAATCAAAATTCCGATCCCGCCGAGTGATGAGCATCTGGATGACCGCATGAGAGTTACGCTTTCTAATGTCGTCGTTATTGTAGAAAGCATGCAGCGTCCAACACTGAAATCCAGGGAAGAATATATTTTCTTTACTTTTAATTTGGTGTTTTTTGAGGAGTGGCCTGCCTTTAGCCTTGTTATTTATAAGTAGCTCTATGTTGAAAAAAAGATTGGAGACTTGACATAGAAGGTAAGCTGGGCAGCTCATTTCCATTTCAAAGAAAATTGAGTTATGTTCGTGGTATTCTGTTAGAGAAAGTGTCCAGTGTAGTCGTAGTCGTATTAGCCCTCACCCTTTGCACAGTAGGCAGGGGCCCAGACTTGGTCTAACTTTAACACAAAACTAAATTGTTAAGTAAGGGTGCTGTGCTCAAGCTTAAAGCACTAAACAATCTACTTTGTACTGAACTTGAGACAGGCCGTTTACTGTTCCTTTTAGTCTGTGTTGCAGAATGAAAAGTGACGATGGATTCAACTGGGGAAAAGCAGAGGGTCGTGTTGTTGTCTTTATTAATTAGCTTTCCCAGCTGGGCAGTGGAATGCAGCTGTTTACTTGATCAATGGTTTACACAAATGTCATCTCGACTGACTCGCTTATAAATTACCAGCAAGTGCAGCTAATGTACAGGTGCTAATTTATTTAAACTCGTCTCCACAGCTCTGCACATCTCTCTAAAATGCATCTGGCACCTAATGTTACCCGTCAATTTTGCTTAGGCATGCCTGTCCTAATGACTCTCTTCATTAGAAATGAGTGCAAATCATGAAATATGGTGAATAATGATATATCAAATGGAATAGGCAAAGCAAATCAATTAGGAGGGAATTTTACTCTCCTTAATTGTTGACACAACAGTTAAATTGAGCTATTTTCCTTGCGAAGATGCTAATAACAATTAAATATCCATTTGATGCCTTGTGCCATTTTCTGTAATGTGTATTTATTTTCTTTTTGCTTGGCACTTTGTGAAAAACTTTCCGACATTGAAATACAAAATGACTACCGTTGCTCAAATGCCAGCATGCCTCTAGTTTCAGACCCATTCGAATATCTCCTGTGGGGTTTGTTTTTCCTACATACTGTATACTGTTTAAGTGGTTTAACAGATGTGGGGTTTCTGTCTCATCGCACATGAATATTGGTCAGCACATGCAGATTTGTTAGCTCTCCTTGCCTATACAAAATAATGAATGGTAACCTAATCCTTATACAAAACAACAAGCTTATTACTTTTTCTTCAAAAACATATGACAAATAACATCTATATTATTTAAATAATTTGTTACATAATGAAAAGGGGTTGTAAGCTTCCTAAATTAAAACAGGAGGACTGTCGTAAATCAATACCCAAATCTGACACCACATTTCTTTCCCAGTGGAAAATTTAATAAAATGAATCTTAAAAAAACAAAGCAACTGTGAGACATATCTGCTACATAAACACACAAACCAAAGGTGAAATTACCTCGGAATTATTAAATTAATATTTGTAATATTTTACTTTGTATACAAATACATCTAATGTTCTACCATTGCTGTCTAAATAGGCTTACGTCAGAGACCCAGCCAGTGAGATGCAACAATATTCTTCAGATATACACACATTTCTTTTTTAAATGGAAATGGCATAAACACAATAATGCCTCAACAAAATGTGTACCTGTTGTTATGAGTACAGTACTGTATTTAATATAAATTCTCCTTTATTCTCTATGCAAGTATGGGTTATTTTCTGGACACTAATATAAAAATGTGAAAATGGCTCCCGTTGTAAATTTTAAAGAGCACTTCATTACATACAGTGCATTCAGCCACTTCTATTAACAAACCCTAAAATTTATTGCACTAAATAGTATGCCTTTAATATTCTACTTTGAATTAGTAGTTGAACAAGACTTGTAGTTGAAGAGATTGGCGTTTAATTTTTATTTTAGTATTCATATAAATTTGACCTAAAACTTTCATTAGAAAAAGAAAAGAAAAAAAAAAGACAGTACTGTTATTAAAATCTGAAAAGTCACGGATTATTGTCTATGCACGGGCTATTATCTTTCATGTTTAGTCATGCCATTAACATGATGCAGCATCTTTGAGTAAGCCTACAGCACATTAAGTGCCTTGCTGAATGAGATGGGTGAATGAGATTTCTTCATCATCTGGTCTTCAACATGTGTTGCTGCATTGGGTGGATTCAGGTGTTGTGCCAAAAGCTGCTGTTCCCAGCTATTCCCATGGGTCCCTCTGTTGGAAAACTGCTGTTATCAGTTTATGTACTCTGCAGTTGCGATCTGAACTCCGACATCCTCAATAAGCTGCGGCAGGCCAGTCCCATTCTTATTTATTACGCTTGGAAGATTCAGATTTTGATCATCTCAATGATATCCCCCAATCCAGCTCTGGCAAAGGGACATTTCTTGTTCAATCCTGAAAATGGCATCCAGATCTGTGATGATCCAGTGGTTTACAAAAAAACAGCTTGGAGGCAGAAACAGCACGTGCACGCTGCCTCAGTGCTACGGGAGCTTCAGTTATCAAGCCGAAGTAAGAATGCATGTTTCATAATGCGCATCGCTTTGGTCAGCTCCTTAAGCCAGTCACAGAATGGTACAGTAATCATCTTTTTGCTTGTCCAAGTGACAGGTTGTGTTGCTGGATCAAGGGCTTTGCAGCTTTTTATCAAGAGGCTTTAGTTCCATTCAGTTGCACAGTAAGCCTCTCCTTTGCCTCCCTTACATTTGTCAGTCTAGTGTTCTATACAATGATCTGAACCAAAGGCCAGTTTCATCACACTTAAAAATGTCACTAACGTCATAACCGGCACACTGTTCATGCCGTTTACATGGATTCATCAGCATGGATTCATCTGAATTTAACAGCATAACATGACCGTCAACTCTCCAACCATCCATTGAAAGTCTTGAAATAAGTAAAAATTCAGCTAGTTTTCAAATGCAAGTGTTTTGCTCCAAAAACGGGGGATTTATTAGCATGAGCCTGTTTAAACGATACCAATAGTAAAGCGTTCACTCTTTTCTAACTGCTTGCTGTTGCTCTGTGTTTGTGTGGCTGTAAGTAGGACTCCCTCGTGATTTTGAATTTTTGTTCTTTTTGTGTTGGTTTTGGTAAACTTTCAGATTCTTTGATAAGCGCAATTTTGTGAACATTTAGCCATTTTGTTTGCTGCTCAACACCGTCACAATTTAGTATGGCACCTGCTGGACATGTATGACTTACTCAACGTACTGTTTTTTAATTATTTTCATAACATGTTTATAAATGAAGAAAAGAACAATCTAATGACTCATTGCTGGACTTGTAGATGATGCTGGATGTCAGACTATACAGGTTCTGGTTTGTAACGGAGACGACATTCATTTAAAAAAAGAACACAAAAATCATGCTGAATTATACAGGATGCCAGTATGTAGAGAGACGGGATTCGATAGGTTTACTGGAGCACAGAAATACTTACATCAATACCCTCCTGAGTAAACGTTTCTGGGTCTTCACCCATGATGTTAGCCAGGTGTCTCTTTCCAATGTTAAACTCTTCAATCTGCTTCTTGATGAATTCCTGTGTGTACTTCTCTGGACCTGCTGCTGCTATGTTCTTTCGTTGAAGCGTTGAGCTGGTGCATACTAGCCTTGCTAACACCTAGAAAAAAATAGAAGAGGAAAGAGGTGAGTTTCGATCTATGGGCAGCTTCAGTCACAATGGAAACTTGACCATCTTCCATGACATTTATTTTCACATTAAAAAAAGCTTGTTATTCTTGGTCATCCTATACTGTAACAGAATTGCAACTGCGTGTATTTAAGTTGCCACATAACAATTTACAGCAGGGTATAGAACGTTTTCTAATTCTTGACCTTGAAGTTGAGCGCAGTACTCAGCTTAAAAGCACAACGTTTATGGTTTGGAAGTCACCAACGGAATCAGCGCATCCTAATTTTAGGAAAGCTAACAAATCAGCTTGGGTGAATATATTATCACACATTCTACAGCCAGCTACTGTATAAACATGTTGCCTTATGTTTTAAGATAAAATTGAGGTCAATGCGATGTGCAGTTTAGTTAACCTGTCCTGCATCTTCTGCACACTAGAGGGCGTTATCTGACTAGGAACTGGTTTGTCACGGATTACTATAGAAATACAATGTTTCACCAGCAGGAGCCACATGCTGAAGAGCAGGTCACTATTGAATCTCATCTTCTAAAACGAAATACTACACGTTATAATTTGTTCACATATGAAATTAAACTAAATCCAACGAAATACAGTACAATAAATGTGGGCCAATGCATAGAAAGTTAAACGTAAAATTTTCTAAATCCTGATCTTAAAACAAACACATATAAAAAACTTCATTTCAAACTGTTCGTGGTGAACGAGATATATTCAATATACTGTAGCTTTATGTTTTATCGTTCCAATCAAAAAAACTGTAAGTACAGTAATCCGTTGTGTGTCCGCCCGTCACATATCTGCCCTAACCGTTTATCTGCCATGATCAATCTCTTCAGCAACGTTAGTTTATTATTGAACAGAGAACATTAGTTCAGATATTGTAGATCCTATCGTACACTGTGTTGTATGTGCTGTATGAGCTGTTCAGTGTGTCGATATGTAAATAAATCTCATTTGTTAAATTCTTGTCTTGCAGGTGTTAAAATCCACACACACACCAAATGCAATTATATATGAACCCCTGAATTACACTGTATACATAAAAGGTTTTCTTTACAGTTATACAAAATATATACTGTAAAGACCTTGCAAGAAATTAAATGCAATCATGTGTATGGTTTTAATATGTTGCATTGGCAACTGTGAGGTAGATAACAAGGTGCCATTAACTCCAGCAAACCAGTTAATCCAGCAGTATTTCAACACTGAAGTTGCTCAGTACATTAATGGAATCCACATTTCATAATGACAACTACATGTAAATGTGTTCCGAATTACACATTGGAGCAATACATGTATTTTGTTGAATGCATCAAAGATTATGTTGCAGCTGTGGAAGACACCCAAAAGGACTCAACCTCTATACAATTATTTCAGGTGTGCAATTATAGTATTGCCACTAGGGGTGCCACCTGGCCCCATAACTCCAGAACACTGCGAGACAGAACAGGACTTTGAAGTTGCCTTTAAACTGAAGGAAATAAACATGTAAATTGAGCGTTAAACCTTTGCTAAAATAATTCTGTAGATTAATTATCTTGAGGCAGCATGACAATACAATAATAGCTTTTAACAATTAAATAAATAAGTACCATCATCAATATTTATTTATTTTATTAATAGTTTAAAATCAATTTAAAAAAAATTATATATATATATATATATAGTTTCTTTATAGTTTCTAATAGTATATCGCCTTCTCCCGCTCAAATCATTAATACTGACCAGCTGTTCACTATTCCTGACTCCAGACAGCGTGAACACCTGGTCAGTGTTATTATTTAATTGGGAGAGTCAGTGTAAATTAGGGCTATAGATTACTAATTAACAGGATATAAATAGAAACTTTTAAATATTGATAACTGAAATACTAATTTTACAAAATAAAAAAGTACCTTGAATAAACCTACACACGTTTATTGAAGATTATTTTTTTATTTTGTAAGATTTGAATTATCACAATGATTCGGATAATTAAGAAGCAGTATAAATTAAGCAAGTGTTTAGTGCTCAATTCACGTGTTTATTTCTTTCAGTTTAAGGGCAACTTAAAAGTCCCAAAGTGTTCTGGAATTATGGGGCGCCGATGACGACCCTAATTGTCACACGTATCTGGAGTAATTACTGGGATAAAGTAAGGAGTTAAATGGAATCTCGTCAGTTCATGTGGAATGAAATACTTCATTATATATATAAATATATTATATATAATAATTACTTGCCGACAGTCACGCATTCAAGGTATTTCAAAACACAAAACAAAAACAAATAAGTGGACGGCATTTCTGCCCGTCCTACATTTAAACAAGGGCTTTTTGTCGTCACATATATAATTATTATTTATTTGTTTATTTAGCAGACGCCTTTATCCAAGGCGACTTACAGAGACTAGGGTGTGTGAACTATGCATCAGCTGCAGAGTCACTTACAATTACGTCTCACCCGAAAGACGGAGCACAAGGAGGTTAAGTGACTTAAAATACATACATCATAATAATAATAATAATAATAATAATAATAATAAGCAAATACAAAATACTCCAGAACATGCACAGTGGTGGGGTCACAATATCAATAAAGGTTTTAGTGATATCTTTATAAAATGTATTACACATCTCTTTACTGTGTTGGAATATATGCAGAGGTGAGAGGGGCCTTAACTGTCCCGTTTTCAGCATCCAGCAATACCAAAAACTTTTCCCGGACAAATATTACATACGTATGATAAAGTAGGGGCAACCATATCCCTCATGTGTACAAAACACAAAATAAAACAGTAACAGAAGCATCGTCTTTAAAATATTGCATTGCATGCAGGTTATCCTTTTTCATTAAAGTAAACCAACAAGAATAATCTAACTGAAAGCCTTGTTTTTTTTTTTTTTTTATCTGTGGAGTGGGTGAAAGCCAAACCTATACAAATCTGCCTGGAAACTTAAACAATCTAAAATGTCTTGAAAACTATACTACACAATTAGTCATTATAGTCCACATATTAAAAATCATGATCATTTTCATTTGTTTAACATCAAATTAAATGCTCATGCATTGACAAACCTGCCCAAATGGGGCACTAAATCAATGAGAAACAAACAAACTCTACCACACGATTAAAAAATATGAAGTGCCATATAATGATCATTCATTTTAATAGATTACAGAGGAAGTAAACATGTTGTATAGTTTTAAAGAAGCTTCACATTATTTTAGTGCCCCTTCGGGCAGTTTTATCTTGGTCCGGCTTTCACCCACTCCCTTCAATCTGTGTAAAGCCTGCTCTCTCATTCTGTTTAATGATGCTTGTTCTTATCTTTGTGAAAAGGAATGTGGGATATATCCCATGATGCAGGTAAGTCTTCCTTTGTTTGTCAAACTGTCTTACTAGCAAATCTAGACTTTTTATGATCTCATTACCCCATTCCCTAAGTGCAAGATATTGTAGGGAACTGAAATGTGATTATTCTTCATTAATGCTTCCGCTTCCTTATGTGAAATTCAATTTTAGATACTAGGGATGCACTGATAATCGGTAGCCTATCGGGATGGCACTGATATAAGGGAAAAAAACACAATCAGCTATCGGCAGTTTTTGTTATTTTAGCCGATAATGTACACCGATATTCATGCTTGAATTTCTACCAGAACAGAATTTAATGTTTGGTCAGGCGCACTTACTAATGATGCAAGAACACAGCCACTCATTTTCCCAGTGCTGTGTAACGTGTGATCAAAATGCAGTAAATACATCTCAAAAGAGCAGTGTTTGGATTTTATTTTAATATCTGAAGCGAGTTGTGTGCAGACCAGACTTGATGCTACATTAAATCCAATGATGAACTGCGAGTAGAATATTATTCTGATGCTTAAAAAAAAATAAAATCCTAAATAACATTGATAGTTTACATTATTATTATTAGTCGTTGCAGTAGTCGTAGTAGTTTAGAGTACATGTAGTCTATACAGTTACCAGACTAACATTCAACCTACGTAAGTAATAAATATAGGGGTATTTATTATTCATAAGTAAACCAGTATTAACCAGGCAAATTATTGTTCAAATGCAGCATCGATGCGCGATTAGTTACAACACTGCCTCTGCCAGGTCTCTGTTCCGTCTCTCTCTTTGGCAGCTTGGCACCACCTCAGGCCATCCCCTGTGTGGTAGCTCAGGTGATCAAATCCTTGAACGTAAACAGTTTTGCTGAAAAGCACTTTTTTTTTAAAA
Organism: Acipenser oxyrinchus oxyrinchus; assembly: GCA_030684275.1. Classification (NCBI taxonomy): domain Eukaryota; kingdom Metazoa; phylum Chordata; class Actinopteri; order Acipenseriformes; family Acipenseridae; genus Acipenser; species Acipenser oxyrinchus. Next base: position 8,051,258 of record CM060255.1, read on the forward strand.
CCAAGACTACAGCAGCAATGACAACAATCTCCTTAACTTCCAAGCAGTTGTGGGCTCTCTAAACGTTAAGTGGGAATTACCTTTTGTCACTTTTGTTTATCTTGCTTAATCTGCATTGTTTGCGGTGTATTAGGTGGCATTTTGAAACCAGAATTGATTACTGTACCATCTTGTTTAGTAACAAATTCGAGGTTATAATATGCAATGTTTAACAGCAAGTGGCTATAAAAGTTAATGTCACATTGTATATTTTTTCTACAGAAGTGTTTTTACTAGTACAAACGCAAAATGTTAAACACATGTATAAATTGCTGTCAAGCACACAATATAATACTACGTTATTCTTTGTATTCAGTTTCTGAAGTAAATGCAACAAGTTAACAATACCTGTTCGTTTTTGTCATAAATACAACAAGTAAACGATATCTGTTAATTATTTAACATTTATAATTATAAAACAGTTTAAATATAGGCCCTATGTCTTGTTCTAATAGTTTACCTGCACTCTATTTATTATCGGTATTGGCCGACATGGGTAGATAACCATCGGCTATCGGTATTGGACAAGAAAATCTTTATTGGTGCACCCCTATTAGATATGCTGATGACTTTGTGGGTCTTCATTGGTTTGATCAGGCTATACAGTAGAACCTATATCCGATCCTGTAAGATACCCTATCCTCTATTAACCAATGGACTTGTGGCATGTGCCATTTGCAAGGTATCGTATCAGTTGTGAACGAATCTCTATCTACGTGTTTCACCACAAGGGTGTTGTCTTAGGCAAAGTGTTCTCTTAGGAGATGTTCCTATAGGCAGAGACTACTGTACAATGTTGCCTATACTGAATCAGCTGCTGCTGTTGGCCTGCCTTGGCATTTGTAGAAAACTTTAACTGACCAAAATTATTATCTAGGCCTACATAATAAATTATGTATGTGGTCATTGTACTTTCTGTGTACTATACGTAGCCTAGGGTTATTATTACATAAAAAAAATGTATAAATTATTTAAATCTGTATCCCCGCCATATGTTTATATTATTAGTATTAGTCGTATTAGATTACTGTACATTTGGTTTATTAACTTTGCACCAAGTTAATACTGACAACTGTACTGGATTTTTTCATTGACTGGTTTACCACACGCACTAATTTCATTACCTGGTACAGTAATTTAAAAAGTAAATTCGATTTACTTTCTAACTATATTTAAACATCTACTAAATAACAACTTTTTGACCCTCACGGGCTTCCATACATATGTGTTAAGCTGAACAGTGTGTGTTGATGTTGCATTTGATTTGCACACTACACACAAGATTCCCCTCCAACACATTAATAATGATGTGCAGTCAACGACCTGGAAATGACCGACCTGACAGTTCATTAAAAACATTACAATTCAACAACTCACCGTAACTGCCGGTTTTTGAAGAGTAACATTTCTTGCTATTGACGGCAGTATCACGGAAGAGCAGCCGCAACATCCCTGCACAAAGGACTTCAACATTCTCCCACTGGAGGCTGCCATCTTTGACACACTTCGCCGCAGAGCGCAGGAACGTAGTAACAGCGCGCGCAGTATAACTCCTCCTACTCCTAGCCTTACGATTGACCTCATCCGGTTTCATATCAAGTAGTGTTATATCTTGAAAACAAGATATTTTATTACTGCAGTAACAAAATGTTTTTACACTGTAGTAGCCATATATATATATATATATATATATATATATATATATATATAGATAGATAGATAGATAGATAGATAGATAGATAGATATAGATATAGATATAGATATAGATAGATAGATAGATAGATAGATAGATAGATAGATAGATATTGAGTTTGTGAATTTCTTTTTGGGGTGTCTGTGTAAGTTACTTTCCAAAAAAATAAATAAATAAATAAAACATTTTGGGGTGTTAAAATTAATGCAATATGGCAACACATTCTGATATTTACAAAGTAAGACACACAGTGATACCTACCTTCTGCATTTTGGGTGAAACATCTTGTGAGATGCAATTTAACAGTAATGGTGTTAATATTTTCTTAAGCTATTGTTCTTTGATACTAAAAATGTTAATCGTTAAATACTGGAAAGGAGAGAAATGTCCAACTTTGACAGAACAGAACATCTAATGCGATATGCATTACAGCTGGAGAGGCTCCACCAGACAGAAAATTAAATGAAAAGGCAGCAGCAGGGCTGGTAGGTGACGTAATCACACACAATATATGCTCCTTGCAAAGGAGCTGGCTCTTTTGTACAGCGGTATCGGCGCTATGCTTTTGTGCGAGAGGTCCCAGGTTTGCGCCCGCCCTCTGCCTGTGGGGGGATTTCTTCGCCCTGTGTGATGCGTCTGCCTGCGTTAACTGAGATCGCTATATTGGTGTTAGGAAGTGGGATGCAGGTAACCTGACACGGCCTCGTCGGACTGCTCCATAGATTCATTCTTCAATTTCAGTATCTCCCATATGATATTTAGAATGTACATTTTTATTGCCTGCGTGCAGTACCTTACACTTTTCTCTATTAAATGCCATTTGCCATGTGTCTGCCCAGTTCTGAATGCTGTCTAGATCATTTTGAATGACCTTTGCTGCTGCAACAGTGTTTGCCACTCCTCCGATTTTTGTGTCATCTGCAAATTTAACGAGTTTGCTTACTATACCAGAATCTAAATCATTAATGTAGATTAGGAATAGCAGAGGACGTAATACTGATCCCTGTGGTACACTTGACCGCTTAGAGCCTGGAGGAAGGGCTACCCTCAGCCACGGATTCCCTGAGGTTTCCCCCTAAACCAAAAATCAAAAACATGTGAGCAGGGGGTTTTTCCTTACCTGAGTGCTGAGCGGTTCGTATTTAGTTCTGCAGGGTGCGTGGTCAGGCTGGAGAGGCTGGGCTCTTTCCCCCAGCGCAGTTATGTTCTGGGGGACAGGCTGTGTCTCAGCTGCTCTTTCCATTCATTTTTCAATATTTTGGGGGATAGGTGGCATGCACCACTGTGGTGTGCGTTAATCATTATTATTTTTTCCATTCATGGTTTGGCAGCTTCATATTTTGGGGGGAGGTGGCTCTTAGCCACTTCCTAGCTGCGGCACTGGGATGCATGTAACCATTCATGTTTTTCCAGCCGGCCTTACGCAGGTATCCTTTGCGCACCCATGGACGAGGCCTCCGGCCAAATTTCTTATTCACTCGGGCCCTGAGTGCCCATCACAGTCATCAGGCCCTGAGCGCCCTTCACAGTTTATTAAATCATCTGCAATTGCAATCATTCATTCATTCATTCATTCATTGCAGATTCTCCGTGCTGAAATACTATTTTCTGAGAATATGCATTTACTTTGTTGGTTTATACCCCCATGTGCCTGTCTCTCAGAATAAATGTGCATGTGGCAGGGCAGCAGGTATGCACAGGTCATTTTGTAAATACAGTGTGATTGTGTGTGTTTTGTAAAGAAAAGTTGTGTTTGTTTGAATTTGTTACAGGGATGGGGTTAAAATCCTATCCCTGCAAATACAGGTGGGAATGTGGCCACTTGTTAGCTAGGAGTTTATGGAAAGGACTGTGAGAGAAGCAGGCTGTACGCTTAATCTCTGCACTGTGATAGCGCTGCTTGAGTGCTTTACTTTATTTTAAATGTTTTGTTTGTTTTGTTGTTTAAATAAAAGTGTGCAGCCGCACTGAACTGCAGTCTTCCCCCTCTGTGTCTGCTGTTCCTGCCACTAGCCAGTCATGACCGCAACGCTACCCTACCATTACTATTACTATACAAAAACATTGTAAGTTGAAACAGTAACATTGGTAAAAATAATTATTATTTGTTTATTTAGCAGACGCCTTTATCCAAGGCAACTCACAGAGGCTTGGGTGTGTGAACTATGCATCAGCTGCAGAGTCACTTACAACAACATCTCACCCAAAAGACGGAGCGCAAGGAAGTTAAGTGACTTGTTCAAGGTCACACAGTGAGTCTGTGAGCGAGCTGGGATTTGAACCGGTGCCCTCCTGGTTACAAGCGCCTTTTCTTTAACCATTGGACCACACAGCTTCCCATAATACCTTAAAGCCTTTCTAATTTCTAATAGATTTAGATTTTTTGCTTCCAACTACTAAAATAAGTCCTGCATATAAATATAATTGTGCAATTATCTCGCATTTAAGCACCCCCATACATAAGCGAATGCAACAATTTGCATATTTATACAGTAATTGAGAATAAAAGTGTGAGAAATACCATCGTCTAGAGTTGAGACATTTTATTGCTTATTTTTGTTTCTCCAAAGGAAATCATTGGTCTTTCTCTGCAATTATGTGGGTGTTCCTTCATTTATTCATGCTGCACCATTTCCTTTTGTTATTTTGAATTATATATATATATATATATATATATATATATATATATATATATATATATATATATATATATATATATATATATATATATATATATATATATTGTAAGTCAACAACAGAGGGTCGAGTGCAATATCAGATTATATTACTTTGCTTGGGTCTCTTTGGACCTTTGGCTGTTGTTTTCTGAATGTCACCCCCTTGCCCTCTGGAGCCTCTGTCTGCTGTGCATTCTAATTACCAGTAATATTGTTCCTGATGGTATTTTCTTTGCCAGCTCCGTGCCCTCAAAATTCAGAATGCTAATTAGTGACACCTATGTTACTTCTTGTGATATGTGATACATGTTTGGAAAACTATTTCAAGCTCAAGTACTACTTTGTTTTGATGTCTGTCATCAAATTATATTTGCATTACTGCATTTATTGGCAATTTGAATTTTAACTTTTTTTTTTGTTAAAGAAACATAGACTAGTGCACTGATCTCTTGACATCTGGCACCATTCCCAGAAATGGCATGTGTTGGCGCTGTATATGATACATTATAAATAAAGGAGCAGATATCATTTTGAGATAATATTTTGGCAGAAATTCATTTGATATTTTTGGTACATTCTAATCAATTACAAGCTGTACTCTGGTGACTCCACTCCATCTGTAGAATAATACAACCAGTCAACAGTATAAAAGCCTTCAAAAAATATCTATCAAATAGGGTTTGGACAAAAACACATGCCATATATAGCACACACTTTTGTGTGTGAATGTGTTTCTGTACATAGAAAAAAAAACTGATACAAAGAACAATATAAGGAGTATGTAGCTTTAAAATAAATGCACATATTTGTCACCTTACATGTGTATGATAGAAAGTAATTGGGTTAAGGTGCTGTTGCCTGAGGATCTGCTCACCAGTTTTAGTTGCCTGCCAGTGACCTGCTGCATCAGCCAAAGTGTCTTTCTATTAGTTATCACTAGCACAGTCCACTGCTCAGTTATTTACTGACAGAGATACACAAGGAAATTTGATGCAAAGTAGCTGATCAGTTGGTCTTACTTCTATAAAGCTTCTGATTTGACTGCTCTAGCCTGTTACATATATGTATGGCAGGTAACTAGAAATGAACAGCCCAATATATCTTTTTTAAATTCAGTCAGTTTTGTGAATAGGGTAACATCCATAACTTTAAACACTCAATGATGACAATTCAACAGAGTCTTGCCCAATGCCTTTGTCAGTGTTATGGTTTCATCTGTTTGTGATAGTGTTTTTATACATGGGATATAAAAATGTTAAATATAGGTGTAAATTGTCTCTCACACCTAGGCATGATGGGAGTGGAAACTAATATAAAGCTATAAGAGAAGAAGGGTGTAGAGGCAGTGGAGAAAAGGAAAAATAAGGAATTGGCTGGACTATAAGTGTGGGAGGGGGGTGAAGGGGAAAGATACACCAGGCAGGCTCAATTTTCTAGTAAAGGGCTTTATATTTCAAGAATACCTGGTATAAATCCATCATGGTTTGCACTTAGTTGATTGAAGATAAACCAAATTGAGTCTGGACCCACAGCTGCCTCATTATACAACCTCCCCAAGCTGGTGTCGTCAAATGGAAAGGAAACCTACGGACAGCCATTGGCAGGAAAGTGATAAACTGTGCTTATACTCATTTTTAGCCAGTAGCACAATTTTGAAAGCTAAGAAAAATACCTTCGACCCCTGGTCAATAATTCATTGCATGGGAACAAGGGATGACTGTAAATCAGGGAGTTGTCTTTGACCAATGACAACGAAGCCATGTGCAGTGCGATACTAAGTATGTCAGAGGATGATCTATTTCTCTTACTTGAGTACAGTGGCTCCAGAATTATTCAGAATTGTAACCTATGTTTTAATATTCATGCTTTTCTATGGTATATTTTAATGATAATATAAATTCCCTGTACCAAGCTGTCCTCCATTAAGTTATCCTACCTTTTGCCTTCTCACACGCCAGAAAATTGCCTTGGAAATTTGTTGACAGATTATTAATTATTCATAGTTAGTTTAATTAGCACAAGGTGCCATTTATTGGTTAGCTGTCAGAATAATTTTGAGTTTTTGCAAGCTATGTTTAAGTAATTAAAGTTAGGAACTTGAAATGTGTATTAATTGTCTGAAAATGTTTGGTGCCACTGTATGTCAGCCTATTCCAATGCCTTTTTGACAACCTGATAATGTACCCATAACTGACTATAGCGTTGATGTCAATACCTATTAGCTATTAGCTTTTTTAATGCTTCAACAAAACACAGAGGCACATGTAATCCCTGATTAATGTCTGAACCATGGGGTGTGCAGATAGGCAGTGCTCCAAAGAAGCTGCATACTGTTTTTTTTTTACGCATTGAAAACATATGAATTCCGTATAATATTTCAATTTAATGCGTAAAGAATACATATAGCAATTTGGATGTACTGCTTGAGTTTGCATGTTATCCAGCTTCTTGTACTTTGTTGGTTCCTGGTGTCTCAACGGTCAATTATGTACTGCATGAGGTAGCTGGAGAATGGATGATAGAAATGCTGGGACAGCTAATTGTAGCTGGCATGGAAAGTACCAGGAACATGTCTTCAATAGGTCCAGGTTTTCAATTAAAAAAATGTTTTTTAAAAAAAAGTACAGTTCAAAACACTCAATTTCAATGTGTGTTTGTGACTGGTGAGTAAGCGACTGGATTCTTGATATGTAGGGTTTATCTGTGCCGTCTTAATCCCCATCAGTCTAACCTACAAAATGTACCTCTCTGTCAACCGAATTTTCAGAAGTTAATATATAATAAATACAATATATAATCATATAATAAATACAATATTCTGTGTTTGGAGAGAATCTGGATGCTTTATATTGTAAGGAATACAATATTATTATTTTTTTTAAAGTATATTCCACCTGGCAATCAATAATTAATACAATATTATTGTTTTGTTTAAGTATATTCCATCTGCAGAAGTTGTGTGTTTATTTGCTTTTTATTGTAAGACCGAATTTTTGTACACTAGTTCAACGTTAAAATGTAAGGCTGTAGTTAATGCATACCCCATAAGTTAGCATTAAAGTATGTACAGTATTTATTGAAAGTACTCACGACTTCAAGGTAGCTTCATAGCATCTAAATCTGGAGCGCTGGATATAGGGATTCTACTCACAACTGCATTATTCAGTCAATGTCCCTTATAAAAGTTTGCTGTAGTAAAAACATAGTGTAATAAAGTATAGTTAAAGCATGGTAAAGCATAGGTAAGCATTGCAAAGCCCAGTGAGATATGGTAAAGCGTATTATAAAACATGGCAAACCATGGTAAAACTGTGGAAGATGCATGATATAACCCTGGGTAAAGCATTGGAAAACTGTAGGCTATTCTAAGATAAGCTGTCTACAGTAAATATAATATTACAGTATAACTGTTTATCAGCAGCCCTATTATACAATTTTGAAGGACCTAACATAAAGTATATATTACTTGGTAAAAAAATTCTAATATTATAATTATGTTATATATTCTTATACATTTTATAAACATTTTTTTTAACCTCTAATCGCTCAGCATAGATGTGTATTTTGATTATTTTTAAGTGTTTCAAAAAGAGAAAACTGAAGTTGATGTGAGAGGGAAGAGACAGAAGAAACCAGGATGTTTTAGTTTTACTACTATAAACTATAGAAAATGCACACCTGCAATTTCATTATTTATATGTGATATTGTAAGACTGAACCACTGCATCAGATTTTAGGTAACAGATTATTCAATACATCAACTATGAATACATACTGTTATGCTCCTTTTCCTTAAAGGTGTCGTGAGGTTTTATTATTCCTTTTTTAGAGCTTAAACTGAAGCCAGTGACAGGACCATTTTAACCACCCCTTTACACCTGTGTTAACTTTGAAATGGTGTGAGCTGATATTAGAGTCCCCCAACACTCTCTGTGTGGATAGAGGAAATATTTATTTGCACCTGTTTCACAGTGAGATAATACAACATAATGGCACACTGTGTTAAACTGGATTCCAACTGGAAAGGTACTCTCTTTCCAGCAAAGATAGCATGGAGGACTTGGCAAATTGAAGAAAATGTGGAAGAAATTAAAAGTTCAGCTGTACAGGGAGGCACTGATAAAACAATGTGTTGAAAGGTTTGTTTACCAAATAATCTTTAAAATGAAATGCATGCAGTGGCAAGGGACAATGTAGCACAGTTACAGTGATATGAACAAAGAGAAGGCGATGTGATACCTTTTATTGGACTAACTAAACAATAATTAATCACAATCTTTTAAGACCTCAAAAGCCTCTTCAGGTGAATGACCAATGGCAGAATGGTACCACAAAGGTAATATTGTCACAATTTGACATACCTATGAGATCATACTGGTGTGAACTAATACACACTGGTATTCCATTTCAGTACCATGGTACCAGTCTGTACCAGTGTGTTACCATAGTGTATTTGCCATTGCTGGTGATGCAGTGATCTATCTGCTAATGGTTCTGCTAGGGCTTCTTCAGGTTAATACACAGTATAATGGTATCCCAGTGGTATTTACAGAACTATACTTGCAGATGTTGATTCCATGATGATGAAAATACATCATTAAAGGTGAAAGGCACCTGTAGTTACTGTATTAACATCAAATGGTGGGAATGAGGTGGGATATTTCCTGGCAGTTGGAGAAAGTGTAAAGAAAATAAGAAATACTACATTTTGTTTTTGGTTTGTAAAATACTGAAATCTCTTCAGTAGACAAGATTTTTGTAGAAAATGAGATTTTTTTGTAGAACTTATTTGATGTCCTACTTCAGTTATATTAGCGTGTGGACATTAGCCCATTAATACCAAATATTATTTTCTTTGAAAAAAATCAGAACACATTGTATTTATGTAATTTGATACATTCTAAATCAGTTTTTCTTCACAGAAAAAAATGTAAATCCTTTGTTTTGTCTACAAACTGCTGCATCCTATTTTGAAGACAGTCAAGTGCCTGTAATCAGACCAGTGGAATTTCACGCCAGCTATTTAGCTCAACACATAGAAAATAGAGCTTTATCATCACTGTGGGGAGGAAAACACCAAGAAATGTGTTTAGGGTTCAGTTTCTTATTTTATATTGAAGCATCATAGAAGCATCTGAAGGGTTATATTTGTAAACTTAACAGTTACATTTAGACAACTTTCACATTTAACAAAATTAGAGTAAGTTACCATAACAATATTATTAAAGAAAACATTTTAATAACCTGTAGATAGATGCCAGTTAAAAATTATCCAAAAAATTACAAAGTAGCCTGTTCTCAAATAGGAACAATATGGCTTAATGGGGTAATACCTATGGATGGGAGACACATCTGAGGGGCCACTGGGGGGCAGCATTCTGCAGATAGAAAGACAGTAGTTTCTATTACGGTCGATATTGTCAGCTGTAGTGTACTTTTCTGTTCAGATTCAGATGAACAATGTGATTCATGTAGGACTGAGAGAGATTCATACTAAAGGCATTTTTTTTTTTTTATAACATTTTTCAGTAGAAACTTAAGGGTGTTGTGCACCTAGTTAAAAAATATTTTGTTACTCTCCATTTTATCTTGCCATTTTGTTTGTCCCATTTAAAATAATAATAATAATAATCAAGGATTGAATGCATATGCATGGACTGTATTTGATTTTTTTCATGCAGTTGTGGCTTACTCCATGATTAACATGCTAAAAGATTCATACCCTCTTCCTAAAGGATACACTTTCATTTTTTTCTGGATGTTAATCTTGTATTTACTGTAGATATTCAAGCGTTGGAAAGCAAACGAAAACAACTGTTATAGTAACACTTTTGTCTAAAACAGGTACCGCTCCCTGTTGCAGATCAGTTTCAGATCTGACAGACATTAGTAGGCATAAGCAATATAGGTTTTCAACCTGCAATTTTCAAGGTGGTTGTTCTCTCACTTAAACACCTTACACACATGTCACATCTAATCAATGCTGTCCTGGCTTCGCAAGGTGGCCCTACTTTTTATTTTATTTATTTGTTTGTTTAGCAGACGCCTTTATCCAAGGCGACTTACAGAGACTAGGGTGTGTGAACTATGCATCAGCTGCAGAGTCACTTACAATTACATCTCACCCGAAAGACGGAGCACAAGGAGGGTCACACAATGAGTCAATGGCTGAGGTGGAATTTGAACCGGGGACCTCCTGGTTACAAGCCTGTTTCTTTAACCACTGGACCACACAGCCCTACACCTGTTTAACAGTGGCGCTTGTTACAATTGCTTGTCCAACGACTGTAAGTTGAATGGTGAGATTCGAACTGACACTGAACACATTACAACCGTTTACCAAATAAATGCCGCTCTTCACAGCAGTGTGCTATTTAAACGCCCTGGGTATATTCAGTGTGGGCTGGGGAGATGAAACAGAGGGATCCTGCTCACCCCTGGCTTTCCAGAGATGCTCGGAGGTGAAAGGATTTTGCTGGGTCAAACATTAATCAGTGATTGGAAAGATGGTCTCTTGGATCTCTGTCCTGGGGATTCATCGATCCAATCTCCAGTTTCTAAACACACTGCCTTTTGGTGTAAATATTTGATGATCATGTAAATCCTGTCAATGGCATCTGTACATTTTGTATTGGGGTGAATTACACACCCAGCACAAACCTATTTAGGCCTACAAAAAACAAAACTGTGGGTATGAGGCACAATGTATATTTTCTGCATTTTAAACTGAGTGTCTGTATATATTTTTTTTACTTCAAATGGCAGGACACCCTGTGGGTATGAGGCACTTTTTGCATGTTTCTCCCCTCCCAGGGTTCTGAATTGATAGTAAATTGATAACATTTGGCATAGCACAGCACATCAATATTTCTTTAATTCCTTAGCTTTAACTTTAATGCTAAGGTCTATTTTTACTTACATTTTTACTTGCAGTTTCGATTAAATAAATACTGGGATCTTGCATTGTGTGAGATTGAAAGATGCGTTTAATGCTCATTAATGTTTAATAATTAATAAATGGTCCCTATTTAATAAGCCATGCATAACATGTTTTATTCTTTTTATTTTACCACAACATTATATTCATCGATATTGACATTTTGGGATTTTTTATTGTAGGTTTTGCTTTAGCACCAGTAGGCCTTTCTTAAACAGACTATGAAGTCACAGCAGTAATTTAAAATGTACAGCTGTGCTGAAGCTCTAGACACATTCGTGTGACAGATACAACAGAGATTAATGAGGCATGACCGAAGGTTTGATTTTTCTGTCAAGCACTCCCAACTGTTTTTGAACAAACAGAAGAATGGTATGAAGTCTAAATGTCTGTTCTCCACCTTTGTAGGACACGCTCATTATTCTAGTGTTGACAAATCCATTCCAGTTTTGTTTGCTAGAACTTTAAGATTTTCTCACCACACATACAGTATAATATTAAAGGGTAGCTTTAAATACTGTTTTACTTGCTTTTGTGCATCTAATTGAGATATACGACTAGAAGATAAAAAGTAATTTAGGCTGAGTTTCATGTGAATATGAATCTGGATGATTATCTTTAGATGGGTGAAGAGATTAGTGGTATTCCCATTGCATGGTATTGTCTCTAAAACAAACTCCCACACAGGACATTATTTTCTTTTCTTCTAAAATCTTTTCAGCCAGTTTGGGGCTTTCTGCAGCTGCCATTGTTAATGGCTTCAAACGTTCCCCTTAGTAAGGCTTACTGCACATGGTACATCAACTTCACACTACGCAGTGCGCACAGATCACGTCTGATGCCTCTGCAGACAGCTCAGTGCCACTTACTGCTTCAATGCAGAGTTACTGTTACACACAAGTGTATCATATTGTGTAACGGACAATGATATGATTATCGATAATCATTTCTCAGCGCAACTAAATTACAATAATCACAACATTTATAACAGTATTTCCTTACCCTATTTCCCACTCCCAGCATCCTCTGCTGCTCATTGACATATTTGTGGAGGCCGGCTCCAGGCACGGCACACAATCAGCCAACCAGTGGCAATGGCAAGTCAGTCCAGCCGTGCCCGTTAAAATATATTAGCCAACCTTGAACTTCTCCAGCACGGACAGAAGTGGCGCCGTTAAAGAAACCGCCGACTAAAATCCCGGATGTTGATATTATTACTCTGGATTAGTGTACTTTATTTTACACTGTGAAATATACCTTGGTTTAGATATGAAACAACACTGCGTGGTGTCAAATGTGAAAATGTAACACCTAAAATCAACACTAACGGTTAACACTGGGATTTCAACACTGGCCAATTTGCTGTGCATGGTAGGAACTTAGGTTGACCATTGTTTCTGGGTTTTTTAATTGGGCTTGGAGGACATCAGGGGCAAAAATGAAAGCCATTAGCATGCATTTCTAGCACTCTGTTCAAACGACGACTGCACTTATCACAGTTTGTAATTCAATATGTTCACATCATATTATTCAGCAGGTTTCATTGGACTTTATGAAGCAAAATTAGTTAATTCTTGAAAAAAAAATGCGTTCATGACAAAAGTATTAGCACCTTTACATTAAAAGTCTTTAAAAATGTAATAGAATTTATTAAAAAAATATGAGTTGATTGAAAACCATTACACAGTAACAAATATGCATTATATAGTGAATGGCCTAAAAAAAGTAATTATTTCCTTATCTGTTGAAAAAGAACATTTTAGCAACACAACAGCTGATGGTCAAGACAAAGAGTTGGGTTCAGATTTGAGAAAAGCACTCATAACACAAACTACAACAAAGGAAATGGCTACTGAACAGTAACAAAGAAATATGGAATACCAAAATCCGCAATCAGCAATAATCAAGACGTACCACAGAACAAATACAAAAAATACACTAAATAATTTGTTTTCATGATGACAGAACAATGGTCCACTGCCATTGTGCCCACCTACAACAGCATGACATGCTGCCATTCTAGCAGCCTTGCTACATTAATGGAATTCTGATCCATTGAATGCTGTTAGGTGAGTTATCCCACTTAAAACATATCGGTAGCTTTAGACAGTACATACCATATAATAATATCCACTAAGAAATAATAAAATTCTGGACAATTCACCATTGTTAATTGGAAAAGGCAGTGTTTCTGCAGCAGGCCCTAGTGGGACTCGAGTACTATACGTGGTAAATGACTGCACATTACCAGTGTGCAGATGAAAGTGTTTAATTTACATACCCAGTGAGTGTGATCTTATTAAAACTGCACAACCAACTTCCAACTGACTGCATGTGGTGAACAGTGACAACCAAGAACACACCCAATCACATACAGTGCCAGTACCACTGTTCCACATATAGGCTATTCAGAAGTGAAGCAGTTTATAGTTTATTTGCTGATAAGGTGGTTTCTAGTTGCAAGCAGTTGAGCACTGTGTTGAGTAGAGCAAGGTTCTGCTTTCATGCTAACAACTCAAGCACCCGGTACAAATCCTGTTCCGGACTGGGTGTTCATCATAACTCACATATGTCATATATCCAACAGTGTGGAGTAGTGGGTTAGGACTCTGGACTCTTGACCGGAAGGTTGTGGGTTTAATCCCAGATGGGGGACACTGCTGCTGTACCCTTGAGCAAGGTACTTCACTTAGATTGCTCCAGTAAAAACCCAACTGTATAAATGGGTAATTGTATGTAAAAATAATGTGTAAAAAATAATGTAATTGTATGTAAAAATAAAGTGATATCTTGTAACAATTTTAAGTCGCCCTGGATAAGGGCGTCTGCTAAGAAATAAATAAATAAATAAATAAATAATATTATATTTACTGATAATGCCCTATAAGTGAACTACTATTATGACTGTTATTCTGTCTAGAAGTCATAGTTAGCGATTTTATTTCCTACATTTGGGCAATAAATGACGATTGATAAAATAAATTTGTATGTACAGTGCAATGCAAAACTCTTAATAAAGCTCTTATAGAGAATTAAGGAGAACAGTTTGATGAACAGGTTGGTTTTGTCACACTTGTCCATCACTAATGCAAAGAGAGAAAGAATTAAAAAAAACTGAAAAGGGTGATATAGTAAACTAACAAAACAGAATGCCTGCACATGAATGATCATGTTGCTAGCCAGTTATCAAACCAGTTACGTGATATCTGTGACTGTTTCCTGAACAGAGCAGATCATGTATTTATCATGTTTTAGCCATAGATGTCCAACACGATTGGTCCAATAAAAAAAAAAGTTTGGCAGCAAAGCGATACAACACAACTGAGAATTACTCTGCAAATACCTTCAAAGTGGATAAAAATAATTCAGCCCAGTAAACCATAAAAGCACTTTACAGGCACCAGGAGCTCAAGCTGTAACGTACTGTTCTGGCTAAAATACAAAATACTTTCACGGTTATGGAATGGATAACATTTTTATAAGAAGCAAACACATCTCTCCTAAACTGTGTAGAATTTCATAATAAGATTATTTTCTGCCATATATAAAAAAAACCCCATCTCTTTATGTTTAAGCTACCATCCAGCCTCTGTCAGCCCCTTACAAGCCATCTGAGTTGTAGTGCTCTTTGTCTTGTTTAGGGAACTCCATTGGCCTCGTGGCCTCGTCCTAATACCTACAGACATCTGAAAAACACTTCCATTTTACGTTATGTCGAAGTAGATCAATATATTCAAAAGCAGCAAACTAACAGCCAAGACCAGGTACATATTTACATAATCATGAAAAAAATCTATTATATATACAGTATATATATATATATATATATATATATATATATATATATATATATATATATATATATATATATATATATATGGCAGACTAGGGGAAGAGGAGAGAAAAATGTAGTCCAGGTCTGTTACGAGGTCTGTTAGAGAGATGGTCTGTTACTGTGAAGAGACCTGTGTGGCTTATCAAAAGGTACTGTGTGAACCTTTTTGTTATGTGTGTTTATAATGTTTTTTTTAATGGGTAAATGGCGTAACCATCTGATTTTAGTTAGGTTCTAAAGAAAATGAAGTTTAGTTAGTACCCTGTGTGGGAGTTTTTGATTATCTTTTTATTTCTGTAATTAATAAAATTGCATGAAAGTGCTTAAACACTTCAAATCTTGTCCCAAGGTCTGTTTTTAAGGGGCTACAAACCTTAAGTGAAATCTTTCAATATATATATATATAATGTGTGTGTAAATAATTCCTTACAGCTAGTCTGATTTAAATGTAGAGAATGTACAGTATCTGTGTATAATTTATAATATAGCTTTTATACCTGTGCTGGAATATGTTATGGTTCTTGGGGATAATTTGACAAGTACTCTTATATTTGGTAAGAGCTAAAGATAGAGAGGAGTTCTAAATCTGTTATGCCTGAGACTAAAGCTGTGTAGGACCAGTAACAAACCATTACCAGCAGCAGTACAGTAGCACACTGTTACAATGATTATCCTGATTGTATTGGTTCTCACTTTGACTGGGCTGCATTTAAATGAGGATTGTATCAGCACAGTGGACAGGGGTAGATTTCAATATCTGGATGATTATGACCCTTAGACACTCTTTTTTAAAACCTTTTTTTTTTAAGAAAAACACCTATGAATTTGACAAAACTTGAACAAAACTGTAAGTAGTTGATCTAAAATGGCACCCTTCCTGGTGTTTCTGTGTTTTTTACAAACCGAAATTCACTTTTTAATCCAATGAATGAAACCCAAAATTCTCAAGCATTTTCAGGTAATCTTAATTTAAAGACTGCTTTAAAAAAAAGGACCTTAGAGGACAAGTCTTTTTAAAATTATTATTGGAGGGACTTGAGGGAGATAAGGTTTCCTGTATCATTGGCCAGTGGGTATTAAATGACTTGAGAATGTATCACATAAACAGCCTTGGTGCCAGCAGCTGCTATGGTGATTTCCAGTCTTTTCAGTTAATGGTAGCGGCTCCAAAAACAGGCTGGTACCCAAACTAACAGAAAATGGCAAATGTTTTGTGTCGTCTAAAATAATCACAAAAAAAATAACCAAAGGTTTGTCAGCCTGTGTTTCAGCAAATTCCTTTTTTTGGTAATTATAATTTAAAAAATCAGACTAAGTAACAGATATTTTGATAGTTTTGTTAATTTTCATGTACAAAACCTACAATTTATGTACAAAGTAAATGAAAATAGATGTGGTGCTCCATAAGGTTTTCAAAACAAACAATACCAAACAATTAAGGCTACTGCTGCAGGTAGTAGCAGGAGCATGCCTGTTTAGTTCACAGAGCGACAGTGTCAAGAATCTATGAGGAGGGATGCAGATTTTGTGCCTGCAGTGTAAACCACCTTCAGGGAATGTAAACAAACCGATTAGCCAACCAGATATGGTTTCTGGTGAAGTAGAAGGGCATGGAAGAGTAAACTGGAAAAAGTATGCAGTAAACAGTCATCCAGGAATTTAAATTCTGCAAAAGAATGTAACCTGATAGAAAGATTGTCCTAGGACAAAAAGTGTGCCTGAAACATCCCCAAGCCCCCTGGATGCTACAGTCTCAATTCTGCTACTCTGACTGCTTTGTTTACCATGTTCATCCCACAGACCACAGTTTGGGGTTGTGGTTTTTTTTTCCGTTTTTTTTTCCCTTTTGCCTGGATGTCTGATTAGCGAGACAGTTTAGTCCAGCTTGCCAACATGTCTGCCTCATTGTGCAGGTGCATGTGAAACAGCCCGAGGTGACCATGTCCAGCCTCAGCTTAAAGAGCCTGCAGAGTTTCTGCTTCCAGATGGTACCAATTTGAGGCCTCCCCTTTACCTAGCGCTTGTATTGAGTTTCTACCCTGAAACCAACAAGAGCTGCTCCAGCGTTTCGCTTGGATTGGAAAGACGCTTCTTTCTTTTTCACGGGGCTGAAGAGAGTGAGTCCCCGCAGCCACTAAAGGAAGGAACTCATTACAAGGTTGTGTAGGAGCTGTGCACAGGCTCCAGCTGCTCATAGTTTAAGAGGAAGAAACGCAGGACCAGGAATGGTGGGGGGGAAACCTGATTCCATGGAAATACTTGAGATCAACCCAAGAAAAACATCCTTAGGGGCTTGTTTAATAAGCATTATGCATAATAATCTCAATGTGTGCTCAGATTTCCTGAGGAGTTTGTACATATTTCCCTGAGCTAACAAGATTCCCAAATAAAGAGGCGAATAATTTAATGAAGGGATTTAATAGTTTGTGTGAAACCTAATATGTCCCATTAGGAGCCGTCATTTTCATAAACAGTGAAGATATATTACACTCCTCTTGAGTGTAAGTTATACCCAGCTTGATTTCAACACAAATGATTAAAATGCAGTGCAAAGGCATAGTCACATTTAGAAATAAGAGATTTTGTGAACAAAACCAAAGCATCCTGGGATTCATGATGTAAAGGGAATGTTATATCAGACTGAATGGCTTGAAAACCTGAAGTAAAATGAATATGTGAAAAAGATCTGTGTCATTGATATGTCCAGAGGTTAAAACAGTCTGGCAGTGAAATGGTTAATTTCTACTGGACACCACCTGCAATGAAATGTTATAGAGCGAATGTACCAACTATAAAAACATTTTGAAGTGTGTAGTCTGTATTATTGAAAAGGCCAGAGGTGTAAACAATAGGTCGTGTTACATGAGTGTTTAACTTTTCTCAAGACATTTGTGTCTCTGAAATAAATGTGGACAGGGTGCCTTTTTGTGTTTTACATGTAAAGCTTCTCATTTCCTTTGGAACGCCTACTTTTCCCCCGAATGCTATGCAAATGAATGAGAGGGGGAAGGGGGTCAGATTTAAATTAACCATGCATGACGGACACTTAGATTCTTGTGCTGTTAACCGTGAAAGTCCCCAAAATACTGTTTACATGAGAAAAGTTTCACGAGAGACAATCCACGTGTCCTTTCGGGTCACACAATCAACCTTCCACAAAATAGTGGAACTCGTAAAAGAAGACCTGCAGCCAGAATTAAATTGTCTGGGCGCCTGTAACACTTGAGAAAAGAGTGGCTATAGCTCTGTACAGGCTGGCTTCCACAGCTGAGTACAGGACAGTTAGGAATGTGTTTGGTGTGCAGAGGTCAACGGTGCATAAGTATGTGTACAAGTTTGTAAAGTGACTTGTGCAGAGCCACTGCAGGACATATATAGCGATGCCTGATGAAGCCGAGGCTAAAAGCATCGCTTTACGTGTCTGTGAAAAGTACGGGTTGCCCCAAGTAATGGGCATGGTAGATGCCACCCACATTCCTATTACAGCACCAAAGCAGTGCCTAAGAGATACCTCAATAGGAAATTCTGGGCTTCGTACATTCTGCAGGCAGTGGTGGATGTCAAGGGAAGGGAAGATATATACATAATATTAAAGGCGAGGTTCAGCAGTACAGTTGGGTTTTTTTAAACATAGTGTTTCAGTGCTGTACAGAGGTTCTATGTTGGTTCTATATCACTTAGTGCTTCAGCTTTATTTGGATGATTGCCTTTACCTTGTTTTAATTTCTTGTTCTCCTCTCCAGTTTCTCTGAGATACGAATGTACCAGCTTTACATCATATATATATATACAGTACTGTGCAAAAGTTTTAGGCAGGTGTGAAAAAATGCTGCAAAGTAAGAATGCTTTCAAAAATAGACATGTTAATAGATTATATTTATCAATTAACTAAATGCAAAGTGAGTGAACAGAAGAAAAATCTAAATCAAATCCATATTTGGTGTGACCACCCTTTGCCTTCAAAACAGTATCAAGCATCAATTCTTCTAGGTACACTTGCACACAGTTTTTGAAGGAACTCGGCAGGTAGGTTGGCCCAAACATCTTGGAGAACTAACCACAGTTCTTCTGTGGATTTAGGCAGCCTCAGTTGCTTCTCTCTCTTCATGTAATCCCAGACAGACTCGATGATGTTGAGATCAGGGCTCTGTGGGGCCATACCATCACTTCCAGGACTCCTTGTTCTTCTTTACGCTGAAGATAGTTCTTAATGACTTTCGCTGTATGTTTGGGGTCGTTGTCATGCTGCAGAATAAATTTGGGGCCAATCAGATGCCTCCCTGATGGTATTGCATGATGGAGAAGTATCTGCCTGTACTTCTCAGCATTGAGGAGACCATTAATTCTGACCAAATCCCCAACTCCATTTGCAGAAATGCAGCCCCAAACTTGCAAGGAACCTCCACCATGCTTCACTGTTGCCTGCAGACACTCATTCGTGTACGCTCTCCAGCCCTTCAGCGAACAAACTGCCTTCTGCTACAGCCAAATATTTCAAATTTTGACTCATCAGTCCAGAGCACCTGCTGCCATTTTTCTGCACCCCAGTTCCTGTGTTTTCGTGCATAGTTGAGTCGCTTGACTTTGTTTCCACGTCGGAGGTATGGCTTTTTGGCCGCAAGTCTTCCATGAAGGCCACTTCTGACCAGAGTTCTCCGGACAGTAGATGGGTGTACCAGGGTCCCACTGTTTTCTGCCAGTTCTGAGCTGATGGCACTGCTGGACATCTTCCGATTGCGAAGGGAAGTAAACATGATGTGTCTTTCATCTGCTGCAGTAAGTTTCCTTGGCGACCACTGCGTCTCACGGTCCTCAACGTTGCCCGTTTTTTGTGCTTCTTCAAAAGAGCTTGGACAGCACATCTGGAAACCCCTGTCTGCCTTGAAATTTCTGCCTGGGAGAGACCTTGCTGATGCAGTATAACTACCTTGTGTCTTGTTGCTGTGCTCAGTCTTGCCATGGTGTATGACTTTTGACAGTAAACTGTCTTCAGCAACCTCACCTTGTTAGCTGAGTTTGGCTGTTCCTCACCCAGTTTTATTCCTCCTACACAGCTGTTTCTGTTTCAGTTAATGATTGTGTTTCAACCTACATATTGAATTGATGATCATTAGCACCTGTTTGGTATAATTGTTTAATCATACACCTGACTATATGCCTACAAAATCCCTGACTTTGTGCAAGTGTACCTAGAAGAATTGATGCTGTTTTGAAGGCAAAGGGTTGTCACACCAAATATGGATTTGATTTAGATTTTTCTTCTGTTCACTCACTTTGCATTTAGTTAATTGATAAATATAATCTATTAACATGTCTATTTTTGAAAGCATTCTTACTTTACAGCATTTTTTCACACCTGCCTAAAACTTTTGCACAGTACTGTATATATATATATATATATATATATATATATATATATATATATATATATATATATATATATATATATATATATATATATATATATTTTAAAGTATTCTCATTTTGTTTACCGTTTTAATGAACATTTCTGTACTGTGGGTGTTGTCGGGTGATTGAAAACGAGACATGAATTGAAAGTGATGGTCTTGAGGAGTCGAATGGGTCAAAGTTCAAGTATTTTCCTCTAGAGGAATTATCACTTTTTGATGACACTACTGTGGTATTATGCCTTTTTTTTCTGCTGAATTAAACACGAATTTGCACTACTGTGCAAAAGTTACACATTCAGCAGTTACAATATATAATGATGTTATGAGCATCAACAGTTTACTCAAAGCCTCCACGAGTGTTTTCCACTATTATAACATGTTTGAGTTATTAATACAGCTTAATTTGGGTGAGACGAAACCAAGCTTGTCATTTAGCAATCTTTAAGGGGGCTTTAATTTTAAAATGTATACTTGACATGACGTTCTGTAGATGGCGTGGGTTGATTCTATGGTAGTATTAAAGCAGGTTGACTCTGGTAGTACAGCCCCCCTCAATGTCTAAGACTTTTCTACAGCAGTGTATAGCTAAATGTAATCATTTTATGTAATGTTTTGTAGGCACCGCCGCATATAGCAGATCAAAAAGTACACCTGTATCTCATAGGTGATGCTGCATCCCCCCCCTGGCTTATGAAACCCGACCCCTCGACACAGCTCACAGCTGCTGGAGAAGCATTTAACGATAAACTGGGCCAAATCCGAGTGGCAGTTGAACAGGCGTTTGGGCAATTGAAAGGGAGGTGGTGGATACTGCTGAAGCGGAGTGAGGTGGACCATGAGTCTGTTCCCCAAATAATTCCTGCCTGCTGTACACTGCACAATCTCTGCCAGGACCATCCGGAGGTGTACAGGCAGGATTGGCTGCAGCCTGTCAGAAGGTATCTGCACTGCAGCATTCTCAAGATGGTCATGCTATCAGAGATGCACTGCGATATTTGGTTTAGTAAACTGGCTGTACTTTTGATTTGCTTCACATGTCTTTCATTAGCTTATTGTATTTATGTATATATGTATTTTCAGTTAAATAAACCAGTGCGTAAATATAAGAGCAGCATAAACCTTTATGTTACTTTATTGTACATACTACAATTATTTGCTATTAAAGTCGTCCCCCATTTATGCTGTACTTGTATGATTGCTTCTGTTAAATAAAATACTGGGTTCAACAGCGTTCGTGGTATGCATTGTGTGGTTTACTTAAATATACCAATGTAGAACTGTAGAGAAAGCAATACTCAGAAACAGCAAAGTAAACTATTTACATATTTAATATTTCCATTTGTGTATCACGCTGCCTTCCTCCCCTGGTGCGAATCCCTCGAGATGGACGACACTTGATGCATTCCACGTGAAACTTTAGAAACACATATAGATCCAGGGGTTATCCCTCAACACCAATCTGATAAGGAAAATACTGCAAACATAAAAATAATTTAGCTGCTGCCATCTTTGGACCATGATAACTTCCATGTTCCCATGTGACTTTCCCAAGTGTACTGACTCTATCAAGCAGTAAAAAGTCTCATGACCTCAAGATGTCAAGGACACTAACACATTCAGATAGCAAGTCACTACCTCAAATAGTTTTTAAAATGTGTCTTTGACACCGTTGAAGCGATTATTAACAGCTGAAGTAGTGACACAGTAGGTGCAGCCAGTGATTCCCAAATGCATACAAGCTCCACTCACAGGGATGCTAAACTACTGAAAATAGTTGAACAATTCCTTCCTGCAACTAAGTTGATTTTTGCTAGTATGATACTGTAACGCAGTGGTCCACTTGTGGATCTTAATCCATTCTAGTCTAGGACCTTGTCCTTAATCAATGCATTGAGCAGTCCAGAGCCTTGTTTCAACCAAGTCACAATTTGTTAAATCGTGTAAGTAATTAAGTAATAAGGACCTGAGAGAGCAAAGAGTACTGTAACAATTGCTGAATTCCTCTGAGAATTATTAGTTTTCTTAGCATTTTCTTCAAAATATAGCCCTTTACAGTATATCTACAATGGACCTAAACTGTGTCCAGATTTAATAAGCAGGGAGGTGTATTATTTATTTTAGAATTTGATATTCTGACAGTCGCACTACAACATCTTTTTTTTCATTAAAAGAAGGTGGTGGTGACATAACGAGAACAGACTTTTCTGTAATTCAGCATTCTCTCATGTATTTTTTTGTGCCTTTTTATGGTAATGTGGGTTACATTGCAGTGCAGACACCTTCATTTACTAATGTATATGAGCTGATGTATATGAGTGCATCTGTTTTATCTTTTCATTTTAGTAAGGGTAAGGAGCTTCAAATGCCTTTTTTAACCTTTATACTTTTACAAGGCTTACAATAATTCTGTGTGGTTCTGAGTTCTGTTGCTCCAGTATCGAATTTTAATCAAGTAAAATATCTTGCCGGCAGGAGCAGCTAATACAATATTCTCTCATGTAAGTGTCAAATACATCGTTTGTTCTGGAAACGTCCGTATTTTAATACTAGAACCGCTGTGGTTATACTCATACCTAAAACTACAGCCGGCAGTCATTATCACGGTACATTTTAAACAACATCAATATTAAAATGAAAGACAAACAATCGGACACAACTCAAACGTTTTATTCAAGCACATCATATCAAACATCTGCACAGCCGAAACGCCGTATTTAAATGAACAATTAAACATAAAAGGGTTTATTTTAACCCACATATAAAGCACTACTTAAAAAATTAAAAACTGTAATAAAATAAACATTTCAAAAGGCACTAATGTGTAAATAGGTATATGTACATACAAAACTGTTAAAACAAAATTATCTTTTAATTTACAACGCAAGTAACATGTTCAGGTTGAGCAGCTGCAGCCTGCTGCTTTGCAGTTTTCTGATTGAAATGTTTCTGTTGAAGCTCTGTGGCTCGCTTCAAGATGAAATCTCTCCTACTGATATTTTCCCCGGTGCATTCCTTGTACAAAACGAAGGAATTGATGGCTGCCAGGTCCAGTAGAGATAACAACAGGCTTATACATATATATAAAAAATAGCATATTGCAGGTTATCTTCAAAATAAAAACATGTATTGTAAAAGGCAATCAAAATGACTGCTTTGGTGGTTCTAGGTGGGTGGGATTAACTTCCTGTGACAGAGAGCGAATGAATCCTAGTCAACAATCTCCCTGCTCTGTGAGGTTGCTGTATAACAGGAACAGAGTGCCTCGTACTGGTCGGTCTGGCAGTTCATTCCAGGGTCAGTCAGAAGCCAGCAGGCCAGGAAGGGGGTGGAGTCACAATGCCTGAAGTCATCACCCTAAGCGGTATGCGATGTGTCAGTCATGGATTGGAGGAGATGTGACTGAACTAGCTATCGCAGGGGGCGTGACTAAGGGTATAATTGGGGATGTGACAATGTGAGACGTTTCTCAATGGCATAAAAAGTCTGTGTTTTTTTTAAAGCATAAAGGTTGATTTCACCCATTCTCTGCTTGAATTGAAAAATAAAGAAAGAAAAAAACGGTAAATTCTTTAAAAAATAAACGTCGATATTAATCGTCGATTTGGCAAAAAAATAAAAATCGAATAGTAGCAAGCCAATGCATAACACACGTTTCTATGTGTTTCATATATTTAAAATGTAGGTTTGTATGTATTTTAAAGCTATTTTAAATGCTTGACCCACCTACACCAAATTTGAAAAATATATTTAAATTATATTTTCTTTTCATGTGGTTTGGGTGTGGTGTAAAATTTCTCTTTACAAAATTAATTAGCATGAAAAGTCTAGTTTTCATTGCACAACTAATTAATATGGTCAGTTTGTTCTCCAGTATATGGATACTGTAGGTCAGGCCAAGTCACAGATAGGCTTGTTGGCTAACTAACAGAATTAAACACGAAGAGTCTAGGGATTATTTAGGATTATTCTTGTCATCGCTTTTATTTAAAATGTTTTTGTCCTAAATGAGCCACTATATAAGTGACCCACCCCTAGTTGTTTGTGATTCCTGGAACATTTTAAAAATGTGGGGTATCACTACATTTTTTAGATGAATTGCTCATTAAAATCATATGCAGGTAATTTTCTATTCAGTTACCAAGATATTAGTAAGCAATAGGTCTGAGATCCCCTTGAGACCAGCACTAATTTTCTCCTGTTTTATTTTGTTCCTTACTGTTGTCTGAAGAATACTTTTCTAAACTACCTAGACAAAGTATGTATGTTTCAAACGGAGAGATCACATAGCTTCTGCCTGTTGATGCATTTATTACTAAACTTTGATATCCAGACCCTAATGACTGTAATACCAAAAGTGGGGATTAGTACTTTGAATGCATAATCACTGTCTAGTGTGCAATACTCTTGAATAACAGGATTTTGAGAACAATTACTAGTAATTAAACACGTGCTGGCTACCAAAAAAGATAATTACATCCTTTGTGTATTGCACCAATTAATTACTTTTATTTCAGGGAGCATCGTGCTTAAATCTCTCTGCTGTTATTTATAACTGGTTACATTTCAGAATACATGCACAACAGGTATTTTTACACATATTCCTTTTTGTCTAAAATATCTTGAACCCAATGTAATTATCACATACAGTTCAGCATAATCTACATAGATATGCAATGTAGCATCACCGATAATTGATAATAAGGGACTACACATTTATGACATTTTAATACAAATGTTACATACAAAAGGGATGCTCCCTCTTCTATTGAGTGTTTTAGAGTTTTCATTCATGAATCGCAGCAATTAAAACACATTACCATTCTTGTAAATCTCTGGGTCACTGCTTGCAGTACCACAGTGTGTCCAACTATATAGTATTGAAAATAATTGATGTCCCCTTCCTGACTATGCTCCTGGGGCTCTCACACCCCAGATGCATTGGTGTGTACAGAACCAAGCCTTCTACTGGCATGCAAAACCACATCACATTACATCACATTACTCTTTAATAAATGAATTGCATGTTAGTCACCCCACAACCCCCTACAGTAGATTATGGGCTGTTGAAAAAATAATACACTGTGTGTGAAAGAGCAACCTAGTACGGGTATGAAATATCAATTCTCTTAACTAATGTATTCTTCTTGTTTAGATTCACCCTGTGTGTCGCTTTCATCATATCCTGTTGCCTTTTTGGTTTTAGTTAAACTCTGAAGTTTAAAGCACCCCTGTGGTCTCCTAGGGGCTCTTCTTTCTATGTCTAGCTGGTACACCAGAGTGTAACGATTAACCTGTTCCCCCGCAACACTAGTGGAGGTTAGAAATACCATATAGAAAAAAAAGTGGTCCCAGGAAAATTTTAAAAAGTCACCCTGGTGTAATATATACAGTACAAAGACAATCAAAACAACAATAATAATAACACATTAGTTAAGATTAATGCTTATTTTCAGACCTGTACCAAGTTGCTATTTAAACACAAGAAGGTTCAAGAGCTAAGAATGTTGGTATTTAGTGGTTAAAAGTGTTTCCTTAATAAAGAGATTAGTCATAGAGGGCTCAGCACTGGGCCTTTGTGTCTTTTTTTCTTAACCTAGACAGTAACCTGTATTACATTGCTGCCTATGTGATGCATATGATGCATTGTAGAATTTAGATAATGATAAACAAATAACAAGGCTTTTAAAAAAATCTGTTGATTTATAAAGTAGGCGCGTTGTGAGGCGAGGGGAAAATGCATTCAGATTTCATTTTCTTATTGTTTTATTGCCCTTTACATTTGGAATGGTTCTTAGAGCAAGTACTCAAATAGAGTTTCATTTTTTGATGAGACTGTGTTAAGATGCATTGATGGAGTAGATGCTGTTCTTCTGTTTGAGTAGCCTGCCATAGATATATGTAACATACACTATATCAGCCAGCCTTTTACAAGTTCGGACCAGAAGCACCTAGTGCACAGTTCTTACATCAATAAAGACACGTTGGCTAATTCTTGAAAGCCAGAACCTCAAAATTAAATAGTGATAGAAAATGAGTATTTTTAAACAAGTTTGTCTCTGTACATTCTACAAGCAGAAAGCAGTGACAGGAAGCAAGGTCTGTGAGCTGCTTTATGGACACCAGAAAATGTGTGTTGATCCCTTATACTGGTTGTAGATAGAAATCTATCTGTATGGTAAAGAAATCCCTCAAGTGCTGGTGTATACAACCATTCTTAAGAGGACGTACAACAGCATCCTGTTTAGAAATCTGCCACATTCCCTTACTAAAGTTGCCTACCATAACCCTAAAAAAGCTAGCTAAACCCAGCCTTTATCTATTAATTGCTTACTTTTAAAGCTAATTGAGAAATTAAAGGGATGTGCTTACATACATGTCTTGTAAGGGTTTATTTTATTTGTCCAGGTAGCTCAAATAACAGTCACTCCCACACAGAGTGCATTCTCAAGGCAGGAATGCATTCATCCTTACTCTTTCAGGGCTTGGTCTATTCATATTGGCACATGTTACCTGCCAACTACGATAAAGATCCAATATCCCTTTGGGGTACCAGGTCACTGAAAGAGGTGGCAGTAATATAAAAAAAGGCATACAGTTATTCTTAAGGGAAAAACAACAAAAGGGTTTTGTTACAATAAGAATTGGTGTTAATGGAATAGACAGCTACGCACGTGCACATCAAAAAATACACTTGGAGAAAACTCATCAACCAAAATAGCTGTCTAAAAATGACTCAGAAGACTACACCATGAAAGAATATAATGAAAGAAATACAGATGAATTATATTTTAGCGTAATAAATTAGCATGATCTTTGTGTTATGCTGTCTAGTTTCTTGTCATTGCGTAGTGAATTATTCCTGTGCTACATCTTTACAAAGCTTTAAAACATTCATATGTAATATAAATTTAAGTACTGTAGCATTAAGCACCCCACATTTTATTGCACAATAAATATTTTATTGAATAACACATCAATTGGATACAGCTTTATTATGTGGCACTCAATCAATATGCAATCCCCAAATGTTTTATTTAGGGGGGGTGCTAAAATAGGTGCTACACGTATTACTGTACCTTGCATAACGTTTCAGAACACGCACCTTTCATGACATGAACCTGTGAAAATGATACAGCTGCAGTAGAGTTCCTGGTCATTAATCCCTGTCCCATGCCAGAGGCAGTTTCCAGACATTTCTCAAGTTTTAATCAAAGCCTCAGAAACAGGTGAGCGATGTGCACTGGCCTGGATTAGTTGCCTTGTTATTAATTGCTAGACACCCTGTAGAAGGCTCAAGTTGTTGGAAAAAAAAAACTAATGTTTTATCAAGATAACATCCAACCCAAATACAGTACAGTACTCAACTTTGAATACACGTTCAAATACGTTTTCACCAAGAACAAGAACTAACAAAATGACAACTGAAGTGAATGGAAGAGCTCTTAATTTAACCTGATTGTTTTAAAGCTTTTTAACATCAATGTTTTGCTTTCCTTAGCATGGTGGTAAAAGCTTTTTGAATATGGCCCATAATGGGTTGAGGGTGAAATATCCCATAATCATGTTTAATTTACATTCAAATGAAAGGTCTGTCTTTACCAAATGATCTTCAGTTGTAATGCAACTGGGACTACAATGGCACTGTAAAAGTAATATGGGGGCAACAATACGAGAAAGGCAGCGACAATGGAATAAGGAATTTGTGGAATGGTATCACA
Source organism: Acipenser oxyrinchus oxyrinchus (assembly GCA_030684275.1). Classification (NCBI taxonomy): domain Eukaryota; kingdom Metazoa; phylum Chordata; class Actinopteri; order Acipenseriformes; family Acipenseridae; genus Acipenser; species Acipenser oxyrinchus. Next base: position 8,079,570 of record CM060255.1, read on the forward strand.
GTGTTACCACTTTTATATTCTGACATACCATGGGTATTACAAGGCATTGTAAGGAGGAATGCAATGATATTATATTAGAATGATATATTCTAAATGACGCTTTTTTTATAAAAAAAATATTTGACAGGAAACACTTTAAGAGCTGCTATTATAACCCTAGACAAACAATAATAACCTTCTTAAACATTCAAACACAGCAATAAAAACCATAATATGGTACGGAAGAGAAAACCCAGAGCACTTGTTGTTATGTTTGGGTTTTTTTTTGTACTCTTTCTGCAGTGATTTAGAGGACAGATCTCAAACTAGAGCTGCCATTTTGAAAAGAGCTTTGAAACAGACTTTAAAGTTATAAGTGTAAAAAGTTGTTAGGATGTTAACAATGAAAAGAAAAAATTACATGTACTTTATTTAAACAGTTGTAGCAACACGTGGGGACGTATAATGTTATATTTGTCGGAATCGTGCTACTTACTTACAGCCTCCATGGTCACTCGGTCTGTACAGTGTCTGAACTGTAATTGGATTGACTAGCCTTATCGTGTACAGTGATTATAGATCTACATGTGTAATTACAGTTTAGGTAATGCCTCTTAAAGTGGTATCAAATCCTGAACTGACATATATACTGGTTTAAAAAATCACTAGATCACATTACCATCAAGTAGCCAAAAGGTAGTCTTATTGCTTGGTAAACCTAGTTAATTTTACATATTTAAGCAACATCAGCGCTTCATAATATAATTTCTAGTCTTCCACAGCTGCAATTAGTCAAAAATGTATATGTGGGATGATGCTTGTCTCTTTAAAACTAAATCTGAATCTTGAGAATGTAAACAATTTGGTCAACCGTTTTGTGAGAAAGTAGAAGACACAGAAAGCCATGGAAGACTGTAGTGCACAGGCAGGCAGACACCAGGGAATTATATTCCAGTGTACACGTTTACAGGACTGTGGGAGCTTGCGTATTAACCTCTTTCATGGACTGATTTCTGAAAGTTGAAAATTGTCATTGCAAGCGCATTGTAACAATAGATACTGGTAAATGTACTGCATTTGTTTCAGTTCAGGGTGTTGGAAATTAGCCCAGAAAAAAGGTGACAACCATAGAAATTAAAATCCTTCCAGAAGTGTGCTTTATGCATTTCAAAATGATATATTTCAGGGCCTGGGCGATTAATGAGCAACTTAAGATACTTGCATCCAATTATAAGTAATATATTAAATCCTGTAACCACTAAATGGTTAATCTGTAATTCTAATTGTTGTGAAATGTACTTTTTTTTCATACTTCTTTGGCTAATGTATTACTAAACTATCCAGCAGGCCATGTTGTTCTTTGCAGGCTTCTGTTCCTTGGTGTTTAGCATACAGTAATTCTATCTGCTAGCTCGTGCTAGCTGTACACATTGCTTAATCCTTGCATGTATGCAGAAGCACATATCTCTTCAAACAATTAAATCACCCTGAACCGCTCTGGGACTGTGGACCTGCGAGTGCAATGTGAGCAGTTCTCCTCCCCTGCTAAGTATTATTGACAAATCCATCAAAGGCAGTGATGCATTGGCTTCCACCTTACCCAGCAGGACACTAGGGCAACAGTGACATGCCGTCACCGTGGTAACTGCTGCTGAAGTGAACAGCCTGTTGGGATAGATGACCTCTGTTGGCAGCGTGCCGAGAAATGTAGCAGTCGTGTGGCAGCTATGTCATCAGGACTCAAAGGAGAGGCCTAGTGCCACGCAATTGATCCATTAGGCCTTAAAGGTATCGATCGGTTAAATTTGTGGGAATTTATTATATTGATATTGGACTGATTAACATTTTGTGCCAGACTGGTTCGATGTAGGTTTGTAACAGCTTTCAATGATTAATTGACTTTTATGATTCCATCTTGGTGCTGTCAGTAAGCTGTGAGCTGTGAGCTGTGAACTGTGGGCAGGCTCATTCCCAAGCTGCCTCTCATGTGGCACAGGCCAGTGATTGAATACCTGGGAAATTAGTGTCCTTGCTGTCTCATTTTAGGAAAGATAAATGGTATGACATTTTAATGTCAGGCTTTAATTTGGAATATCATCGAGCCAATCATTTTGAAAGTCAACCGTAAGCATGCAAATCTCAACAAAATGAACATTTTAAATTTGCGCAAAAAAGGAAACTGTTTGTACACTTATAATATAGAACATCCATATGGATACATTTTTTTTTCTTTAGAGAGAATTTAGCAGGTTTTCCACAAAAGGAGTTTAATTTACAAGAGTGCATTTGTAATAACAAAATCAGAATATACAGGATAGCTTAGAAGTGTTTTGTGCAGCTTTGTCTTAATGGCTTTCAAGGTATTTGAACTTCTTGTTTCCAACTCAATCAGAGGGGAAATGTTTTTTTAGATCCTAACACAACAGTCCTGTATACAGGCTTAGAATGATTAACTCCAGTCTAAACTGCAGACCAGTAAACTAATCTATGCCAATTGTATGTATTTTTCAATTTAAGGCACAGAGTATGAAATAATGATTTCTATTTAATTTATCCAAGGATAGTCTTTCTGTTAATAAGGAGCAAAATAGAGACGTTGTTGAAAAATGGCATACAGTCAAATTGCAATGTTAATATTACACTTCATTATCATATAACTGTGATGAACTTTACTTGCTTCTAAAAAACCTTGAGCCATGTCAACTTGAAGCTCTTGAAAGTTTATCAGAGGGACGAGACACTCTTTCCATCATTAGATATACGCTTTGAAACCCAGAATTCCTGGTAACGCAAATATGTCTGCCTTTATTTTATAGACTGCCCAGGTTAAGTAACTTGAAAAAAGGCATGGGATACCCTTTCAATAATTTCAGTTTCAAATTTGGTTGCCCAGAGCTTAATTCATTGCATAAAAATGACAAATACATTTCCGAATAGATCTGTTATAAGTTTTTTTCTACTTTCACAGCCTTGTTAGCAATGGAAATGATGACATTTATTTTACTAGTGCTATAGCAGAAACCTAGGTTGTAAATTGATGATTTAGGCACAAATGGCTCTAAGGAGAAAAACATACAAGAAGGTATCTCTTTAAATTACTGTGCACGAATAGCCATGTAATTACACTATAACTACTAGATAATTGCATACAAGATTCTATCTTTTGTAATTAAATGGAAATGGTAGTTACCCAGTTATTACATGGTTAGGTTTACCCATTATCTAAAGAGATTTTTAAAAAAAAAATTTTATAACAGGCCTACATCAAATTATACCAAACAAATGAGTACAATGAAAATTGCTAAATAGAATCAAGGGCTAATTGAATAAATCACCATTATATTAAAATAATTGCATTTCCAATCTATTTGTTATTCACCTAATACAAAATTCACTATTTTATTGCATCAAACCTTTGAATAAACGTCTTTCTTCAGTAAATCAAACTGCTGCCAGAAGCAGAAGTTAAATGATTGTTCTTCATTGTTTCTTCAGAAGGTAAGATTCATTTTGTTTTCATTCTTTTCTGATTTTTTTTTTTTTTTTCAAATCAGGGCCCTATAAGTATATGTTGCTTAGTGGTTTTGGAGTAATAGGCATTAGCAGTAGATCTGTACCCTGTCCTGAGATTCATCCATTTGTGTGTGTTAATGTAATGATCCCATGCTTTGAATCAGAACGTGACCCAAAACTGACCCTTTGGGGACTCCTGTTGAGAGAGGGCGAGGTGTGGAGGTTGCTCCATGCCAGGTTACCTGGTAAGTGCGGTTGGAGAGGTAGGCGGTGAACCAGGCCAGAGCAGTGCCAGAGATTCCCAGGTCAGCGAGAGAAGATAGTAGAATAGAGTGATCGACAGTGTCAAAGGCAGCAGAGAGGTCGAGGAGAATTAGGAGAGAGAGGCAGCTCGGGCAGAGTTTAGTGAGTTAGTGACAGACAGGAGGGCGGTTTCAGTAGAGTGATCAGAGTGGAAGCCAGACTGGAGAGGGTCGAGCAGAGAGTGGTTGGACAGGAAAGCAGAGTATATTGTTTTGTGGTGTTTTAGTGGTGGTCGGCAGGGATGGGGTTAATTTGAGAATGTGGCTGGAGCCTTATTGAATAATTGATGATAAGTAGGCTCCAGCCACATGGTATAAAAAGGGAGAAAAAAATCCTTTGTTGGGTGGAAAGGATTTAGCGAGCGAGCAAGCAAGCAAGCAAGCAAGCACTGTGTTTGTTATTGTGGTTTGTTTGCATTTTTGTAAGTCAAAAAGCTCAGTGAAGGCTCTGCCCAGCAGGAACAGATTTTTTGTTTGTTTAAACCTTTATTTTAGCCTGTGTGCTTTTTGTTTTGTACGTCGCTGCCCGGGGATGTCTGCACGAAACCGCCCGGGGAATTATTTGCATAAGCAGCAGTTTAGCTGTCGCAGATGCTGTGGCCAGAGGGAGCTGCCAGCTACAAAAAGGGGAGGGGGTGGGGGCAGGAGACCACCACAGCCCAGACCACCACCCCTGTGCCACAGCCTGGCACCTGGTGGTTGGTTCCCTCGACCTGGGCTCCTAGACACCTGACCTTCGTGTCTGGACCTCTGGTCACTGGGCATGACTCCCAGGTGACGGTACCACCAGGCACAGTTTGTTGCTTGGTCTCCTGCTCCACTCCCCCTGGTAGCCCAGATGTCGTTGCACGGTCATCTGGACTCGCACCTCTGCCTGGGGCTGCAGCCGACTGGTCACCGGCCTGCGCTACCCACGGCCCATCCACTGCGCCTGGATCCCGTCACTGGGTCTCGGTCCCACCTTGAAGGTGCTGGACTATGGACTAACCCTCCCTCAAGGAAGGGAGAAGGACAGTAGGGGATATGCGGCAGGGCAGTGTTCAAAGTTCAGTGAAGGCTCTGCCCAGGAACAGATTTTTTGTTTGTTTAAACCTTTATTTTGGCCTGTGTGCTTTTTGTTTTGTATTTTGTATTTTTTTGTTTGTTTATTAACTGCAGCTTTCCTTGTCTCTGAGTCTCTATCCTGCCACCTGGGCCCACCCTCGGCTACCCTGTCACAATGCACTATTCATATGGGTGGCCTTATAGCAAGCCTTTTTAATGTGGTAAAAAAAAATCTTACCCCATTCAGTAGTCTTTTGTGGGGGTGGATTTTTATATAATTTGTTCCAGCCTCATGAGGCTCCATCCTATTTAGAAATATCTTGAGCTCTTAATATCTATTTATTTTTGCAACTCTATATTCCCCCTGTAACTCCTTGTCTACATTTCTATCAGCACAATATTACAACATCTCAGATGATACAAGTCATCCTTCAAAAGGTGGTCACTATGAGAGGATGCATGGAAATACAGTACAGCAGTCTGTCTTTGTGGCAGCTTGAACAGGTTGCTGTTTGTTCAGGCTTTCCAAGTACAGTGCAACTACACATGCTTGAACCACAACATGATTCATGTGTTTTGAGATTAGGTGTGAATGGTGTGTTTGCCTAAAGATGTATCTAATTGCAATGGCAATTAGATACATCTTTAGGCAACGAACGACTACATCAAAAAACTTTCTTTGAATATATTTAATTGAACAATACTGCACTCTTAGAAAGTGGCTGTCCTATATAGTTCATTTGGAACAAATATTGAACAAAAGAGAGTTCTAAATAATGAACCTAAAATTGTCGATTGTATCAAATCATTAAATAATTATATTTAAACCCATTACATATAATATGTCCTAAACCCACTTGGTTCTTTATGTAAGGTATACGAAACATATCTATATTGTATTTTTATTGCTGGGTGCTTCAGTTACCTGTGTTGAAGCAGATGGATGTGGTCCCTATTGCATACAGTGTAGTAAATGGTTTAAACAACTTTGTTTTTAATGATGTAAGTCTAATGGGCATTAAAAAGCTTTAGTTTACTGTACATTTGTGAAAATATATTTTTACAAACAAATTTAGAAATGCTGCAATAATTCTAGAGTTTTATTTTATTTGTAATATAGACTTAACGTGACCATGACCTGGAAAGGGATAATGAACATCACATTAAAAAGCTACTCAGAAGCTTGTCATGTTTCATCTAACTAATCCAATATAAAAGTCCTTAAAAAGCTAAGAGTATGTAAGTGTATATCCATTGTTTCCTGAATCCACGATTAAGAACATTTTAGAATTTTAAAATGTAGATTTTAATGCGTTTTACTTGCATTTATTATTTTATTTGGTTGTTTTTCTTTACTCTTAAAGCTGTTGCCAGAAGATGGCGGTAAAGTCTTTCGAGACCCAATTTAATTACTGTAATTTCATCGATCCACCCGATTATAACAATTATAATTCATAATTATAAACAGTAACAACAAACTGGCATTTAAACATTTTTTATGGATTTATTTTTCAAATATATAAATAGTTTGGGACACAAGTTATATTCTTTTAACTAAACAGGTGTAGCCTTCTGTTTTGTTGACATGCAATTGTGCTTTTGCACGTATTTCCATGAATAACAATTATTACTGTGTACATTAGGACTGAATTGATTTTAAAATGTGCAAATAAATATATTTTGAAATATGTAATGAGATAGGTAAATTGTGTAGGCCTAAACACATTTGACTACTGTAAAAAACAAACACAACAGTTATACCAAAATGCATTGGAAAATGGCCTGGTATATAATAACTAGATATAAGAACTATGACAGTGATGTGAATTAAACATTATTTTGGTTTACATTAAGTTTGCATAACTGAAACATCATCATTTGGTGTACAAAATGATATTCAACATAAACGGTTCTAAACTGAAGGCCTGTATGTGTGTGCAGCGGAAAATGTACACAGAAAAGAACTGTTTGCTGCACGTTTTGCAATACCAGAAAATGTATTTAAATGTATTTATTTATTTATTTTCATTTTGTTTAAATGTATTAAAGGATAATGGTACAGGCTACGGATATTGTGTGTGTTTGATTTCTTAAATAATGCATTCTTACATTGCATTTAATAAATAGGAAACACCTCTGTCTCCTGGGAATAATGATCCTACTGAGAAAGGGAACCGATTGTTAAGGATGATTGATATGTCTTAATTTTCATGTTTTCTAGCAGACAAGTACAAATAAATAAATAAATAAAATAACGGCTTCGAATGTTCTTAAAGAACACAACCACGGAACACAGCATCCAGGTATAGCATATGCGGCGGTTCTCCTTTAAGAAATGAACTATTCCATATGAATATTTAAACCTGTATTTCTCCTGTGCAGAACATGTCTTTAAAATCCATACATCACTTGAACGGCGATAGAATAGACGCGACTGTAAGCTAATTTTTACTCTAACCTGTGGTTAGTATTTTACAGATTTAGCGCACTTAAATCAAAGGGAAATTGGGTTGTTTATATCTAGATTTTGGTGATAAAGCTTTCAAAGACAGGGACTCGGGTATAGATTTAGTCTTGATCGTGTTTTCTCTAAGGACAAGGCTACCAGATCAAGAGGAATGGGATAAATCTGTACGTGCTATTTGTTTTAAAGGCGTTTTAGGTATTTCGTGTAGTGATATTTTCCCTTTTAATGGTAAAAGCTTAACACAAATATGGAGAACATGTTACAAAATCCGCGAAGAATATTAGCTTGATACATGGTAAGTAAGTATGTCTTGGATCTCGTTTAAACTAATTTAAAGGCGGTAGAATCCAAATTAAATTCAATTTCCATAACGGTGTTGCTTTAATATGCATGAAGGATAAAATTTTAGAAAGTGACCGATTTCAGTTCTTTACCTGCTCATTATTCAGTGAAATCCGGAAAACATGCTGTTTCAATTGAATTAAATATGTAGGCTTTTTCACACTCTGTGTTATTAATTATAGTTTTTACAAGAACATGCAAATAGTGCATCCCATTCACATATGTCAGACTTTGACATATGCATTTTGCAGTAATATTAACGATTATACATATTTTTTAAAATGTTTATTCATGTTTTGTTTATATTTGTTTTCAGTTTTAGTTGAGGTAGTTTTAGTTGAGGTAGGTATTTCTTTGTTTACAACGTGTAAACAGAGAAACAGTTACTATTAAAACCTCAAACATAAATTAATCACATTTATATCTGCAAAATAAAAACGATTACATGTATGCTGTTTTTGTTTGGTTTAATTCGACATGATGGTTATTATTTGTTTTTATAATTATGAATTTAATAACACACTACAATTTGTGTCTGTTGTAGGTATATGCTTAAATTTTAAGATACGCACATACATATTTAACGTCACCCAAATCAAAAGTATATTTTTATTTTAAACTTAAGCCAGCTGATAAAGCCTATTACAAAAAAACTAATCAATCTCTTTAATAATAATAAAAAAACATGATCTGCCGCACTTATTCACGTGTAGTTGATATATAGTTTTCTTGTGATACTGTAGCCTATACAAAGTATACAAATACGCTTTTCTTGCACAGGTAATGCTTAAGGTCAACAGAAGTGGAGAGGCAGCCCTTTGCATAATGATTACAGAAACACTATTCACACTACAGCAGATCACATATGGAAGATTAACAGGAGAATCAATCTTCAGTTTGTAGAGCTGTTAAACAGATCAGCTTCTCCCAGTAACAAGCTTAGTGTATCATATTTCACCCTTTGTATTAAATACCCTGCATTTAAATGTAGTAGTGTTCCCATGTATAGCGTATATGGGCCAAAAGTACAGGACTGACCACATATTTGTATATTATGTAAAGTTATTTAACATATTGTGCTTATTGTTTCATAGATGCATATCATTCAATGCATATCATTCATCTGTGGTTTACTTTGAATGCGTACATCAATACAAGCTATTTTCACGCGGTTCCTATTTCACTTCCTTCCGATTCACTAACTGTGCTCTTGTGTTTTGCAGACGTTCTCTGTTAGCCTATCAAAACCCCTAAACATCAATGTTCTGAGGAAACAGTTCAGAAGACTGGAAAATCCCCACGGTTGCTGACAGCAAACTGGATTGTCCATGAATGTTACCAAAAAGCACATGTTAATAGGCCTACTGGCCAGTGAACTGTTAATCAGTGTATTTTATGTAAACCGTCTACAACCAATTCCTGTGTTTATGTGTTTGTATTTTGTCTTATCGTTGTGTATAACATGTATTATAGTCAAATTAAATATATTCCAATCCTTACGAATTGTATTTACCAAACGAAATAAAATTAAATTAATAAAATTATATACTTTAACCCCCCGTGTTGCCATTGTTTTAGGCCTAGAGTAACACACATGCTTATCACTTTGACGTTCTTATCCCTAGTCAAAGAAGGAAGGCTCGATAAATATTTCAAAGCATTATATGGTGCAGTCGTTTACTGATACCTGGAGATGTTAACAATGCCAGTCAAACACTGTAGCTAAACGATGGTGCTATTCTTTGACACTCAAATTATGGCTCTTGGTATTAAGATATACCTTGCATTATTTTAAGATCTGTTACTTAGCCTTAATTAGTATAATTAATTAAATATTCACTAAGCGTGATACGTCTGCAAAGGGAGTGCTAGAATAGTAAAAAGTCTATTCCCCACTGAGAAAACCCCCCAAGAACAATTAAAATTCACGTGACCGGCACGTGGGTTATAATTCCACCTCTGAAATACTGTCAGGGACTTACTCACACATTAATATGTGCACTCTGGCTTTGGTAGAAATGCACTTAGCGGCTTTCGTGAAACAACCACGAAAAACAACAGTTATGTATGTATTATTAATTTATTAAAAGCATCAACCCAATATGAATATAAATATTTATGAATAGTTTCTACTTTGTGAACTTCTTTGAGCCAGTCTGTAAACCTGCTGCCAGCAAAGTATCCATAAAGTTAGGACCAATCCGATACGGAAAACCGTCTCTACAGATAGACCACAAGGTATGACTAAAGAAAAACATATTTAAAATGATTGTTTTAATGGAGTTTACATTTACTTTGGTGTGATTTAAAAAGGCATTTCAAGTTTCACACTGCACATGAGTTAGCAGGCTATTTTGGAACACAATATGTATACTGTATTCATTAGGTGCAAATAGTCTACACGCCCCCAGTCTAACCAATTGAATTATATACCTGCCCAGTGTAGTTTCAGAACACATGCAAACATATTTTTGGGGAGATCACTTATTTTCATCATTCAAACACGGGATGATAATGGAATAGGAACCTTTATTTTTTGGTACTGAAACTCGTTTTATTAACGAGTGAGTGCAGGGCAAACGATAATAGATTATTATTATTATTATTATTATTATTATTATTATTATTATTATTATTATTATTATTATTATTATTTATCAGCAATGGGTTGAATCTCTACACACACTAAAATATTCTTGAAATCATTACGCATTCATAATATTATGAATATCTTGTACGAAAGACAGCTAAACTGTGCAATATTCATTTAACGTGCATGGCTATTTCTGTACAGCCAATTTCTTAATCTTTTAATTTAAGAAAAAACACACAAAAAGACTTGTATTTCCAGTCAGGTTTCCTGTCATAATGTGATGACCATATGGCATACATTTCCGCTGAATATACATCTAATACTAAATATTAGAACAAAACTAATGGAGTTGGTTTTCAGAGTGTTTTGAACGGTGTTTTCATTGCATGCCAAAGACGTGTTTGTGTATGTGAGTACAATGATACTGCAATAAAAAGATACAGAACCAATGCGAGTGCGCTTCAGATTCATTTCCTGGAAGTCTCAGCATGTTACGTCACTTGTCCCTTTGTATTTTCTTATATTTGCGTTCTCCTTAATAATTATACATACCATATATAAAGTGAATTTCACTGAGGTGCGCGAGTGAATGATGTAAGACAATATATTTCAACCATTTAAGAACAAAACACATTCCATGGCTTTCAACATTCAGCGTTTTTCTGAAGACAATTTGATTTTTTGTTTTAAAGAATGTACTGCGTTTTTCTTATCCCAGTGAAACTGTGTTCCTTATTCCATCCGTGCCACATCCATTTCTCGTAGGTACAATACAATCAAACATAAAACTTCCATGTGGAGCAATAGCCTGATTGGTGGATGGATTGACTGTAAAAACACAAACGTATTAATGTCTGTAGGGGTTTTGGTGTACGTGTCTAATTCTATTCTCTTTAAGGTAGGACTCGTTGTCGGTTAACAGGTCCAAACACAGTTTTGTTTTCTGATCTTGAATTTCAAAAAGGCTCTGAAATGTAAAGGCTTTTGAAAGAGCATATCTTTTATTTAACATCATGTAATCAACGAAACTACAAAATGATATCACAAAAGTATACCGGAAGCCATTGTAGAAAAGTATTTCATGTTAGATTTTGAAACGTCGCTTTTTTGTCAGTTTTTAGTTAAGAGGCATGTAATTCAATATGTATTCAGCAGGTTTCATTCGACTTTATGAAGCAAAATGAGTTCCTTCTATGGGGTAGCAGTACAGTGTGCATGTAGCATGACTTGTAAGAATGTACGCACTGTAAATCATATCAATTCAATTTTTAGTGTACATTTGGACTTTAATTAGAGCAACAAATGGAAACGTTTCGAAACAATATCGGTTTTATACATGTTTTGTGTCTTTCTTTGAAGTCTGTAAGTACATCTGCAGTACATTTAAAATACCGAGTGCTTATATATTTGTTCCGTTTAACATTTTTGCTATAAAGAAAGGAGTGGGAAACAATGGAGTCTACGTTTTATTGTACACAACCAAACATTTAAACCTTGTTTTATATGTATACTAATGGTTTTAAATGTATTGTCGGGTAAATTAAAAACGTACATTTGCACTATACAACAAGCCACAAAAAACATAATTGCAAATATTTTACACTGTGTATTTGTTTCTAAAATTATTATTATTATTATTATTATTATTATTATTATTATTATTATTATTATTATTATTATTATGTCAATGAATATTAATAAGTTTATTTAGAACTGCCCTGCTAATTTGTTTACAACCACCGCAAAACCAATATTTTACAGCAACTAATACATCACGTGCCTATTTTTTATAATTAAAATTATTTCAAGGATTAAAGCAAACCATATTGCATTGGAAACTTTGAACGTCGCTCTGAATTGTAACTATATAACTGCTCTCGTCTGTTTTTTTTGTTTGTTTGTTTTTTTACAAGTTGCAGTAATCCAAAATCAGACTCTATGTCAGATTGGCATTTGTATTAACGAGAATACAAAAAGCTTGCATATTCTTTGAGAACTGCTTGAATTTAGTTGCTTAGCAACCACTGTCGGGTAAATCATCCGCGAAATTTAAATCTTTGGTAAGGGATTTGGGGTTTTGCTGAATAGTCACCACGAGGAAAATGGGTGGGATATATAGCTGTTGGCAGGATGAGAGCCCAGTATTTTGAGTTAAAATATATTTTAAGAAGCCTCCCCATGTTTTACAATGTAGGCCTACCTCTCTCTCACGAAACTCTACTTACTTTAGCAATATTATTGTTAAATACACTACACACACACACACACACACACACACACACACACACACACACACACACACACACACACACACACACACACACACCGTATATGATGTTTCCAGTATAGATACCAACGCAAGGGGGATTATATAGATATAGCCGAAAACTGGGATCTTTCTGATATCACTTTATTGTGGCATCCCAATTTTTTAAGGCTTCAAATGCAAATTGTATAGATACAGTTAAAGTTAAGCGGCCTGTGTCTCAGAAAATCGAATATTGCTTATAGCTAATCAGAATAGTAAAACCATATTGGCTGAAGGGCGATTCGTGTTGAATTCTGTTGGAAGAGTTTGATTAATTGCTGTTAGACTTTGCCAGTAACATCCAACACACTAATGGTTTATGTGATCTCTATAGGATTTTGTTTTGTTTTCTTTATTGTTTCTTTTTTTTAAGGCACTAGTACCAGCGTAGTTCTATTTTAATGTAAACGAAATGTTAATTAAAAACACAGGTAAAGTAAAGTCTAGAGAAACATGGGTATGTTCTGTGATAAGTATTACTATCCGCCTAAAACACATATTTCCTGAAAATCAATTGTTAACAAATATTCCCATGTTCAAAAGCTACCTTTTTAAAAGTGACGTTTGTTTCTAACCACTCGACATTGACTTTACAATGCTCATATAACTAATGTAAACGCAGGCGTTGTAAAACGCCCAATAGAGTCTCTGGAACGTTTCAACAACCTGCTACGCAGACTGGGGGTTGTTTACATATAACCAGTACCTGTCCATAGCACTCCTAACCTAAAAACTTATATTATCATGGGAAGAATGATGAAAACATATCGGTAACCCACAGTACACAGTGTAGTGCTGAAAATTCGATTACAAAATTCAAACAATGTGCCTATTACCAAGCTGGCACAAGCAGGCCTATACAAAAACATAACTAAACAGTCCTCTAAAGCAAGGATGCAAAAAAAAAAAAAAGATAAACGAATGAAGAAATAAATACGATGAACTGAAAGGTATCTATCAAATCTCTACACGCGCATTTGGTTTCAGTTTAACATGCCTAAAAACTGTAGTACACGATAAGCATACTTAAACACGGGTTATATAGGCTACTCACAGTAGTAGCCAAATTTTGTTAAGCGACTCCAAAACACCACAGTCCAAAAAAAAAACAAAAAAAACTAGTGTAACAGGAGCGCATAAAAGGCCTGTCTGTATTCACTGTTCAAAATAACGGGGTATCACTAGCCTATACACGTATCAACAAACTATTTGCAAAACGAGTTAAAATCAATAAGTCAAGTATTCCAACTGCATTCAGTTTATAAATTACACCGTGGCACGTAGGCATGTTCAAAATTCTAAGCAACAAACCACTGCAGATTCATGTGAATGTGTGTTGTTTTGATATATTACTGGAGGAATGTCTAAAATGAATATTGCTGTTACGTCTCCATTTTTGCAGTAGGCCTATATACAATGAAAACTCCACGACACTGTACAATATATGAATCGAACATATGAATACAATAACAAAACAACACGTAGATGATGTCAAATTATTATTATTATTATTATTATTATTTTGTTTACCTCTATTAAGATTTACAAAAGCTAAGGCATTTTTCTTATTAGGCTTATTATATTATTATATATCGAATATTCTGTCATGACAATTTCGGTTATTGCAAAAAAACAACAAAAAAAACACAGGATACAGTTTGCACGCCCCTTTAAAATCTAACACCAATCCTTTAATAATAATCTTTAAACTTTAGTGTCTTTAAATATTTGATAAGAAAGGTTTCCCCAATGTAAACACGCTGAAACAGCTTATGGCATCTAATTGGTAAACAAAGTAGTTTTTTTTTAAAACCATTAAGAATTGTTTTATTTTTAAAAAAAAAAATATATACATCTTTAAACAGAGGGTATTTAGAGTGTGTACACTAATAAACTCAAACACATCTATTTTTTATTATTATTTCAGAATACTATACAGTAGCTGTTGCCTATACCAATAACAAGCAGTCTTTCAAAGTCAAAAACTGTGACCTAAGGGTTATCAATTTGTTTTGGTCCTAGAGTTGTGTGTATATTGAGCAGTAGTTACATAATTTATTATTCCTAAAAAATGTTTATTTTGGCTGTAAATTTAAACTGTCAAATAACCATTGTTATTCAGATAATCAGTAAATCCATCAATAAATTACACCAGATGGTCTGACTGAGAACATTTTAAAAATAAATAAACATACCAACTGTCAGAGCATGGCAGACACAGAGCTTCCGTGTATATTTTTTTTAATAAGAATTTCAATAAAATCTCAAATCATATAATTTTAGTAGAATGCTGTAATGAAAATATATATTTTCTGCGCTACCATATGCACCACACACAATCACATTATTTCATTCTAACACATTTATTTTCTCAATCATCTCTTAAGGAATCACTACTCAAATTAAATTACAATCAAATTATCACATCAAAAGATAGCCTTATTACCTAACAACTGTCCATATTTTCAGCTCATATTGATTTGTGCTCGTTTGAAAAATAATAACAAAACAAAAAATAAAACACGTAACACAAGATTTGGGGAAAAATAAATTACCGTTTTGTAACAGTTCATAGGTATTCTGAATAAAATATGAAAACAAGTCATTTTGATGAAAATATAAAGTAAATATTTAGATCAGCAACTGATCTAATGAATCTATATTGCCATCTTTGAAAGGTCTGTTTATTAAAACCTACCAAAAACACTGCTTAGAAATGGCAGAATTAAATAATAAACATCCACAGCACCCATTCAGTCAAACTTGGCAACGGATTTTAGGGATAAGAAATTCAGATAAGTGCAGCTGCAGATGTTCAGTCTTTTTTTTCTTTAAAAAAAAATCCATTGATAAGATATGTCCATAAAATACAATTTAATCTTCAAAAGAGGCGATCTTTTAGATCAAAGAATTTGGGGAATTGCCTAACAAATTGTTCTCGCGCTAACAACCCCATCCGTATTTATTTATCCATGCAGTCCTCTTCTTACATCAAGCTTGAAGCTCACGGATCCGCATTCTTCCTATGTCCTTGTCACATAATTCAACGTTTGTTTTTTTCCCCCAGCTTGCTTCCTTAACGTTTACAGTCTGTTTTTTTTTGTATAGTGTTTTGTGTCTGCTTTTGTTGTCTCAAACAAAACAAATAAAGAATAGGGAAAAAAGAAAGCTCTCACTTCTTAAACCTCGTATCTCGTGGTGATGTTTAGTGCGCCAAAATTACCTGGTGGAACATACTTGAAGCAGCTGACATCCTCTCGTCACTCGGATGATTCGGCCCACTTAAACTTGCATCTTTTAAGTAATCTACTAAAAAATGTCCCTGAAAGAAAGAGCAGACAGAACCTTTTAGGTTAATACATTTGAGGCCTTGGTGCAGTTAATCCATGCGATTTTGGAGAGTTTTTTTTAATTTTTTTTTAATATAAAACACATCTGCAGTCTTATTTATCAATCACAGTATACAATTGCTATCGTGTTGGTAGTCTGTGTCCTATCTGTTTAATATCTATAAAACAGTTTTGCATTTTTTTTTAAATTTTATTTTATTTTGTATGTTTTATATGTCTCACTGAACACTCGTTTGCAGTCCATGGTGAGGGGGCGGTGTGTCTGCACTCACATTGCCGACCTGGGAGTACACATCGTCCGGCGTCTGCTGCACTCCCGGAGGTGTCATCCTTTTCTCTTTCTGTCTCCGATTACAAAACCAGACCCTGACCACTTCTTTCTCCAACTGCAGACTGTCCGCTAGAGAAGTAATCTCCTGAGCCGAAGGTTTTGGACACTTCAAGAAGTGGCTCTCCAACGCCCCCTTAACGCTGACTTCGATGGAGGTGCGCTTCTTTCTCTTTCTGCCCTGGGCTGCGATCTTGTCAATGCTGGTCGGACTCCCGGTAGTGGAGTCTGCTTCTTCGAGCCATTTGTTTAGCAAAGGCTTGAGCTTGCACATGTTTTTGAAGCTCAGTTGGAGCGCCTCAAACCTGCATATGGTGGTTTGGGAGAAGACGTTGCCATAGAGGGTACCCAGAGCCAAGCCAACGTCTGCCTGCGTGAAGCCCAGCTTGATTCGCCTTTGCTTAAACTGTTTAGCAAACTGCTCCAAGTCATCTGAGGTCGGTGTGTCCTCATCGGAGTGTGGATCGTGGCTGTTCACTCCGCCGTGATGTTGCTGGTGGTGCTGATGCTGATGATGGTGGTGATGGTGGTGACTTCCATGATCTAGCTCCGGTGTGTCCCCTCGTACTAAACCGGGGTGCACCAAGCTTTGGCTCCCCGGTGGACTCAGCATACCGTTCACCGTGAATCCTCCGGGCTGGGAGTATATCAGAGACTGTTGCTGCTGTCCCCCGGCTATAGACGGGATGTGTGCCGCTGTCGTTGCCCCCCAAGCGCCTGGGTGACCCTGGTGTGGACCAAGATGAGGGGGCCTGTGATGCAGTGCAGTTCCCGTGTGCAGATCGTCTCTGCCCGAATTGTTTTTGATATCTTGCTGCTGCTGATGCTGGGGGCTTCCAGTCATCCCCACGGGGCTGGATGACCAAGGTGATCCGGCTTCAGCCGCTGCTACTGCGGCTGCAGCGGCGGCAGCGGCAGCATGGGGCAGGGATGTTACCCACTGAGGGGCATGGCTCAACATGTGGCCCCCGTTGCTCGCCGCCATGGCCCCCTGCATGAAGTCGCTCTGAACCATCTTAGCTGTTGGATCCCCTCTGTACCCGACAGAGACCGAAGTAACAGGAGCACTGCCAGGTTGCATACCACCGCCTCCCGAGTCAGAGTGCACAATTGAGCCTGAAGTATGGATGCTATTGTTTGGCAGGTAAGGGCTGGAAGCCGCAGTGGCCATTCCTGTAACCCTGTGTTAATTGTCCGTTGATTATTCCCCTCTTCTTTATGCAACGTTTCTTTCGGATAGGTACAGACTGTTCTCTTTCATATAAATTAGTCTACCATTTAAAGTCCCCGGCAGGCTTCTGGGTTATAACACCAGGATGAGCTCTCTCTCTCTCACAGTCTCTCTCCCTCTCTTCTCGATACACACACACACACATATATATGTAAAAAAAAAAATTAAAAAAAAACAATAAAAGTAAAAATCCACTCTTGATCTTTATTTTAATTCAGCTGTAAAAACAGACTTCTGGAGCCTTTTTGTAAAAAAAAGAAGAAAAAAAACAACAAACAAAAACAAAAAAAGAATGATTTGTTTATATATATATATAAATATATATATATACAAAAAGTTGTGTCCGTTCCAAACTTCTAGCGTGATGAAAGTTGCAGAAGCTCTTTGCACTTTCTTTTATGCAAAAATAAAATAAATAAAAAAGAAAATGAAATCCTTTTTTAAGTTCCTTGTTTGTAGGGAGGGGGTAGTTGAAGAGGTGGATAAATTCTCCTTGCTTATTTTGTAAGGTAGATGTGGAGTTGTTCCCTTTTTTTGGTTCTTTTATTGCAGTAGCCGCGGTGTCTTTGTTCTGTTTTGATGTAGAATTTAAACCTGCAAACCGCTAACTCCAGTAGAAGTAGTGCCCTGTATACAGTAGTGTGATGGTTGCACTCTCTCTCCTCTCTCTGGCTCTGTCTCTCTCTCTCTCTCTCTCTCTCTCTCTGTGACAGTTCTTTCTCTGTCCCTCCCTCAGAGCGCATGGACTCTCGAATGTTTACCCTTTGTCAAGCGC
This sequence comes from Acipenser oxyrinchus oxyrinchus, assembly GCA_030684275.1. Lineage (NCBI taxonomy): Eukaryota > Metazoa > Chordata > Actinopteri > Acipenseriformes > Acipenseridae > Acipenser > Acipenser oxyrinchus. The sequence goes on from CM060255.1 coordinate 8,097,802, forward strand.
GCGCACACCGTCCACATCTTTCCCCTAAATACAAGGAAGTCGAGTGCGAGACTCCCGTTGATTGGATACCTGCTGTGCGATTGACAGGTCTTGAAATCCTGGCTCCAGGCGCGCGGCCCCCCTTCCGGCCGTTCCGATTGGCTGCTTTTTAATTTAGGCACAAAAAAAAAAAAAAAGTCGGAGGACCTTGGGAAATCTGGCCACAGTCCCTTTAACTCTTAGTGAACTGCAGACGCGAAAATATAACCTTTGCCAAAACATAATTCGTTTTGAAGTCTGTATGAATATTAAAAAACTGCTCTAGTTTCGTTAAAAAAAACATGACTTTTAGGTGACCTTCTTATCTTTTGAACTTTAGCATGCTAATGTGTTTATATCAGTGGCTAATACATCATTTGTATTAAAGTTTTCTTTATATTTACTGGATGGCATGCACCTATTAAATCGAAAACTCGTTATACTGTAGTGCAGACCTTAATTAAATACAATTAACAGCTCAGTGTAAAAATTGTAGCATTTAGCGTTCATTCTTTTTGCATTAACTGCTTGTAATGTTGGTTTCATTAAAGGTATAGGTGTTACGACCATTTTCACTATTTGTGTGCGTGTATTAGGTGAATTATTTTCATCACTATTAAAATATTAGCACTGTTAAAACTTTTGCAAAAATTGTTTAAACGTTTAGGCGGTGTCATTTTTTTAATTTTTTTTTTTTTTAAATGATGCTAATAATGCATATTACAGGGTAATGGGCTTAAAAGGGTTAAATTCGAATGCAGTGGTTTGAGAGATGCTTCCAAGTGGAAATGCTGCACTGGCAACCCCAGTGAACCACGAAAAAAGATAAAGTAGTAACCAAAACATGGGCAAATTGAGCATTCCTTGGGGAATTTACAAATAAATAACCCCTTTAAAACGAATACACACAAGTACAAAATAAAATAATTTTTATCGGAGTTGCACATGCAGCAAGCAGGCTGTCACCTTGTAGTTCAAAACAAAACTGTAACACAGTTACAGCAGCCCACGGTATATGAACAGCATTTACGTGATATGCAGACTAACACAGACGCAGAACTTGTTTAGGACCTGATCGTGTTTTTGTTTGCACGGTATACCATTCTCGACACGGGTATAAGTTAAAAATCAATGATACATATATCTAGAGAGGGTTGGTAACCAAACTCAGCACCTAACAATTTTATTCTTTCAAAACGGTCTCCAAAGAGTTTAAAAAAAAAAAAATTCTTTATAGAGGAGCTTAACACAGATTTAATTGACTAAAAACGGAGATATCCAGGTGCAGGCGTTTGAATAGTCGGTGACAGTTCCCCATGTTTCCCTTCTCGGCAGATTTTGCTTGGATCACGTTCAAAAACCGAGTGTCTCGTGGTTTTGTTTACATTGAATGGGTAGGGTAGGAACGGTGCCATGGGGCCGTCTTTCATTAATATACAGTGAGGATTTTGTCTAAATTACTGCTATGCATTTCACAGTGCACGCTTTCAAAGGGCGTCTCATGTGGCCTGATGAAACGTGGAGCGCTGCCATAAGGCACTTTTCTTCCAAAACAGTTAAAAGTCCAAACAAAAACAAAATATACTTGTTTTGAAGTTTTTTTCTTTCTTTCTAATTTATGTTGTGTTTGTTTCCCAATTCCGGCTGAGGAATTCAGTGGTTGTGTCTGAAAAAAAAGTCCCTAACTATAAGAGAACAGTTAGTGCTGATTTTCATTTGCATAAATTTTCATATATTTTAGTGAAAATAATAGACTAGTGGAGAGCCAGGCTCAGTTGAGTCAGTGTAAAGGGAAGTCTTAGGAAGAATCGTTTCGTTGGAGAGGAGAAAAATACATCTCTGATTAATTTACCAAAATTAGAAATCACAACTGTTTTATTTGCTGTGTTTCTTGGAATTTCGGACGGTAAGCGATGCTTTCTGTGTTTACCTTTCGCTTGTCGCGGAGTGGAGTTTTTAAAACGGGATGGTCGATGGTGAGTCAAAAAGGCAAAACTGTTGAACGCCAGGGATACCAGGATAGTCTGATGATATTTTATATTTATGTGCAACATTGTTTAGGTGATTATAAAAGCAAATATATAGAACCAATGCGCTGCCGTAGTTTCTTTGGCTATCATAAGGAAGTTTATTATAATTTTATAATAATAATAATAATAATAATAATAATAATAATAAACGCATTATACAAACGCAACTGCAACGCATTATACAAATAATACAAATAATTATATTTAGGGCAGGAAGATGTCTTTCTTTCTCAATGTAGAAATTGTGGACTATTATTTTGAGTCTCACAAACGTCTTAAATACGTAACAGACGGTTAAGCATAACAGCTCTCCAGTGAAAGTCTGCCTGCAAGAACATAATCAATCAAAACTAACCAGAACACACCTTCGGTTTATTCTCAAAGGACATTGGGACGTGTGAATTACTAACCAGAACTCACTTTGTTTTCATTTTGGTCTCGCTCGCCTACATTTTAAATACATTTAAGTTTTTTTTAGTGACGTTTATTGCCCAAAAGCAGGCATTTCTAATGTAAATATTATATTTTGAGCCAACGTACCAACATAACAAAGTAGATCCAGTTCACGTTTTTGTTTCTGCGATTGTTTTTGCATGTTTGTATACATGTAGACTATGTATGTGTATGTGTATGTTGGAAGGGGAATGATTCCTGTGTAAAGTGTTGCTTCTATGCATACCATTGAGTTATAGATACAATGCCATTAACAAAATGCACAAATACAACTTATTCTAACCGATACACAATATTTATAACTTAATAACGCAGTACCATTCTGAAAGGACTATTTCGTTTTCATACGGAATCGGTCTCTTTGTAGTTCATTTGGGCTTTCAGTTTTTCTGTTTTCTCACGGGTTAACTTTATGTGCCCCCATTGGAACAGATGCCACATAGAGCTGCCCCTGAAGATCATTTGTTTCCTTGATCGAGAACATTTCTGAGCACAGTATTTTGGTTGCCATAGTGAAAGGGATAAAAGGAGGAACACTGGTCACATTAAGCTATATGTTTGTGCACTGGGCGTTAGATAAAAGGGCTTCTGGTTTAGCCAAGAGCTCCCGGAAGCCAAATCAACTACTGTCCGAACTAAAAGTAGTTTCTTTCTTTGTTTCTTCTTCATTTATTATTTTACCACATATATTTAGAATTGCGCACGTAAATTAATTTTTATTGGTCGTTATTATTTCATTTTCCCTTAATTTGTTGTATAATCTTATTTCAGTTTCTTGCAAGATGATAAAATATATTTAACCAGCAGGGGTCGCGCTGTCTCGCTCCCAGAATTTGGTATCAAATGCTCGACAGAGTTATTAAAAGCAAATGTGTCTTGTATTTGGTATGATTAAATAAATAAAAATAAATTAAATTAAATTAAGAAACATACCAAACGTATACCTATATATATATATATATATATATATATATATATATATATATATATATATATATATATATATATATATATAACAAATCAACACGATCTTTAAAAAATAACATAATATATTAAGTCGCACAAGGAATACACGGTTCCATAACATTGGAAACATATTAATACGTATGGATTTAAAGGATTATTGAAAACATCCAAGTTTACAAAAAAACCGTTATAGACAAGTCACAGTGATTTTCGAATGCAACGTTGAATTGGATTGTATAGGCCTATATTTCTCATTGCCTTATTAGAGAAAAAAGAATCAACCGTTTACAAAAGTTTAAAATGTAAGCATTGTTTTTGAAAACTGTATTTGTCTTTCAAGTGGTTCTAAATGCACAAACAAACTGAATGTTACATAACCAGCAAGAAACAACTGAAGTGAATGTGCCGAGCTCTTGAGGTATTTATTTCAAACATTGCAACGTCAACATTTTGTTCTCAGTTTTAGAAAAGCACACTGGTGTTCAGCAATGAACTAAATGCTTTGTGGTGAATATGGCCCGCATTGTCTTAGTTTTTATAAGTTAAATAACAATTAAATACTTTAAATATATAGTACTGGTTAAGGCGGGATCCGGGTTTCGTGAAAGCTAGCTTGTAGTTTTATTTAAAAACCCGTTTCGTTGTACCAAACATAATTATATACCATGTTCACCTAATTACTATTATACGTTAGTGCATACACAATGCATGCATCAAAACACTTTAATGTTTAAAACCTTTAGAAACCTTACCTTTGTTATTGTTACAACATATTTAATTTATATTGCTGCATATTTAAACTTGAATAAGTCTTCAGTGCACCCCCCTCCCCCTCACTTTTTATTAATGTATTTACTTATTGGGTATATTAAATTATTTGTAATAAAATATAGTAGGCTACGATGTATATAAACACATCCATGCAGTTTTAAATTCATGTAACAAAAGTAGAAAAAGCAGAATATGTAATCCAGTGGTACATTTATTTAAATGTTCACCCACAAGTACTACAATCTATATGTAGGATAATGTATGTCTTTGGTTCTAGTTTTGTTTTTATTTTATTTCAATAGTTTATAAACCAGTCCCCTCTACTACAAGGCAGTATACAGGTGCTTGGCACCAGTGTTTCCAAGCTACATTCTTTTTATCAAATGGGCCAGAATGTTTACATTGCAACAAAGAAGTTTCAATTTGTTTGTCTCAAAAAAGTTACTGTAGTCTAGTAATCATTGCATTATATATATTATGTCAAATTTTTTCATAACTTACCTAAAAGCAATACTTCATCATATCTAAATGCAGAATATTTAATGCATTTAGATATAATGTACACTTAGACCATTTTTTTTACCTTTCTATTTAAAAGTCAACATGGTTAAGCCTCTTGAAGTTTAACATGCGAGAAAAAAGTTTAGATAAAGCTTGATAAAACAACACAAATAAAATATTCATGCCACAGCTAATTGTATGATGACGATACTCCTGTCATATGAGGAGAAAGTTAATTGTCCTTCAAAACGCAAACTTTTAAGTGTAGTTTGTCCATAATATCTTGTCCCACCAATATTTCTGACTTAATCAAATATGATATAGGCTGCTATTCATGGACTATCCTAATCTACGCCAAGTGTTAAATAAATCATTTTAATGCTTGGGGTATATCAGTCCAATGTTCAAAGAATAAAGGAAATACAATCATCTTAAGAGGTTTTTAGATTTAGGAAATGTATTAATCACCTTTTTTGCTTATCTGTTGCCTAAGTCATATACATATAATGTAGTTAAGCTAAGGTACACTTATGGTGCATTTCTATCTGTGGGGCATGAAATAATTAATATATGTAAAGTGATATAATATTTAATATAGGCTAATATAGTGACACATGCAATGTTAGGTGGATCTCCCTGGTTTACTTTATGTGGTCATCAAAGTGCATTATTTTGTTGTCATTAAAAGCTGAAACGATGACACAGTAACATCATGTGATGTCATTGGGTGCTTTAGGCTGGTCATCAAACTGTTAAATGAGATGCTGAATATTTGGTTCTGGAGCTTTAACAACAGTATAATACATGCAGTACTATGTATTTTTCTGGATTGGCATTATAAGTCGAACTGCCATTATATCTAATTTGCCAATTCAATTATTAAAATAGTATACTGATACCATAAACAACCAGAGCATTAAAAGAAGTGCAAGCCTTTTTGTATTTAATGAAGACATACATAACAACAACATTCTTATATTTGCATATTGAAATCCTGATGCTTTCTGTTATGATTATGGTTTAGTTTAGTATAAGTAAAAACGAAATCAATCAAGTGAAATGGCTGATAAAGGAAATATGTTATTAAAATGTAATTTAATTACTAGCCCATGAGTTTTAATTACACTTAAAGAATGCATAAATGACTTTATTCACTTGGCCAAACCATATGCAAAACAGTAAACATGGTAATAACCTTATATCTGTCACTGCCCATTGAAATTCATTTAGAGCAGCTTACAACTTTGCGCTCTTTAGGGATAATATATCCATGTAATTAAAAGACTATAGTTTGGCTTATATGTAATTAAAAGGAAATACTGCATCGTAAATTATATGCCAAAGTTCTATTTGATAAATAAAGAATAGGAATAATGTAAATATAAAGATTATTATTTGGGAAAAGTAGGCTGAGCATTTTATTTAATTCTTTGCTAGCTTCTAGTGCTTGCTAGTATATATTAATAGTAACTGTTTTACTGTAGCAGGCAGTTGTGTTTTGGGTAATTCAGAGATTATTTTGACATTTGAACTCTAAACGTGTCTCGTGTAAGACACTGTAGGCTACAGTAGGTCATTCACATTACAAGTTTTGGCATTTTGTATGCACGTGCACACGTCCCACATTTTGCCTTAAGATTTTTGATCTACACGAATATGGTTTACATACATTTTCAGTTTCTAAAATTATGACGCTTTACTTAGGAACAAGCCTTTTGCCCATTATTGATTTCATGGTACTTTATGGAGAATCAATGTACATTTCATAATGTCTTTTCAATGAATCTGTCAAATAAAAACTATACTAGGAATGATGGACTTCAAAATACTGCATATTCATATAAAGCAACTCACATTGTGTTGACTTTTCTCACCTGCATGTCACCTGCTGGTACAACCAATGCCATTAATACAAAGTTATAGTATTATGTTTTCCCAGTCATTTTTATGGCTATATACAATTTTCAATAGAAATATATTATGTAAAATAAATGAAAGGGAATAATTATGTTAAAACTTAAGGCCCCACCTGCCAACCATACAACATGCTGTCCTTCCTCAGGGCAGCTTAATAGAAAGGTTCTCGTCACGATAAAGCTTCATTTTGCCAGGTTTTGTTCTTTTATTGTGCTGTTTTGGAATGAGGCAAAGTAATAAGCAAGAGATATAATAACATGCGCAAAGTAGTCTTAAAATAATTCAAAACTGTTTCCGTGTGTGGTCTGTTTGTTTAGCACAGTTTTGTTTATATCAAACCTTGCGCAATGTAAAGCAGCATATTAATAGATCTAAGGCTGTTTTTCAGGTTTGTTCAGTTATGTTATTTATTGTAAATATAGGTTAAGTAAATTATGGTTACAGAATGCTCAAGCAATGCATCAGTGTTTCTAGTCACTTTTTGTAACAGCCAGTGTACGAATAATAGGCCAACCAACCAACCAGCGTTTAACTGATTTATTTTTCTCTTTGCAGATGTATAATTATGAAAGAACAAAAAACAGTGCTTTTTAATGCGTGCAATCTGTGTACTTACCCTCATGACTTGAATGCATGCAATTTGTGACTGTATAAAAACTGCTTTAGTGACATTACAAATCTACAAAATAGATAGAAATATTGCTTGATATTCTAGGGACATGTTGAATTGTTATGCATTGTGTGCCAATGAGAGTAAACACTTTTTTTAAGACTGCTGCTGTACCCATTAAGGTAAATTGGTGGGTACCGAGTTAGCTAAAAGGTATCCATTGTGCTGAAAAGCTGGGTGCAAACTGCAATAGTTTCTGCTGTGTTTTTGTTTGTCAAACAAGCCTGTTCTCTTGGGAGTGGGGCATGTGGCAGATCCCAGCCCAGGATTACATTAATCAAAGTATGTATTTCCCTAGGGATTCCCAGCACAAATCAGAGTAAATCCTAATAAAATTGGATCGCAGGAAACTGAACACTTTAAGTAACCTCTTATTTTTCTTCCAATAAAAATCCCAGCATTTACCATCTCTTCTGAAATCATCTTGTGCATTACCATTACCCACATTACACATAAGGCATGTAGCAGTAAACACAAAACTCCCATACAATACATATGGACCAGTTCCCAGTGCTTATGAACACCATACAGTTTACAAAATAATGCTCTCTCGAGTTGTATCCCGCAATTCAATTATATATGCTTTCCCCAGTGCAAGTATTTTTAATACACTGTTTTTCCCACTGATAAGTTGATACTACCATACGAGAATTCAAACTAATCACAATAATTAGTAAAATGCAATACAACATTTTGCAGTGCAGCAAACCGTTGTTTTAAATGTGTAAGTATAAAGATACTTGTAATTTGTGTACAACACATACTGAACACAGTGTTACACATACATATGTATTATAAGACACCTGCAGTTATGATGCTGTCTTTACAAATGCTATGGTTTAACAGTATATGCACTCAAATTCAGGAGACTGTAGTACTGAGTGATTTACAAAATCTATCATATAATTTATCATATAGATAAATAGTCATTTAAAATACTAAAACCTAAAACACATACAGTATGCACACATGCATTGTGAAGGGCACAAATCATTTTTTCATGTAAAATAATGTAAATGACGTAACAAATGATTCAGTATCGCTTCTATTTGTGTCTCTTTGAAGCGACAAAAGTCTCTTATGGACTTAGATGATCAGTGTGATCATTTATTGTCATCATTTAAAAGCATCCAGCGTATGTGGTGGAAGGAAAAAGATTTCTTGCATAACAGAAAAAAAAACTGAAATCAAAACTGAGAGCACCACAGCCAAATGGCAGAATCAGACATCAACTTTATTCATTTACATAGATATGTTGGTAAGATCTGGGTACAGTGTGGTAGACTGAGCTTACCTAATTGTGCTGAGGGGAGGAGGGGGACTTGGGGTGTTTTTGTATTATTTTTGGGATAAGCTATCTGATTTGTTTTGTGCATGATTTTCTAATAATTTGGCATCTTTGCTTAACTATTAGAGATGTATCTTAAAGGTTTATATAGTATATGTGTGTGTGTGTGTGTGTGTGTGTGTGTGTGTGTGTGTGTGTGTGTGTGTGTGTGTGTGTGTGTGTGTGTGTCTGTTCTGAAGTGTTTGCATGAGTGTGGTCATCTATGAGGCGTTGATTTACATGTCCATTAAATGTGTAAGAGATTTATGTTTTTCTTCCTGCTTCTTGGAGACATATGTATGAATATTTTGTCTTTGAAATGAGTCTGAATCTTACAGAGCTTACAGTTTTCACAAATAGATTGGGATTGTTACAATTTTTTAAACGGTTTGCATGGAAAGAGGAAAATAAAGAACATTATTTGCATGCACATTTTAAGAACCACACAGTCAGTGTCTACGAACACTAAATCAAATCAAGTTAAATACTGAAATTATAAAATTGATCAATGTTTATGGACAAATAAATAGCAGACATCATCACCACTTAAGACAGAATATAATTTAATAGATAAGGCAATGTTGTATTTAGAGCACTGGAAGGACAGTCATGTGTTTAAATGATAATAGAGTAACATTATTAAAACATTAGCCTTTGCTAAAATAGTTCAAATGTGCAGATCATTTTTGAGTAAAGCTTTTTTTTGTCTAATTTTAACACAGTTATGTGTTAGCCTTGAAGAGACTGCTTCTTACTTAACAGTCAGTGCATTGTTGTACACATTTGAGTTTTTGGCACAACACACTCTCCATCAATATAAAAAAAAAACCTTTACCACACAATATTCACTCTTCCCACCTACTGTAAATACCACACTAGTATAATAAAAACACATTAAAATATGTTGTATACCACTGATAAACAAAAATACAGTTATTATTTTATTACCAATGCATATTTCTAGTTTTATTGGAATATTCTGCAGAAAAATATATACAGTAAGAAATGCCAGTACCATTGTAGCATTATGTATACACCAACCCATTTTGTTTTAGGTGAAACTTTGTATCTCTGGTTTATTTTGATTTTCATGTACTTATAACACATGAATAACTGAAACGAATCATACACTTACAAGTATGCAAAATAATCTTGTTTATACTTTTTGTATAATAAATACATTATTAAAAGCCAGATATTAGAATAAGTGCCATAATTAAAATGTATTCCCAGGGTTAGTTACATGAACAAATACAACTTTATCTCAATAAAATACTTATTAATACAATCCTGCACTTAATGTTTTAAACAACTTACAAGTAGATTAGGAAACTTTATCTAGATGACATACGTATTAATATAATTCTGCGCTTAATGTTTGAAACAACTAGTCTATATATTAGATTTTGTCATTTGTATACCAGTAAATCCCACATTCCAAAAAATGAAAATAAAAATGGCAGCAATGTTCTGTGACATCATTTTATGCTATTCATTCAAGTATGCAGTGGCTTTAGTGTTTTAAAACACCATTGTATACACTGAATATACAGTTTATTTCCTTTTAAAAACTAAATGCAGAACTTTTTCACCACATGTATTACAATGTATTAAAATCTACAGTTGACAAATATTTTGTTCATGGTAGAAAACAATTTCATAATCGATGCAGCTGTAGCAGTCTAAAAGTACTTAATCATTGCTCTACAGAAAGCAAACAAAAAGTGGCACAGAACTTCTGTGCTCCTGATATATTGGGTGCTAATGAACTCAGTAAACCAAGGAGTCAGCTTTGGCTTTATGACTGATGGATGCTGAATGGCTGCTGTGAGCCAATGTATATCAGATGGATTATATAAGAATTACCATTACTTCCTGACTTGAGGTCTGTCTTGTTTCCTATATTGTTCTTACTGGAAACCAACCGGGATTCAAAAGATATTGTTTCTGTTATGAACAAAGAATTGAGAAACAGGATAAACGTCAACACAGCAAAGTGGTTTGGCGCTCTGTTTAATGTTCTCTTTACAGTTTATTTGGTTATGTAAAACAGTGCCTAAATGCCCATAATGTTTCAGAAAGTGTGTTCATTTTTATAATCACTGGGAAGATCATGCCAATTTCCTATTTACTCCTCCTCCAAACAGGATTTTAGATGACTGTTCTTGAAAGAAAAAAAAACAGGACAGCAGTGGTTAAAATGTGTAGAGTTTGCAAAATGGAGATGTAGCTTCTCTATATCACAGAATACATATCAGTAGAAAATTTCTGAGAGACATCGAATTTACACAAAAGTATGTGTACATATTTCAGTTAACTATTAAGCTGCACTGAGGAAGGACAGCATGTTGTATGGTTGGCAGGTGGGGCCTTATGTTTTCACATAATTATTCCCTTTCATATAGTTATGTTTAAAAGTACACCCACCCCTCGTTATATCGCTCCTCACTATACTGCGGATTCGGATATATCGCGGTCCTGGAGTTGGCTCCCCATTCTTACAGTCTAAAGCAGGAATTCAAAGATATTTCAGTGTTACAGATGTAGCCCAGCATGGAAATCACAAATAACCCTCATAATCAATTGCAATAAGCGTTAATAAACTGTAAATATATCAACCTTATTTATAAAATACATCATGATCTATGCATGCTTTAAATATTGGCTTTATTTTGAGATCACATGTTAGAATGAATTCTCCTTCCACTGTGGTTAGTGCTAGTTCCAAAGAAATGTCCAACTTATACTTCAAAGTTTTCACCAGCAGCAATCATTTAAAAACCTGACCTGATTGTTGCAAACATTTAGGCTGTACTCCTAAAGAACTAAAATGGCAGGAAGTGCACCCCATCCATTTACCTGCAATGAATGCTTTATGAATCCCAAAATAATAATAATAAAAAAATGTACAGACATGTAGTATTTGCATGTTTATTAAAATTGGATATGAAAAACATATACTGTATGAAAGATGTCCCTAAATCATTAAAATCCTAAATGTAACCAGGTCGGATAAACTAATATCAGGTTTTCATTTACAGGGGTGACCTGGGGTCATTTACATGGGGATTTAGTCAGGACAGGATTGACCTGTGTTGGAATTTGGACAGGAAAACTGGGAAACAGTGTTGTGATCTATAATGTTTACAGTGGTGACACGTCTTGGGTTTCAAATCTCATCCACACCATGCCACTTCCTACAGCACAGCACCACCTAACACCATGCTTGGGTTTTTGTTATACTCTGGTTCAGACCGAAGTGTGCACCTTAGTGACCCACTAACACTACAGTACTATATTTTCCTTGGAGATCCTCTATCTATGTTCTAAACAGGCCCAACCTTGCTTGGATTCTAAGATCTGACAAGATCACACAAGATCACAGTCCAAGGTGTTATGCTAGGAAACACATTCAACTGCAATGCACATACCCTTTCAGAGATTTTGAAATGTAAGTCTGGTTACTGACTTTACGCAGAGGCCTAGAATAAAGCAGGGGCTCAGAGGCCTAAGTCAGAGGATTGTTTGATTCAGCAATTTTTTTTAAAGCTTTAGTAAACCAAAGCTTAAAAATGTTTAGTCTTTGGTGTTGTATGTAACAGAAACCAAGATAGCGTTACACAAATACACAAATAAACAAAAAAAATACATTTCATAAGAAAGCGCTGAGTACTATCCTGGTATATTATTTATTATACTTTTTTTTTACTGCATATATATTTATGATAAACCTATTATACACATACAGTACATATATATATATAATATATTCAAGTTTTTCTAGAGAATCTGATCCTATAGTCTGAACAGAGCTAAAATACCAGCACTTTAGGTTAATTATATAAAAATTACCTAGTCAAAATGTTTAGTACGGTACATTTTTAAAATACTGGTAGTAAAACTACAATAGGCTACCCTACTTACCTGCATTTCCCACTACATAACTACGACTACTATGACAACTACCACTATGATTACTACCACTAATAATAATAATAATAATAATAATAATAATAATAATAATAATAATAATAATAATAATAAATACCTGAATCTAAATTCAGTAGGGACAGGCTCTCTCCAGTAGAATGTTCTTGTTATATTGGGGCTCCAGTAGCTAATCCACCCGGGACTCTCTGGAACTGCGTTAGGTCTTGCAGCAAGCTGATGTTAAGCCCGTATTCATCTTTTTGATTACATTCGTGGAACCATGTTTTCGTTCTTGTAAAACAAATCTTCCTCAATGAATTAGGTTTAATAGATTTTACTTCAACTCTAGGTGGACGCTCAAGTCTGGTGCTGTCGGTAGCCCGCAGCAATGATAAAGCCACTGGCAACTAATTCCCAACTATACTAATTTAATACATTTCGGGGGTACAGACATTACTTTTTTGTCCTTGGTAGGTACCCATGATAGATGCTATTTAAGGCTAGTGTACAGTGTATTGCATCTTACAGCTAAGGGACAGAAAAGTCTAAGCTTAATGCAATTGGCTGTATATATATCTGTGCTTTGCGAAGGGCTTCATTATTTATTTATTTATTTATTTATTTATTTATGTATTGCAAAGGGTTGCATTTTTATTTGTAGTAGCTTCAGTATTTTTGCTTATAAAACAACCAACCTTTAAAAGCACAAACACTTTATGAGTCAAATGGCAATAATCTGAAACGTTGAATACATGGTGTCACATAAAGGAACCTTGCCATGGCTGCTTCCAGCAGATCTCAGATAATAAAGGATTGCTTGCCACGGCCTTTATGCCCTATGAGCGGAGACATTTCTGTTGTTGGATTTTCATTGAAAAGAGAAAAAAGGTTGATGCAGAGATTGTGATGTCACCGTTTTTAATTGCCTTGCTCTTTGAAAGGAATTTGGAATGGTAACTTGGGTATGATTTTTTTTCATGCAGGTGACATCAACTATAACAGTATTGAGAATAAAAAACTTAATATGGTATGGATGATGTAAATGGAGTTTGTTTGTTATGTGTCTGGGCATGCAGTATGAGACTGACTGAAAGATATTTACCAGTCCATAATATTGTATGTATAACATATACACTAGTCTGTCGCATACCGACTGCAGTGGGACCAGAGAAAGGGCAGATATGTAAAGAGTCGGATAAATGAATCCTGTTTTAAATACCATGATACCCAGCTGCAACAATTACTATATTCACATCATTACTATATTCAACCCCTGTCCAGTGGTTAAAGAAAAGGGCTTGTAACCAGGAGGTCCCCGGTTCAAATCATGGCTCAGCCACTGACTCACTGTGTGACCCTGAGCAAGTCACTTCACCTCCTTGTGCTCCGACTTTCAGGTGAGACGTAGTTGTAAGTGACTCTGCAGCTGATGCATAGTTCACACACCCTAGTCTCTATAAGTAGCCTAGGATAAAGGCGTCTGCTAAATAAGCAAATAATAATAATAATAATAATAATAATAATAATAATAATAATAATAATAATAATAGAAAGATACAGGGTATTAGTGCTGTATACACTTACATTAGTGTTGGGTAATTTACATAGTAGCAAAATGTACAGGTGTGACAGATGTGGCAGCTGCGGATTGGAGGAGCAGTTGCACTAATTAACCAAGGGGTCATGATTGATGGTACAAAAAGGGGTGTAGTAAAGTGATCTGTTCCTTTGTATGCTTATGCTGAACCAGAAGGAAAACCTGTATTGTTATCGTGAGTGTTTTGTTTGTTTTTGTTGTGTCTAAATATACTGTTTGTTGTTATTAGATGGCTGAAACATGATCTGGAGCTGTCGCCAAAGGCCAGCACTTAGCTGGACATCACTGCACCTTGCTCACTAATAACTGTATTTACACCACGAGCACTATAGCACTCACTGTGGACTTGTGTTTGTGTTTTGTGTTATGTGTGGGTTTTTAGGAACGGGACTGTTATTATTAAGGGACCAAACTGGGGATTAAAACAGAGCGATACACGGCGCTGTATTACCTGTTCTCATTGTTATTGTTTATTGCCATTTGGCATCAGACTTTGGCTTTACAAATAAAATATCACTGCACCTGGATTATCGTTGTCTGTCTGTTCATTGATCACTGCTGCATTCCGGCACCTGCACACTGTTAACCACTTTGCCACAATAGATTTATGGAGAAAACAATATTAAAAAAACAGAAAAGTAGATATCTGAAGTTACAACAGAAATTAAATGCGCAGTACTTACATTACTGTGTTGGAGTAAAAAAAAGTCGGATCGGCTTCGGGTTGCTTTTCCAGCCAGTCCAAAGAAACTATCAGATCCCAATGTACACCTTTTAATATCAGTCACAGTGCTCTTTTCAATTCCAAACTCTTGTGCTATTTTATCCCCGGTAATTCCCTTTTCCCAAAGTGAAAGTATTTCCAACTTTTTTTCAATTGGAAGCACAACTACCTTTCGCTTTCCTGTAGCCATTTTGCATTAGCGCTGTACATGTGGGTGACTTTGCTGAAGAGCTCGATAATGGCAGATAAACGGTTAGGGTGGATGTGAGATGGGCAGATACTCAATGGATTATTGTACTGTTTCTATTGTAATCTGATAGACATTTTACCACGTGGTTGCTTATTGTGCATTTTTGGACTGAAGCAATATTGGCAGCATCTGGTATATATTATGTATTAACTTTAATGTGGAATAAAACAGCATTATTACACAGGGAAACTCTGAATGCTTGTCATTTAACAGGGTTAGTCTATACTAGGGAGAATAGTCTTGTTGACATAATTTTTCACAGGACAATTTTGAGAGCATACACAATCCAGACAGTACAGCTTTCAAAATAGCCTGTGACAGCAGGACAGCACAAAGGGCTGCTTTTGTCATTTGAATCACATTTTGGGAAAGAAAAATACTTCAGTCATAATAATAAAGACATAGAAATGGATGTTGAGCCCAGTGGTAGAAAATGGAATTACTGTATCTGCAAAATTTCAGAGACAAAAATAGCAAGTAAAAAAGTTAGTTGAAACTTGAATTTTCTGAAAACAGAACAATTCAATCTTCAAAAGAATTTGACATTGCGCTACATTCATCTGCTCACAGCTCTAGTAGAAAAAAAACTCTTACTGCAGGCACTTAAATAAAAGGAAATCCTTTAATGAAGAGATTCAATCGAAAAATACAGCATCTGCTATAATTCCCTGTTCTAAAGGCAATCCATGTTATTGTTTATATTCCTTGGCCAAGGAAAATGGGGATTTTTTTTTTACAAAGTTTAACCTGACTGTAATTTATAAAACTATGGATACTGATGTTTACTGCATATCTCTGCATAATGCCACTGAATAACACATTATAGGCAACTCTGGTCCTGAAGTGTCATTCCATTACAAGTTTACTGGGTATATAATTATACAATTAAATACTTTCAGACCAGGTCAAATGGTTAATTGGTTCAAGACCTCGACTAAAAGTCCAAATTTGTCTACCCCTTGCAGGGGCGGATCTAGCTGTAGCTTGACTGGTTCACAAAATTCTTCAAGAAACACAAAATCCCTGTGACCCCTCCACACCTCAACACATTTATAACATACTTTGAGGAAATGTTTCTTTCAGTGCAATTTGAAACACATTTGCAAGTAAATTTAAGTAACATACTAGGAGTAAAACTATCATAAGTAATACTTGGAGTTACTAAGATATGAAAATAGTTTAAAGTGTATGCCTTTTTTTCCACTTTTTTTTAATAAACTGACTTCAACTGCTGATGTACAGATGTTTTAGTTTGTTGCATCACAGATATGAACTCATTGCCAAATATTACTGCTGCTTTGTGGAATTCTGATTTTTTGATATTATTATAGTTTTGTAACTGCTGAACCCCAGATTTTTATTTTTATAACCTGTCAAGTTTCTTAGCATTTTGTCCTGTTTTTCTACCACAAAGTATGTAGTATTTTCAGTAGGCTCCATCAACTGCTGAATAAAACTGTGTGAGCCATTCTCTCTTAAATGACCCAACTTTATTGTCTGATGTCTTCTGCTTTGGGAATTCATATATCTCATGAGGCTGCCATGACTACTTGAAAAGCTCATCATACTTTGGATCTGACAAAAAGTGTGTGTTCTTACAATATACTCCACTGTCATTTGGGTGGCTAGTACCTGCATCTAATTCTGCAAAGACAAAAACAAATATTTTGTTTATTTTTATTATAAACTTGTTTTGTAAAACATTGTACAGCTATTTTTCCTCATCTAACTTGAACCTGTGCTCTTTGTCTCCCTGATGGCTAGCTGGAACACTGCAGGTTTCCTACCCTGAGAGCATTTTTCTTTTTTTTTGGGGGTGATGACATTCTTTGTCTACACTACTGTCACTGAAAAATAAATAAATAAATAAAACACATGAAATGCTTCACAGTCTATTTTATTTTAAAAATAATAAGAATAAAATATTGTACAGATAGCCTAATCTCATATATAAGCATTTTATTTTCTTTTTATCATAAAGATTTTATAAACATATTTGTCATGTTTTAATAGTTGCACAATCGATTGATTGTGCATGTCCAATAAATAACTAATATTGTTCCTGTTCAAATCTAGTTAAAAAAGCTTAATAATTTTTATATATCCCAAAGTAGCATTCAAATAATAAAAAAAAATGTAAATCTGGTAAATGGCAAACTACGTTAGCAAAACTAGCTCTAAAGGAAAAAAAAAATATTTTAAACAAACATGTTTGCCAGTTTTTTTTTTTTTTTCAAATATCCCAACAAGTACACGCTTGACCACAAAGCAGACTTTATAAATAATTACACAACATGATTTTTTCTAATCAGCTGATTCCTTAGCGACTAGGGTTTTTTTTTGGGTGGGACTTTACTAGATTTATGAATTTAAATGTCAGGTTAATTTATTAAGAAAGCAGTAGGACTTATTTGCTAATAAAAGTAATTAATACCTTAAGGAGCGAAGAAGTTAAAAATATTATTCTATTGCCAGAGGCTCTCTTGGCAGCCCTTCTTGTATTTTTTTTTTTTTTATACTAATAGATCGGCCTTTTCCACAGCTAGCCAATCAGAAGTGATAGGGGTGGGACATAAGCACTCCCTAAGACAGCTATCTCGGAAAGAAGAGTGGATGTAAAACAAAGCACATTTATTATTTAAAATAATAAGTAAAGAAGTCTTGAATGTTCAAAGTGCGGATTGACATTTGTTGTCTGACTGGTGCACATGAACCGGTATGAACTGTGAATCCGCACCTGCCTTGTATAGAATGAATGAAGCCAGGAAAAGGTCAATGTATAACAAGGCATTTGGGAATGAGGAAATTAAAGATTGAGCAGTCACTTAGAAGTCCAAAGCCAGCAGTACATTTACCTTAAAGCTAGATAGAGTTTACTGTAGGGGAACGTTATTACATTCTAAACCACTCGGGGTGATTATAAATATCCTAGAAAAAAAAAAAAGGCAAAAAGGATAAAACAGCAACATTAAAATTCAATTGAAGCCATTTACTTTTTAAATGGATTGTGGTTTTACAAATATTCTGATTATTTACATTGAGGTTTACTCACAGTTTATCATTTTTAACTGTTTCCAAAGAATTTGAAGTACAGCAAAAAATAAAAAAAAGTGTTATATTGCTATCACAAAGGTATTGTCAATGTAAATTTTCTATCCTCTTATATTATTTACAGCATGTCCTACCAGCTATCTACATATTCAAAGAATCATTGCTACTACTTGACCCAGCAATAGCAGACAGATTTTAATGTATCTGGTAATATTTCCTTTAAAAAATGTGAATAAAACATGATCCATCATAACATTTTTATGTTGTATTTCGTGTTTGTGAATGAAAGGTGAGGGACAGCTAATCATGATGCAACAGGTGCTATGCAAGCTTACCCTCACTGCTCTGAGAGAGCATCTCAATCCTGTCCTGAACACTGCACAGTCCAGACTCTACAACAGTTGTGCCAGATTATGTGCCAATCTGTGATGTGGACTAATGTCTACTGGAGGCTAGGTTGAGACCATCAAACTAATTTTACTTCATTTTTTTGAAAATCCTCAATTTATGTTTTCCTTCTAAATGTTTGTTGCATATGGAACAAAAAAATGCTCTATGTTTTTCACAAGTGTAGCTGAGTTTTGAATAAATTCCAGCTTGTGTTTTTAATTTCACACAATTATGTTATACCTGCCTTTAGCTATAGTTTTCTAAGAACACACAAACACAGCAATTTTATCTCAGTGAAGGCAAATTATCATGGCTTGCATTAAAGTTGACCTTGTTGCGAACGCAAGAAGAAAAGTTAAATGGGCAATGGGGAGACAAGAGTCTGGCTATTGCACATGTGTATTGAGTCTGTTGACCCTATGAATATACAGTACCATTCTCAGCCTGTCCTTTAGGCTGGAGTCTGAACACAGCAGGGGGGTACTCTTCATGGGGATGGCAGGAAAAACAACAGGAATTAATTGGAGATATTTACTTCCATCTGCACTTCTGGCTGCTGACCAGGAACTGACTCTGGCACACACCAGTTGTGGTGAGGCCTGCTGGGCTTATAGCCAGCCTCTCCAAATACAGGGCCCTGGTCACTTTATTAGGAACCACTTGGAAATAAAGCAGTGTGAGTGCTAGGATTCCTGTACTTTGGTACCAACACCACACCACCAACTTTCCACAAGGTAACATTTAGAAATATCTGAATATTTATATATGCTCAGCAGGTTATGCAAAATATATTACTAAATAAATAAATATTAAGTTCTAACTGAAGTGAAAGCAAATGAAACTAGCAATAAGCTACCATTATTTTTTATATATATTAAACACATTCTTTTACAAATTTTAGGTGAATCTCTGCGTGTCACATACAGGTTACACATTATATAGAAGCTGCAGTATGATACACGGTGCATGTTACATGCAGGGTGTGTGCTGTATTATAAAACAAAATTGGTAGAGTTTTAATTGAACTGCTCCTTTCTGCAACTAAGTGTGTGGCCACTATAGCAACTAAGTGTGTGGCCACTATATCAACAGTTATAAATGCTTAGAATTGCCCTTGCCAGTTGGGTTGCTCCAATTTTGTATTGAGGGTTTCTCACTCATTGTAAGGTTGAATATTTAAATACTGACACAAATACAGACTGCCGCTAACACCAGCATTCATTTTGAGTATGAAGGATACCTTAAATAAATGTAACACACTTGAAAATCCTGCAAGGATCCCAACACTATAGTAAGTGGCATATTGCCTAAGGAGACACATTTCACAATTTGAATACACTACCCATGTTTAAATAATCAAGCCCAATAAACAGTGCATGTTAGTGTCTTTCGTGTATTTCTGTAAAAATATAATAGATAGCCCCCTATCTATTCTCAAAGCTTTTTTTTTTACTCATCATTCGCAGTTTTCAGAAAGAAAAGACTTGATACAGGGATGAAGCAACCAAACCAGAAATAAAAAAACTCAGACATTTAATGAAATGTAATAAAAACTTACAGCAAGCTTTCAACATCATTCAACAAAAATATGTTGGATTTGAAACTTGTCTTAAACTCTGAAAAACAAATTAAATGTTTTTGCAAAAATAAATATCTTGATATGTCTCATTTTAAATTGAAAATTTTTGAAGGTTCTTGCATTGAACCAGTAAATAATTAAAAATATTAGGGAGCATGGCTAGATAGTAGGATTTAAATGTTATGCAGTTCTTCAGCACAAACTAGAAAACAACTGATTTTGAGCACATTTTGCCTCTAATTGACTATGGTGACATTATTTATAGAGTATCTATTACCACGGTCTTGAGAACTGGATCCTTTGTAACATTCTGCATTGAGGTTTATAACCAACCTAGGTTATTCTGTTCATCATTGTGATTTATATAGATCGGCTGTGGTCTGACTTTATCTTCACGAAGAATGAAATGTATATAATTGTTTATAAGGCTATTCTTGGCAAAATCCCAAACTGTGATAATGCATTGTTAATTATCTCAGACTGTTCTAAGTTTCTCAGTTCCTAAAGTTTATACAAAATTTGCAAAAAAGGCATTCCGTTTTCTTGCTCAGTGGTCTTGGAAATAAACTTCAGCAAGAACTGAAACTTAAGTGTTTTGATATCTTTAAAGGAGTTTAAACAAAAACTTGACATCTATGTAGCTTAGACATGCTTTTGCTTTGGCTAATTCAATTAACCTGTTTGTATTGGTTGTGTTCATTTGAATTCATGTTTGTTTTGTTTCTGCTTTGTTTTTTGTATTATATGCCACCTTCTTGATCAGGTCTCCATTGACTTTCCTGGTTAAATAGGGTTAAGTAATAATAAAAAAGGGCTTGTAAGTAGTCTGAAGAGGATTCTGTAATTAGATTTTAGAATCTAGGCCTACAGGGAAAATATGGGGTGGTAATAGAGGGTGTTAACATATTTATCCTCCAGCTTTATATACACTTTTGGCATCTCATATACACTCTCAGAACACTGGGGTTGGTGGATAGCCAGTAGTAGCAGACCAGATTCTCCTGAGAGATTGCATTATTACAAGGTAAGTCTTTGATTGTGGCAGCTTTCTTGAAGTACTACACTGTTGACTGGGGAAGCAGCACCCACATGCTTAGGCACACGTGTGAATGTTCAATCCAGTTATTCTCAAAACCTTGCACTAGTACTCTCGTAGGCCTCACAAGTGACACAGTGGGTGAGGAACAAGCCTGAAGGAAATTTGTGGTGAGGATTAAGCTAAAAAAAAAAAAAAGAAAAGTCAAAGTTTTACATAATGTCAGAGGTTGTTTGAATCTTATTTCTTGAATTCCACTTATCTTCAATGGTTAAATTGGGATTTGGGTATGCACGTTTGGGAGAATTACTTGTGTAAATCAGGTTTGTGGCCGAAAAAAAAAACTGCCAAAAAGAGAGATAGGGTAATTCTCATTTACTCCACGCACAGTTTCGCAAGGAAACCGCCATTTCAAGTGTAAATGTGAATGAGCTTGTTTACGTGGCATCTAGGCCTGGAGGCAGCATGAACGCTATGGGGGGCATCCACTTATTTAAGGCAGGCTATTTTGGAAAAGAAAAGTCAATGAGCTTTATTCTCTACTGTTTTACTTCACTGTGATGAGAATAAACAAAGAAATAACTAAATCATTTGACAGCGCAATATTATGAACTATCCACACAGCTTTGAATTACCACAGCTCTTTCCAGAAAAGTAACTGTTTAATTTGTCCCTCTAAGGATCCTTACATTGAGTAAACACCCCCAGCCTGTGTTAATACCTTAACTGTAGATGATTTTGACTGTAGTAATGGCGCTGATACACTGTGACTGTGCTAACGTGGCTTAAAGATGTTGTTATAATAAAATACTTCAAAGATCCACCTGTTGTTTCTTTCCCAAGTTACTACACTTTTAAATTATTATTATTACCGTATTAGCAACAACGTGGTGTCTGAGCAACAGTACTTGAAACGAATACAATCATACAGTGAGCAGGAGCTCTACTGATTGCAATAAACAGACTCCCACACACACCATATTACTGTAAAGTAATGAATGTACATATAATGCTTACTTTCACCTGACTATTCAATACTGAATAAAAAAAAGCACACACACTTGTAAACACTACGAAGGGTTTTCCAAACACCAGAAGCAACTAGACATGTTTAAATGATTATTATTGTGCTTTAATTTGATTTGATTAATGATTTCTCATAGATTTTTTATTTAAGCAACAGTGTCCTTCTTTAAAACTCCGCAGATCGCTGCTGTCCAATTGAAACTGGTGGCTGAGGTAACCTTCACAGTCCGCTTGAGAGTCGCGGGTTGGAATTGGCATAAACACCCATACTCTAACATGGGCAAGAGCAGTAAAACACATTATTAACCAACCAGGCACAAGGTATTTTGCTTTATTACAGCAGTTTAGATTCACTCATGTACCAGTTCTCTGCGCATGGAAACCAAATTTTCACAAGATCTTATTCCCCAGCTACCGCATGCAGTATATTCACAATTTACTTTAGGAACGCCAGGAACCAACAAAGTACAAGAAGCTTGATAACTTGTGAACTCAAGCTGTGTAGCAAAATTGCTATGCATATTGTTTAAACATTAAATTTCAATATCATATGTAGTTCATATTTTGTCAATGTGAAAACACCCAGGATGCATCTTATCTGGAACCGGGTTTGAATTAGGGGAGGGAGTTTAGAACAAAAATATATTCAAGAACTAAAGCACTGCAAATTTCAAATACTTGAGTACTGAAATGCTTGTCCAATGAAAGGCAGAGTAAAACTTGGAGGTTACTGCTTTTCCATTTTTTAAGTAGGCTGGCATGAAAAACACTCTGCAAAACATAAAACTATTCAAAATACATATTAAGAGCAAGCATAATGATTTTTATTTCAAGTATTCAAGTACTCAAACTAGTTTTAACATATAAATTAATTGAAATTGCTCATCAGAGTCAGCAACCTACTTTAGAAAACATTGAATATAGTATGTATAACCCTTATAATTGGACAAACACTTTAAAAAAATAACCTTTCTTAAAATGTAACATGTTCTATATGTAAGAGTTGGCATTTGACAGTGTAATTAATGAAACTGATCATTCATAATCTCGCCAGCTACAATATTCACAAATGTAATGTCATGTAGTTATGAAATATGTAAACAAAGTTGCAATCTGGCCCATGCACAACAGGAGAACTAGTGTTCTAGTTAGCTTGGTAGTGAAAAGGTTAAATAGATATTTTATAGAATGTAGTTGCAACTGTTACCACAACACATCAGGCGACGCAGCATTCTATGTTATTTGCAGTGTCAGCCAAAAGATTAAGATGAAAGCATCTTGTAACACACTGAGGCTCTAGTTACCAAAATGTACATTTTTTTAACTCTAGATAGTGTTACAATGCTGCCAGGGATGTAAGCTCTCAAATTTTCATCGAAATGATCAATAAGTTAAATATCACAGTCCCAATAAAAAACAGTTTTAAAAGTTCTAGCAAAATATAACGTGTTTGCACTCCTAACCTTAAGAGCAGATGCTGGTGATGAAATGTACAAGTGTTGATGTGTAAATGCTGCTGAATAGGCAAAGGTTTGGAAGCATGCACTCGCCTTGTGGCATTAACATTTAACTGAGAGTGGACTCTATCATGGCATTACAGTAGCCTCAAATTAAAAGTGATCGGTAAGGCGTTTGACTGACATGAGATTAAATATCCTCATGCACCTCCAACTATTAGTTTTCCTCCGAGTTCAGCCTTTACTCCTGGGAGGAAATGTGCATTTGAGCCCTGGCACTTCCTCAAATTAGTACAGAAAGGGAATAATTGCGTTCCAAACTTACTAACTGCAACTATAATTAATTGGCCTAAAAGAGTAGTTCTTCCATCATAGCCAGTAGAAATTCTCATACAGTATGTCATCAAACCTACATATTGATGTGTAGGTAAACCGGGCACTTTCTATACTGCACAGTGAGAAACATATAGTAATAATAAATGCAACAGGCAAGTGTTTAAGATTAATGAGAAAATACTAAAGTGAGCTGATTAGCAATTGAGCCTGGTAATGTCAACTTTTTTTTTTTTTTGGTGAGTTTTCATTTTGCTCATTCTCTTGGGAGTTTTTTTTAAAATTATTTTTTAATACGCAGGCAGAGCTTTCTTTAATTGGTCTAAATTGAACAGTGCTCCAATAAGAACAAGAAAAGAACAAACTAATCACTGATTCTTTGCATGTCTGTTAGAAGGCTATTGCCATTACATGAAGTAACCAAGCCCTCAACTACATTAGCCTCAATACAAAGAGGAAAGAAAAGTGCTAATGCTTCTCTATGCCATCAATCAGGATTCCAGGCTGTTTTTTTTTTAGTCTCAGTTACATCAATGTGTAAGAACAACAACAAAGCAAACCCTTCTGTTTACCAGTTTAACAGCCTTCAGTATAATTTAAATCTTAAGACAACAGAACCACATAATTATAGACTCATTACATACAGAACGATTTGTATTCTGAACAATTTCACTACATTTTTAAGGTCGCCAGCAACACCTACACCTCTTTAAATGCTCTGCTATTTTTTTTTTTTTTTTGAAAGTTATAATCCCTCATGGTAACGAATCAATTGCTGTCAAGCATACCATGCTTTTACATGAGTTAAAGCTTTATCAAAAGTACTGTTTTGGAAAACTTAATCACATTACTAGTTTCTGAAATCTAATTTGTATGTGTTTTGGAATAGTTGAATAGTGCCACCACTGCTCTGAATTCTGTTCTGATATTGCTCAGTGACATTATGTTATTTACATAGAAATGTGACTTACTTATTTTGGCTCCAGAGCTTTATAATCATAGAATTACTCATACGTTTTTAAACATGAAAATCTGGATGGAAAGGGCTTGGTTCAGTGAAATAAAACTTTTACGGGTGATTTCACAGATCCTGATTAGCACTAAAGTAAGTAGTCCAAGATTAGTCCTAATCAGGGTTTGTGAAATCAGCCCATGAGCATAACAAAACAGCAAAATACAGCTAGATTATTATCCTACCTTCCAATTCTTCTAAATTTCTTAACATGTACCATCTGTATTCACTTGCAACATAGCAGACATTCTGATGTAGTTCAGGTGTTGTTTCTGTAAGCAGTAAACAAAACCAATTTGAAACCAAATCTTTACAACATGTCATACATTGTTTTTAGAGGTACAAAAAAACAACTATATCAACAAAATCAAGTATAAAACACTTAACAGTGCTACATTTAGAAATACTAAAATAAACTATAAGATTAAAGAACACAAATTGACTAGAAGTCTTCCATCTATTTTGATTATACTTATTTTGCCATAGTTTGGCATGTTTTGAAACCTCTCTGGGCTTTTAAAAGGGTATTACTGTTGTGTAAATAGACATTCCAAAATATTACACATTTAAGGGTTGCTACCTCTTTGGGAGATACACTACCTGCCACATCAATTCTGAGATGAGAGTTTTTTTTTAGTTCTCACAGAACTGACTGTCAGTTTCCAGTAAAACGGTGCAGTATATCCTTCTTGTTCTTCTTCCAGGCTGCAGTCCAGACACGGATCCCAACTCCTTCAGGACTGCTTTCAAAAACAATCTCAGGCTGACTACACATTAAACTGGTTACAGGTCTATTAGATGCCTGAAGCAGCAGGGATACTGTCAGTCTCCTACTGCAAGCAACACTCACTTTAGACAGCACAAAAAAGTCAATCTGTTTACAGAAATAGTATTGTGTCTGCAGTATACCCCTTCCATCAACATGTGTCTTTTGTCTACAGGAATATAATAATATGACAAAAATAGATTGAACTGTTGCCCTTACACCACCGGGCAATAGTCTCCGTCTGTCATGTGATTGGTTCACATCACTGTCAGTCCCATCCCATTTCAAAGGAATGCCCTTCTCCCCTGCACTCACAACAAGAGAAAATGGCTGAACACCGATTCTGTGATTTAACAGAAAATTAATTACAAAATATACTACAAAAGAAAGATGCTCCAACACTAAAATTTTCTGACTGATATAAACTGGATTATGCAGCAGTCATAAAGCCACATTGAAAGCTGGACGCCACAAAAACTTTTGTAACTACTGTATGCAATATGAACTTCAAAAACATTTTCTGCTATTTATTTATGTTATTTATTTATTTAACTTTCCAACCTTGCTTATATTTTCTTGACTGATTCATATATTAAATATGTACTGCAGACTCAGCCATAGTGGAAAATTAAATGCCCTTCGGGAAGACTATTGTTACCTCCTGCAGTTTCAGGCATTATAGCCCCCTGTCAGTAACAATAGTCTTCCCTCAGGTCAGTAATTTTCTACTAGCTCTCCTCTCCAGTACATATTTACTATATATGACTGACTGTATGACTCACCCTGCACACCACATGGCTGTGCTTTTACCAGATGAGCCACTTGGGGACCCCCTACAAGTATATATTTAAAATAAATAGCAATAGGACAAAATCTGCTGGAATTTAAATAATATGCAGGCAGATCAGTAACATTTCTTGACTAAATCCGTTCTCAAGGAAATTGGTGTCCAAATCAAAAGAACAATATAAATCTTAAATTATTTTAGACATTTTAAAGTTGCTGTAAAACCGTATTGTTTGAACTTGTGGTATAAATAAGGGTATTTGTTCATAACTCCCCCCCACTCAAACCCCTTTCCTTACAAAGTATACCAGAATATGCTTAACATTGTAGTGAGAAAGCCGTCTCACAAGAGCAGTATCCCACTAACATGTTATTCATTTTCTAGGAATGCAAAACTTTTATGACATTACAATTGTTTGTATTTCTTTTAGAAAAAATGAAAGCAAAAAGTCTATAGGAGGCTAGGAGTGTATAATACAATTTTGGTGCAGATTAATGCAAAATAAAGGTACTTGCTGTGTTCACTATGTGACAGTCAGCCAGAGTTACATAAAGAATGATGGACACAATCAACGCTAAGGGCCCATTATTTGAATGAGGACCCTAAGCAAAGAAAGGACCAGAAATAATTTTCCTGATGCTACTAACGAGTAAGACAATGGATTCAAAGCTTTGGCTATCCCTCATTTAACTCTCAATAAATTACCTATGTTTTTTAAGATTTTGGTTACATTTCAAACAGCCTGAAGTGATCTAGTCTAAAATAAAACCCCAAAACAAGTCTTCATACACTTTTTTTCCCTAATGCTATGTTGATTGCTTTGTCTAAGGCAGTAGGATTGCATGAGATCATTGGAGATCATTAGCTCCGAAACTAGTCAAGCGTGCCACTTCCTTTGGTGGTGGTGATGGAGATTATATTGGTTCTGTTTGATGTGGGGTCCAGTACATTGTATGAGAGGATATGACATAATAGTAAAAGCTCAGGTATTGAGTTATACCATCTACCATATATTGTCTGAGCATATTTCATTTCTTATCTATTTAATATCCCATTATGTGTATTTTGTAGAATTCTCTATTGCTGGTTCTGCTTATGTTATTATTTACCATGGTGACAAACTGAGTTCTCTTTTCAAACTTCTGAAGAAACTTCTAAAAGCTGAATTTAACAAGTGAGGTGGTTTTAGAAATGACCACTTGAGACACTGTTTTATGCCCCCTCTGCAACTGTGAGAAGAAAATCTCTAAGCAATATCACAGTTACATACAGTACAGAAATTACACCACCACGCTTCAATAATTCCATTTAATCTATTCAAAAGCAGCCCACGTGATTGAAACAGTACATTAGGTAGTAAGCATGGTAAATAATGAGATAAGCAGAACTATCAATAGAAAATAAAACAAAACAAAAACCCACAATAGGATTTCCCCCCCTGAAAATTTAGATGGTACATCCCTTTAAAGTCTATGTGTCAGTTTATTGAAAATATCAGCTTTATGTTTCTTCTGTAAAATGTTATATCCAAGCTATATATTTATAATCTCATGCCGAAGCAGACGGGTTTCAATGATGGAGGAAGCTTATTTACCTACAGCTCCAGCTACCAACAAACTGTAAACAAACTGGTCAACAAGGTTGTCTTTCATAATAAACAAAAAACAAAACTTGGGTGCACAGATATACCAACACACAAGCTTGAACATGATAGTAGGGCTAAAAGATTCTCTTACAAGCTGAATTCTTCATTTTGAATTCCGATCATCTTTGAGAATAGCCTATGATGTCTCAGAATAAGTAGCAGCAATGTCCTCCCTGTTTATATTTAGTATTTGTCTGGCGTTAAAATATTATTCCTATGACACGTTTACACCTAGCTCTCATAGGGTGGGTCCACACCTTCCTAGCTGATATGATAAGAACTGTGTTTTTTTTCCTTTCAGAATCTTATAAACCTAGTCTGTAGTTTTACCAGGAGGTTCCAGATTCAATCCCAGCCACTGACTCACTGTGTGTGACCCTAAGTCACTTAACCTCCTTATACTCTGTCCTTTGGATAAGATGTAAAACCGAGGTCCTATTGTAAGTGACTCTGTAGTATCTGTGTGTCTCTTTAGATGAAAGCGTCTGCTAAAATGACTAAATAATAATATTAATAAGAGGCTATGTGGTCCAGTGGTTAAAGAAACTGGCTTGTAACCACAAGGTCCCCGGTTCAAACCTCAGCTCAGCCACTGACTTATTGTGTAACCCTGAGCAAGTCACTTGTGCTCTGTCTTTCAGGTGAGACATTGCGAGTGACTCTCCAACTGATGCATAGTTCACACACCCTAATCTTGAATCTTGTAAAGTACTTTGTGATGGTGGTCCACTATGAAAGGCACTATATAAAGATTATTATTATTATTATTAATAAGGGTAGCAATTGGACACCCCAGTGAGAAATACTGCCACGTTTAATACAGCACAAAATGTTGATATAGCAGCTAACTTAAATGATTAAGTAGGTTTAAACAAGCACAAAGGCAAATTTACCAGCCCTGCAAGTGTCCGCCTGAGCTCAACAGGAGCCTGGCCAGTAAGGTACTGTCAGAATTGTGTACGTACTCTTTTTATTTATATATATGCTCTGAGCACACTCTTAAACTCAGGGGAGACGTTTAAGGAGGACAGAGATGTTTTAAACTCCTGTAAGTGGGTTTGTTCGTGCACTGGGCGTGCTATATGTCTAGACAACTTTTTAATAATCAAGAAAATCACACAGACTCATTTAATTGGAAGTTTTAACGAATCAGAGGAGTAGTAGTGCTCTTTTTGGTTTATTAAATGGTTTTAAAAATTGGATTGGTTGGTTGCACAGACCACCGTAAATCCCAAGTAATAAGCAATCTGGGCAACCCAGTGTTTTTACAGGTTTAACAGCATTAGTACTTCAATTCAGTAATACAAATATCATATGCTTAGCCTTCAGGCTATAAAATGGAAAAAGTTAAAGCGCCCACCGCTAAATCCTACAACACACAATATATCACTCTCTTAAGACTAGAACATAATTTCTATACCATAGCAGGCATCCAATATAAACAAGATATAAATGTATATGCTTACCTTCCAGTATATGGAAGTGTAGTGTAGGATATATTGAAAAATAAGAACTGTCTTCAAAAGGCAGAGACTTCTAAATACAACCAAACAGCAACCAGTTTTTTCAGAGCCCCTCAGCGCATGGACCACGTCAGCTTGCAAGATCAAGATCATTTAAAATTAAATGGATATAATGCCTTTCCAAAGGATCCCTGCTATAATAAAATACAATACAAGTTTATATGTGTATCAAAAGAGATGCTGTTTTGTACAGTATATATATATATATATATATATATATATATATATATATATATATATATATATATATATATATATATATATATATACTATGCAAAAGTTTTAGGCAGGTGTGAAAAAATGCTGTAAGGGTGCAAGGCAAAGGGTTGCACACCAAATATGGATTTGATTTAGATTTTTCTTCTATTCACTCACTTTGCATTTAGTTAATTGATAAATATAATCTATTAACATGTCTATTTTTGAAAGCATTCTTACTTTACAGCATTTTTTCACACCTGCCTAAAACTTTTGCACAGTACTGTATATATATATAATCAACTTTTTTTTTTGGATTATATTAACTTGGGTCTACAATATATCCCCTCAGAGTAGCATATCATGTCACCTTTTCAGATTAGTTTACTTTCACATACAGGTGTGTGTTAACAGGATACTTAATAGGAATTGTAGGGAGTTTTGTCATAGGCTTATGTTATGAAGTCATTTAAGCTTTCAGTGGACTGTCCGGTTATTTTAAACTAAATTCAGGCCACTGTTAACATATTAGAATGTAATAGTTTTATAGTGGCTGAACTAAGTCTGACCTCTTTCTCTGTTTCTAAAAATTCGCCTGCACAAGCAGGTTTCAGACACCCTGTTTACTTGCCAAGACTAGTGTTTTAATTAATATAAAACTCCACTGTAAACACTTTTCCAAATTCACCGCATGAAGTCATTTTTGGCTCACAAACATCATCCCAATTAAAGTCGCTACCTTTCCGATAAAAACTGATACTGTAGACAACTTTACAAATTTAAAGAAATGCTCGCTTTGGCTGCCAAGTTTTCATTCATTTCTATAATTTAATGACGACAACGGACATTACCCCATATATTCCCTTATTCTGGTACCAAAAGGTATTTTGGTAGTTCATTTTACTCATTATAGAAAAGCCTTCGATTCAAAACTGCTGATGACCAGCAATTCCCGCTTTGACTGCCAAAAAGAACATGTCATGCCCAGCACTGCTCTGCTACAAGCAGGTAAGAACGAGATCACAAAATGAGTTGTTTTCCTTCAGCTCAAGTTTACTGTATACTAAAGTTATTAAATACAGTTTACACTTTATTGTCTTATATTCAAACTTAAAAGTTCCTCTTAAAACTTTTATATAAACTAAACATTTATATTATTTAGTTTAATTAATATTGTAATGTCTAAAATACTTTTTGTTTAGTTGAAGACAGAAACTGAACTAATTCTTAAATTGATTAAATTAAATGCTCGCTCCTGCTTTTACAGTCTATTTGTATTACAGTAAAGCCTTGAACAAGCAAAAACACTTGTTAGTTTAAATATTCTGTTTCTTATTAGATACTAATAAGAAACACTTCAAAAACATATTATTTATCTTCAGAGAGTTTTGTCACTCTATTATTAGATCAGAATACTTTTTTTTATTTAAAACCTCTATGCTTAGTAACAACACAATCAAATCAAATCAAATAGGTCTTTTTAGTTTCAAATATTGTTCTGTCTAAAAAGGGTTACTTTTTTGTTTTTGCTCATTTGCAATACCTAGCCTCTGTGTTTAGTTCTTCAAAAATAATGGCTTCATTTTCAAGATAATTAAATTAGATGCCTGCTTCTGCCATGGCTACAGGCTTCTATTCTGCAGCAGCAGCTCTTAAATAAGGGAAAGTTTAGCTCATTTCACAGGTGTTTTTTGGCAGTGTGACCTCAAGCCAGTGCGCTCTCTTTACACAGAATTACACAGATTCTATAATACTTATTTTTTACTGTTATACTGGAGCTGTGGAGGATGATAATGCTGATATAACCAGTACTTGTACCAGCTTGTACTTGCACTGAACTGCTCCATACCTTGCCGCATTCAATTATATCTCCTAACTATAACTTTTTACTGTATCTTGCATTGGATTTTACTCTTATAGGTAACCATACTCACATTTTTTGTAATTGCTCTTATTTGAAATCATTCTCATCCATTTATCATACTTACTACGTGCTCTTACTGGACTTTACTCATAAGCAAATATTTACTATGAGTTTTAACTGCTCTTAGTCCAACTCGCTCTTACTTATAATTTACTGTATTCTTTATTTTGCTCTACTAAATGATTTTAGCATTTTTTGATTATTATTATTATTATTATTATTATGATTATTATTATTATTATTAACTTGGCAGCCTAGACAATTAAGACACAATACATCATGGTGCCGCATTGACAAGTTATGATACTTACAAGAGGACAGTCAGTTCTCATTAATATACGAATTTCAAGGGACCAGGAACAAATTTAGCATTATACCACTAATCTGTATTATCATGAGTAGCCTATAAGCCAGATGTATACTGTCCATTTTTATTTAAGTTAGTCAGGGGTGCAATGCTAAAGTGCGCACAATTACAAAACACCTACACATTAATAGAATAGGTGTGTTTCCTATTCCTATACAGATGTTCAGAATGAGCTGGATGGGATGTGTGCAGTCTACTGCTCCCAACACCTTGGGGGAAACCAGAAATGTCATAGAAATGTGTTTTCAAGGCTTGTAAGTATACCCTGCTTTTAGGGAAAAATAGGTAAACATGCATTGAGCACAACTGGTAACACACGACAAAAAGCGGGCTAGGAAATGCCAGCAAAACATGCTTTCAAAAGTTCTTAACAAATTGATGCAATTTTAAGTCTTGCAATTGCCTGCAGCTTTAGTACATCTCATTATAATATTTGAGAACCCTCACTTGCACTATCTCCGCCCCCTTTTTGCGAATTTATGCAGGGGCCCCCATAATTACATATTCATCTACGCTTGAACCACAAACAGAAACTGCTGCTGCAAAGCATTCCCTAAAAAGTCTCAAAAAGCATTGCTCTTCTTCAGTACATTTCACCCATGACTTCTGACTCGTTTGCAACTGGTTTCCGACTCTTGCAACAGGCCCAACACTTTAATACACCTACCCCTAACAGCCCATCTACATTCACTGGACAAGTCACCTGTGCAAAAAAAAAAAGGACTAGTTGTTGAAAATGGGGTATTCTTGTTATATATTCCGGTGATACATACAACCATGTGATGCAACACTTCTTGTAAACACTACAGGATGTTTCGTAAACCTTTAATTTTCTCAGAAGAAATAACCTGCTGACATTTATTAGCAGCTTGAAGAAATCCTCAGCATAATCACGACCCCCCAAGCTGTGCTGTGAAACAGTGACACACATACCTACCAATCAAAGTTTTATTTTAAAACAAAAAAAATGAATAGACTGCATAAAACAGGCACAAGAAGTAATTAGTTCTTTGTTCTAAGATGCAAATAAGAAATATTTCTTATTTATAACACAAATAAGAAATATTTTACCTCTAAATGGAAATCAGGTTTGCGTAACACTGTTTCCTTTATTTATTAAAATATTGACCATGAATGAACCCTGTGATTCATCTTGTTGTGTAGAGTTCTAGTCTGGTGGCAACGGCAGCTATTATAGCACTCTATCAAATGCCAATGCCCTTTAGCTAGTAACTTTAAACTTACCGGTAATACACATGGAGTTAGTTTATTACTTTTACTATTTAACAGCCCCATTACCTGGTTATATTAAGATTGTATTCATTTAAACAAAAAACAATTTAAGATAAAGGTGTTTGATAGACAAGCGTAGCACAGTCTTCATTGCAGCTTGAGTCTCAATACATAGTGTACATATAAGTCAGTCATAGTACAGTACCTCGGCTGATGTTCAGGTATAGTGGGAAATTACTTAAAAGTTCGTTATGGCATTCTGTCTGAGAAGAAGGTGGAAAAATCCCTTTGCCAAAACTGGGAAAAGTTACTTTTCAATGCCCCACAGGATGAGGGATTTGTTCAATTTTGCAACAGTCATGTCTGAATCCTCCACTGTTTCCATGAGATGGGACTGCTACATTAAGTACTGTTTAGCCCATCTGACCATTTCTGTCTAAGAAAAAAAAATTGTCATCAATTTGTAAAACCTTTTGGTCACACTTTATTTTATCAACTGTTAACAAATATTGAATTTATAGTAACCTATTAATAAACTAGTATAAATAGCCAGCTTAAGATGTTCATCAAAGACCAGCCCCTTACTTAGGCGTAATAAACTCTAAAGTAAATCATATTATTAAAAATGGGGTTAAATGTATTTAGGCACTTTTAAAGATGTTACTATAGTAATGCTTTGCAAATTACACCAGGTTTTATATTATACCATTTTATTCATTTATAATTGGTTATTATATATTAACTAACTATTAAGCAAGTTAACTAACTAGTTAACAGTTAATACTAAAAGGTGCCCTTATATAAACTTGACCAACTTGTCTTACAGATTAACCTTGAAATTATTACTGAACGGTGTATTGTTAAGAATCAACACAATATCTTTGCCAACATGAACACAGTCCTTTAATATTAATTTTTCACGAAACATGGTTAATCAATTAACAGTTAAATTAAACTAAAATCCCAACCTAAGTTTGTAGGAACTCGGATCAAACCGGGGAACTGTATCTACTGCTGGTTTTGTTTTTATCATCTAGACAGCATGGTTGTGACATGATACAAGGTTTCATGCCACTGTGGATGACCAAAGTATATGAAAAACAATCAAAGCAAGCATGATTACACTGAAAAATTTCAACTTCGGGAACACAGACAGCACAGGACTCAATAATGTTAAGTTATTTTGTAGGCCCTATATGCTTGGTAACTACTACATATAGTAAATACTTGTTGGTCAAAGCAGTTCAGGGTTAATGCCAGTATTTTCAAACTGACCAGTGTGTAATATCAGAAACAGTTAATTGCCAGCAGCTTATAACAAACAGTATGTGGTGGAACTGCAAAAAACAGAAACTCTTCTTTACCAAGGAGTTTTTTTTATCACATATCCACTTTTTTAGTTTTCACAGTTATTACATCACCCTCATTGCTTTATTTCATATAACAAATATATAGGTTGTAGCAGTCCTCAAAATAAAATAATTGTTTCAAAATGACACAGGCGTAAAGGAAGCCATACATCACTTTCATAATAAAGCTGTTGACTAATAAATATTTCCAAATGCAAACAAATTGCAGAATTAAAATTCATCATACAGCTAATATAATCAATAGTAATAGTTGAGTATATTTAAGAAATGGCATATACATATGTATACAGATATCAAGTATGTTTCTTAGTGTATCTTGTTGTACATATTATACAAGATGTGTAGGGTGTCTCATATTGTATTGTACAGTTATGGCTGTTCAAAATATGCAAAATGACATCTGCTATAATAAGAGATAACCTAAACATAAGATATTAAGTTATTTAAAACCACAGGAACTGCTATTAAACATTGTTTTGAATTGTTCTATGCACATGACGATGTCTGTACACAAGATAAGATATACTTTAATTCTAGCAAATCTGTAACTGTGATAGGCTGATTTGTTATACGATTATTTGTTATAAGATTATTTTTTGCATTTAGGATTCAATAAAGAGTAACATTTAAATAGAATGAAAGAAAAGTAACAAATGATTCCCAATTCAGTGGGGCACGTTGAAGGTATGGGGCTCCATAAATAAAGGGGTGCACCCCCAGCTGTTTTGATGAACTAAAAATATTGGAACCTTTCCCACACATATTGTTCGATGTATCATGGATTTAAATATCAAAACACACACCAAACATCCCTTGGATTTACTTGCTAGAAAGAAAGAAAAAAGAAAAAAAATACATGTGGATCAAAAGCCTTCAAGAAAATGCTTTAAGAATCAGAGCAAGCACATCTGTTATGAAAGCTAACCTTACCAAGTATATCAACAGTAAGCTAATGTAATATACTGCATTTTGTAAAGGGATTACTCATACAGGATTTCCACACTGAAATGGCCACACAACACTGAGCATGCAGGTTTGGATGGTTTAAGGCAGGAACATTTGATATGGTAGGAAAGGAATAGAACATTTGTGTGTGGGCACTGAACAGACAGTTGTACAAACACCTCTGCTTTATGAAGAGATCTGAGTTGTTCAAAAGGGTGAAAGCAAGCCTTAGGGTGAGAATACGACATCAAGGCCTTTGCACTGTGTTGCATTGTTCCTGCTGTTTTATGCCACTGACTGCCAGGTGGTTCTTGTCCTTCCAGCACTAGAGCCCATATAGGAAAATGAAGGGCATTTGACCCGCGTCTGGGAATATGCAGTGGCATTTTCATTCACGTTGCTTTCCTCAGTGTATGTATCAAAATTGGTGTTGATTTCTTCACCGTTTGAGATATATCTCTCTCAAAAATCAACACATCCACTATAGTTACAGTATATTAATGTAGTTATGACATTGCAGCCTAGCAACACATTTAAAGTTATTGTTAATCTGTAATAATGGAAAGTCAAAGGGGAGGTGGTATGTGTCAACAATAATGTACCAGGGGAAGAGGTTCTTCTGAATCAAGGCAGAAGTGGCTTAAAAAGCCAATCCGGGTTACTTGTCATTCTCATTCACGGAGCAAAACTTAAGAAATTGGCACATTTTAACATCTTCAAAATTGTTTTCTTACCTTTATCCAATGGTAAACAAAAATGATAAATACAGGTTAAAAAGGGTTGTGAATACAGCGGCGCTGAACATGAGGTACCATGCTGACCGTCAAGGGGGTGTCTGAAAATGTTGATAATAAGTTACCAATTTAAGATCGCAAATATAAGATCGCAAATACAAGAATTCACTGTTTTTATACTGTAACAGAGTGGCGGCAGCACTGTTCAGGGCAGAACAGCCAGACAGCAGCTGCAGCAGGAAGAGGGGGGGGGGGAGGCCCTGGACTGTGGACTGAGTGTGTTAGTCCTTATTGGTTGCGTTATGTCTGTATCTGTATCAGTGTGTTTTCTGTGCTTATTTGCATAAATGTATTACTTTGTATTATTATTATTCCTGACCTGCGTGCTTTCCGATTAGAAATGCCTGTTCATTTTACGCCTTGCTCTTTCCTCCCCCGCTGTAATCTGCTACAATACAATAAGGATTTCAGGTTACAGTTCAAACGTTTTTGTTCCAGTGAAAAATCTGAATAATACAAGCTAACCATTTTTAAAATAATATTTATATTTGGTTTATATTAAAACACTATCCAAGTACAATTCTGACTATTTAGATAATGCAATATAGTACAGTAATATGTTTATTCATAAATTAATGTCTTACAGTAATTACATTTATTTAATGTAATTTATTAACAAATACTCCTTCCCCCTGGAAAGTTGCAAAAGAGAAAGAAGGGAGGTGAAGGACTATACCATAGAGAAAATAACTTGTAGCATTGTCTTGAGAATCTATAACATTGTGACAAATAGTTATTTTTCAGATTTTTAGCCTTGCCATTTTGTTTTCCTCAATACGTTGAAAATCTTGAACAAAAAGCTATAAATATCAGCCTCAAAATACTCTATTCTATTTCAGTTAACTGTTATGAGTTTCAAAGTCTTTCATCCCATTTAGCATTCTCTTAGTTTCAGAACTGTGTGAAGGGAGCCTTTCTGTGCATCATTGGCCTGACTTGAGCTGCTTGTAAATCCTGACAGTTTTCCAAATGCAGCAGATGCAGAATAAACATGCCCAACACAAAAGCATAAACTAAGGTCCTAAGCTACCATCATAACAGTTTGTCCCAATGTGTTTATTCAGCATCGACAACTTTTTTTATTCCAAACACAGCTTCACAGAAGACAAGTGTGCTTCCTATATGTCTGTTTGGTGGCACTTTAAAATAAATATCATTAACTCCTATGCACACAGTCTTGCTAGTTTTAAATCTTTAACTACATGTATAATAGGTTGTTGTAACTGAGGCTGAACCTTAGACTTCAGATGGACGGATATCAGAGAAAAAACTTGCCTTTAAATGCCTCTCTCTCATGGTTATATACTAATATAAGCAGAAACCTCTTTCAACTATTAGGGGGCAGGATTGTCTGTTGGCACAGCTGTAACGGAAGGTACATAGGATAACATAACATAACATAACACATGTGATAGTGAATGTGAAACGAACACAGGTATCCTGATGGCTGTGCTACAGCCTGGCTCTGTCAGCGGAGTGGATAGACATGTCATTATGGTTATAATTAAACTCACTCAGTCACCAGCCATTATAAATAAGGTGACCTAGACTCAAATCCAGGTCTCATTACCCATCCTTTGATGGCCTTACCAACCAGCTGCTGCGGAAGAGTGGGCACCATCTTGGGAAGCCCATTACTTCCTTTTGCATCTCTCTCTTACCTACACATGCTCCAGAGTGTCAATCTCCCTCTCTGAGCCTTTGCATGCGTCTGTTGTCAAGTTCAGTGTCACAGAACCTCTTTTACGAATGGCTCTAGAGAATTGAGAGGGAAGAAAGGAAGAAATGATGCATGTTTTAAAGATAAAAAGTCACATATAAGAAAGAAGAAAGGTCTTCTCAAGTAACTAGCCTGCAGCCTTGCCAGGTAACACTTCTTCACATTTCTCCCCCCGCTCTTCTTAGTGTCCCAAATTTTGAGTCCTTTTTTATTTATCTCATCTTGGATGGGGACTTGAAAGTGAGCATCAGGTCAAGGCAGTAATTAGGGGGCTGCTGTCTTCAGGCTCTTCTCTGCCTTTGTGGCACAGGCTTTTGCTAGCCTGCAGGGACTGCGAGTTACCCATTCCAGTCACATCACTTTCTGCTGATGACAGCATCACACCTTCATCCATCACATTTACATTTCAAACTGCCTACTCTGCTGCTGATTAATTATTTAGCACCCCTTAGTCACTTGTAAGAATTTCTGATCTTGGATCCCAAGGTACTTGCCCCTTTCTTTTATTGTAGTACTTTATATATATATATATATATATATATATATATATATATATATATATATATATATATATATATATATATATATATCACTTATTTATATATTTCTTCATACACTAAATACAGCTTTGCCTACAGTACTGAGCAGGATCCTACAGCAGTGATGGCATTCTTAGTGCTGCATTTACTCACCCTGCCAGCCCATTAAAAACATTTATGAGAACTATTAGAAAAGGACTTTAACATTTAAATCCATGATGTTTTTAAGAAACCCATTACTTTAACTTTTACTTAGGAACATTTGCCAGCAGAAATAATTTTTCTTCTAAACATCGCAGTGTTTCCGGTTTATGCTATTCTGCAACACTACTGGTGCTCTGTGAAATGAGTGGAGCATTGGAGAACAGATAACCAGCATTGTTGCAGGAGGGAGCGTGATCTGGAAACACTGCCATCCTGAGAAGACATTTTTTTTCTCCTGGCAAATGCTCCCGAGTAAATGTTGAAAAATGTATTGCTCAGTTGATTTATTACCCATGGTGTGTGATAAAAAAATTAAAGACAGGTAGAGATACGGGAGGGGATGGTGGGGTCGGGGGTGGGGGGACGGAGAGGAAGATCTGAGCATCATCAGCATAGAAATGGTATGAGAAACCATAGGATGCGATGAGGGGGCCCAGGGAGTGGGTGTAGAGAGAGAACAGGAGAGGACCCGATACTGATCTTTGGGGGACTCCTGTTGAGAGAGGGTGAGGTGTGGAGGTTGAGCCGCGTTAGGTTACCTGTCAGAGAGGTAGGAGGAGAACCAGGCCAGAGCAGTGCCAAAGATTCCCAGGTCAGCGAGAGAGGATAGTTGAACAGAGTGATCGACAGTGTTAAAAGCAGCAGAGAGATCGAGGAGAATTAGTACAGAGGAGAGAGAGGCAGCACAGACAGATATTAGTGAGTTAGTGACAGAGAGGCGAGCAGTTTCAGTAGAGTGAGCAGAACGGAAACCAGATTGGAGAGGGTTGAGCAGAGAGTGGTTAGACAGGAAAGCAGAGAGCTGGCGGTGTACTGCCCGCTCGAGGGTTTTGGAGAGGAAGGGTAGGAGGGAGACAGGAGGGAGGTGGGGTCGAGGGTAGGTTTCTTGAGGAGAGGGGTGATAGAGACTTGTTTGAAGGCAGAGGGAAAGAGGCCAGAGAGTAATTTCTCTAACAGTCTCTCCTTGCAGGTCTCTACTCGCAGGACTCCCACAGCTAGACTCCCGGCTCTTTGGTAGAGAGGCTCTTCGGTGTGCTGGTGCACAAATAGGCTAGCTGTCTATTATACTATCTGCCTCTGACTCTGCAGATGACTTTGGTCTCTAGTGTTGACAATTCAGAATCTTTAATCAGTAGCAAAATGTATATACAAACTGAATGTTGCTGTTTTTTTACGTTTCTTTTTTCAAGAAGTCAGTCTTATTGCCTAATTATAAAATTATATTTATTTGTCAAAGCTTACTGCCCCCCTTACAAGTGACATCCCCTGTGAAAAGCAATCATTTCTGTATTGCATTGGGGATGTGGGGCTTGTAGTCATCCTCTTTTATATTCTTAATCAAACGTATTTTTCTTGAATATGAAAGTGAACTAAAACTGCCAGGATTAGGTTATTAAGCACAAAGGTGTCTTTAAAATAATGTCAGCTAAAAATGCAGTTAAAAAACCACACACATTGAATATAGTTAATAGGAATCTAGTGTGTACGGTATTATACTTTTTTTCTACACTGCTTTTTGTAATTTAGCTCAGTAAGTAACCCTGATATTAAATAAATAAATAAATAAAATGCTACAACATTTACTGTTTGTAAATACTGTATGTCTCAATCAAATATGAGGTCTTATATAGATAAACAAATATATGATTACAAGAACACCTCATAGCTCAAAATCCTAATTCTAAGAATACAACATCATATTTTTTTGTGCTTTCATAACAAAATTCAAGCACCCCACTGCCTATTACAAACAGAGCTGAAATAAAGAAAGACTGTTAATATGTGCACATTTGAGCTAGCGTTTTCTGAGCTTTCTGCACATTTTATAAAACGATCTGGGACTCATTCAGATTAGGGCTGTAATCAACTACACATTGTCTCTGAGGACCGACGTTTGTCCAGTTAAGGGCCTCCTTCATCAATCGTCCAGCGTCAAACAGGCCAAAGCCAAAGCAGCAGAGAGAAAGCAATTAGATGTATTAAGCTGTGATAAGAGAACCACAAATAATCAATTTCTATGGCATTAGCTGTTACCTGTTCAGGGAATGTATAAAAGCTGGGATTTATTGCAAAACTCTGGGAAGATTACTGAGAATCAATCCTTAGTAGTACACATGGATTTTAGGATTTAAAGAGACATTTGCAATAATTCTTATGCTGAAGTTTATCGCAAAATAGAAAATAATAAATAAAGAATAATAAAAAATCACAGAGGAGCAATCAACATTCCATACTGTAAACATTCTTCATCAAGGACTTTTGATGTGCTTGGAAATGTTTACCGTTGAAGATTAACACAATATGTACTTCAAAAGAGAATTCCACAGCTTCATTTTGAAGATTGTAGAGCCAGAGTAAACGATGGAGATCCTGAGTTAATTCCAATAATATCCCATTTGACCATTATTTTGTTGTTAATAGGGCTTGGAAGTAAAAGTTACTGCTTATTAGGTTTGGTAAGATATTACTTTTGATCATGCCTGTACACATTGGGTTGACAGCTGATTTACAAGCATTACAGAGGCCAATCTAAATATGACATGATATTGCAATGCCTCTGATTATCATAAGAAGCAGATCTTGTAATAGCAGTTTAAGATGCAACTAGAGCCTGAGCCCTGATCAACACTTCTATGAATGCCTGGTTACCCTCTTCTGTCTCACCACAGCCGAAACCCTTAAGGCACTAAGGCAAGCATCATCAGCAAGGTGAATTTTCTAAGAAATTGGAGAAACAGAGATTTAAAATAGAAAGCTTATCTGTTTGAATTTAGGATTTTTATATTAAATCATCACAGCTTACCTCAGTTATTCAGTCTGTGTTGTGGTCAACAGCAGTTAGCTGTTAGTAGATAGTAAACACCTTTATTTATGCTTTTTGTTATATATGTTATAAAAATTTTTGTTATAAAAATGTATCTTTTTTTTAAATTGATCAATTAAAAAAAAAAAAAAAACATTACAAATTTAGCAAATGATTGATTTCCCAGTTTTCCAGGTAAATATTGGGGGTAAAATAGACAGAAGTAAAGCTTTTATTTAATTCATTCCATTCACATGGACGTGATAGTGGGTGCCTAACTAATCAGAACTACTGCAGTATACTGGTGGACACTTTTTCCCAGATGGCTGGATTTCTGAACGAATTACAGTTTTTGCACCTTTAAAAGTTTTACAAGCCTGTTACTACACTACTAGTCATCCCATTGGGATATATATATATATATATATATATATATATATATATATATATATATATATATATATATATATATATATATATATATATGTATTTTGGGCCATTATATACTGATGCACAATGAAAATGCAACAGTCTAAGTTTTACATCAATAGCTCATTGGGCACATAGGTTTGTTGATTGTTTTGAGTAGTATTGTTCCTTGGGATAACAAAATACTGAGCTCAAGTCATGTGATTTCATGAAACCGCCAGGTGCTCAGTGTTTGGTATTTGAGTTGAGATAAAGTTGCCAAAAGAATCTGTATAAATAGCCATTCAAAAATACATGATCTTAATTAATGAAAGAACAGTGACAGATATGACCATGCCCCGCTTGAGTAATGAAGATCACCTGGTTGCTATCAGCATGATTGAAGGTGGCCTGTCTGTGAGAGAAGTTGCCCAGAGAATGAGATTTTCTGCTTCAACAATCAGCAGACTAATCCAAAGAAACCAGGAAACCGGCTCTGTGAGGGACAGGCTACGTACTGGAAGGCAGAGGGTCACCACACCGGCCCAGGACCGTCACATCCGACTGATCCATCTGCGTAATCGTTTTCTGACTGCAGTGGCTACAGCACGAGAAATTCCAGGAAGAAATAACCCGTGCATCAGCAGAATGACTATAGCTCGCCGTCTGCTTGAAAATGATTTGCATGCTCGGAGCACAGCAATTACACAGCACACACACAATTTAACAACTCACCACCTCAAACACCTTCCCCAAACAAAGGATTTCTCCTCGCTTTTATACATGTGGCCACTCCTCATTTAGTATCACTTACCTAATTGGGGAATGGCCACACTTGTGATTGCTGGCAGGGACAGATTTAACCTCATCCTTGCCAACCTTACACCCCCATACACACACTATTTACAGCAGCAGGGCTTCTTTGTCACTCAAAGCTACTGTACATGTAGTTCCAGGCTGCTCAAATTAAATCTACTCTAGGCCTCTACTCATTGTATTGATGTTAGTGTGTTTCAAGAAATTACCAGGCATTAGAGGATAACAAAAATGCAGGTGAAACTGACACCTATTGTAAAAATGGTATACACACCAGTAACAAGTGGTTGGCTGCTCCGGCCTCCACGGGGAAAGGGAGCGAGGCTGCAACCCAAGTTTTACAGCAAGCTGGCAAGTTACGTTTCTGTTACTAAATCCAATACTGCTAGTCTCCAACGCACTCAAGCGTTACAATTTCAAAGGGACT
Organism: Acipenser oxyrinchus oxyrinchus; assembly: GCA_030684275.1. Lineage (NCBI taxonomy): Eukaryota > Metazoa > Chordata > Actinopteri > Acipenseriformes > Acipenseridae > Acipenser > Acipenser oxyrinchus. Next base: position 8,141,309 of record CM060255.1, read on the forward strand.
TTTACTTCAGATAGAAAAGAAAAAAGAAAGAAAGAAAATGTACTTGTATTTAGGAATCCAGCTAGGTTTCTAGGTTTGGAAACCACTTTTGGCAGAGCAGTTCATGTCTGGCCGGCATTATGGTAATTAACCAGTTTGAAGTTAGCTCCAGCCGCACACACACAAACACACACACACACACACACAGCAGTGGGGGAGAACCTGACAACTCTCCTTGGCATAGCCCTGCAAAATTTCCTGGCATGCTTTCAAAGTGCCATGTGGAACTATTTGTACATTTAGGTACAGAACTGTGCTGTACAGGAAATACCATCGGAAGCCAAGGTGGCCCAATATTTATTTATTTAGCAGACGCAATATGCTTCTTAGCACGAAGCTATCTTCAGCACTTATTATTGGACTAGGTTCAAAAGTGTATGCTAAATCAAAAGTTCCATTTAATCTGTAACATGTCACCCTGTGCTATTATTTATTTGGAATTATATCATTGGTACATTATCACACAAACCTCCTGCCCCCACTTTTTTTTTAACCCTTTCGTCTGTTGCTGCACCTTTAAAATCTTCTTAGCACTGCTGTTACTGTTTCGGTATATCATAGTTGTTTTTCCAAAAACCCAAAAAAAACGTTTTGACCCTACATTTCAAACCAGAATGTTGTCAGCATTGTCTTTAAAAAATGATGGTATTTAAGTGCTTCGGTCTAGGGAAAATAGGGGAATGGGAGAGGGACTGTTAAAGGAAGTTTATCAAATTGCATACCAGCATAGATAATGTTAACCCTATATCAAATTCAGATATACATACAAGGAATAGTATATTATTAGGTATGGTTGCAGTGATTACAACACTGGGGTCATTAAATAGAAGTAGAATATTTTCTTAATATTTAATATCCTTCTTTAAGCATAAACAAAAGACAACTTTCTATTGAAAACCTACAGTATTACAGATATACCAAATACAACCCCCCTTGGACACAACCAGCAGCAGCTATACTTTGCTGCAGGAGTCGAAGGGTTAATATTGTGTCTTAAGGTGGTTTGTCCAATTCATTTGTCCTTGCACCGCATGTATGATCCCTTGACACAAGGCTTTGTGAACCATAACCAAAATGTATGGCTTCCAAACAAATGGTGTAGAAAACAACTCAATGAACTTACCCTTCTCTGTCTCTCTCTGTTTGTCAAAATGATACTCTAGTTTGCTGCACATAATAGTTACATAAGAGGAGTTATTCTTCAAAGACTAAAAATAAATGATTAACTTCCTTTAAGTGCAACAGAAACATAGAAACGATATTAAAAAAATGTGTGCATACAATTAAAAAGCACAATCATAGAGAGCAATTTATAAACCACGCTTTGTGAATTTTTTCTTTTTCTTTTTTGATATTTGAAGGATGCATTCTTGTTGATTACAAGCTGAAATTGAGGTAAAACAAAGAAAGTTAAGTAGACAGTGTTATTAGCTGAAACATTTGTCAGCTTGACTTAGTTTCTTATCTAACTTAAAAAATGTCGTTCCTTTATAATATACAACAATATTTGGTTTAAAGAGTGACTCATTAAATGGTGTTACCATACATATTGTACCAACGTTGTAAAAGCTTTCAGGTTTCTATATTGTCAATTGATGGGAAATAAACATTTATCTTTGTGTACAACTGAAATAGTTCTGCTTTTTTGCCATACACTCAAATTGGCATTTCTTAGCAAAATCCTGGATAACAGCCAAAAACACTGCATATTATTTGTCACGATGACAGCGTGCACTGGCACATATTGCATTCTATTTTGATTATGCAATAAAGTAAGTAAACTAAGCCATAGTTTTCTTCTTGTTATATTCAAACCATTCAATCAACTAATGTACTTGCAAGTGCCTCTCCTATATTAACATTCAAATTAAAATAATGCATATCATTGGTATATTTGTTCTCTTTGAATGAGTTTGGAGAAGTGATTTAATTGAATATTGAATATTCATCTTTTAAATAGCAGATTCTTAAAGAAATGAACATAGAATTTTCTAAAAGGCTCTTAGGTCCTCCACAACAGTGTGTACTTCATATTATTAGGGGCAAATACATTTGATTTGATGATTCATTTTATTAAAAAGACAGTACAACTCATTGCAAACAGCTGTTTACAGTGGGCTTTTTCACCACAGAGCTGTTTTTAAGCTCAATTGTGCATTTTGCAGATAAAGTGGGAAAACTACTGGAGGCTGTATTGTAAGCAGCGGTTGCCGTGGAAACCACAGTTTCAAGAGCTGGTTCTCCATTACCACTTAATTTAGGCTTCCTAATTGCATTCCACTGAATCGGTAGCGACAATATCTGCAAAGCAAAATTGCATGCCCAGTCTAGCGCAAACCTCTTTGAAACAGGCTTTCTGAAAGCCAGTAGCTATAAAAACTCAGCATGACACCAAGCATATGAGAAATCTATATTACAGCTTCCTGCTTTCCCATCCTTTAGCGACTTCAGTGTGCTCCTCACCAATCTGTCAGTTCACTCTTGCTTAAAGATCATAAAGGCCCAACATGCGGAAACTCATCTGTGCAAAACACTGTGTGCAAAATAGATTTAATTGTATACAGGGCCTAGTATCATGGCCATCTTATTTTACCAGACACCAGCAGGTAACCAATATGAAGCTTTACATCTCTTGAACTGCCCTTGTACTGGCAGTTGTGCGCACAATGAGACTGCCAGGATGTGACCTAAAGACAGCATCTCAGAGCCACTAGACAAAAAAAAGAGTTCCAATTATCGACCACACAGCTTTAATAGAAGAGGCAACTAATATGATAGTTGAAGTGATTCTGCCGGTGAGAAGCTCTCCGTCTCTGTCAGATTAACACTTGAGTTAAAGTCTTGTAAATCAGGCACGTTATGCTATTGGGTGCCAAATAAGCAGGGACCATGTTGTGGTTCGGAAACCAGAGGTCTCTTCCCTCAATAGGATTGGTATTGGATAGTCTGGTATTGTACCTTTTGTTCATTATTTTGTAGTTACTAATGCTGCCTCTTAAGTCTATTTTGTAAGTTCAAAAGAGAAAATGTGGGATATAAATAGAATAAGAGCTGTATGAATGCCTTCCTCAAAAGCTCAGTTCCAGGGATGCATATTTATTGTGTTTGTCTCTACCAAGATTTTTCAAACTTAGGGCTTAGAAATCAAATATCCTAGCACAATAAAGACTTTTGAGGATAATTCCAGACAGTCAGCAAGCAAACAACAAAGTTCGACAGTACAAAAGAGCTCTGAAGAAGGCATGCACCTCTACCATAGGCTCACAAGGCAGATTGCTCCTAGCAGCTGTGCTTTAATTTAATAACCTTTAGGATCAGCTCACATCATTTTAAATGGAAAGATTAAGAACTGAAGTCTTCTATAACACATGACTGGCAATCTTAAAATGTTATCACTGTTACTCATTTTTATGTTGTGCGTCTCTCATAGAAGTGGAGCACTGCTCAAGATACACACAGATAACTCAATTTACTATGACACACAGACATTAAGGGTCCATGACACCGACACCCATCATGATAATCAATACATTTAAAGCACTTTGTAAAAAGGTTGTTAAATGATTGGTACACTGAGCATATTGCAGTACTATCGTGCTCAGTGAGTATGAGTAAATACCATACAGGCTCTGCTGTTATTTAACTGGGTTAACAATGTGTGTAGCAATACAAAGGAAGCACCCTTCACCAAGTGTATTTCTACAAAGAAACATTGCAACTAAAAAATTAACCCCATTAACTATGAACCTCATACAGGATTTAAAAGCATGTATAAATCCTCTTAAACAACCATTTCTCAGAGAGAAAAAATATCAATGTGCACTGTGAATTCAAAACAGTGTTATGCATTTTGATAATACCTTACTGCTTAAAAGTATTTTTTACTACAAATCAGTATTATACATACAGTAGAAACCTGTTTGTATAGTCACTGGTACAAAACAATCACCTGCTCTTACCAGCCAGTAAAACCCTTAGACACCTAGAATAAGCAGCCACCTATACTGTACCTGAGCAGCCACAAATATTCAGCCCCCTTGGGGGCCGTGTTAATTCAGTTCATTCCAAATGAAACAATATCAGTAAAGGGTTTACAAATGAATTTCTTATGAAGGTTTTCAATGGCATACACAGCACAAATGCTAACATTTCACAATTAATAAACATCCACACCATAGTGCAGTTACAGAGGGGAAGATGGAGCAGGCCACCCTCATACCTAAAATGAGTCCCATTGCTGTCTCTAATTGATAACTGGGGGACCCCTCTTCCTTAACCCTTTGACTTTTGTACTTCTCTTTCTAGAACACCCACTGCTCAAGTGTTCTTGCTTATTCAGTCATGGTTGGCCCAACAGTTCACAGGTCAAGCATTCCTGGTGTTACTCCACGCAGGACATTTTATATTGTTCCTATCATGAGTCCTCCATTAGGCCAAGATCTAACAAGTTGATCTGAAAAATAACCCATGCCTCTATGCTGTTTCATGTTTTTTTTTTATCAGTTTCTGCTGCTGCATTTTTTTTCTCCACTGTTATCCCATCAAGTGTCCCATCGAGTCCAAAACCGCGCCGACATCACCACGAAGGACATTACAGCGGCGACCATTACAGCGACTGCCCATAACAGCGCTATGACATCACCACGCTGAACTACAATTCCCAGAAGACTCTGTGAAGTTCACAAAAGTGTCACCTACCAGGAACTCGGAGACACGACGTAGTCAGAGCAGGGTTCACCACAGATTTTAGACTGTAGTTTTTTTTTTTCACTGTTCCCATACAGCTCCATCATAACTAGACTGTGAAATATGATAAGTAAAACCTCCATGCAATAAAAGTATTCCACAAGCATTTTTTATGTAGCTGGGCTGCATATCGATTTTTTTTTTTGCTTTTCACTTGTTATTCACTTGTTATTTTTTGCTTTTCACTTGATATTCAGCATGTGTATATATATATATATATATATATATATGATTACTCCTCCACAGGACATCCGGGATTGAGGACCGATACAAGGACATTACGTGTTTGGATTTTTTTTTAAATGTATATTTTTTTACAGATTTGTTTTTTTAAATAAAGAGTTTAACTGTATATTTTTGTCCTTGCTTCTCTGCCCTGTCGTATCTGTACTGAACCCACTGTTTTCTTTCTAGCATGACGCTTTTATCCAGAGCGAATTCGCTTTTGTTGTTTGAAATTAAAATGTTATAGTCAGATAATTCCCCTTTATGTACTTGCTTGGCACGTAGTTGTCTTTCCATATATTGAAATTAGCATGGCAGCGCCACTCAGCGCCTAACTGTTTATGAATAAAGATGATCATGGGATATATTTATTAAGTACACCTACTTTAAATGTGTCACCTGAAGGGTATATTGCATTGAAGGCAATCCATATGGTCTCACACAGTACAATGAAAGACTAAGCAGTAAGGGTATGCTGCCATTTCAGGGGAAACGACAGGAATTAATGATTTCTTATACAGGAGATGTGCGTAAAAAAGGAAAAATAATGAAGTCACACATTTATCTCCCCAAAACATATATTTTAAATGTTGATGCCTAAAGGAGTACAATACCATGAAGTGAAGTTTTTCAAGGTAGTACAAAAAACTCTTGGAGCTATTTTATAGTATAGTCACAAAGTGCACTCATTGCAAAAAATAATCTGCACAAAAACCTATTAATAAGCTATATCTCCTGCTTTCCTTACAGAACATATTTTCTAATATATTAACACAAAGAGGGCTTGATTCTAAAATCTTTCTAGTCCATATCAGTGCCAGCCCTGCTTGCCCTATATATAGATAGATAGATTGATTATATTGAAGAATAACTGTAAAGTATTGCATTGTCTATTAATTATTAATTATTAAATTATTATCTAAGTTATTGTAGAGCTTTATACGAAAAACATACACAACTGATGGACATTAATATCGACATTGGGGTTTCAAGTAGAAACATTTATAAACAATCGTGAAGCTTCTTGGTCAGCTAACACAATGCATAATGATTTTTCATAGAGTGAAGTCGGATATACACACATTTAATAGAAAACAGCCAACAACATTTTAAAACATCCAATTCCTCAATGTTTTCTGTTGCACCTTTCTTGAGAATTCCATCATGTGTCTTTATGCCAAAATATTATACAAAATACATTCTTTACATGCTTTTGGATGCCTTAGGAATGTCAAGAGTTTTTCTTTCTGTCTCCAAATATAGCTCTGAAGCTGAACTGAGCACAAACATTTTGGTGGCAAATAGAAACGTCTGCTTTTATGAGCATGTTCAGTTCACAGCTTGAGCAATGTAATTTTTATACAGGTCCCAGCAATCAATAAAAAAGCCACAGGCACAATGATTTATCTTGTTGGTTACAGAGACTGTCATCAAGAGAAATTGTAAAAGATCAATTTACACAACCCGGTGTGAGAAAGTTATTGATATAACATGGGTGATAAGTTTCTGTTTGTCAGTGGGCACTCACTGAAGAAAGAGCACTCACCTCTCATTGGTCCACTAGTCAGAGTCTAAAAAGGTTCCTTAGTGCATACAATGAACAATAAGCCAATGAAAGGAAAGATTCCATGGTCGATGGATGCTGTGTTAACTGGCCTGTGGTTAAAGTGATTGGACAGGCTCAGATATATACATTTCTCCTGTGAGAACCTTCACTTTGAGACCTTCTGTCTTAATTACAATGAGCCCTTTCAACTACTGGTCAAAAGTGTTGGCTCACTTGACAGGAAGTAAGGAAACAAGCTACCTTCCTGTGCAGCGTATTAACTTCCATTTCTCAGATGAGTTAAATGAAGCTTCTCATTTGTAGTTAGCTGCAGTTGAGGATAAGTGAACTCAGGGTTAACCCTCCCTGCCAGAACACACGTGGGAATCTGGCTGGGGCCAGAATGGAATAAATGATGATTAATTAGGCTCCAGCCACAGGTGTATAAAAAGGGAAATCATGGGTGTTAATATTAGAGTTAATGATGGTGAAGGTTAGTGTTTTGCCGTGTGCTGTGTGCTGTTTTGGGATTGAAGGACGTATGTACAGTTGTTTTTGTCATTTGTTTAAACCTTTTATTTTGGCCACTGCACCTATTTGTTTTGTTTGTTGGTGTTTGTTTGTCTAGTTTTGTAAAAAAAACATGAGCACTAGCGCTTAAACCTGCAGCTTCTTGTGTCTGAGTCTCTCTCTCCCTGATGGAAACAGGGACCCTGTCACAGACCTAAAGGTATCTTAAATACCGAAGCTTACACAAATACACAAACCTGTACTCACCAGTGGGATATTGAAGCCTGAAGGCTACCAGAGTACACCTGGAATTCTGAGCAAACCACCATTACTCATGCAATATTGACGAAAACGTTTGTATTCACTACTAGTAAAAACTATTGCAACATAAAATCATGAAAAAAAACAGAAAAACTTTAAATCTTTTTTTTTTTTAATTTTTTTTTTTAACAAATATGCTTTCTAATAGCAATAGAACCCGAAGAAGAGTGCTTTAGGTCTGATAAGACCCTCCTTGTTATGTTAAATGCCCTCGCCTTCAGGTTCTATTGTTTAAATTTACAGCCGTGGCGAGTATGTTACTGAAATAGTTGTTTAAAGTACATTTAACCATTGTGACATCAATGGGTTTGGAAAAATCGCTTTTCAGCAAACTTTTCTATTTATGGTGTGATTAAGCCACTAACAAAGATGAAACCTGATGTCACTCTGCCAGCCCCTATATAAAGTTGTGGGTCATAAACCACCCCACGCAAGTCTCCCAGCTATGCACATCCCTTAAACCAGAGTGATGAGAATACACTGGGCTGCCAGTTTCCCTGACCCTGCTGCCGGCTAGCTCTACCCTTTGATCTGACAAGCAAGGCCTATTCTGAGTGAAAGGGTGAACTGACTTGGCATTCTTTCTTTCCCCTCCCCATAATCAGGAGCCACCCACAGAACAGCAAACACAGTTTAAAAAAAAAAACAAATGTCATCGGATACCTTGATCAAAACCCAGCAAGATGTAACAGAGTAGATGTGTCACAGCAAAATATTACAATCATTAATCAAAATGTGCTGCCACAGCACACTCACTGCATTTGTAAATAATCACTGTAAAAACAACATGTTACAAAAATGAAGGAAACACTGAGATACAAGAGAAAAAATAATTTTGCACCCCTTATCAGTGGGGTTAAGTGTGGCCATGCTGTCTCTTAGTGATCTACTGGTAATTGCTTAACAAACTTCACTAAGACAGAAATTTAAAATAATGGCAGCAAATGTATGTACAGTTATGCCCAAATCTTTTGCATCACCTAGAATTTTAGAACTGAGACATAATTAAAAAAGAAAATGTAACTACAAAAGTCTACTGGAAGCTATTCACGGAACAGGAGTAAGGGCTGCGTGGAGGAAGAACCTCAGGAATTGAGAATAGAAGTGTTGTGTGAGTACATGGTTTTCCCCTAGGCTCGCGGAGAGCTGCCGTCATGGAGGTGAGACCAAACCTCCAAGGCTGGAAGCAACCGATACTTCCTCCAAAGGGAACCTAGAGGTGAGAGAATGGGAAAATGAAAGAGGATAGATTTGGCTGGGGCTCCCCTCTGGCTTGCAGAGAACCTTCCTGGCGGAGGATGAGGCCAGCGCGACTGGGCCTCTAAGGTTGAGCTTCACTTACCCCCAGAGGGAGACCGTTGTAGAGGTGGAGCGGCACTGTGGAGGAGGAGGGGAGGATGGTGGAAAAAGACAGAGAACAAGGGCTTGACTTGGGATTTAAATAGGGAGATTGGCAGAGATTACTGGCAGGACAGAACAGGAGAGGAGCCCTAGCTCCTGCCCCCCGAATCACGCTTATGGCTACAATAACAGTACTACAGTATTTCATAATGTCACATTTTTCAATTTTTGTCCGTTTTTCGTTAAGTATATGGAAAACTACAAAGCGGTATGTAATTCAATATGTTAGCGTAACACTATGCAACAGGTTTCATTCGACTTTATGAAGCAAAATTAGTTAATTGTATAAAGTGATGCAAAACTTGGCCATAGCTATAGATTCCAGCTATAGATGTCAGAAGCCGACTATAAAGTATCAGCAGTGTTGTGGAAGTTACTTTTAAAAAGTAATCCATTACAGTTACAAGTTACTTGACAAAATAGTAACGAGTTATAGTAACTTATTACTTTGTAAAACAAATAACTAGTCACAGTTATAAATAGTTACTTCTCAGGTACAGTTTACATTTTTGTGAGATTTTTTATTTCGGTTTGGGTAGACTGCAGCTCGAAATATTAGATAAGATCAAGCTATTGAACCCACTTGTTCCCTCCTCGGACGCCAGTGTCCAGCAAAATGGTCTGAAAAGTGAGTACTTTCTGATTTCTATGTTATGCATTGGCTCTAGTCCTTTTTTTAAAAAATGTAACAAGGTGCACTGGTGTTTGCCACTATAAAACCATTGGTATCTATAACATTTTAAATACTAGACAAAACAGAGATATTAGTAGTAGAATAATTAGGATGCCTTAAATATATTAAGAACAACTGAAGTACCTGAAGCTATGGCAGAGGCTTCATGCGCTGCAAAACAGACTCTTATTTATCATCTTTTGCTCTCCTTTCCCAGTGGAGTGAGCCAAAGATGACAATTCAAAATATTTCGTCTCTGCTTTATCAAATGGCCCCAGCAGCCTGGCCTAAAATTAAAAGCTTCCCACACCAGTGGGATTATATTTGACTTTAATAACTGAAATGTGTTTTTTGCTTTTTATTACAGGGGTCAAAGGGCTTCTAAACAAACCAAATGTATCAATTATTTAGAGATGATTCTTTCTGAAGTTGAATTTCGTAGATATTATTTGGAGGGTAAATTCAATGTTCCAGGCCCAGCAGCAGTGTTTTATTCATCACAAATTTCTCTAAAATGAAATTTCCTGGGGAAACTTAATTTGCACTATTGCGTTTGCTCTGCAGCAATACCAACTGTGGTGTTATAGGCCCTAACTACCCCTGGATTCCTTACTAAAAGAAATAGTCGGTTGCTTATTCAGCACACCCTTGTTGCTTAAGAAAGGAAACGCCATGCTTCATATGTAGTCCAATCTTTAGGTGGTTCCAGCTTTCTAGCTTCTTTTTGAACAACAACTTATGAAGTAACTAGACTGCTGTCAAAACTTGTGTAAAAGAGTTTTCAAGATGGATGAAAAGTCAAATGGTGCCAAACTGCTCTTTGTATTGGAAAATAATTCTGTATGGGGTAATGCCTATCTGAGTTTGTGTCTTCTCAGTTGCATAACATAGATCAGTCATTGTGGTAGCTATTTTATTTTCTATCTTTGCAGTGTTATTATTTTGAAGGGCACGTTTTGGTAATCAAATTAACAGTTTTAAATCTTGATAAAAAACATGATCACATTTTTATATATACTGTACACATTACAAAAGATCACCTAATTCTAACTTATAATATGGACTATAGGAAAAAAATAACACATCATAAAAAATAATTTTAAAAAAACCAAAACATATATATCCATATATATATATGATGTCATTTAACATTATAGACAGGGGTTCACATAACTTATGTATAACATTATATATAACATTAAGTATTTTATTATGTATTCTGCTTAGAGAATAGGTCCGCACGACTGAGGGTCAGAATGAAGTACGCTACAGCTCTCTCTTGCCCCCAGGGGCTTTCTTGGGACAGCACCGCACCGATCCCAACGTTGCTTGAATTCGTGTCTAGGATGAAGGGGGCAGCCATGGATGGGGCAGCGAGCCCTGGGGCCTTGTACAGCTGAGAGAATGCGTTCTCACACTCCACTGTCCACTCAAAGGGAACACTTCTCTCCAGCAACCGATATAGGGGGTTAGCAATTGTTGCAAAACCCTTTACAAACCGCTGGCAATAAGAGACCAGCCTCAGAAAACTACATAGCTGCTTCACTGAGGAGGGGACAGGCCACCGCTGCACAGCAGCTATCTTCTCAGGGTTAGTAGCGATCCCCTGCTCGCTAACCCGGTGTCCCAGGAAGGTGGTCTGGCAGTGGAGCAGGTGGCATTTCCCCGGGTGCAGTCTCAGCCCTGCAGTGCTGATCCTCTCCAGCACTTGCCATAGGTTGTGCAGAACTGCGGAGAAGGTGGGGCCGTGCACCAGCAGGTTATCCAGGTAAATGATGCACGCCTGTCTCGGGATCCCGCTAAGCACTGATCGAAGGTGGCAAGGGCATTGCACAGACCAAATGGCATCACCAGGAAACGCCAGAGCCCCTGGCCAGTGGAGTGCAGTTTTTTACTGGCATCCACCTGCCAGTAGCGGCTACGGAGATCGAGGGAGCTGAACCAGGATGATCCAGATTCCAGATCGTGTGACTCGTCAATCCAGGGCAGCAGAGAGGAATCTTTCTTGGTTACTGCACTCAGACGCCGGTAGTCCACACAAAAGTGTAGGCCTACATCTTTTTTTGTAACCAAGACTACCAGTGCTGGCCACAGAAGCTTGATGACATCAAAGCTTGATGACGTCAAAATCCAGCATCTCCTGTATGATGTTTTCAGCCGCCTCGCGTCAGAAAAGGGGGAGGCGGAGAGGTGGTTCCCAGCTTGGGGGGCCACCCCGGTGTCAATTTGGTGTTGCACCAGGCTGGTCCGACCCCCAGGTTCCCTGGAATTCATGAAGCAGCTGCGGCAGCTCACTCTGTTGTTCCAGGCTGAGACCTTCGCTACTCCTTTGCCACACCTCCTCCATGGCTTTGCTCAGCGCCGTCAGTGACTCGGCCCCTCTTGTTGCAGCTTGGGTTTGACTCGGCTCTGAGTCTACTGTTACTATAGTCTCGACTGCCACCTGGTGGAGACCAGCTGTCAATGCACCCCACCGTCGCCGATGCTTTGCTCCAGGTCTTTTTCTTCACAGCCGCTGCCTTTCGTCATAGCCCCAAAAAGGGCTGTGGTCAGTTTCAATCCGCCTCCACCCCCTCAAACCTGCTGGGGGAGGTGTGTGTGTCAGCGCATGCAGCAATGCTGCCACCTCCCCCAGAGAGAGCCCTGATCAGTCTCCTTCATCCACCCATCCTGGTCCGGTCCCCCAGGAGAGGACTGCACGCACACCAACCCTACTGGAATCTCCAGCTGCAGTGCCGGACCATAGCCAAACTGCACTGTGCCCTTGGTCAGGTCTAGTCGCCCTCTCGCCCTCTGCAGGAAATTTTCAGATGACCAATATCTCTGACCTCACCTTGGCCAGCCCCAGCCCACTCCGATCTGGCCCCCCTCCACCTCGGCTGCTCAAACAGCAGGTCGGCTCCAGGGCTCATCTACTGCACTTTTTCTTAAGTCTACCCGCATAGCCTCTCCATCACTCCCATTTGAGCATTGAACGCCTCTCAGCTTGAGGTGCGGTTGAAGCTAGGCAGCTAGGCAGCCTCTGCTCCACTGTGGGATTCTCCCTGTGCCCCATCGCTGGCTTGATCCTGAGTCCCCTCTCTGCTATGGGCTCCTTCAACCCCAGCTCTGCCGCTCTCCCGGGTACCAGCTTGCAGCTCACCCCGATCGCCTCATCTGCTAGGCGCCGTCGGCTTGCCCCCACATACCGCTCCTCCTCCTCTGTCCCACAGCCAGGCTTAATCCTGGGATCCATCAAAACCACAAGGACTCCCCGGAAGCGATCACACTGATGTGATTGGCACCACTTTTCCTCAGTTACATGTTACCCTTTGCATAGCGCCCCCGGTCCCCATACACGTTACACTATCTTTAACATGATTATAAATTGTTTGTTTAAAATGTTGTTTTAATGGTAATGCAAACATCTGACTCTACTTTTGGACTTCAATATGCATTTTGCACACAGAGTCTGTAAACCATACAGTGCATGGCTCCAATTTCCAAATGAAAGTAATACTTTTGTTAAAAAAATATATATGCATAAACACCTTGATACTAATTAGTACCCAGTACATACACAAGTACATACATAGATACAAACATATACTTGGCTTGTTTTTGAACTACAGTAAAATATTTTTATCATTCCAGATTCATGTGCATAAAGAGTGACAACCCAAATCCAAAATCTATTAAACACTAATTATAAAGCTTTCCTTCAGTCTGTAATTAAATGTAAAGTCACACTGTGGGATGTTATGTCAGATAAAAAAAAGGTATATAGTATTGCTTAAATAATGATCATTTCATTTAAAATTATAAACATATTACTGTCTAAGAAATGGTACTACACTGAATACAGTGTACCATGATGGCTACAGTTTTTATTATTGTATTTTAAGCACTAAGGAGTCTGCGTTTAGCTGCTGTATAAATGGGTGCATTTCCTTATGGAGCCTTGCCTGGGCTCATAAACCATCTGAATCAATTTGTTTTAAAGGCATGTTTTCAGAAACTTATTACGCGCTTTAGAGATATATTATATACCTTCAGCTGCAAAACAAGAAATATTACAGGTGCAGCAGCAGCCCATTTTTCTAGCCAGTGAAAATGAAGTGAAAATGTATACTAGTCACAGGGGATCAGTAAAAATTACACTCCGACAGTAACAGGGCAGAAGCCCACAAAGCCACAGCAGTGCTAGTGGCATGGCCAGGCAGCGCTCAAATAAATCAAGATAATTCTCTGCCTGCCTTGAACTTAGGCCCTACTACAATTCATCGGTACGTCAGGAAAAAAAGTCTGCGAGTGGAATTCAGCTTTACTGGGGAACGTGATTAGTCACCGGTCAGATTGAGCCTCGATTGCATCTAAATGGTCCACTTTATGAAGATACAGCCTGGTGAAAATGAATAACCTTTTTTTTTTCTCTTCTCCAGGACCGCATATGCGTGCAGGAGCATTTATACATGTTTTGTAGCTATTTGCATCTCAGCATCCCTGGCAGTCTTTCAATTTCCTCAAGTCTCTTAGCCTTTGCTCCCGTTTCACTTTCGCTACACAAACAATTCATCCTGCACATTTAAAATTCTCTTAGCGCCCTGACATCAGGATATCGCCTCAGAGTTTACACAGAAAAAAGGGGTATTATTAATTCCTCTGTTCTGCTTTTGACACTAAAATATAGGGATTACCACTTGGTCCCTTAAAGACCATTTAGAGCACTGCAATTTTAAAAAGGAGACCTTTATTAATACCTGCTTAGGCTACTGACAGTGGAGAGGGTGAAAGGGGGTCTGGCTGTGAAAATGGCCTCTTAGTGGAGCTGAGTCATGCCGCATGATAATTCACGAGCAGCTTATTGAGCCGTTTGTAGCAGCTGAGATATATGCTGATATGATTACAATGACATACAATAAAACTGTGCAGTATTAGGCAGTATTAATGGTGCTTATCCATTGTCAGGAATTAAGGGGAATTAAAAGGAGTCTGACTGAATAGACAGGGTTTTGATAGGGCTGATTAAGGATTCTGCTATTTAAAGGAAACTCATTAAAGTATTAATTAAAGTACAATGGGCCTTCAACTGTGTTGTTTTGCTGTATTGCTATGGTCCACTGGTGTTTTGTGCCCTAAACTTGCAGAAGTAAATTAAAAAACAAACAAGTGGACATTTAAATAAGCAGCATTTACCTTCTTGTGCAGGATACAGCTCTGCTAGACACTAGGCGCTGCTGAATATGTCACACAGTATATCTGGAAGCTTCAGCCAGTAGATTAGCATTTTCCCCAGTGTACAACTTGCTAAGAATTTTAAACTTAAACATGTCCTACAGAAGGTTATTCTTTTGTGAGGGTCAAATATAACGCTATTGGCAAAATAACTCTGGGTCACAGTTGGCAAGAATCCTCTGTAGACAACTGGAGTTAATTTGCACAGAGTACAGCAGTCACTAGGTTCAGGCCTTGTCTGGAAATGAAATACTCTTGCTCTGTGGATAGGGAAGCAGGTTAATGTGCAAACACATCTTATACTTACAATATGTAAAAATGAAAATGAAATAAAGCACACTAGGCCGAACTGCTAGAATGAAGATGTTACAAATGATGCTGTGCATTTAATATGTGATGTAATTTCCACATGACAAGAGATAGACCTTTTTTAATTCAATGTATTGACTTTAAAACTTTATCGGAGATTAAATGCATGTTTGCACTTTGCTCACCTTACTTCATTTATTATTGCACTTACTGTGAATTCACATGCAGAATTTTTACAATCTAATATTACATAGCTTGCACACCTTATTAACCACACTAATCAATTTAGTTTCAGAAATTGATAACAGACTGGGCCATGTGTATATTTATTTAACAATTATCAATATAACATAATACACTGTTGGTATATAATTACAATCAAATACAGAAGCACAACAGTTGCATCAAATTGAAGTTATCTGAAGAATAACAAAGGAGCTCAATTACATCTCTAAAACAGACAATGTATGTTTTCTCCCTGCCTGCATTGGCTTTCCTGAAACTAAAATGGAAAAATAAAGGAAAACTTTATATTAAACATCCCGTTTAAAATGTTACATTTGAAATCAAACAAAATAACGTTTGATATCCAGGGGCCGGTTTTTCAAAATGTAATCTGGATGACAGTGATCAGGATTTTGTAATTCTATATTTTGTGAGCGAGATTCCTTTAAAAAAAAAAAAAAAAAGAATTTCGTAATCTGAATTATTTGTAATCTGGATAAAAGTAATCCAGCAGTGACATTTTATGAAAAAACGGATAAAAACGATCTGATAAAAGGAATCTTGATCACAAAATACAGAATTACAAAATCCAATCACTTTGATCCAGATTACAAGTTTTGAAAAACCAGCCCCATGAGACTGTTCTAGACAACTGTTATTGAAGCCAATACATGTTATTTAATTCATGAAACAGACCCAGTTAAAGCTTTGTGAACAGGACCAATTTATTACTAAAGTTTTAAACAATAGTTCTGATTTGTATATTTAGATATAAAATATGACAATCGAATTGTAAAAAAAATGACCTGAAATATTGTTTCTCACCGAAGCAGTATTTATATGAACTAGTTTAGCCTTTTTTTCATATGAACTGCCACTTACTGTAAACAGTATTATTAATAATATATTATCTCAAGACAATATTTTACAGCTGTATTATGCTGGATTTGAAATCATTACCTTCATAAGTATCTTCATAAAAATGTACATAAGGACATGTTACATGTTTCCAGCTCATTGATTCCATGGTCTGATCTCAGAATATATGGTATCCCTGAAAATCCCTGCTGGAAGAAGCCTGGCCCCATGCTGTCTGTGGGTTTCATTCAAGATGCCCATAAAGTTAAAAGAGATTTCTTTATTTATATGAAGATGTTTATGTGGAGTAGCTGTTGGAGTGTGCATGTGTTCATTTCTGAACAGGAGCCTTTCCCATGCTGGGGTGGGGAAGTAAATCTTCTTAGAGAAGTGTGGCCCTGGGGTCAGTACCCCTGCTATTATTCAAGGAGTGCCATGGAATCTTGAAGGTCCACAAAGGAGACAGGACCTTTGCTTTTATGTGTCATCTGAAAGACAGCAACTCCCTCAGTATTGTGTCCCTAGATACCATGCTGGGTGTTAGAAGATGGAGTATTTCTCCTTTAGGCAGGATTGGAAACCTGACCTAGAGGTGAGTAAGCCACCTACTAGGGGGCCACCAATCCCTAACCCATCTTCAATACTTTCACCAGTAAGTCTGGATGATTTTTTTGGCTTCTGAAAGTGGAGGGACAAAGACACTGGCTGCAGTCAGTCATAATGCTGGCAGGTGCAATGAGAGCTTTGCCTCACTGCCTGAGCTTCTCACTCCTGACCTGAACAGCCCCGGCCATTCAGTCTTGACAATTATTGTGTTGAATTATGTAGTGTTTTTGTGAGATGGACTAAGGCTAAGTTGAGACAACCAAACTAATCTTGTTTGTCACCTGAGCTGAATTCAAACCCAGGCCTTTAACTAAACTGTAACTACATTGTTTGACCTTTTTTATTTTTTATTTTTATTTTTTACATTATTTAGTACCCCTATTTAACAAAATGAGATGATCAGGGATATAACTGTTAAATAGTAGGGATGCAGCGGTTATGCTTTTCCAAAACTTAAACTGAATCGAAATGGACATTTGCATAAAATTCCAAACCAAATGATACCGACAAACAATAAAACCTAACTGGAAATGTTTTTTTTTGTACAATGAAAAAACGTCTGCAGTCTCACACCAGACGGGATGCGGGTGCTGCCTCCTTGTGCGTTGCTTTAACCCCTGTTCACACTGAAGGCCGCAAGGCGGAAAGCAGGTGGGTGGTCTGTTGTGACATCATACCTGGATGTATTGAACGCAGGCTGCACAAGCTTCATAGATGCCAGAATGGAGGGATTTTTTAAAATTGATTTATACTTTTTTTAAAGGAATTAGGTTAATTAGTGGACTGTCAGCTAGTTAATTAATCAGTAGCTGATCAGTCACGAATCCTCACAAGGTTTTTACAAATAATAACAAATAATGGTGGCAGATTTTTGTCTGCGTCGCAAACAATAATAATACAATTAAATAAGGCTTTTCGCCAGTCATATTTACATACAATCATAATACATTAATAATAATAAATAATAACATATATATATATATATATATATATATATATATATATATATATATATATATATATATATATATATATATATATATATATACAGGGTGTTACCGTCAGAGCTGTGGGCTCTGGTCTGGGTGCTGAGAGAGCGTCCAGGAAAATAAATAAAGACAAAGGATTTGAACAAGGAACCAACGTCTCTGTTTTCTGCAGCCTGTGAAACGCTACAATATATTAGATCTATCTACAGTCAGCACTCGGATATCCATTACCCAGATACACGTCAGTCGCGTTTTACCGCCATTGTATTTAGAATAAAATCAATCCCCATTATATATATGTAGCAAATTAATGCATTTACCTGTCACACGTGATTTCCGTCACCAGTCTTCTGATACAAAGCCCATCTCTTCAATGTTACAATTAATCTGAATATCCGTCACAACCCGCGTTTTTTTTAATTCTCTCTATGCCACATCATCCTGTCTTATACTGTGCCGTTACACAGCCCTTCCTCCAGTTTCACCTGACGAAACTGCAGCCAAAACAAAGCGAACAAGGCAAGCTAGAGTAATGTAACAGTTAATCATTAAACATTTTTAGATACTGTGATGTATTTTTTTTATATATCTCTGATCTTTTGTTGCTTTTGTGCATTTTCATTTGCAAGTGAACTGTGACATTAGGGCCTTATCGAACCCTATATTCTGCAATTCTGAATACTGACTTTGGATACTGTTTTAATTCTGGAAAATTTATTGGTTTGGCTATGTGAGTGCTGACTGTATTAGACTAATATAAAAGAAAATAAATAATACAAGGTCACCATAATAATCCAACTTATTAGATTCCGAGGTAAAAATGAAATAGTATTTGTATAATTAGATAGTCTCCCTGTCTTGTTAAATGCCGTCTAATCTCTCGCCTTCCTCTCCCTCCCTGCTTCAAAATCTGTGCTTATCACTGCAACCGCAGCCTCTCAGTTTGTATCCAATCACAGCAGCCAAACAAAACCCTTGTCACTCCCCCAACTTCATTGGGGTGTCTCTCTTCAGGAATACGGGTAGGAAAAGAAATGACACGTCCTGAGCCGGGCACTATCACTTAATAAGGTACATCTGATACAAAATACATTATTATAATCTTCATCATTTTAAGTATAGATACTCATATCTTGAAACAAGTGGGGGTAGGCTGATTACAGGGGAGTTCTCAGTAAAATAAGCCATTCTAAGTTTCATTACTGCCAGTGTGCCGTAAGAATAGTCATTAGCCTTACAGCACTGCAAAGCAGGGAACGGAGTCAAAGTCCGGCATGCATGTCACAGTGCGCATGCACGATCGAAAGTGCTTTAAGAACAGCCACGGAAGCACGATTACAGTACTGTAACCATAGCCACTGCCAAAAAAAAGAGTCTGTCGCATCCGTGAAATTACTCAATAATAAAAAAAAATGATGCTAAACTGACTAAAACAGCCAAATGCAAAAGTATTGAAAGAATATAAAATGTTAGATGAGGTCCCCGACCATTGTGAAACTAGAAAAAAAGTGAAAGGGGATACTGCGGATAAATATCTGGAAGCTGCTTTAAATTAGATACTTCTGTGAGCAGGTCAGTTTGTCAAGGTCGCTTCATTTACTGTGCATGTGTTTAAGTTCATTTCGTTTGTCTGATTACTTTGTTGCTGCATTCTATTGGCAGATTGATTGAATTCAAGTGGAGACTTATCCAGTCCTATGTATTATAGTAACATGCTATAATAAACCAGCATTCTAAACTGCGTATGCTTTTTGGTGGGCTGACAAAACATTAGTTCTATCTTTATTTTTTTGCTGACATAAATCTAGGTGACATTTTAAATTAGAAGTGTTTCCTCATCAGAAACTATTTTAAAAAGCTGCCAAACATCTCAATCACTTTGCAATTATTTAATCCACATGTTGGCTTCAATTTCAAAAACCATGAACTACTCCATGATTTGCACACGATTTGCTGTTTTTTTAAATTCTTTCCACATTGTGTCTAATTGTATAATAGGTAGCCATCTGGCCAACTGGGTAGCAAGGGCCATAGTGTCTGATTGTGATGTTGTCAGAGTGAATCACTGGACATCACAAGTGGGGTTTGGATTAATGGGTACCTGTAGAGCAGGGCTCTTCAACTGGCAGCCCACGGGCCACATCTGGCCCGCAAGGGACAACCAAGTGGCCCACCGACAGTCAGCAGAAATGATAAAAATCATCTAAAATAAACATGTGGTGAAAATCATAGATTCAACAATGAGTGGACCAATAAACATGTATTTATTTTACCAACTGTACCGAACACAAAGACAATGTGTTTACATTGTGCAATGAATGTGTGTCAGTAGTTATGGAATACAATGTGAAACCAAACACGGAGCTTTTGGACATACGTATATCTAGAGGCCTTAGCAGTTAGAAGCTCAAAAGTAGCTGATCTCTTCCTATCAACGTGCTTGTGCAACTCTTGTACGATCTTGCACTCATCGGTTGTTTTTTGAGATTCATTAAAACGTATACCATACAAAGGAGATTAACAGTTTGGTCAAAAACATCAAATGTCATTATTTGGGAAATTAACCAAAACGTAGAAACATGATAACATCCCTTTTCATGGGACTGATGTTTGTTTTGAACTTATTCAAGTTTTCATTTTTGTGTAATAGAAACAAAGGCAAATTTATTTGTTTAAGTGGCACACTCACATATTGAGTGATGAAAGTTTGTGTGTGCACATCTTTACCTTACTTACAACCATATTGTTGCATAGTTGTCAGAGGCTGGGCATGAACCAGTGACCCCACACACTTCAAGTGAGAGTCTTAACCACAATGCAAAAAAGCTTGACTCCTCTGCATTCATGGTCATTGAGCTTTTCACCTCATCTCATCAACAAGAGACAGAATCCGGAACAGCAGTGTATCACATAAAACTGGCTGCTACACTCTTTCCCTCCTTACCAATTGCAATCTGCAGAAGTCAATCTATAAGATCACAGTACCAATATAACAGGGCAGAGACTGTGCATGAAGTGGCCCTACACAATGCAAGTGAGCATCTTAACCACTGTACAAAAGAGCTAGGCTCCTCTGCATTCGTGGTTATAGAGATTTTAACCTTATCTCCTCTCATTGACAGAAAACAGAATCTGTAACAACACTATATCACACAACACAGCCATGTACAGTTGCACAGTTTGCAGGAGTAATTAAACCCTGAACACTCCTCCATGCAATACATGTTTAGTTTATATAATTGAATATATTACAGTACATAAACAATACATTTTGTGTTGGGGAGATGGACATCACAAACTTTTTTATTACTATTATTTATATCATTGACCATTTTTGTTATACACTTTTTGTCGCCAGAATATATTTGAAACTTGGGTAACAATTTATATTAATGTACTGCTTATTAACGTTTTATAATTATTTTATAAATATATAATAACTGTTTAGTAACCATGTTATAGAGTGTTAATAAAACATTGCCGATGATTTATAACCATGCAATAGCCATAGACAGAATTGTATTTTTATAAAGGAGACAGTTTTTAGCCACCTATTGTACTTTGGGATGTTTAAACGTAATTCCGTCTATGGCTATTGCATGGTTATAAACCATCTAAAATGCTTTATTAACACTGTAACATATCTGTTATATATTTATAAAACATTTATAAGCAGCACCTTAATATAAAGTGTTACCAAAACAAATTTGGAGAGATGCAGAACTGATCAAAACTGAGTTGCTGAACCACCCTAACATGGATGCTGAAAAACAACTCCACTACACCCACAGAAAAAATACAACAACTTTAAAATAAAAAAAAAATAACTCCAGTACTCCAATACAAACATCACCCACTGTCACTTACAGTGAATAGCCTGTTAGTCCCACAGAACAAATTGGCTAGCCAACTGCCTTCTCTGTGTTGCTGAAAACAATTTGAGAAGTGCTGTGGTGCAAGACCTTCTCCAGCTGTGGGGTTTCTATCTGACTCTCACGTGAAATGAGGTCAGCTGTTCAGTTCATTTCGAGGGAGGGGGGTCACAGAATCAGCACACAGTTGCCAGGTTTAGGTCAAAATCAATCTGGGACTGAATAAGCATGAGGGCTGAATCATTTCAGAAGATTACAGACAGCACTAAGTATAGGTAGTTTGTGGGGGACCAAATATCATGTTGTAAAATGAAACTACTTTGCTATACAGTATGTTTGCTATGATAGTTGTCTTTCCAAACTGGAAGTGCAAAACAGACTTGTGGAATGATTTTGTTAGTGACAACCAATTGAAATGGTGTTATTGGACCCCATTGTTTCCAATTTATTGTAGTAAACTTAGAAGAAACATGGTCACGTCACATAGATAAGATCAAAGTTTTGGCTAATGCCTTCATCAGTATTGAGTTGACTTGTCTACTTGAATTATTTTCTATATCTACATCTATAGTTAAAGATGACAGAAACAGTTAAGGCAGTGAGGTTCATGCCCCGATGACCAGGACCAGCAGAAGTTTTGATGATAGCCAAACCAGTCTGAGGCCAGAATATATTCAAAAGTAGGTAATCAAAACCTAGATTCTGATACCCTTAAGTTGTTCTAGGGAATGGCAGATTTCTTCACTACAGGGTGAGTTGTTTTCACATAGCTTAAACTTAAAGTGTGATGTGTGACAGGTACTCAATTACACCCCTGTAGCTTGGGATTATAATGTCCCTTAAAAGTGTATATTACAGTAATGTGTAACTGGGACTGTAGGATCTGCTTCAATTACACCCCTGTAGCTTGGGATTATAATGTCCCTTAAAAGTGTATATTACAGTAATGTGTAACTGGGACTGTAGGATCTGCTTCCTTCACTCAATACACAGACACTGAACTGAACTAGTTTCACTCTAACCACTCTCAATTACTCATGCAATTCATAGGGATATATCTCATAGAGAAAGTGGATTTTGGAACTCAAAAAAAGTGCTTTTCTGCTTCTTACAAACCTTGTTCTTCAAGTTTTACCTTTATGGGTAAGTAATTGGCCTTCCCCGCTGTGCTCATTTTCAGACTACTCCAGGCTGGAAACCTGGCACTGAATACACAGGCAGCTAAACTTCTGCCTAATTGATTGGTGTGGGATACATACTCACTGTAGTCTGATATTAGGGGGACAAGGATCAGTTATCCCAGTTAGTAGCAAATGCAACCGCTATAGCTGTGAAACTGTGAGGAATCTTGAGAGCAAATGGTTTCCTGCATAGACCTTCACCTTTGTAATGCATTTAAGCTAATTAGTGAAAAACATTACATACAGTACCCTTAGACCACTACCTGTGCAGTATATTTAATACTTGCTTACAAATATACTAATGCTTGCAGTGTAAAGAACCTACAATATAAGTTGAATTTTCCAGTTTGTAGTATGTAACCATTCATAGTGCAACTGCAACCAGGAAATAAAGGACTACCATGTCATATTAGGCATTACACTTGACTGTCACACAAATAGAGCATTTGCTGTGCCACGGTAAAAATGACACTTACATGTGTCTACTAAAATCTTCATTAAAGCACTCATTTTGTTAATATAATCTAAAAGAAAACACTCTGATGCAATGAAAACATGTAGATTCGGATAGGAAATCAAACATCTGTTGCACCTGCAGAGTTATTATGACTGGACTGCGTGTGTTATCTGTTTCAGAAACAGCGCTGTCAAATCCTGATCACTTCTACGCATATATGAAATTACACTGTCAGAAAGTGTTATTTTAGGGGTTTCTGTTTTACATATTTTGTATGTTGTTAGCTGGAAAATAATCCTCAAATGAGTGTGGCCAGCGGTCCAGATAAGCTGCGTACCTACTGTTTTTACGCATTAAAAAATCTGAAATACGCACTAAATTTAAATTTAATGCCTAAAAATGCACATAGCAATTTTGCTGCACAGCTTGTCTGCCTCCCCAAAAACTTCAACTAACAACTACATCTCACAGAATACAAATTCTTCAGTTACTAGGAAACCACACAAGAAAAACCAACCCAACAAACATTATCCAATCTCTGGCTAGCCTTGTTGTCTTTGCAACCAATCACAGTAAGAATAAGAAACATTTGCCAGCAAGCTACCCAGGTTGAAGCATAAACACCCCAGTCCAGCTACAAATCCAACTGGAACCATCGTCAGAGGTAACCACTAAAAAAAATGCTCTTAATATTAAACAAACTGTTTTATTAATGCATTTCTGTATGGCTTTATATTGAAGTTAGCATGTTCACTGAGTTTAAGAATTTAATGTTAAAATATAAGTAACATAATTAATTTGCAGTCAGTGTGATACCTCGAATAAAATGTGCTGAGCCGATAAAAGAACCTTGTAAAGCACACACGTGTTTGTATAGTAGATTTTTAGATTTTTTAAATCTAGATTTATTCCCGTTTGCTACCGTCCTTAAAAAAAATATATATAACTAAGAAATTGCCTGCCAATGATAACAACACTATCTTGTGTTGAATCAAGCCCTAAATTACTGTAACAATGCATTCATGAAGCAAAGTAAAGACTATTTATTGGCCATATTATTAAGCTGCATGTTCACAATCCCCACATTACTCCTAGAATAAGGTAATATCCACGTCCCTTCCTACAAGTGCATAAACCCTACAAAGATACAGTGATGATAAAGTATCAGACAGATATAATTTATAGGGCAATTTATGACAACCTATTTCAGAGTGCTGGGGGGTTTTACAATCTCTGCTACAGGTACCTGCTGCTGAAACACAAAGATTACACTCCTTGGGATAGACTGTAATTTACTGGTACAACTCTGAACCAGACACCTCCTACCGTATGTCACCAGCAGCCTGGCTCTGACAGATAGGCTGAGTGCAGGGGAAATAGACATGCTAACAGCACTCACAAGGAAAAGCCATCCTCTTACAAAAACACCACAGGGTGATACAAGAAAAGGATTTAAGCATCGAAAGTTGATATTGATGTCAAATCAAAGCAAGTTTAGTATCTTAATATGTTTTTTTTTTTTAGTTGTTGGTTTCTTTTTTATTTTAAACAAGGGATTAGTTTGCTTCCACTTTATTAGGAACTGTAGACAATAATATCATGTATCAAATGATTAAGTACAGAATACACAAGGCCTAGAGTGATGAGTTACTCTGGTTATTTGGGTAGGAGCAAAGGTTTGCAAGTAAAACTAAAACCAGAAAATAAAGGACAACCTTGTTACATGTCTTTAAAGGGAACGTCTCATTCAAATTGTGAATTGTGCTCCCCTGGTTTGATATGTCCTTTTTTCTGGATAGACACACCCTTCATGTTTTCAGTTTGTGTACACGTATGTGCTGCCCCTGCTTGCTGCCATGTGTAAGAGCCCTGCACTTCTCCTTCCCAGAATCCTACTGGAAAATGACATTGCAGTGTGGTACAGTTCCACTTCTCTAAATATGTGCATAATATAATCAATACCCTTACAGGGACCGATCACCATCCGAATTCAAGAAAGGGATTTTAAAATAGACTAAACGAGTTGGTCTGTTTCAGTCCTTCAGTTGCGAGTTGTGGAAACAGTGGCTCGCCCTACAGGCTAAAATGGCTCATGGAAACATGGAAAACAAATCTGATTCGGGGCATGACACCAGCTGATTTT
The DNA here is from genome assembly GCA_030684275.1 of Acipenser oxyrinchus oxyrinchus. Taxonomy (NCBI): domain Eukaryota; kingdom Metazoa; phylum Chordata; class Actinopteri; order Acipenseriformes; family Acipenseridae; genus Acipenser; species Acipenser oxyrinchus. Next base: position 8,166,624 of record CM060255.1, read on the forward strand.
ATTGTGTCTTGATCACAGTTCAAATGTCTATGCAGTCTTCTGGGTTTCTATCACATTGCAACATAATGCATGCAACAGACCAGCTGTCAGAACATGCAGATAGCTTTAACAAGTAAAGGAAAGCATGCATTTTAGATTTTTTTTTTTTTTCGATAAAAATGATGTACATTTATAATTACGTTTACAAAACCCAGATATCTCCAGATATATGGAAAAATGTGCTGTAAGTGTGATGGATAGATGAACGGACAGACCTCCTTATATACGCAGATTCTGATACTCAATAACCTATACTAAGTAATGTTAATACCAAGTTTCATAACAATTGGATACATGGTTCTCCAAATATATGCAAACATATGCGTGACATAGAGATGGAAGGATTTACATACGAGCAGACAGACACCCCCATGTACTCTCACAAGGGGGGCAAGTGCTAAGAAGTAAGAAAAAAAAAAACTAGATTGTTAAGCCTTAGTTAACGCACCAGAGAGGAGTCGCTATATAGACAATAAATCCAAACAATCACTGCAGATAGTGAGCATATCGACTAGAAGAAATATACAGGGTGACTCGCAGGATGAATTTCCATTAACTGAGTCAGTGACAACTTTATTGGCATCACCAATAATACTGGAGTCGCTCCCGCTCCCTGATATCACAAGGAGGCACTGGCTGGATACCCCCAACTCTGCTTTTTGACCAACCCACTAAAACGTTTTAGTGCTAGAAACACTAGCCATTGGTTTTGCAATTACAGCTGCTCTTCTGCCTCACAGTCTTTTTTTTTTTGTATGCACTGCTTGCAATTAAAGGAAAAAAACCAATCCACTAGGTCATTGTATTTAAGGAAACATTATATGACACATCGAAATACTTTTGATATCCCATTTCCAGTTTCAGTTCTCACTTCTAGGCAGTTTCTGATTCCAAACCAGTTTTTGATCAAATAGGTGATATAGGTTAACTAGATAATGATTTTATACCTGTTATGTATTACCATTGCTACAAAAGGAAAACAAATATGAACAACTGTCATAATATGGTATAACGTAGATAGCCAGGATGGCACTGATTCAATGCAAGGTGTGTAAATTCTACATGGTCAATCCTCACTATCTAAATCCTTAAAGGAAGTTGAATGTGGAAATCTAAGTTTACAACAATAATTCCCAGGTCAAATCTGGGTTCTAATACAAAATGGTGGCACCTGAAAGAGACAGGACCTCAGATATCACCTTTTTTATTACCTATAAGGGAATGGCAATGAATTAGAGGTAATAATCATGGAATTATTCCATCAGATATAAAGCCTGAAGCTTAGATAGTTGTTATTACAGGCCACTAACATACGCCTTAGGAGGATTATGGTTGTTGCTTTTTTTGGTTATTTTAAGTGATTGTAGCTGACAAAATTCCATAAATCTTACCTTTTGTGCACCTACATTTGTTTCATAGGTCTGAAATGTGCAGTTTTGAAATAGTAAACATGTATTTTCACTTTAAAACAAGATATCTGGTTCTACACAAGATCAAAGAAATCTGTTTGCAAACCATGCTTTCAGATAGCGTTGCACTCCCTCATTTCAACAGCTCTTTTCCTGTCATTAACTAACCAGCTGCTTCTCCTATAGATTGATATGCTTTCTGCCAGGAGTTGACCCATAATACACTTCTCACGTGAATCGACCAAGGAAGTGCAATGTAACCAGGTAAGATTTCTGGAATTATTTTGTGAGGTACAATCACAGCACTGCAATTGGGTGAAAGAATACAAAAAAACCACAAAAAAAAGAACAAAAATAAAACAAAACTAAATGCTTGCCATTACAAGACTAATAAAAGTAACAGTACATTGAGCCTTTATTGAGAATCTTTAATCACAGGGTGGACACCACTGTATATCATGCCAACGTATACAAGACAAAAACACTGGTTGACTCACAGTCAGTAGAAAACAGTCTCACTGCACTACTGTGCACAAATGAAAGGTTTTGTTGGTGAAATTTGATTTTTTTTTAACGACAGAGATCCATGGAATCATGAGGTGCTGCTGCAAATTACAAAATCATTAGTCCTACAAATTCTAGAACGGTGCAGTAATGTTTTTTTTTAATCACAAATTAAACACGGAAGATTGATAATTGCTGTTTTACAAACAGAAGTGTTGTTCAACAGTAAACCTTGCAAGGGTGCTGGTCACAAAGCCCTGATCAGCACATTTGACATATGGATTTAAATCAATTTTCCTTATGGCAAATCTATATGCTACTCCACTTCTTTATATTCTGCTATTTGCTGAGTGGCTGTTACTGAGGAGCAAAGGTCACAATCTTGCAGTGTGAGCAGCCGAGTAATCTTTTACTCCTCATAACAGTAGTGAGAGATATTAAATCACACTTGACGTACCTGAAGCCCAGCAACTTCATCCATATTTTATCTGCTGTAAATTTAATACTACAGCAATTTTTAGGGTGATGTGTTTATTAACTGCCTGAGAAAAAAAAAGCAGTACAGAAATTCAGTTTGTTCAGGAAATAAAATGAAAACATCCTGGCAAGTTTATTACTTTTTTGGTATGCGAACTATACCTAAGTACCATCTATGGTGTCTACAGCCAATAAATGTGCACAGCTTTCCAGAAACAATAGAAACCCCCATAACTATATTACTTCTGAATTCCACAAACGATATGGCAAGGGGCACTTACTGTAACCATATGGGTCAGATTTTGCAGATAGAAAATACAAATGTTTATGGATAAAGCAAACAATGTGATTGTGTGCTAAATCACCCACAGCTGTCTATTTTACTCACATGCTCTTTCTTCCCTTTTGTCAGCTACTTAAGCTAGCTGAGCACAAGGATCCAACGCTTTGTGTTGGTGGCTCAGTGGGGGGTACATTGTTTTATGAACAGAAGGTTTCTCATTCAAATGAAACAACAGAACCCTGAGTAGAGGGCACTGCCGTCTGGTATCTGACAACTTTAGGACAGTAAGAGCCTGACCATTAAGTGAAGGTGCTTACTGAACAGAAATGGGCAACTATTAGGCAGGAATGCCCAATATGCAAGGGAATTTATAAACTGTTAAACTATTCAAACTGAAAAACAGAAGCCTAATAAAAGTGAGGGATAGAACAAGGGTAAAAAACTAAATTGGTCTTAGCTGCCTGTCTTATCATATTTCTCTTTCCTGCATCCAGTAAAGATATTTCTTACACTGGTTGTGAACAGCAAATACTTTTAAACAAATTGGAATGTTATTTTGTTATTTTATAAAATGACCTGGACAAACAATTTGACTGAAAATTATTTTAAGCCACAGCACATTAACTACTGTAGTACTTATAGGTCATTATGAGAATAGCACATAATATATGTATCTATCATTAGACTGCCATTTGAGTTACAATTTAATATGTATGTTGAGTATGTTTGAGACTTGGTAGTTTCCTGCACCAGTAAAAAAAGACTGGTAAGTAAAGCTACTAATAACCTTGTGGCAGTCTGGCTTGCAGTGGTGATGTGTGATGACGTCACGGACCAGGAAGTACAGAAACCAAAACAATGGATGGGCGGGTGAAGCTGAGTGCAACGGCACTCAGCGTATTTATTAATAAATAAAACAAAAACAAAAGATTTAAACAAAACAACAAACCAAAGCAAAGGGCACGAGGGCCAAACGAATAAACAGACAAACAAGTAAGTGGCGTGCTGGCTAAACCAGCACGTTTTAGCAATTGTTTTTATGTCTTCTACGCTCTCTCTCCGCTCTTCCGTACTCTCTACTCCAACACTCCCCTGCAGAACGGACAACTGCTGGTTCTTATACTCTGGCCGAGGGGTTAACTAGTTGTTAATTATCTTATTACCCTCGGCCAGAGTCTGCATCGTTTGGTAAGGATGCATGACTGTCAGCTAGTTAAATAATCAGTAGCTGATCAGTCATGCATCCTCACAGGGTTTTTAAATATAACTATAAAAACAATAACAAAAGACGCGGGCGCTTTTATCCGCACGGCAAACAAATACAAATAATAATAAATAGGGCGGGACACTCCGCACACATGCCCCCTTGTGCGCAGCACACATGGCCTTTTCGCCACCTCCCCCTTATTCCCTAAAGTCCCGGCTAGCAGTCCCGGCGCAGGAACAGGGGCAGCAACGGGCCAAAGGTGGCGGCCACGGTGGGATGTCCTCCTCCCACCCAAACAGCCAGTGGCGTTCCAATGGCCCACGCACAGGCCGGCTCCTCTGGCCAAAAATTTTTGGGGTGGTCTCCAGACCTGCCCCCCTTCTTCATGGCCGGCAGCTCCCTCCGTGGGGCTCCGGCCACCCTCTCCTGCAGCGAAATTGCTGCGGGGGAGCTGGTCTCCTGACCTCCCCCTTCTTCATGGCTGGCAGCTGCCCTTCATGGAGCTCCAGCCACAGTATTTCCTGCCGCGAAAGTGCGGCTGGGGAAGCTGGTCTCCTGACCTCCCCTTTTCCGTGGCCAGCAGCTCCCCTTCATGGGGCTCCAGCCACAGTATTTCCTGCTGCGAAAGTGCGGCTGGGGGAGCTGGTCTCCTGACCTCCCCCCCCTTTTCCGTGGCCGGCAGCTCCACTTCATGGGACTCCAGCCACAGTATTTCCTGCCGCGTGGCAGGACTGGTAGCGACCCCAGGCAAAACATGACCCTCGGGAGGCGACGGCAGCAGCAGCGGACCCTCGGGAGGCGACGGCAGCAGCAGCGGACCCTCGGGAGGCGACGGCAGCAGCAGCGGACACTCGGGAGGCGACGGCAGCAGCAGCGGACCCTCGGGAGGCGACGGCAGCAGCAGCAGTAGCGGACCCTCCGGAGGCGACGGCAGCAGCAGCAGCGGACCCTCCGGAGGCGACGGCAGCAGCAGCAGTAGCGGACCCTCCGGAGGCGAACTCGGGAGGGGAGCCCCTGGCCATAGAGGCAGCAGCGGGAGCTCCACTTCTCCCTCGTTCCCTGTAACTGGTGGCTCTCCAGGCGATGCGGAGCAACAGGCAGCCCCAGGCGATGCGGGGCAGGGCAGGAGCAGTCCTTCCCATGACGGTGGATGTGGAACCAGCAGGTATTCACCCTCTGCTGGTGGAGCTGGGAGCGGCAAGCAATCCTCCCACGGCGCTTGAGGCGGAAGCAGCAGGCATTCACCCTCTGCTGGTGGAGGTGGGAGGGTCAAGCAATCCTCCCACAGCGGTTGAGGCGGAACCAGCAGGAATTCACCCTCTGCTGGTGGAGCTGGGAGCGGTAAGCAGTCCTCCCACGGCGGTTGAGGCAGAACCAGCAGGCATTCACCCTCTGCTGGTGGAGGTGGCGGAGGCAGAGACAGCTCCTGCTGCTCTGCTCCTGGTGGTGGTGGAGACAGAAGCAGCTCCTGCTGCTCTGCTCCTGGCAGTGGTGGAGACAGAGGCAGCTTCTGCTGCTCTGCTCCTGGCGGTGGTGGAGACAGAGGCAGCTCCTGCTGCTCTGCTCCTGGTGGTGGTGGAGACAGAGGCAGCTCCTGCTGCTCTGCTCCTAGTGCTGGAGACAGTGGCGAGGGCTCCTCACCCTCTGGCGTTGGAGACGGCAGCGACGGCTAAACTACTTTATGAAACTCAAAAGAAAGCATTACTGAGCACAATGTTCCCTTAATTTAAAAAGCATGAAATGTCACCGCTGTATGTTATCAGTTTTGTGTGTGCACGTTTATCAGGTCTGCCTCAAAGATAAAGTTGATTGACATGGAGGAACTGTACTGTCAGAGATGCCACCCTTTACCAAGGTCCTTATGTTCTAAGTGCTGAAGTTCTTATTTTCCTAGTCTTAAGAGTGCCTACAATGCAAGGTCCTATGAAAACTGATTCCATACTGTACTCCAAACATGAAGGGTGTTTAGAAACAAATATGGAAACTAACCTGTCTGCTTCTCCACAAGCTGCAGCCTTCAAGCTGTAACCTTCTAATACCATTATATTACACAGCATTATTCAGACATGTACACTTGGTTTCATAGATTTTTTTTGTATTATTATTATTGTTCAATGGTATAAAATCAGAGTTTCATATAATTAATATACAGTGGGGGCCAAAGGTATTGAAACCATTTTTTCTTCTTAATGCAAAATTCTCCAATTCACCTTTATATTATTACCACTGAAGAAAAGTGGACATTTCTGTTCAATATATAAAAATAAACTTGGGAGTTTTCCTTTAGACTACTATTGAAAATAAAAAAATACTACTCATTCCTTTGAGTTTGCAGTCAAATTGTTTTCCAAGTTGAACTACACATTTTCCTTCATATTTTTGCATTGATATTTCACTTCATAATTCCAAATTCAAAGCATAATTAAAAAGTGTTGAGAAGCATGTTCCTATATTGTACAAATATTGTGTCAATAATGTTGTAAATGACAATCTTGATTACTCTTTCTCTTTGCTCAGTTTATTCTACTCTCCTCCTCAGCATGGACAAGGCTTTGGTCACAGCTCTGTGGCTAAGGAAATTAGCTGTCTTTGAATCCCTACACTTTAAAGACCAAAAGCTATTGTGCTCTTTCTTGCTCATATCCAGCCCTGAGTAGTTTAATTATTACATGGTGCAGGCCAGGAGGTGAATTTATCACACTTTTCAGACAGAAAGGATTTCTAAGACCGGAAATATTTTTTATTACCAGTATTTGATTAAAATATCTACTGCTTTGTTATGTTATATTTCTATAGCTGTTTATGATGTATCTACTCTTGAAAGATATAATTATTATTTTTGTTTAGATTTAAGAAGTTATAAGTTTTTGTTGACTCCTATTGTAACACACAGTGGCGCGCAGCTCACGAGCATGTAAAATGGTCATGTGACAGGGAGAGATGGAATCTGAGCTGCAAGTCTACCTCCCGACCAGAAAGGACGCTGTGTAAGGTTGGTGGTACACTTTCCCATGGACGGGTTGACTCGATGGTAGTTGGGAACCGGAAGTCGGCCATTTTGGAGAGAGTGCGTAGCTGCGCGATTACTAAACAAGTCCATTGTGATCAGCAGCAGGGCCTGCAGTGATTGGATAGACCAGGGCGCCAGACTGATCACAGGGAGTTTGTCAGAAAAATATCCTCAGAAAAATGTCCCAGTTTCTTTTTTATTGCACCATGGTATAGAAAAACAAAAACTAATGGAGTTCAAACTGTGTTAAAGTTACCATGGTTATGTTTAATTATGGTATTGAACTGTACACGTCATGGTAACATTTCTTGTGAATGGGTATTCATTAAAATATTCCTGAGCCTGTCAATATTTAGTACTGTAAAAAAAAAGAGTAGGCCTCTGAGTCTCTACGATGTCTGAAGATGGAACTGTAACTATTCCTTATGACTGTTGACAAAATTGCTTAAGGAAGCCGCATTAGAGTTATCCTGACACGAGCTATTACTGGGACCATTTCTCTTCCACAGTGATTGATCGGTGAATGACCTGGACTGACCATTGCTTAGAGTGAAGACAAATCTTCAGGAAATCATTGCAATTCTTTTTCCCACTAGATCACCAGCCCTTTAGTTGCCAATCAAGACCTTCAATTTAAATGTTACCTTACTTTACTGAAGCAACAAGCCGTTAGGAAACCACACATGTTAGATGATACTAAAGCACTTTCAGGGTGGATTTATTGGATTTCAGCTGTGTCAAAATCAGGAACATGATCTAAGCAGCTCAGTATTATCCTAATGTAATCCTTATGTCTATAATGGGGCATACATTTGAGTGTTAGGGTTACCCTTTCCTTTACCTCCAATTTAGACACTATGTGAGTAACATTGATTTTGGGTGAGTAAAATGCAACATTGCGTTAAAGTCATGAGTACTGCAATACATACTGTACATACTTTAATGTTAACTTAACTGCAATGTTATTTCAACTACTGTACAAAAACCTGGCCTTACAATAAAAACAAAAACAATTATTCTTAAATATTCACTTTACAGATCACAAACAATACAGAAGTGAAGCAAATAAATGCAGAAACAGAATATTTTTTTTAATTACAACCCTCTAGATGGAATATACTTAAGAAAAGACCTGCACTGCATACTATATATATTTCTAATATTTAAAAAACCCGATACTGCACTAATGCAAATAAAGAAATGAAAACATTCCTTATTGATTGGATTGCTATAGCAATATAAAGCATCCCGACTCTCTCCAAACACTGAATATAGTATTTATTATACTGATTTGCCTTCCAGTAATTCAGCTGACAGATAGGTAAATGTGGTAGGCGAGGTTGAGCGAGGTTAAGACGGTGTTAAGAAATCCTACTGTAAATATCAAGAATCCATTATTACCCAGTCACAGACACATATTGCAAGTAAGTGGATTCAACAATAGGTTTTAAAAAAAAAATGAAAACAAGAACTTATTGGTCACATGTTTCTGCCAATTGCGAGCTTACAATTAGCCGTCCTGGCATTTCTATGATCCATTCTCTAGCAGCTGCATGCAGGATATTTACAATTGACCATTGAGACACTGGAAATCAACAGTACATAAAGCTTGAGAACATGCAAACTCAAGCTGTGCAGCAAAATTGCTATGCATATTCCTTACGCATCAAATTGAAATATCCCCGGAGGTTACTATGGTTCTTCCCAAGGGGCCTTTAGTTTCCCACTATGAGCCGAGGTTTGCAGTCCATATTTGTTTTATGAATCAGTCAAGAAAGTCATGTTTTTGAAGACCATAGCGCATAGTTATTTATCTTGCTCTTAATTGTATTATTACTTGTACTGTGATTCTTGAAATGTATTTGTTTACGACTGTAAGTCGCCCTGGATAAGGGAGTCTGCTAAGAAATAAATAATAATAATAATAGTTAGTAAAGTATTTTTGGCATAGAACTGTCCGTCTGACTTTCTCACTGAAGCATATAATTCTCAGACGATTCTGTCGAGTTTGTGAATGTTGTATTTATTTACATCATAGAGTTGGATTTGTTTGAATTTTAGGAAGTCAAAAAACACTAAAAGCAAAGTTTTTAATGACGATTTTAGTGTTTGCAGCGTCTTTGTTTTGTAGTATATTTTGTAATTAATTTTCTGTTGTCTGCCATTTTGCTTTGTTGTGGAGGAAAGACGCTCAGCGTGATGATGTAATTTGTAAAAAGACTATTGACTGTAAGCAGCATCACAGGGGCCATAGCTGGATCTATTTTTGGTCATGTGATCAGGTTTTAACCAATCACATGCAGGAATTTCTAAGGACTGATACATTATATCTATTTATCTATCTTTATCTATATCTATATATATATTGTATATATCTATATAATAAAATAATTATAATACAATCAATGTAAAATTATATTTGTGTAAAAAACCTTTCAAAACAGCTGAACTAACCTGCTGTGCCTTTTTATTTGAAAACAAACTTTTACCCATAAAGTAATTTCCTGGGGGTTACACATTCATCTTTTTCTTTTTCATGTTTTCCAATACATTTTGTGTTTCTGTTTTTATTGCCCCTGCATACCGGATCAGTACAGGATTTGTTTAATAATAGAAATATGCCCCTTAGGTCAACAAACAGCAGGCGTGGGGTTCTGCTTATTCAAAATGCATGATTTACTGTTTTACACAACACATATTATTATTATTATTATTATTATTATTATTATTATTATTATTATTATTATTTATTTATTTATTTATTTATTAGCAGACACCCTTATCCAGGGCGACTTACAGTCGTATAAAACATGATATTAAAACAAACAAATACATACTGTACAATACAATCCGTAGCTGAAGTTGATCAGAATTGACTTTGTTGACACCGCCATAGGCCTTACGTTAATACTCAACTTCCTGACTGCTTATTTATTACAAAAATGTATTCATAAAGTCTAATGTCTAATATGGTAAAAAATGATTCTTTCAAAATGAACACACTTTTCGTACCAGTATCAAATTCACACACAACACAAACATGTATATGTTTGTTGGACAGCCCCAATCACCACCTTCTAAAAAGTATTTGAACTTAAACCCCTTCAAAAGGTGAGAACCCTAACAGTATTACTTTCACGGTCTTGCTTAATTGTAGCTAATACATGGGAAAAAGCACTTAACCCATAACCTCTATAGATACAAGTTAGTACCAGCAGTTGGGACAGCAAGAGAATTAGGAGCACACCTAAGAACTTTATAGTGCTCTTTAACTACACAAGAGAATCCCAAGCACGAGGATTATTTCAGCTTTAATTTTTTTTTTTTCAGTAGCCGTGAAAGGCCCCAAAACTAAATGAAGTCTATTAACTCTCCTTTGATGTGACCCAATCTGAAGACACAAATGACTCAAATCTGTTTACTCCTTTGATTTGAATTACACAATCAATTACCACCCCCTACTGTGGCCCAAATGAGTTAGGCCCAAAGACAAGGGATTGGTTAAATGTTATTGTTGGTAGGCCATTATCTAACAATCGGGGCGGTTAATGCAAGAACATTACATTCATTAATTCCTCCACAGGTATTCTCGGAGGGGTTAGTGAAAACCTGACCCACTTTCCCTTTCTATCTTTGTGTCCACTGTAGGGAAGTAGGATGACAATACATTTCATTTTTTTTTTTTTTGTAAGGACCGATTACATCAGCTTTGTGGAGGGGACCATTTCTGTGCTCGTGGTAAATTATCTCAAGGGAACATGCTGCAGGCTCTGCAGTACAATATATAATTTTAAGTTTAATGGACCACACATAAGCAAACACATTGTTTCCTGGGGCTATATTTTAGGGAGTTAGCATATGGAAAACTCTTTGTAAATAAGTGGTGTTAGTGGTTTAATATCTTTCTTTCAGCACTGAGGGACTGAGTAGTGAGAGCAGGCGGTATATACTTCTGCTGATCTATAGTCAAGCTGGTAGAGCATTTGCTTTAACATCACAAGTGAAATTATATTAGAAAATACACTCTTTTCTATTGCTTTTGAAATCTCTGTTTTTTCTAGATATTACATTTAAATGTGGCGCAAGAAAACTGTAATTGGAAATGTGGAAATACAGTATAGGCCCTTTTCACTGTTTGTGTGATTTATACGTTGAATAAAGTTTTTGTTTTGTTTTTGTAGGCAGAAAGTACCTGCAGCATCAGTAAATTGAAGCAGCTTAAATGCAGCAAATAGTGCAGATTTTTCTATTGAATGCACGTACAGAAAATACAGTTTTAACAGGCTGCATACGACATTGTATAAAGAACTTTACATTTGAGACAATAAAAGTATTTAATAAATCAAATGGCTTAAAACATAATTCCCTTCATGCTAAGTTTGTTTTTGAGCCACAACCCTTAACCCTTACTTATACTGGGAGTGGAACCCTCCTCCAGTGGGGTTTGAATTTCAGAGCTTCTCACTATGAGGTGCTGGACATCTCGCCAGGTGAGATTCGGACTGGAACAAAAAGAAAAAAAAAAATGATACAGTCATTCCACAAAATAAACAACCAAAAAAACAACACTATTTCAACCTGAAACACAACATGTTAACCATAGGTTTACTCACAAATCCAGCTATAGTGCTGGTCTCTTTTTCCATGGGGGTAACAGGGGTATTTTGAGCAACCACATTAGAAATAGAAGGAACACTTAACATTTCCATTGCCTGTAAAAAAAAAGAAATTATTCACTACAGCTCTACTGCAGAGTTTCTCGCTGCCACAACGAGGGTGATTTTGTGTAGACCTTCAGTAACCCCCAGCAGACTCTCTCTTTATTAACTCTACAATGGTGTTTGTAATGGTACCTGCTATGTAGCTTTGCTTCAGCCCATTTCATTACAGTTGTTACTGCCTGGGTGGCTTGCGTTCTTAATCTTCACACTTCTCTTGGTCAGCACAGTACAGTATGGCCACCAGTAGGTGTTGCACTCTGTGGCCACCACATTATTTGGCTTGAGAATCGCTGCTCTAGAGTAGCAAATGATATAAGGTTAAATGCGATAGATAAAATGCTGTACAGATAATACAGAATATTACAAAAGACTTTCAAAACCTCTTATTTGTTAGGGTTACCAGCAGAAGCATGCTTCTTTTATTTGGCTCACAAACTGAATTGGAGGCAAGCAGATTTCAAGGGGGAGGTAGCTTTTGTCCCTGCAACTGAAAAGACATTTGGGGGATGTCTGATGAAGCATAGTCTTACATTTACACTTAGCAAAACTGCATTACCTCCTCAAAGTGAGTCAGTTATTATATACAGGTATATTGAAAAAAATCTAATATTCACACAATGCAAAAATCAAGCACTAACATTCAGTACTGCAGCACAGGCCTTCAGCCATTACTAACAGTGAGCCAATTTATAAAACCATTAGTGACACTTTTCCTGCAGATAAAAACAGTCAAAATTATCTGGCAGCAATTAATCTTAATGGCTGTGCAGTAAACAGCAATGGGCTAATTCCAGCTCTGTCAGCTCCATCAAACAATCCCACATTAGGCAGCCTTTCACTGATCCATTAAGCATATTCAGAGCAGCAACAAACCCAACGCTGAAGGCATGTGCACTAAACATTACTACAGTGATCTTCTGAAGATGTCATTATCTCTTAAATACTACTTCCCCATGTATCATCATTATGCTGTACATTAGAAATACTTTGATTAAACTTCCCTATCCCATAACACACAGCTGCAGACAATTTATGTAGTAATATATATATATAGAAAAATATATATATATATAGAAATTTGTAAAACATATTGTACTGTATGCAGCATTATGGCCCTCTTGTAAAGACAAGTGCTTACAAAACAAGATCATTTCAAAAGAATACTACAGGTTGTTAAATAGCTGTCTCCCATGCAAGATCCGATTCAGTGAGTCACACGTCTGACAATCAAAAATAGAAATGTTATAGACGATGAACAGCTACAGAGTAAGAGGAAAAAAAGCAGTGCTGCTCAATGATTTGAAATCACAAGCTGGAGCTTTTCGGAGAAGACGAACAGCAACGTCTTTCACGTATTACTGCACCAGATGAACATCATTTGCTACTTTACCTGTTGGTGGACAGGAAAGGAGCCAGCAAAGTGATTGCTGGTCACCACAATCTGATACATTCTTTCAAGAAAACATAAAGCAGTGTCTGAGTGAAAGCACAACCTGGCTGTTGCTTCCTACATGCTTTTCAGATACTTCCAGCAAACAAGAAATGACTGAAAGGTAATGGACTTTTCACACTGTAGTATTTATCATAGCACAGACTGATGTAAAACAAAAGTTTAAACCAGTTGTATTAAAATTGGAAACTGTGGGCTTCTATAAAAACATGTAAATGGATGGTAGCTTGTACTGTATTAGTAAGGCCACAGAACTGGAAGGCATTGGGGTCTATTTTAATAATCTGATCGGTGGTATGTCTATATACTGCCAACTTGTTTTTCACATACATTTTACCCATTTTTATTCCCAATTTATGATGTCCAATTACGCTTCCTCAACACAGCAATTCCCCACAACAGCTCAGGAGAACTGAAAGTGGCCAGGTCCTCTGTAGCACTATGATGAGAAACAGTCCCTGACGATTTTGCCTCCCCAACCTGTGTGAGTGTGTAAGATTTATGGTTTAATTGACTATGTTTATTAATTACGTCTTACTCAATTCTTATTCTCCTAAACATAACATTTATTAATAAAGTATAATCATGATTCCAATGACTTATGATTGACAGACACTTTCTAAAACAGAAATTAAACAGAATATTTAACAGGGTTTAGACAGAGTTCTTTGGTTACAAATAATACAGATCAACATAGACTTTAATTCTCGACAAATCAAAGCAGTCAACTCTTTTTTAAACAATGGTTAGATAACTATATTCACCTCTCCATTGGGAGCCATGTTGATTGGAGTCTGCAGGTTGTGCCCAGCAGCACGGGAGGTTATGAGGACTCTCATTGCAGCTTGGGATGTACCATATTTATAAAAAAAACTATCACAAGATTTCACCTACAACATTTTCAACATTTTTACAGCACTTGCCACTTCACTCTGTGTATTAGGGTTTTTCTCTTTCCGCAACAATTCAGCGATTTTTATTGCTCTTTAGAGTCTGTTTCACTATTTGCTACTTCCTTAATCAAGATAGTCACACCTTTGATCTAAGTTAAGGTATTTTATTAATTCTGTAAAAGTGCCAGATCTAATGCAACGCCCCCTGTGGAAACCAGACCAACAACTTTGCACAGCCAGGATTCTAACCTGCACTCTCCAAACTATATGACTCACCATTACACACCACGCTGTTATGCCTTTTTACTAGGTGAATCATTCGGGGACCCCAGTAACACCACTTTTTAACTATATTACTCCTTCTGATGTTTTCGCTAGGGGGAGTTTTTTTTACTACATTATTGGCATGAAATAGAATAAAAATCAGCGTACAGAGGATAAAAATATTCGGTTTATACATTTTTGAATTAGTTACATTCGATTCATTGTAGGAACAATATTATATTGATTTAGCAACAGATAAATAAATAAATGAATAAATAAAACTAATTTATATCATGGCTTAAAACTACAATTTAAAGCCAGATGCAGACTAATGTATAACGACTGGGCTATTCCCCAGAGCTCCTTGGAAACGAGATGAAAACAGCATACTTCCTCTTTTGGGTATGTTTTTTTTTGTTGTCATTTTAGTTTTTTTTATTTTTCACCCTTAATACAGCATTAGAAAAAGTTCATACATACCTAACAAAAGAGCATGATGTTAAAAATACAAATAACATATTGTGGCAAGCTGGCCTGAGCGGTGAGGTCAGACCCAGAAGAAACACACACAGCACTGCGAGTGAAATGTGAATGCGCTTGCTGGCACGTTTTAATAAATAGAAAGATTTAACAAAACACAAACACTGAGCAAACAAAACGGCACAATGGCCAAATGAACAGACACTAACAAACAGTGGACGAAACAAACAAGTATCATGGTGGTCCTCCAGCACGTGTAGCAATTGTTTATATCTTTCAATTTTAATTATTTTCTCCTCTCTCTCTCTCTCCCGTACCTCCTCACTGTACACCCAACCCCGTGTGCGTGAAAACTGACTATATACAGCTGTGCTGGTATTCAATTCCTAATTAATCCTTCACTTGAATCCCAGCACGTCAACTAATTTGTGCACTCCCCGTGCTCGCATACTATTACATACTTTATCTGCACGTGAAGTGATTGTGCAATCCCCGTGCCTAAATGCAACTATATTTTTTAAATCAATCGTGCTACATAGCCCTAATATATCCCATGCACCAATACATATACACCAACATTAACACATCACACGCAACATAAAACACAAAATGTGCACAGGGACGGGGCATCCCGCCGCAGGCAAACAGGCAAAGCTTACAATATATGCCATACAGGTGTATGCCTGGTATGCCTGTCATTTGTACTGCAGAAAAAAAATTCTCAGCTCTTTCTTTAAACCAAACCAGCTCACGGCTGATTTGAAAATACCCCAATTGTATCATTGAATATGATGTCATTACATTTTAGAGGAAACACCACGATTCTGGGAACTCCTTTGCAATTTAAACCAGAAAAAAAAAGAAATGGAAGTGATACAAATGAGGATATCATGTCATGGGTCAAAGTGCAAAAAAGGACATGGACAGCACTAATAGAGTCCAGGATAGCGTACATTGTTCTTTTTTTTCTTCATAAATGTCTATTTCTATATTGATCATTTAGGAATTAAATATTGTGGCAGGACTGAGGCTCTGCACATGGGTATATGTGTGTTTTTGGATTTGGTTTGTCTTACTTTCGTTTGTTTGACTGTAAATAATTTATTGAAAAAAAAAAGAGAGCCAGATGCTCCGCCTGCGACGTGCTGTGTTTGATTAGAGGGGCTGGCAGCCGAGATTTCTAACCAGCAGGTGCATTCCTAACCTCTGAGTAAAACAATAAGAGATCTCCATGTGTGAAAATCACTATAAAGAAAGAACTACATGACAACAGTTTGTGTATTCGGGGTTGCTGTCCGGGGATTTGTTTTGGCGGTACTTTATTTTTATAGATGCTTTTTCCCACTGTGTTTTATTTGAGCTTTTTGTAGTTATTTTAGTTTGCCATGTGGTTTACCCTGAAGCAGCCCCATAATAGGGTGACCATTGCTGGTACAAGTGCAACCCGAATTACATAAACTTGTGTAAAATAAAATACTTAAAATACTGAGACCTCTTCACTGGCTTCTTACTCAAGAAGCCAGTGGCAAAACTTACCAATAAACTACTCAAAAAAATCCTGCTGCCCTTCTGTGCTATATATAAAATGATGTCTTATCAATTAAATGATCTACAACACCAACAATCCTGCTTTTGGTCATGAAATGTGTCTTGCCTTTATTGTGCAATATGTGAAGTGCCAACTCCTCTTGCATGGACTGGTTCTCTATACCTTGAGATTAAAAGTCACCACTGACATATTGTGAGCTGATTTAATACATTTTTACTAGTGTTATAAATCGAACCCTGACGTTGACATTGATTATCGTGCAAATTCTAACGACGATTATCGATCGTTAGTGTTAAAATGCTTACAAAAAAAACCTTTCCCCACAGTAACAGTTTAAAGCAGTGGTGCACAACTCAGGTCATGGAGGGCCGGTGTCCCTCCGTGTTTTTGTTCTAACCATACCCTAAATTAGTTAATTGGACCAATTAAGCTTCTAATAAGGTCCAATAAAGTACTTTAGGGTGCAGCTGGACTAAAAACCTGCAGGGACCCCGGCGCTACATGACCGAGTTGTGTACCACTGCTTTAAAGGAACAATAAGTCATAAAGCATTAGAGCATAAAACTAATTCAAACAAATCCTGATGTTTTAAGACACGTTTGATAAATACATTGGCATTTAAATATAGCACTCTCCAATTTTCATATTACTGCTGTCACTAGCCTTTGCCTTGTTTTGTATAAAATTTGACAAATTTCCAGTGTAAACATAACGGTAAATTAAGAAAGAAAAAAATCCCCCCAAAAAAATCAACCCCACTGTCCATAGGAGAAAAAAAACAAGGTTTGAAAACTACATTAACATTATGGCCTATTTACATGGACATAATTCGATCTCACATTTGCTTTTAATTTGCTGTTGGTTACAATTTATGAATTACATGGCCATTATAATAAAAATGCACAAATTCAGACCTTTCGACCAGGAGACAAAGTAATGCTGCTTCTTCCCTCGTTGGAATCGAAACTGTGTGCTAAATGGCAGGAGCCATGTGAGGTGATCCAGGCTATAGGAAAGGTAAATTATGAAATTAAACAGCCTGATCGCCATAATGAATGCAAAATTTATCATGTCAATTTGTTAAAGCCCTGGCAGGCAAGGGAGGCCTTATTTATAGCCCCAGGCGAAGTAGAGGATGATTTAGGCCCCTGTCTAGAGGCCCTTAGCACCAGTTACTTCCAGATCAGCAAAGAGAGCTGCTCAAGTTAATTTGAGTTCAATTATTTTTTTTCTGACTTGCCCGGCAGAAGTAATCTTGTTGAATATGACATTATCACTCCCCCAGGTACCACGGTTTCGAGAGAGACCTTACCGGATCCCAGAAAGTCAACAAACTGGCGTTAACAAAGAGGAGAAGTGGCGATGCTCGAACTTGGGGTGATTGAGCTTTCCAGGAGCGAATGGTGCAGTCCAATTGTGAGTCACCAAAAAGGATGGCACCAACCACCTCTGTGTTGATTTCCATAAGGTAAACGCTATTGCCAAGTTCGATGCCTACCCCATGCCTCGGGTTGACGAGCTTCTCGACAGACTAGGAATGGCAAAGTTCATCTCGACTTTGGACTTGACGAAGGGATACCGGCAGGTCCCCTTAACATGCAAATCACATGAGAAAACTGCATTTTCTACCCCTGATGGTCTGTTTCATTTCACAACCATGCCGTTTGGGCTACATGGTGCACCCACTGCCTTTCAGAGACTAAAGTGTGTGTTTTTGTATTATTATTTCAGGACTGAACCCCGTGGTTTTGACTGGCTGTACACATCGTTGTGTATAGTCAGTTGTATTATTTAAAAGCATCAATAAAGCTTCATTTTGACCATTGAACTATTGTTGGACTGTTGTTTATAATCACTGCCTTACCTCGACACCTGTGCAGTATCAACCACTGGTTCACAGGCTTTCAATCACTAAGTTAAATATAACATCAAAACACCTTCTATGTACCATTTATAAATATTTCTTCCTTGTGTGGATGCAACACATTATAGTTTCCTCTCGCTGTTTTAAATACATTTCAGTCACAGCAGATCTGTACAAATTACATTCCAAACTTTTGAAATTCATTTTATTTTGTCCAGCAAGGGCATAAAACTATTAATTAATGATGCAGTCTACTAAACAAAATGCAATATCCATTCACCAAATTAAACGTTAGTGCTGTGGATGAAATACAAAATAGGGTTAATGTGGATTCAAGTATATTCAAGGGTTTATCATAAACTGTTTTAAAGGAAAATTATAGTTCAGGCATTAATATAAATCAAAACAAAATTGTTTATATTGATGTACAATCCACCTGTAATTGACAACTAATTTATCAATAGCCATGCAGCTGCAATCAATGTTGCAAAAAGGTCCTACCTAATGTTAACATTGTCTTAGTAGAGAAACAGGAAACCACTGGAGTAATTAGAAAGGTATACTGTAGTTCGTGTAATTGTAGAAGGTTGTTTGTATTATTATCAAACACATCATATACAATTGTTATTTAATGTGGCTCAATCATCTTTCTGATCTTCATCAAATCCACTTAAGTAATTACAGAGTTCACTGGCACTTGGAGCTGACTAGTTAGGAATCTGCTGGGTTTAATGAAATGTAAGCCTTGGTCTTTACAACTGCTTCAGATAGCTTTCATTTTGAACATACTTTTAAATTGATGCCATATTTTGTATGCTGTGGACAGGTAAAATGGAATCCCTTCTACCAGAAAACAACAACTTCAAAAACAACTGGATGACTGGAGCACAATCGAGGATATCTTACCAATAACATAAAAGTAGGTCATGAAGAAATGAAAACAGGATTCAGTGTCTGAGAGTGATTTGCCTGTGGGCTGGAAGTACAGACTGCCAGTAACAAAAGTCATTTTGATCTGATTCCCGTAAAACGACTGTGGCAAAGTGGCTTGCAGTGCAGTGCACAGGTGTAGTGCAGTGCTCAAGAATAACACACATAAGACAGTGAAAGTTCAATAAAACAGCTCCTTTATTTGGCTGGGTTGCATGTCAATAACATTTAAATAATAAGCACGGGCGCTTCACAGCAATGTGTATCGCTCCGTGCAAAACAAGGGTTTCAATCCTGAAACAATAAGACACTAATAATTAGCACACACCACAGACACGGTCACTTCTCACAATAGTGAGTGCTCTTGTGCAGGTGTGGTGAAAGACAAACAGTTCGTGAAACAGTGGTGTAGTGTAGTCTGATAATTAATTACTTCCGTTTCCTTAACGGGTCCTTTCAGGTAACCACATCAAAAGGAACAGATTACGGTGTCACATCCCCTAAAATATCCTTATTCACACCCCCTCCGATAGCTAGTTCAATCACGTCTCTTCCAATCCATGACTGACACCTCACTTACCGTACTAGGGCGATGACTTCGGGTCCGTGACTCCGCCCCATTCCTGGATGGCCGGCTTCCGACTGACCCTGGAATGAACTGCCGACCATCCAGTACGAGGCACACTGTTCCTGTTATACAGCGCCCTCACAGGTCAGGAGGGAGATTGTTGACTTGGATTCATTCGCTCACTGTCACATATCCCACTGCTCAGAGTGCCCGCCCCTTATTCATTTATATATTATGTTTGTGCTGTTATGATCTACTACCGTTTTTATGTACAGCATATATGTATTTTTTTCCTTTTATTATTAATATGATTTAGCACACAGTTTGGATTCTGATGTGGGAAGAAGCAGCATTACCTTGTCTCCTGGTTGAAAGGTCTGAATCCGTGCATTTTTGTTGTAATGCTGCTGTTGCTGGTGCTGAGCCGATTTGAGATTGTCCTGGGCCAAACGACCGACCAAATTCAGGCAATCTCTCAGTAGCAGCACATGCTGCACTACATTTTTGGATGAGCCTTTGTGCTCTTCCCACCCCTCTCTCAACAGATCGAGGAGGCTGTCGTACAAGAGCTTGAAGGGGGAGAACCCGGTCGAACTCTGTTGCACCTCTCTCACTGCAAAAAGGATGTAGGCAAGAAGAATATTTTGAGCTACAGCTTGACCAAACCGAAAAAAACTGTACGTGTAAAGTAACTATTTGTAACAGTTTTTTTTTTAAGTAATAAGTTACTCAACGAGTTACAATTTTGTTCAAGTAACTTGCAACTGTAACGGAATTCCTTCTCAGGGTCAAAAATAACTTCCCCAACACTATATATTTTACATGCACATTGAGAAAGACGTAGTCGAAATGTCTGTCATTGAATTGTATGAGTTTCTGTTATGTGCTTTAGCCAATATGCAAAACCTGACAAATTTCAACAGATTTCAAAATTTGTCTGATGCATCCTGTGCAGTAGACAGAACTGCCAATTACATTTTTTGTTTATTATATAACAAAAATGTCTTATTTCAATGTAGGGTCAAGTACTGGTAGTAGATAAAAGTACAAGCTAATTCACATTGCTGGTCAGTTTTGAAGTCTGCAATCATGAAAATGGTTATCATTGAGTATAACTGGACCAAATGACAGTGGCTAGGAGATGGAATCTGTGTCAGTCAGCAGTAATTTACATAATAATGGGTTCCCAGTTTTCATCAGCACCTTTTGTTTGCACAATATTCAGTGCAACAGTAAACTGTCAAAATGTCATTCCTCTCCAATCAGCCACCTAACATAAACTGTAAACAAGGACATTGGAAGATGGTCTCTAATTAAGGCTATAGTGGTGCAGAAGGATGCGGACACATTCATACACAACAGCATAAGGTGGTTTGATAAAGTGTTTACTTAAGACCACAATTTCTGAGCTACTTAAAATATTTTAATGAAAAAAAAAGATACCCAAGCAATTAGGCCATATGCAACATCTTTAAATAAATAAACTGGAATTGCAATATGCATATAAAAACATGTACATATTCCAACCAAGGGTACTGTCTATCTATAGTGTGAGTCTTGCAGGCTCCAAACCCAGACTAAAAGGCGATTGTATTTGGTGAAAAATGTATGCATTATGTAAAGTTGAAACAATTTAAAAATACAAAAAAAGACTGCATCTACCCAGTCATGCCTTGGTCATTAATACAGTATAGAGACATACAGGAGAACATCTGTTGATCTCCAGTCTTGCTGCAGGGACATTTGTCTTTTATATATTACAGAATATATGTAGGGATTCAATAACACATTATTAGATGTGTGCTAGCCAAGCATTTATTAGTATTACAGCATTCGCATGTCCTGTTTTTCCATACTCCATTTACCATCACCATTCCTGTAAAGCATATATTAGGATCTTACCAGAGCCTCATAGTATAGTTCTCTATGTAGGGACAGGTGGGGTCATAATAGAGGACCTGCTGCATAATACTAAACTTCCAACAAAATGTTAGGAATGGAAAGTGAGAATGTTGTTCTTCTAATGTGAGGTAAGAAAACGATTATTTAAGGCTTGGTTACCTCTATAAGTCATATTTTCATCCCATTACTATGACTATTTTATTAATACCCTTATAACACACATGTGTTATTATTCCTTTTAATATTTATATTTGTATTTCCCACCCCCTTCCCTACCTTTTCACACCTTGTTGTGCATGAACCCCCACCATACATATACTGTATGCATTCACAAAATAAATCTTTCCCAGAGTCAAATACCCAGTTTAATGTACAACATTAAGCATTTGTCTTGACTTCTATAGTTTATGTAAAAATATAATATTTGTATATAATCCATATAAATGCTTAAAATCTGATTACTGTCATCAGTTTTGAATATAGAATTGTGTTCCTTTAGAATGTATTAATTTGCTACTTGTGGCTGAGAAAAGATGGATTTTTGTTTTCTGATGGCAGGAAAAACACAGTCCAGTAGCACAAATCCAGTCTGTATATGGTATCTAATTAAGTTATTTTTCCTAAAAGAACATTACCACTAGCACCGGGTAAGTGTTCAATTGCTTTAGATCTCTGTCTATTACAAAGAAGGTGTGGGATGTGCTGTGATGAACTTTAGAACTGCATATGAGGGTGTACTTGTAAACTAAATTAGCATTTTAAATCTCAAAACACATTTGAATCTCCTTTTATTTCCAGCCTGTACATTTAACCCCCCCAGAAACCTAAAATATGGTTGCCCATAGTAACCCATTATGTTTATGATGTACAGTATATATATATATATATATATATATATATATAAACAGTGTATGCGGAATAGAAGGTGTGGAATTAATATATGTCAATTTCACAGCAACTAAGGTGCATGACCACATACAGTTGTTGGAATAGAAGCAACTGTTAAAAAGGCAAGTAGTTAACAGCTGCCACTATGACCTTTAACTGCATCCATGGCAACTGGGCTAAAGATGGAGTTCAGTTTTATTATTCTCACACCCACAACATTAAGCCTGTGAATCCCTCTGCAATTTAATGGCTGAAATCAGAAGGCGGATCTGTGTTCATTGGACCAGTGCCCATATCCTCTCGGCTAATGAGTGTAATCAACATTTTCATGCCAGGGAGCTGGTGCACAACAAAATAATATGGCATATAGAGATATTTACCCAAAACACAGAGAGATGGTCAAGGGATTTAAACTGTTCATATATTGTGATAACAGGTTTTCCAACACAAAAACACCTTTAAAAAGTATATGCTGTTGCTATTTCTTCTTTGACAAATTAAAACAAAATCAATTTCATGGATGTGTGCACACTGACATCATCTATACCCTTTAAAAAAGCATAACATTCCCAAATAAACCTAATCAACTCAAATAAAGTGTCTTTGGAAAGCACATCCTTAGGAAATCCTTTTTTCAAAGCAGATCCATGTAGGAATTCTCTGACACGCTGGCAGCAGCGCCCTTTGAAACTATACATGGTTGTCAATCAATCTTCATTTTATATAGTGCCTTTCATTGTGGACTGGGCGAAGCTGCAGAACAAGTAAAAGGAATGCAACGGACATAGGCAGCCTCACCCAAAAACAACCTGATAGTAATTTAAGGAAGAGTGTGCTTACTACCTGGTTCCATGTTTATATATTATATATTACGTTTATTTTATCAGGCATGAAAATCCATTTTATTTACATACTGTAGACGTTTGGTTAATAATTTCAAACAGATTAATACCAAACCCATTTTATAAATAATAAATACATCTTAAATTATATTGGTGGGGGAGTGGGGTATACATGAGCAGACCTGATTGAAGTGGCACACAAATAGCACACATTTTAAACTGTCAAAAGGTGTAGAACACATCATTCAAGACTATTGCAATTTAAATTCAGAGTTAAGGCCCCGACCCCTTCAGTGAAAATGAGCAATTTGGCTGTTGGCCTCACATGTGCTATGGGAGGTACATGTAAGGTCAACTCTTACAAGGAGCTGGTATTTGTTGTGGCCTCCCATACATTCTACAAAAAGAGAAACAAACACAGCCTAGTGGTAGATTGGGAGGTTCAGAAGAAAAAAGGTAGGTTGAATTTGAAAAAAAACAACAAAAAAAACTTCAGGATAAACCTTAATTACTAACACTGAGTCAACATCAAGCCAAAGTTAGGTAACCAATTAACTTTGGACTTGCTATATTTGTTGAATTTTGGCAGCGGAGACCACATAATCATTTAAGATTAAAGACATAATACACAAATCTGGACAAGTAAGTCAAAATAAATCACAAAACAGTTTCTGCACTGCTGTGTAACATTTTAGATAAAGACACTGTAAACAAACATTTTCCCTAATGCTTTCATCAACAAATCTTCACTTCAACAAGTGTAGAATAACGCAAATGCACTAAACTGCATTAAAAAGGGTTACTTTTTCTCACAACCAGAATGTCTTAGAAAAAACAAAATGGAGCCGTTCAACTATATCACCGTGGCAAAAATTGTAAAGTGATCATGTCTACCACTGTAAAATAACTTCACTTCTGATTCCAACAGAATATTTACTCATATGGTTCTCCTTTCCTCCGTTTGTCTGTGTATGAAAGATGAAAGGCCTCCTCTTGACTCACTAGGCTAGACTGAAGTTTCATACTTATGTAGCCCAGTAATGCTCTGCAGGACGATACATGGACTACTGCCACCAGTGCGGAAGTTGAAGGTACTCAGACCCAGGTTTGTGACAGCTGCAATTGCCACTGTATAAATACTGTTCACATAACTATCAGCTCCACAGTGATCGTTAGCCAGACCGCCGTTTCCTGAGGCCCAGATAAAAAATATTTCCTTTACCACCACGGCCCTAAAGGAAAAAGAAAAAGGAACTGAACTTTTCAAAAAGACACTTTATTTCATACAGTAAGCTATGTGTTGCTGCCAAGCTTGGAAGGTGTTTTTGATTAAGAAACGTTCAATTACCGTGCATTTGATGCAGCAGGATCTGGGCATGCAGAAGAGTCCTGTGACAAATTGTACATTTACTGTGCAAATAAAATTATAAGCATATAATAGCTGTATTTAGAATGCTTGAGTGTGTTAATACCATTATGGATATAACATTTTAATTATGTAATATGATTACATTTTTTTCTGATTTTTAATTAAAAATATATATGTATATCATTTAAATGCATATTGAAATATTAAAATATTACATATTGAAAAAACCTGTTACATCATAGTGAGAAATCAATAAAGTGTAACAAAAAAACCTCTTATTACTAAAGAAACTAAAACTGAATGCAATTTGAAGTAAATAAATAAAAATGACTGTGCTAGTGCAGTTTAATTTTAACTACACTTAATAAAAGCAAGAAAGCTCATATACATTTGTGTGTGTTCTGTAAATACACATATATACTTAATAACCTGATTATTTTATTCTTCCATTGAGCTGCTCAAAGAAACGGTTTAGAGTAACCATACATGAGCACTTGCCTTGTTTTTTGCTTGAACACCAATGTTAAGTTCTCTCAATTTCATAGTCTGTGTAGAGTAGGCTCATTTTTAATTC